>FTRY01000012.1:1200000-1917642 GCA_900157415.1 Armillaria cepistipes
CCCTCTCAAAGTACGAAGTTTTTTCCCCTCGCCTTTTCCGCCGTCTCCATTTTTTCGTTTACCCTTTACTAGTTTGGACTGAACGGTTTCCGTCTTTTGTTTTACATTATTTTGATTTTCGTATCGATCACTACCGCTTCTTGGCTTCGTATCACCATCACCTACGTATCTGTCCACAAATATACGTTCGTTCGAGCCATACCCGTCACGTCCTTTGTGCCTGCCGACGTCTATTCCCAACACTATTACCTCAAAATCCAAGAAGCAGCGTAAGAAGTCAAAGGTCTCGAAACATAATTTGAATGGTATCACCTCTAGTGAACCCGTCATATTACCTGGTCCTGACCTCATGCCTTCCTCGAACGACAATATCGACATAACCTCAACTATACCTTCAGAAGTCCGGAATGACGAGCCAGAAATTATTGCTATTGATGATGACGACTATACTCAGCCTGCGACACAAACGCTCATAGCGCAAACATCCGCCGACGTTGATCGCCGAGCGACCATGGAATATCATGCTTTACAATACTTGAAACAGTAAGCTACCTGTTCATTTCTGCTTTCCTGTCATTGTTAACATACCTTCAAAATACGTTGTAACATTTGATCACGACCGCTCGCTTCTCCACGAAACCTATACTGAGAACGCCCTTTTCATCGTACACGACTTGAAGCCTCTGCCAATGTCTGAGGCCCATTTGTTTTCTGGATGCGAAACGTCATCAAGTAAATACCAACTCCTTTTTTTCCCTTTATTTTACAATGCTTATTGATCTACCCAGACACGACTCTTGAAGTAGGGCCTGCAGACATCGTTGACACGCTCAGTTCTGTTGGGAAGCACCAGCTCTTTCCGCGGCGTGCTACACTGAATGCTGACTACGACCTCCTATACCTCGGGAACGACCAGGTCCTACTGACTGTACACGGTCAGGTCGTCGATCCGCGGTCAGACGAGGAGGACGCCAAGGTGGCTGTTGACCAAAGCTTTGTTCTATGCTTGTATGTACTGGCGTTGCTACTATGACTTTGTGCGCTGACTTTTCTCGGCAACGAGGTAATTTCGGGTCCGTGGACGTTGGTGGCTATTTCTCATCAGATGGTATTGCGCGACCAGGCTTGGCTCCCGGCGTCTCAGTTTCTTTCGGCAGACTCTTCCATGTACCAAGTCCCTCGGGGTCCTGAATCATATACTTGGTCTTATTTACGGACAGATTTGGACGAGTGATCAACCTAAACTAACGCCACTCAATTCCTCGAAGCTACAGGTAACAGCTTGAGTAGATCATAGAGTAAGTACTCGTACTACTTACTACTCGAGCAAGAGGCCGTCGACTATGAATTCAAAAACCCTGTTGTTTTTCTTTGTAAGTTCTCCAGTATTATGAATAGCGGCCTGAAAGATGTTACTTACCAAACAAAAAATCCTGAGAAACGCGCGCATTCGGTGGCCAAACCTAATCTTTTTGGCATGAATGGTGTCACTGCCGGCAGTCGATTTACCTCCACCAGTGTTCATATGCGGAGAAACATTCTCAGAGGGCTGGATGGATTTTCTCTTCCGCATTGGCGAAGAGCTCTTCACTCCTGAAATCCGGTCCGATTGCGGTACTGATTTCCTAACAGAAGGGCTCCTCCTTCTGTTAGGCCATAGCATCTCCTCCGTCGGAGATGACCAGTTATCCTCGTTGAAGAAATACGCTTCTTCAGGGCACGATGCTGGTGGACGAGCATTAGCAACATCGAAGCCTCCTTGCATTATATTTTCGTCAACATCCGTCTCCAGAACCTCGAGGTCAGGACAGACCCCCGCGGTCATGTAAACAGCACACGGATTCGCTCCTCTCGTCTCAAGCGTCCGTACTCCAGTGAATGAACCGCAGGAACGGGGCTTCCTGTATATGTCTGGGTAGTAGAAATGTTGCTCCGAGGCGAATAGTTAACATCAGTCGTATCGTACGTGAATATCAGCCGCAAGTGGCCATCCTTGTGGGCTTTGGCGAAAAGGCCCTGGATATCGATTTGTAGCCAGCAAGGAAAGCGCTGAGGATAATTTTGGAATAGCATGGTAATCCTGGGGCATCGCGGGAGAGTTCTGACGATGAAGTTAGCCCGTATCGCTTCTCCATAGGTGGATCCAATGGTCATCGAACGACAATGACTGGCCAAGTAGTCGTAGACAGAGAACTGTGTTGCATTGATGGTAAGGGTGCCGCTATAAGGTGGTCGCCGAGGGTTTCTAGAGGGAATGGTGAGGTAGTAGGAATATTGCGGTGACACAAAGTAAACATCCGTCAATGATTCTCGCAAGAAGGCGAACAACCACTGCGAGGATACGCGTAGAGACGTTTTCATAAACACGAGGCGGTCTTTATGGGTAAGAGGGAGCTTCCACATCTCATGGATGATGAGCTCAATTATTTCTGCGGATAATAGCATGAGAGACGGCGTATAGGGGACAAATCAGTGGCGGTGCAACACGAAATGTCTATCGCATTTACTATGATTTGCACTCATAGTGATAACATACCAATTCTCATTCTGTTCCTCCTCTGGTTTACCAACGTACCCCATGAGATGTCTCTATTCGTGCGATCCACATGGTACCATTGGTACGAGCCTTCGTAGCCACAGCACATATGTCAGGGCTGTGGATTAACTGGTTGGGACCTTGCCCCAGGAACAACACCAACCCACGATTGGTACATGTGAAGCTGCTCGACCAAATGGGTGTAAACATATTGTTCCAAGTATAACCACAGAAATGTAACTGATGATGTGATACTGAAGGACTTGGTACAGTACATTAGATTGAATCCGACAAGGCTACACATCGACAGCTTCCTGCGCTGAATGAAGATGGTCAGTACAATGACAGACACGAGATGACAAGACATACCCGAAATGGATGATTTAGAGCAGACAACTTCTCCTCGTCACCATGGTATGTTGTGAATCCGTCTAGTGCTGGAGGATGGTGGAGCTTATTTTCGTCGACCGACGTCTCGGTGGACGAAACACACCCTGGGTACTGTAGATTGAATCTGTTGTAGGTTACACATCGACGGAGTCTGTGAGGGTGAAGTTCCTGCACTGGAAAGATGAATGATGGATACGAGATGACAAGACGTACTCGGAACAGACAATCTAGAGCAGACAAGTTAGCTTCGTCATCGGAATCACCAGCGTGAGAAGAGGACGTTGGCCCGTTGCTGGAGGATGGTGAAAGGCGTGGAGGCGAATTTTCCTCGACGGACGTCTCGGCAGTGAATGCGGACGCGAAGCCCCTTATTGACCATCGGCTGATGGAATTTCATGGCCACTGACTGTAAGAGGAGGGTAAACGAACAGCAAAAGAAAATACTTTGTCGACTGATACATCTGTAGCGGTGTCAGGATAGATAGATAGCTCGTTACTTAAACACTTACTACCCCGATCATCTGCAACATGAAACATATACGTCCAGACGAATAACTCCAACTCATGCGCAACTCGACGTCACCTATATGCGTAGAGTACACTATATCTTACCTACTACCACTCCGAACAATATTCCATATCTGCATACTTGCAAGTTGGGGAGTTGGCGCGCGGTCGCCTTTGGCGAGTCGAACAAACTGATCTTCGCACTCGAGCTGTAAACAAAACGAAGAATTGGCTTTCGCCAAGGCAAGCTAGGCCAGGGGGGATTTATTGGGATCGGGAGCTTCGGCATCAAGATTGGGTAAGTTCGGAGAGCGAAGCGGGTAAAGCAGGACTAGACCGTACAGTGTGTACTTCAGTAGCGTCGGAGGGTATCGGGCCTTGGTCCGCACAGAACGGCGGATACTTGAAGTCAAAGGGCCACTTGAAAGGCGAGTGACCATATATGTGGGATATTGGCTGAGGCTTGAGGTAGACGCCATGTGAGATACTCAAGGATAGTACTTATCTCGCAGAGATTGAAACTCAGGTGAAGTCTAGATGCGGCACCACTCGCTCCGTTGAGAGACTTGGTCCTGTACATTGAATCCGCTACACGCCAACAAGGTCGGCCACGACTGTGCTGGATGAAGATTTGGCAGTACAGATGACAGATATGGGATGACAAGACGCACCGGGAATAGAGCAGACAACCTCGCTTCGCTACCATAATCACCAGCACGCGAAGAAGACTTCTGATCCGTAGCACTGATTTCGCACTTGAGCTGGAAACAAACAAAGAGCCACCACAAGCTGAAGAAGGCCAGACCATGTAGAGCGATGGAATTTATTGGGATCGGGAACCTTGGTATCAAGACTGGGTATGGCTCGTAGTAGAACATGGACAGCAACGAGGCTAAAGCAGAAGGCTGTAGAGTGTATACTTCTGTATCAGCGGAGGGTATTGTTCCATTGTCCACGAAAATCAGCCCATACTCAAAGTCAGAGGGCCATTTGAATGGCAGATAGTTCGAGCCGGTCGCAAGCTGATAGGGGACCGAGCGGAGATTGAACTGATTTCCTTCCCTTGTCACCATAGCCTACCATGGCCAACTTGCTTCGCACCGCCAAGTCCGGTAGTGACTGGACGACTAGCGAACTAGACGCATACCACATCAAGATAGTTCCTGTTGATCCCCTCGACTTCTTCGGCGTGCAAGCATTGCCACCACCGCAAGTCGACCCAGAGATCCTTGAACACGTCGAAGCCGCGGATATGATACAGGACAGAAACGCGGAGCTTATCAGTCTGCTTGACTTGGAAAGCGCAGTGGTCGATTTCGCAGTGGAGCTTTTCAAGGTACTAGGTTACGTCAAACGCGACAGAGTAGCCCGCACCCGCGTAGACCTTCCTCTCCTCATATGCGGCGAATACCGCTACGCCAGGACCGATGTCTGCCTTGTCGACCATTCTCGGAACGACATCCTCCTCCTCCTCCAAGAAGACAATGAATCTCAGCTTGTCGCGGAGGCTGTAGCTGCCTTTTCGCGGAACAATCAGAGTAGAAGGGATATTGGGCTGCCTCCGTTGGACGAGAAGGTGGGTGAAACTATCGCTTTGTCCTCGTTTATTCAACTGCTTCCTTCGGTAGATTATGCCTGGCATCGTGATGTTGGGTACGACGCCCACTTTCTACAAGATCCCTGTCTCCCAAAGCCTCCTATATCATATCCGCCATGGCACCTATCCTCCAGAGCTCACGCAGGTTACTTGCTGCGCCGTCCCTGTCCCATGTCCTGGTGAGGGCATGAAACCGTTGGAATTTGACTTGGGAATCATACTGTATATCATTTGTATAGATTATCATCTTGAACCTGATTTTGAAGGGTAAACATTCTTCGGAGAGCAAAAATTGCTGATCGTCCTGAGGGCTACTCGAGACGTGTCTGCAACTTGTATCTCTCACATAACCAAAGAAGTGACTTGCCTCAGTCCTCAGGTTTCATATTTGTGGATAAATAAACCGTTCCAAGACACCCAGGACAGCCCTGCGATTGTGGTACTGGTTTCTTACGCTCATTAGCTCGAGAGTTCCTTCATGATCAATTTCATAGGATTGGCAAAAGGTAAATATTGTAATGTACCACTCAGGACCAACGATGATTGTTGAGAACCTATTACTAGGATAGTCGAGAACAGAATGCGTATGTCGCGTCTAGTTTTTGGATTACTTACTTTCAGGCAGACGAAGTTGAACTTGAGGATTGATTGAGGAAAAAAACAACGCTGTCATATGGATATTGGACCCCACTCAGACGTCAGTCGAGCCTCCACCATCCTCCAACAACGGAGGTGGACGAGGGACGATGGGACTGGAACGTCGGCCGGTATCGAGGGCATAACTGGGATTGATAGTGAAAGTTCCTCCGAGCCCTTGCCATCACCTACAATGTCTTCGTCCCATGCCAGCAGCTAGTGACGAGGTGTGTTCTAATTTATCCATTCTGGGTACGTGTCTGTCATTGTACTGACCGTGCCAAGGATCCTTGTCGTTGTCGATGTATAGCGGATTCAACCTCATATACAAACGAGACAGAACTTCAAATTGGAAAGGATCGCTACTGGACATGCTTGCATCCAAGACTTGTTCGCTACCTTGGCAAATATTATAGCAAAAAAAGGTAGTCCAATATGGGCGTGATAGCGTCCAAAAATTCCGATGGTTGCAAGTGGTTTTTCTTTGGGCGCAAGTTGATTATTGGTTGACAATACCTAAGGCAAAGAAATCTGATATCAGTCTTCATTGCGTGAAATGGCGACGAAGAAATAGGTAAAGCCAATGGATTCAAAGCCTAATGAGTTTGGTCCACCACAACAAAGAAGCCAATGCTCATAGCAGGCTATTAGCAGCTGCCGAAATGATGTTGGCCCGTTCAACCACCTCGTCCCTCTCACGACCCGCAGATCTTATCCGGACGTTTATGAGATTATGATATTAATTGTCGCCCCCCCTGACGTACATAGTCCATATTCATAGAAATTATTATCGATCAGTCAACCTGGGGGAGGATGCAAGCCTGTGTTAACTTGCGCGCTTGGTTACTCAACTTGTGTCCAGAAGTGTCCACCTGCGCCTATCTGACCTTTTAGACGCTATCACGTATCGTTGATCCTAGTCCTGCAAATTATGATGATATCAATGTATGGGCGTAATAGCGTGTAAAAATTCAGGTAGGAGCAAGTCATCTTTTTTCCAGTCGCAAGTTCCTTATAAGTACGCAAGTGAACTTGTCTCATCGACTTCCCCCGCAAGTTAAGCATCTTTTCCCCCACAAGTTCGTGTCCAAGATCTAGACCGTCATTTATCTGAGCCTCGATTCCGCTTCCCGAATCCGGGGTACCCGATCGAGATCGTTATCTACCGTACCAATCGACAGAGAAAGAACAAATCACGGTACATACTACGCTGTTCAGCACGGTATATCGCGAACCCTTGGGCCTTGAACTCTCCCATATTTTCTCCTTGAACTCCATTAATCACCGATTCGCAGTCGCAGTCGCAGAGCATTGAAATCTAGGGTTTAGAGTGGGTATGTCAGTTCGAAAAGAAATCATTGCACCAAAGAGTCAAGACGTACACACCTCAATTTTGAGTGTGGCCAACTACTGAGGAATAAACACAGCATGCAAAGCACCGAAGACGAATAATTCATCTGACTTCACAGCGGGAACCCGGAAACGGCGATGAAGAAACAGTCAAGGTAGAGAAATAAGAAGCTCAAGGGAGCTCGTACCACCCCAGCGTGACCACGACGATGGTAACTACCGAATAATTCAGCCCATTCAACTCGCTCCTGGGTCCCCGCTGATTTTATCCAGACTTTTACAGTAATATTGACAATGACACGAGCCTTATCTATAGAAAGGCGCATAAGCTGTGGGAAGATGCTAACTTGCGCACTTATCAGTAACTTGTGACTGGAAGAAGAGCATTTGTGCACATCCGAATTTGTACACGCTATTACGCCCATATCAATGGAAGAGACATTAAATAACTTGTTGTCGATATTTATATTTACAAGTGGTTCTTAAGGGATGACAGAAGAATAACCTGAACACTGATAGCAATGAATATGATAATGACAGCCCGTGTACTGATATCATACTGCACAACGGTTGTCTCGATCGCCGGCGCCTCGTCAGTCTGCGTTTCCACAGTGATGCTTCCCGTGGCCACGTCTATACTGCGTGGTGCAGAGTCGTGCTCTTGACTCAATATCTGACCCGGCATATTGTCTGATATGACTGACGTGGGCCCCGAGGACTGGGACTGGGATGTTGTACCATTTAACACCCATTCTGTTGTATGTTCCTCAGCAAAATACCTGCTGCGTACAATGATCTACTCACCTCCTGTGGGAGAGTCACGGATCTCAAGGAGCGGCCACCCGAAATACTCGCATACATCAGCGCCGTCGCGCGCGGGATCGAATCCGTACTCGGCATTTAACTCAGGTATGGTTGAACGTACCATGTGCTCCAGGAGTGGCCCCCATTGTGTCTGCCGCTCCCTCCCGCCGACTTTGATAGTAAAAATATCTTCCTCCTTCAACGAATCCATGCCGCAAACTCGGGAACAAGATACGATGGGCCAGGATCTAATTGTATTGGTCTCATAGTCAATGACGGGGGCAGTTATCAACAATGAGAGCGCGCGATGGTGCTGGTCTTTTGCGTTGCAGATATGACAGAAATCATAGTTGCCGTCCTTTGGGGAAATTTGAATCCTAAATCCCACATCTAAGTGAGTACAATGCAATCAGCAGTTGTTTCAAGCTGAAGCAGCTGCCCACCTGTAATGATATATGGCTGAAGATCGTCACCATAGACCCTGGAGCGAAGACATGAGTCTAGCTTGGAAGTCTGTGCAATCCATGATTTCTCAATCTCATCAGAATCTTCCCAACGTGTACGGATGATAATGAATGGTTTTCTGATCACATCGTCCCATGAAAGCTCGATGGATACCGACCCACTGATAAACAACAATTAGCAGCATCAAAAGTTGGTCGACTGAATGACAAACTTGTCGAGCGATGAATTAACGACTTCCCCCCACGACGACTGTTTTCGCAAGGAAATGTCCCACTTCCACCCGTGTGGCCAGGGCCGGGCTCTCCCAACCAAAACTCGGCGTGGTGAAAAGAGATGCTGCAGATCAGATAATATACCGCCCGGCATATATAGGGCTTTTTGGTAATGGGGGCCGAAGACAGAATCATTTGACTGGGATGGTGGGGGTTGGAGTCGGTGCCGGTTGAAGGTTTGGGTCCATGATATCTCATTGGCTGAATATTTCATATGACAAGCGATAATAGCTTCATAACAATATTGTAAATCCCCTTTCCGTGAACTTGAAGCGAACTTCCATCTGCTGACTTGACTGTGAAGTGGATTGCCCGATGCGCGCGACCCGACACCATGATGGAGGCTAAATCCATGTTCCTGTATATAGAGCAAGTCGAACGGGCCCAGGTAGTAATAAGTATAGCATGGTAGGTCTCCAAACACGAGTTTCCCATACTTGTTGACATAGACTTGTTCTTCTTTGTCATGCTTCAAAACGATTATTACGCAAAGAATATCATTCGCGATTTCACTGACCGGGTCGAATACGTCGTAAGATCTATGATCTGGATATCTATAGCTTTCCATTGGCAAAACCTCCGAGACCGACTGTAGAAATGGGTATTGACCTTTTGCCAAGGGTAACTCTTGGGGGACATACCTGTAGATCTTGAAACTGAATGATGATACACCGGGAGATCAGCTGCTTTACTCAAAAACACAAAATTGAAAACAACAGTCCTTACCAATTCAGAAAAGAATTGTGTGAATCGTGTTGCAGGCAAGCCACGGAGATAATGATGAAAAGGGATTAGTTTTGTGCCTGTCTGCAGGAATCAGCGACAGAGGACAGATGGATGGAGCAACACCTTACCATAAAGAAGAAATATGATTGCAGGAAGATCAGGTGATCTGCAAACACCAAAGATTTGGGGAAGGTTTGGGTGCCTATTGTTGAAAAGGGTGCGATTCAGTCAGCTACACAGAGACGGAAAGCCGAACCTTTGTTTCATGAAAAAATCGAGGTCCTGATCAAGTTGCTAGAATACAGAGCATGTGGACCTTGCGGACGACACAGGGTAGGATACACTCACCTTCATTGCATCCTCTCTGTTTTTGCAAGAAGTTTGATATTTGCGAATGACTTTCCGTGTATCACTGTTCTCGACGGTGCAATAACTGTCTTGGTATCTAACGGTACGGTATTTCGTCAATGAACGAGTCACTGGTGCGATTATGTGGATGTCGCCTGGAATGATATCCCATACCTGTAAAGGGTGAATGACAGGAGTGGGATGACTGAAAATTACATACTGATCCCTTATAAAGGCCCCGTTGTCGAGAACCCTGTAATCTTGCCGAAAGATTTTGCACGTCTTCGCTCTGCCGAACACCCAAGGTGCGTATTTCTTCGATGGTTGATGTGATATTCCTCTCCGATGCTACCACGGAACCCGCAAGAGTGCTGAATCCCGTGGTAACTTCATCGTGGACATCGGAGAGCGCTAGACGTGTCATGGTTGTCGTACGGATCTGCTGCACATTCAAGAGTAAACGATAACGATGATAGCAAGCCACCTACTAGGAAGTCTTCCTTAGCCGTCTGTACTCGTCGTCTGTAAGCGCTAATGTCATCCGAGATCTTCTTCGCTTTCAAAAAACACCGGATCCCGCGCGGTTTGCCTTCCTTGTTTAACTTTGAAAGCAAGTCATTCAGGTATCTGAGAGCAGTAAACTTGATAGAAGCATGTATCTGGCGCGGGACAACTTACGTCTGAAAATCGAGACAGATATCTTTAAAACACGAGGCGCTAGTAGGACCGTGGTCAATGACAGTGTCCCTTACTACAACCAACGTAGTGACGATACTCTCCGCCAATTCTTGTAGATCTTGTCTATTCTTTGCGGCGCTCTTCAAGTCTCATTAGTGTGGAGACACAGGGAAAAACGAAGACATACCTCGATAGCTTCGAGAACGACTACCACGCACAGAGCAGCACCCTTGATAAAAGGAAATGGGGCCATCTCGCCTGCTGCCGCAGTCAACTTCGCGATCTTGAGACATGAGTCGATACCAGACATGGTGGTTTAAAGAGAGACCGTACAGACAAGCGCTGCACAGCATATGTACAACTTCATATACCATTGAATACGCGCCACATGATTGAAGCTGTTGTAAGAAGTTGTAAGAACGGTACAGATCCCGCCGTTGCACAGGAACGTCTTGGTGATGATTATGTATGCAGCCATCATTCGAATGCCGCTGCTGTAAGCAGAGCGATGTCGTCTACCAGGTTTCTTGGGTGAGCCTGTGCTAGAAGAATAAGCACCCAACATCGCGTGACTCGAGTCTATGCCTACCAGAATCGCCAGCCCTCCGCACCGTCCATGGAAACCCTTGACGGCCCCGCATCATCCTCGCACCTAGTCTATTTGAGTCTCGTAAATAGGCAATCTCCTTTTAATCTTCCTAGTCTATTAATTCGCTGTGCTTCCTAATCCGATACCGTGGTCTCTAATATCGCTCAGCCTTGTATGTTCATTCTCGGGTTTGGCTTTAAGATGGCAATCGAAAGATATACAGCTCATTTATTGAAGGCAGTACAGATAAGATCAGTCCATGTTTACATATGTCTAGACGCAGTTGGCATCAGCGAAGGATACGTCTCGAGAAATGGCAACTTACATGTGAATCGTGATCCTTCGCAGATAACTTGGGAGCGACCGACACTCGTCTCGCCAAGTATTACCTCGTTCGACACGTACAATTGGAAACTATGCAATAATGCTGTGAGACCCCTTGTCCACAACTACCCCAGGTCCAAGAACAGATCAGAACATCAAAGCGTCGAAGTGTCGAAGTAGACAACTGTCAGAGAAAACAGAATCAGAGCACGAACCCTGACGGAAATATGCTGTAGAGGCTGAATGCTCAAAAAAAGGATCCGCTATCGTGGAGTACGCCGTCTTCAAGACATGAGAGAGAATTGCTCCATTAGCAACAGATCTCTGGGAACGCCGTTTACGTGGGCGAGGAAAACGGCAGTGTAGTGCATCTGGGTTTCGATGTCGAGGCATTAGGTTTCCCACGGTACTGGAAATGTCAAAGGAAGGTTGGAGGGTACATAGAGAAAAGTGTTTCTTGTGCGTACTGAGGGTCGTCGTAACGCCTCCTTCGTAAATGGGAGCAGGTGGCGCAAGTGATGGTGGTACTCAAAAAGTAGCGCCGTCCGGACCGATTTGCCAAATTCGGGCCTTTGAGTCTGACTGTCAATGGGTCACAACTTGTCGCTTTCCTTTTCACTAGATTTTACCCTTCCATTCCTGCTCGATTGTGGATAGACTTCGAATCTTGCCTGATCAGATGGTATAGCGTGCCGGCTCTTGAGCCGTGAGTAGGGCGGGGGCTCAGGGCGAGGACTATCAACAGAGCGGCCACGGAAAAATATGGTGCAACACGTCATTCCTTTCCACGGACGGACATGACTTTGATGGCGGAGAGAGTAAAAGGTACGTTGACCGTTAAACTTGCCGGCAGAAACAACTTTCAATGCCCCCCTACAGGGACTGGGTAGAATCCACCGACTGTGCTACCCATCGACAGAGTCTGTGACGACAAGGTTCCTGCGCTGGATGAAGACAGTCAGTACAATGACACGCGAGATGACAAGACGTACCCGGAATGGACTAGTTGAAGCAGCTTCGGCATCGGAATCGCCAGCGTGCGAAGACGTTGGTTCGTTGCTGGAGGACGATGAAAGAATTGGAGGCTCATTTCCTTCAACTGACGTCGCAGAGGTGAATGTGGACGCAATGGAAAAAGCAGCCGACAATACCTTGCTGCTGACAAAGTTGATTAGACCGGGGCTTTCAGCTGATAGAAGAAAGGTCAACGAAATGCGCGTAACTGTGTTTCCATGGTCACTGACCGTAAGAAGAGGGTAAAGACGCAGCAAAGAAAAACTTGGTTAGTTGATACATCTCTTGCCGAAAACTCCTCCAGATGGCTGTAGCGGTGGTCAGGATAGGTAAATAGCTCATTACTGAAAACACTCACCACCCCGATCATCTGCAACATGAAACATATACGCCCAGACGAATAATTCCAACTCCGTATCCCGATACTCGTCGCGCAACTCGACATCACCTCGAAGTAGCGTAGAGTACACTATATCGTACCATTCTGGAGAGAACTCCTTCGCCCGCTCATTTGGAGGTGGCGGCGCTGGCGCGGAATCTCCTTTGACGAGCTGAACTATGTGATCTTCACACTCGAGCTGGAAATGGAACGAAGAGTTGGCTTTCGCTATGGCAAGCTGAAGGAGGCTAGGCCATGCAGAGCGAGGGAGTTTGTTGGGATCGGGGACCTCGGCGTCGATACTGGGTAAGATATCGTTGTAGAGTTTGGAGAGTGAAGCGGGCAAAGCAGGAGTAGACCGGATAGTGTGTAGTTCAGTAGCGTCGAAGGGTATCGGGCCGTGGTCCGCACAGAATGGGGTGTACTTGAATTCAAAGGGCCACTTGAATGGCAGATAGTTTGAGTGGCTGAGCGTGGGGGATATTGGTCGTGGTTTCAGATAAAACTGGACGCTCGCCACAGTGAGAGAAGACATGAAAGAATAGGGGCCTATCTGCGGAGATTGAAATGTTCTCCCTTCTGTGACTGGCCCGACTCATTTCCTAATTAGCGCATTTACTACGTCTCCGGGAAGCAGTGGCCGATGATATGATTGGATTTTGTTGTTCCGTTGGCCTGCGAGCCTGAGGATGACTTCAGCTCCTAGATCTACCTTCGTTGAGGCCCGACTCGAAGCAGACCCCAAGGGCGGATCCTACATTCAGGACGTCGGGGAACGAGAGGTCATGGAACGAGCTATCTCTGGATGACACTCGGCTCCTGCCACAAGGATGGCCATTTGCGGCTGATATTCACGTACGATGTGACTGATTTTAACTATTCGCCTCGCGAACGATACGGATACGCCTCTGAGCAACATTTCTACTACCCAGACATATACAGGAAGCCCCGTTCCTGTAGTCAATTCACTGGAGTACAGACACTTGAGATGAGAGGAGCAAATCCGTGTGCTGTTTACATGACCGCGGGGGTCTGTCCTGACCTCGAGGTCTTGGAGACAGATGTCGACGAAAATGTAATGCAAGCAGGCTTTGATGCTGCTAATGCTCGTCCACCGGCATCGTGTCCTGAAGAGGCGTATTTCTTCAACGAGGATAACTGGTCTCATACGACGGAGGAGATGCTATGGCCCAACAGAAGGAGGAGCCCTTCTGTTAGGAAATCAGTGCCGCAATCGGATCGGATTTCAGGGGCAGAGAGCTCTTCGTCGGACCATCAGGCAGAGAAAATCTATCCAGCCCTCTGAGAATGTTTCGCCGCATATGGACAGTCGAGGAGACATCTCATCTACCATAATCTACTTAAGCTGTTATCTGTAGTATTCAGGAATCAAGCGTGATTACTATGTGCAAGGGGATCGCGCGGTTCACATTTCCAAATCTATCCATAATAAGAACAAGTATATAATTCAGGACGCCGACGGACTTGGTACATGGAAGAGCCTGCCGAAAGAATACCTGGGCTACAGATTGACAACGACAAGGTTTCTACGCTAGATGAAATAGTCAGTACATATGGTAGATACAAAATGGCAAGACACACTCGTAGTGGACTAGATGAGTTTGTGTCTTCGTCGTCGAGATCACCAACATGTGAGGAAGATGTCGAGTCCGTGGCATATGAGCAATTGCTAGAGGATGGAGAAATGAGCGAGGGGTCACTGCCACTAGTTGACGTTTCGGCGGTGAATACTGAAGCTAGGGCAGAAGCCGCTGCCAATGCTTTGCTATTGAGGAGATCGAACAAACTAGAACTTTCAGCTGGTAAGTTAAATCGAGTTCAGTGGATAAAACACAACTGTAATGCCGGATTCTTACTGTAACAGGAGGGTAAACGAGCAGGAGCGATCGGATCTGTCAGCTTAAGCATCTCCACGTAGAAAAATCTCCAGATCACTGTAGAGGTATCAAGAGAGATAATGGGCATGCTTATTGAAACCACTTACTCGCCCACTTGTCTATCGTATGTTGCATATACACCCAGACGAATAACTCCAATTCAGCATCCCGTGACTCGTCGCACAGCTCAATGTCACCTCGACCCCTTATAGAGAGTACTAGTTTATACCATTCGGGGGACCACCGCGGTCCACGCATATCTCGAGGAGGGGGAACTGGTGCGCGGTCACCCAGGGAGAGTCGAACACTATGGTCTTCGCAAAGAATCCGTAAATCAAGGGAAAAGGAGATCTTCGTTCTCGCAAGCTCAAGAAGGTCAGGCCATGCGGAGCGATCAAATTTACTGGGATCAGGGACATCGACAGCGAAACTAGGTATGAAATCATTAAACAGTGTAGAAAGCGCAGTGAATAGAGCACGAGAATGTATAGTGTAGACTTCTGTGGCATCGCAGGGTATCGTTTCGTAATCGGCAAAGAAAGGTCCATACTGGCAATAAGAGCGCCAGTGGAATGGCAGATAGTTTGAGTGGCCAAGCGTGGGGGATATTGGTCGAGGCTTGAGGTAGATCTGGATGCCCGCCATAAGAGAAGACACAAGAATAGGGGCCTATCCTCCGGAGATTGAAATGTTCTGACTGGTCCTGGATCTCTTTTCGGACACATGTGACATCATCATCACGATTCCCGCTACCTTGGTAGTGGGTCTCTGCAGAACGCTAATGGCACCGAATTTTGCAGTAGATTTGGTGATCTAATTCAGTTCTCGCGCCTCCTGAATCTGCTGATTAAAAGTGGTGCATTCCATATCACGCGTCCCTTGTGTTGATGAATCACTTTCATACACTGTTTAAGGATTTTTCTCCGTCGTGGCCACAGCACATGGGCCTGGGCGTTCCTTATTGGAACTTTGTATCAGTAACAACACCAGCATCAACACCACCATGATCCCGACAACTTGCACTGTTGACGGGACTACGTGCACCGTCCTGATCTCACTTGAACAATCGCAGTCTCTCTGCACAACACGCTCGGGCGTATCGACCATTCCCGCTACCTTGGTAGTGGGTCTCTGCAGAACACTAATGCGGTAGATTCTCAGAATCTAATTCAGTTCCACTTTCTCCTGAGTCACCTGTTCGTTTTGGACTCATTGCTGGTCACCTGTGCCTATGTGAATCGCTCTCGTTTCTTTGTATTCTGACACATATATTGCGGTCACTCTAATTTATTGTTTTCCTAGCAACGAGTTCTTGCACGTTCTTCTCGCATCAATGACCTCTTTCATATTCGTACCACCATGATTCCGACGACCTGCACTGTGGATGGAGTCGCATTCACCCTTTCCATCTGTCTCGAACGTGCACAATCCGTCTCCAAAACACGTTCAGGTCCATCTACTGTGTTGCTCGTAACTTCACGGGCTTCCTTTCGTGCCCGTATCGTGCTGCATAATGATGAGACTATTCCAGTTGACGTTTGCTTGGGCCTCGACTGGTTGATGTCGCTTTTGGAACGGGCCGATGGTAAATACTGTCCGTGTTTCATTCTTGCTTATCTTTTTATATGATATCAGGTGTCGTGCCCAGCGAATTTGATTGTCTGTGTACAGTGTCTCGCTTATCCTTCCAACCAGAGTCATCGCATTTCTTCTATAACCTCTCTTATTCAACAATCGTGTACGAGCTCGCAGGATACAGTCTTCTACATAAGACGTCTTGTAGGCAGGAGCATGTGTTCTGAAATCTGCTCGTAGAGTATCTCTTAGCCGGGATGTGTGCATCTAATAACGGTCCATTCTGTTGCTCGTATGTTCAGGCATGTCACAAAGGCAGCGTTTGTCCACCTGTTTTTTTCCTGTCTGCTCTGCACTATAGTGGAGCTCTCACAACTATGCCACCTCCTGCCCTCAAGCCCTTTTGGCATTTCCTCACATTGTCCGCTACCTCTTACGATAAACGAGACCGCATGTTACTTGCGCTGTCTAACCGGTTGAGAATCGCTTGTTACCTCCCATAGTTCCGAGACCGACTTCTTTCCTTTCTAGACGATGCCATTTCAACATCCGTGCCTCCCGGTCCTGAAGACGGAAATGTTTACATTCCTTCCAACGCTACTCACGCATGTACTGTACGTGGGATCCAACGAGGCATTCCTGACCATCTTATACAGCAAGCTAAAGACAAAGACTTTCGGAACTTGGTCAAGGATTGTCAGATTCATTCCCATTCCAAAACATGTTTTAAATATTGTGGAAAATATGAGCGTATATGCCGGTTCGATATTGATGAAAGTAACTATGGAGAATTTTCATCTTTTGATTACGAGAAGGGGGAGCTTTGCCTTCGCTGCCTCAACGGTCTTGTTAACAATTTTAATGACACAATAATTCGTGCTGTATGTTGTAATATGGATATTAAATTTATTGGGTCCGGTGTATCCGCAAAGGCGATCTTATACTATATAACGGATTACATCACTAAATCTCAACTGAAGCTGCACGTTGCTTATGCCGCTCTGGATGCGCTCACGGAATGACTTCAAGTACCGTTAGTTCGATGATGGATGATATAAAGGAAGCACTTTCAGACCACGTTGTTGGTGGGCTGTGTGCTGATGGTCTTCACCTGCCGGTTTCGAAGATACCGGTGGGATGCTTGGATTTTTTACACGAATTTGCTTTTTCCGATCGTGTCAGCAAGGAAGATTGTTCGGCACGCACTGCTTTACCCCATGCTTGTTCATGTAAGAGACAGACATGGTTACACACCGAATTAGTGAAGCAACATTTCACCCGGAGCGATGGTTGACCCCAGTCGAAAACGATAGTAAGGCAGATCTTTGCATCGGCAGACCGAAGACATTGAAGGCCGACAGAGTGGTTAGATGGGCAATGTATTTTATTCGAGACCAATTTTACACACAAGCTCTAAACAACAAGCAGCTAGCGCCGTATCTGCCAAGGAAGGGCGCGCCAATCAAAGGAAACATGTTGGCTGTCAAGGTTCATGAACTACAGAGAGCAGAGAACATCGAAGAGTCCGAGACCGAGGAAATACAGAGTAGCCATGTCGGGAGTACAAATATATAGGCAATCAGTAAAGAAGAATAACCTACATCGCGATATAGAGCTTTCACGGAGGAAGTGGTAGCGGACCAAGAATGGATAATCGCGCCAGGGCCGGTTACCGGAAATTTTGAAATTACTATCAAAGGAAACCAGTTTTTTTACATGCATACTAAAAGTACATAACCGGTAATACGAGGTACCGTAAAGTAATAGTACAGTAGATAAGTAATACAGGTTTTATGAGACGGTAGAAATGGACATAGTACGGTAGTAGTCTCATGGAATCTTAACTCGTAACAAGTTACAATGCGTGCCATTCTACTAGTTATTATGCAACGACCACCGCAGTATTGTGACATTGAGAACAAAGAACATTCCTGTCCCAAGTGTCGGGACCTTGTATAAATTCGACCGGTAGAGGTGCCCAAGATGAAATCGATAGTGCGAACATTCCCTGATACACAGGGCGAAACTAGCCCGAGGAAGAAAGTTGCTGGGAAAATGATGCAAACATAAACCTGAGGCATCGTTTTTCCCCTTGAAAACGTTAAAAACGCGTATATTGTTGAATGCAACCTTCGAGAGTCAAAACTAGTTCAGTCACTGAACTGTATAGGTGATATTGTACTGTAATATATTCTAGGACTTTCCAGGCGTGCTCGCGGGACATTGGGATTATGTAAGGTAGCGGGCTTTGCCGCTCGCGGCCTTACTCGTTATCTCCCGTAAACAGCTTTCTCGGCTCGCTCCCTCAGCTGAGAGTCAACGGCCGAGTGTCTGCTCTCTTCCCCCGAACCCATGCCTCAGAGGCCTCAATGTCCAACTTCAAAGCGTGATCTCAATGTCCTTCCTGTCTCCTTCCAAAAAAGACCCGAAAGAAGTGGCCACGTGCGTGATGGTTACTGTACACATGCTGCACATTCAAATTGCACATTGCACAACTGTTAACGTTGAACGTTGACAAGCGAATTTACTGATCCAGACTACGCACTGGCAATGGCATTCAGACGGCGACTTTTTGTACTGGTACAGCTGGCAGTGCCAAGCGTCAGACGCTGGTACAACGTCTCTTTCCAGATTCAAGAATGAAGATCGCCTTGGACGAGTGAAGCTCTTGGAACGTGACCAGGCAACGCGATGCCACGGAACCAACGTGACCGTTGCGGTCGTGCGGTCGTGCGATCGTCAAATTTGAGTCAGCGGCCCTTGGGCCTTGGCTCCTTGGCATCCGCATCCGCAATGCCAGCGGCTATTGCCTTATTCGAAGAAGGTTTCGTTGTGGCTGGACGTAGATTGGATACTTGCAAGACAGCTTCGCTTGTAAGTCATTCCAGGTGATACTACGATTGTGCATGAACTTAGTATGTTTAATGTTATGCTTTCTGTCGCAAATCACGCCTCATTTTTATCTTGGTACAGCAGGATCCAGTCTGTTCCATCCATGTTTTCATCAAGCATGAATTGGATCTTTAAATCAGCTCAAGGACTTTGATTAACTCACGAACAGTCGTTCTATAGTCAACCGTGTGAGCAAAGTAATTGTCGCTTTGTCGTACTCGGAAACCGGGCTGATGGCATTTTTACGAAGCACAGACACGAGGTCAAATGGAACGAATGAAAGATGGTTCCCTCTTATCCAAAATGGTGATGGACACCACGGGGGTCAATACGTACGTAGGTGCCAGCAGGGAGAAAGCAAGTACTGATGAAGGAATACAGCAAAGTTATCAGTCTTGAACCCACTGAGTGCAACCACACCCAAATCCTTCCTCGTAGTGTCCTTCGTCACTGCAGACAGCCAACAAAAAGTCAAACGACTTTAATCAAATCAACTAAAGTGTGCGACTTTAGTCTCTGCCTGCCTAGGCGCCTTTTCTAAACAGAATCCAGGGTGCAGATAAGCGGGACCCAACCTCCCGAGGATATACAGATGAAGTCATCAAGATTATCCTCCAGCATGTATATAAAAATGATGTTCCTTTTCAGTTCAATGGCATCGTCAACTATGGCTACCAGCTACTTACCTCCAGGAGTTGTCTACTTATCTCATATCACTTTCTACGTTGTAGTCCTGCCGTGTTCGGTTCTCTGGGTCCTTCGGCACTTCTTGACGGAGTACGGTTTCAGCGTTCCAGTCTGGCCAGTTTTCGTAGTTCCTTTCGCATCACAGGTTATCTTTCGCCTGGTACACGGCTGGTACATAAGTTTCGCCATACGCAGGGAAGCGGCTGCGCAAGGTGCAATCCTTATGCCCTGTGTTCAGGAAAGCAGTATTTCTATCATGCGGCGCATTGTGGACAGCTTCAAGAACGGATATCCCAGTACGTTCGATCTGACTCCGTGTTGTTTCAACTAACGAGCAGGGCATTAGGCGAAGTGTTCCAGAAATGGAGCGAACAATACGGAAATACCTTTTCGTTTGGTACTCTTTCCTCCAAATGGGTAAGTAGTTTTGGAGACCAGTTCCTACTTCCTTCTGACAGAGACACTCGAGGTTTTTACAAGTGAACCAGAGCATATCAAGGTAAGCTATCCTTGGTTACTTACACTCTCACTAACATACGTAGGCCGTCTTAGCGACGCAGTTTCGCGACTTTGAAAAAGGTGTTTGTTGTCGCTAGTAGTGAGGTATCAAGTTGTTGACGAAGATGTTTAGGGTCCTTTGTTTTTAACGCGACGAAAGCTCTTTTTGGCGTAGGCGTGTTTAGTACAGATGGTGAGAATTTTATGCCGTACGCGAGGCTATTATTCACTCATCTTCGACAGGCGAAATGTGGAAGTGAGCTTTTCGGTGCACCCCCGAAACTATGAGCCTGTTTGTCATGTTATCTTCCAATTAGGTTTCATCGAACGATGACAAGACCGTTCTTCAACAAAGAGCGGATTTCCGACTTTGACAACTTCGAGAGGCACGCCGTTAGTACGATTACCCAGATCAAAGCGAGGTTGAGGGAAGGCTATCCCGTCGATTTTCAGGTCAGAGCCGACTGTTCCCTCAAAATCACCGTCTGACATTGCACATAGGATGTCGTTGCTCGTTTTACGTTGGACTCTGCTACGGAGTTCCTGTTCGGAAAAGATGTCGACTCCATATCTGCGGGTCTTCCTTATCCAGCTGGGTCACCGTTGGGGGATAATCTGCATTTCGTCAATCATCCGTCGAATGCTTTTGTCAAGGCGTTTGCGGAGGCGCAGGTGCACAATATGATTCGCGTCAAGAGCGGGGCTTCTTGGCCACTGCGCGAAATATTTGGAGATAAGGTCAAGCCGCTGCGGAAAGTCCTTGATGATTTCATCCAGCCACTGCTCTCTGAAGGGTACGAGAGAAAAGCTAAAGGTGTGAAGTCAGTCGAGTCTGAGAAGAAGCCCGACGACATGACTTTGTTGGATCGTCTCGTGGAGGAGGCCGATGGTAAACACCACTTCACATTTGAAATTTTGCTTGCTAACTTTAACCTGCTTGCAGACCCCAAAGTTGTTCAGGACGAACTCGTCAATATTTTGGTGGCTGGTAGAGACTCGGTAAGCTCTTCGGATGGTGCTTTCGAATAAAATCTCATTGTGCCTACTCATGCAGACCGCCTCTCTCCTAACCATGGCAGTGTATATGATGTGTGAGCATCCGGACATGGTCACTCGTTTACGGTCCGAAATTCTGGGAAAAGTTGGTAACAGACGACCGTCATACGAGGACATTCGTGATATGAAGTATTTACGGGCCTTTATCAATGGTGCAGTAGTTTATTACAGACACCCACACATTTTCATTGACGGCATCATCTAGAAACCTTGCGGCTGTATGCAACTGTGTATGTCAACTGGCCGTTTTGAACTTCACAATTCACTGACGTCCATCTGTAGCCCAGAAAACGGGCGGTAAGATATATCGTCGCCTCTTTCTGATACTTCTTATAAGCTGGTTTGTGTGATAGGGTATCCGCGGTTTCAACTACCCTTCCAAACAAGGGTCGCCCACCTTACTATGTCACCCGAGATACCCTGTTAGTATTCTATTATTCTACCATTTGGAGACTAGACACACCTCTCATTGCGCTATAACAGGTTGACCTACTCTGTGTTTCTGATGCACCGGCGTACAGATCTGTGGGGACCAGATGGTAGGGTATATGATATTATTCCACTTATACAATCCTAACTCGGACCTCAGCCCTTGAATTTGACCCGGATAGGTTTATCGATAGCCGACTGCAGAAATATCTGACTCCTAACCCTTACATCTTTCTACCTTTCAATGCGGGTCCCAGAATCTGCCTCGGTCAACAGGTGAGGGCGTTCGTATTCGGCCACCAACAGAGTAATAATGCTACTCCCCAGTTTGCCTACAATGAGGCTTCGTACTACCTCATCCGACTCTTACAGAATTTCTCGTCGTTCAGCCTTGCTCAAGATGCGCAACCTGCAGAAGGCATACCTCCGGCCAGCTGGACCCCAGCGCCCAGGACGACCAAAGGCAGGGACAAGATTATGTTTGGTATAACCATCACGATATACGCAAAGGTAAAATTTCTAGGGATCTATATATGAAAAAGGTTGGTTTGACATTCTCTGCTAGGGTGGATTGTGGGTCAAGATGGAAGAAGCCAAAGATGGGGCGACGTTATGAATAGCCACTCGACATCTTTTTTTGCCCTCAGCGGACTGGGTATCGGGCAGAGGCGACCGAGCTTGCATTATGGATGGTTTTTCAGACGGAGGAAGAACTTCATGCTCTAGTCGCTTTGTTTTCAGCACAGATTGTACGATTCCAGGTCATCGGTGCGGAGAAAATTCACCTTCACGTCACCATACTACGTGTCCGATCCTCATGTTCTACGTTCCTTGATTCCTTGTCCATCCCTTCGAGTATTTAAGTGTCTTTGCTGACTTCGAGCCCGAGAGTTTGTGCAGCTGCTGGTGAACGTTTCGAGTTCACCGTCCAGGCCGCAGCGACCGTTAATGATGGTCTTGTTCTCGATTAAGACTCATCAACGTCGCCCGTCAACGTCATCGAATATCCGTCCGGCATGCAAAAATAGAATACTCCAACACGGGTGTATCCTCTTTGGTCTTTGGGAGGCTGAAAGACACTACACAACGAGTCAGACAAGGATTCTCTCGGTAAGAATAAAAATATGCCGATGAATTGTAGCACGATATGCCCCTCCCGACAAGAACTCGAGGGCGTCTCCAGCATTTATCACCTATTTTTCATCAGCAATGAACATTTTCCTTTAACTTCAAAGGTAGACATGCCAGCGCGTTCTCCAAGTGTCTAACCCATTTCCATTCCCCTGAGGATGTGAGCATCTGTAATGCCGCCACGGGCTGGCTGTACAGGATGGTGATCGAACCGATATCTAAAACAGAAAAACCAGTCGCAGCCAGTGGAAGTTCGGCACAGGGCGGACCAGTATGCCCCTTGTACACCCGGAAATACTGGACAAAACCGCCAGTTTTCCGTGTAGACCCATGTAGACGCCGGCAAATGCGTGTACACCGGTGTATTACCATGTACACGCGTTTACACGGATGTACATCTGTGTACATGATGTCTCTCCACTGACAAATGTCATGGAGACCCATGTAAAACCAATGTCAAACCAGTGTCTACCACACTTGTCTGGACTGGATCACATCTGTCTTCCTATGGTATCGAGTGCAGACGAGTGGGATGTACACCCATGTAAACCCGTTTCTTTCCTCCCACCACCATCGCAGTGCTCATTGTTGGCAACAGCATCCTTTATCACCTCGCCGTTACTGCCACAACGGCTATTTCCTGCCTGTTGATCAAGAGCTGCCGACATATAGGAACCCAGAACGCGCAACATCGTCAAGCTAAATGTACCTTCTGTTTTTCTTGGGCGTGCGCGATCTTCGAGGTGAATTTTGGAACAGTGTTCTCATTCTAAAAAGTAATCGAACAGAGTTTGTGTAGGTACACCCTGATGGCCCTTGGATGACTACAATGTATGTGCATAAGGCGAGCACAGGAATGAACGGCGGCCCTCCGATGAACCAGCTGGAGACCCTAGCGACGAGCTTGGGGCTTGGAGCGTAGAGCAATGGTTGGGGTGTATACCGCAGGTGGCCGTGTCGAGGGTACGAATGGCCCATCATCGCTGTCGTCGACCCATGAATATGCTTTTGGATGGTTCGTCACGATGACCATGTGTCCATACCGTGCGTCCTTATTTATCTACGTCTCCTCAAAGGCTGACTGTCATGCATAGGATGGTCTTTTCGAGAGTTTTTCGGCAATACGGCGTGATTGAGAGCTTCCATTATTTCTGTGCGTCCCCGGTCTCTCGTCTTTCTTCTCACTCTAACGTTGGCCGAAGATTTATGTTGATGATTCTGTCTATTACGAAAGAGTACCAGGCACTGTGCCATGTTTTCAGTAACCTCGATAGTCGTACACCCCTTTGGATGGCGCACGGCAGCCTAGGTAAGAAGTTATTCAATACTTACCGAACTGCCCATCTCATCGACAACTACTCCAAGTCTTTCCCACGACTACCTCCTCCCCCTCTCGGACCTCTCCACCGAGTTCTGCATCCCAGTTATCGTCCACGACGAAATCGGACACTCTCGCTTGACACATCTCCCATCAAAATCGCCATTGTGGCCTATCAAGCTCTTCATCAATAGACTAGTCAACCTCTTGAGCACTTGCGCATCCAAGACGGGTTCGACTTCCTCGGTTCCTCGGTACTTCATGGGATGGGAGGCTGGGTCTAGAGTTGAATGTGCAATGGCAGCCAGAGGGATTGCACTACTCCATGTTGAACTCGTTGACGAACATGGGGAAGCGAAACCACGTCCACCAGGGAGTCGAGGAAAGCCTTCCCAGATGATGTACAGAAAAGGCTGGATGTCAGCGTGGCGGAGATGGAAGTGTATGGTAGCACGCTCCGCAAGAAGCACGGACGTTCTGTGGCTCCGTGGCCGGAAGAGCTGGTGTACTCGACAAACCATGGATTCATCAGCGGATATCTCGGATGTGCGTGAGTTTTACGTCTCATTATCTTTCTATATGCTGATGATGCCCCTTGCAGATCCACCGGACATGGATTATCGTTGATTCTGTCGACCGTGTTTGTGTTCCGATCCTTGTGATCAATGGGCGAGCATATATATCATATTGTGTGATGGTACAATCCCTCAGCCGGTGGACTCTTAAAGAGTTCGCTCTTGTTGGTTGAGATATAGCTTGTATCCAGCTAGGTATGGCGCCATTCTTTGCGTCAGTGTTCTGCCAGAAAATGATGCTTGAAAAGTACCCGAATACAGAAATCGTGAAACGTTCATTTAGGATCGACCTCGTGCCCTGGCTTCCAAGTCTCGCCGGACGCTTCGAAGGACGGATTCAGCCATCATGACGAGTCAGGTTGTATGTTCAACCAACACCACTTTGACATCGCCACGAAGGCATCAGAAGAGTCCGATAGTCTCTCTCGATGCTATGCATGGAATCGGTCATCTTCAAATGGTATCGCCAATGGCCATCCAGCCAATGACAGAGGCGGGAAGGCGTCGGGGAATACCAAATACCGCCCAAGGCACAAGATCTTCGTAAAATGTCTTCCTCGTGACCTCATGACTGCATATGTTGGCCCGAACGAGCCCATTCATTGGCAGCGGTGGTCGGAGGAGGCTGGCGCCGTGATAAGGGACTATTTTTGAATGATGCTAGCTTGCTCGGTTTCCCGCATCATGAAAACATACCAGTGAACGACGCTTAACAGTGCCTGACCGCGTCATACGCGTCATCCGTTCCCCCCACTCGAACATGGACACTCATGCTACACTTGTCTTTTCGTTTCTACTCCATCACTGATCGCTGATGCCCAGAGAAGGCGACGCGGAAAGCTATAAAAGAGGGATTAAACCAGCAGGTATTATTCTCAAGCCCCCACAACTGTAGAGCTTGTTCATCTCACTTACTTCACTATGTTCGCTCAGATCTCTTTCGCTGCTCTCCTCGCTGTACCTCTCCTTGCGAGCGGCGCTGTTATCCCTGTCGTCCTTCCCCGTGATGATATCGCGGGCAGGCAGGTTATTACGATCTCCCCAACTATTCCCATACTCCCCCGCGACAATGGCGCTGTTATCATGGGCAGACAGGTTATTACGATCTCCCCGACCCTTCCCATCCTTCCCCGCGAGGGTAGGCGGGCAGTCCCCGCTCCTGTTGCGCCTATTGCGCCTATTGCTCCGACCGCGCCTATTGCACCTGTTGCACCTCTCGCACCTATCGCACCAATTGCCCCGACCGCGCCTATTGCACCTGTTGCGCCTCTCGCACCTATCGCACCAATTGCCCCGACCGCACCGATTGCTCCTGTTGCACCTCTCGCACCTATCGCACCTGTTGCACCCCCCGCACCTATTGCGCCTGTTGCACCTCTCGCACCTATCGCACCAGTTGCACCTCCCGCACCTATTGCACCTGTTGCACCTGTTGCGCCTCTCGCGCCTATTGCGCCTGTTGCTCCGACCGCACCGATTGCCCCCGTTGCACCTCTTGCACCTATTGCACCAATTGCCCCGACCGCACCGATTGCTCCTGTAGCTCCTGTTGCACGCAGGCAGGTTATTACGGGCTCCCCGGTTATCTCCCCAGTCCTTCCCCGTGGAGAATCATTTTGTTAGTCACACTGTCTTTCAAGTTAATTATACGCTCATATTTTATTCGAACAGAACGGCCATCGGTCTTCAAGGGACTAGAGAAAGTTTTGCGAATCAGAGCAGTGTTTTAGTGAACAAGTAAATAGGAACGGTGAGTGAACAGAAGTGGATAGACTAGGGCGGAGAGTCAATCTGGAAAATGTAGCCTTCTTTTTACATCTTCGTGCGTCTCTGCTACGATACCCAGGTGAAGGCGAAGCATTCAGAGTAAGAAAAAGCCCGGCATGAGATCGGTGAAGCGTGCGGTAATGAAAAGGCGGCATAAATTTCATTTCAAGGGCCAAGCTTGCAACCAAGCTTCGAAAGAATCTTGCGTTCAGTGGTGATATCCAGGTTGGATGAAGAGAGAGCGAATGTGACCTCTGCTGTGATGCGAGAAAGCATGTTCATGAGCCAAGGACTACCGATTCAATCACTTTGACTAGGTGATGATGATGCTCTGTCATTGTCAGGTCCACCGCTCTCTCGAGATGCTAGATGCCTTGTCATTCTCTTCTAAGCACCGTTTGTATGATTACTTGAGTCCAGCGCCCCGAATGGTGCGGCGTGCCGAAGTAGATCTGGCACTTGGACCGTGACGACGCTGATGCGTCCGCATTGAAAACACACTGTAAGCTCTCGATCCGCTACCCCAGACAGACTATCCCAGTAGGTCCTAATTCAATCCAATACGCCTGCGAAACTTGGCCAGTAAAATACACACAGTACATCATATTCAACGCCAGCCTGGACTAGTTGGTTGCTAGTTGGAAATAATAGTCCACTGGGTTCGACTCCCAGCGAGACATTGGTGAGAACAACTGCAATGCTTTAGTTTTTTGTAGACCCCCGTCACTTTGTAAAGTTTTCATTGTCCTTTGCTACCTTCAAGTTTCTGATTTCAAACATTACGCTAAATGGTGCGCCAGTGTCATTCTTATCTCGGTGTAAGTATCGGCCACTGCAACTCGAAAATATCCGTCGCGATCGGCCAACGCACCGAGTAACATGATTGAAATGAACTTGGGTTGTGAGACCAACATCTCTGTCAGTGCGACGGTTAGCGTACACCGACATCCTAGGTTCGATCCCCTAAGAGATCATACAGAACTGGACTGTCGACCTCGATGTTTTTGTCGTTTCACTTCTGCTAGAGTCGCCCGTTTCTGATTTTACGGGCCAAAAAGAACGCACATCAAATTTGTACGGAAATCTTCCACTGGTTGTACGCATAGTATTTTCTCCGTCGGATCCATGCGAGGCGGCGTGTCGTACATACTGTACGACGACGGTGTACACGGCTGTACACGGCTCCACATGGGTGTTGGAATCTGAAGAGGAGAAAGGAGGGCAGGTGATCTAAAGAAATTTATGGGATTTGCCTGATCGTGTACATCCGTTTAAACTGGTTTACATCGGTGTACACTGGTGTACACCTGGTAAAGTCCAGTAATTCCAGTTGTAGTCATGGAACGAGCCAGCTCTGGATGACACTCGGCTCCTACACAGAACTGATGTCGTTCGAGGAAGCTGGTGGTGGGTTCATACGAGGCTTGGGTTACCGTTGGGTTCGGTGGGTCAAGCAAACTAAGCACCGAAGATGAATTAATTGCAAACGCGCCTACCATGAAGGAGGGCCAAGTGGCGTAAATAAAGAACGGCATCGTGTGGGCGGACTGTGTTGAAGAACGCTGAGTAGTAGAATACTTAGGATCGAGGAAGAGACTATTAGTGGTGTTGTGGTGAAGCATTACAGCTAATACTATGAGATATTGGTAACCAACAACCGGGGTAGTATAGTTCGAATCCAAATGTATATCCTGCACAAATCCTGCACCCGTCAGGAAAATGGCCAGTTGGACTATCGACGTACAGGTGACAATCTACCTCTAAGCTTGAATCACTGCTCAAAGAACACTGCGCCTAGTTACCGGTTCTCCCCACGAAGATTCGAACTGTTGAAAGAGTTGAAAACACATTTCTATATTAGGCTTATACAACCTTGAATTCAGAATTAGTTATAATGCTTGACCACGACACCCTTGATAACTTCTTCCTCGATCCTCTCCTCTCCTTCTGCCCTCTTGAGTTGGCTAATCCCGTATGCTGCTGTCCTTCCCTTGCGCCATTCTTCCATCGTGGGCGCATCCACATCCACGAATTGGCGGACTTTGGGAGCAACTAACGGGAGGAGCTTCACATTGTCATCCGGCATGCAAAAATAGAATACTCCAAGACGGGTGTATCCTCGTTGGTCTTTGGGAGGTTGAAAGACACTACACGACGAGTTAGACAAGGATTCTCTCGGTAAGAATGAAAATATACCGATGAATCGTAGCACGATATGCCCCTCCCGACAAGAACTCGAGGGCATCTCCAGCATTTATCACCTGTTTTTCATCAGCGATGAAAGATTGCCTTCAACTTCAAGGGTAGACATGCCAACGCGTTCTCCAAATGTCTAACCCATTTCCATTCCCCTGAGGATGTGAGCATCTGTAACGCCGCCACGGGCTGGCTGTACAGGATGGTGATCGAACCGATATCTATTAAAAAAATCAGTCGCAGCCATTGGAAGTTCAGCACTGGGCGAACCAGTATGGCCCTTGGTCCAGACACCATTGGTCTTTTCCTCGTCCTCGGAAGAGTGAGGATAACTAAAACAAATCAGTGTATGAGGGAAGGGGCGTAGGAGGGAAGTTATTCAACTATTTCATGAACCGCACTGGCAAATGAAAAGATCGTCGGCAAACGGGATGAACGCAAGACAAACGCCTCACTGTAACTCTCCCCAACAGAGGAATACCCGTGTAAATCTACAAGCGCATCTTCCGGAAGGCCGAGACCTAGTGCAAGAAGCCTTAGTTGGCAAGTAAGTAAGACACCAAATGAAGAGAGAAAAGGATGCAGAACCGTAAAATGGGATGAAGAACGTTCAGATGATTGTGTCGTGCAAATGCTTCGATTTCGGCGAGATGAGGACGTATGGCTTCGGGATGCTGTCGTTTCGTGGTATCTCGATTTACTGGCGGACCTAGCGTAAGCGGAAAGAACATATATAGTAGGCATGGAAACCCACTGCTGTAGATCTCAACTTCATCTCGTACCCCGTTATCGATGTGCTTCCAGGGTTCCAATTGAAAAACAAGATGTAAGTGCTGATTCACCCACCCAAAACTTCCGAAGTTTGTATCCTTGGTAAGATCCTGTCTGCTGTATCTTCGCTTCGTACTGCCGTTTTTCGTCGTCGCTGACACTGGCAAATGCAAGGTCGGCGATATCAAAGATTCGTTGATTCTGATGAGTACACGTTTCAATAAGCAACACGATTAGTCTGGAATAATGAACATACATCAATAGGCGATAGTCCGTGCCCAACGACGTAAAAGAACCCATGGGTTTCCATGGCCTTGCGTACTTCATCTGGACGCGGCGACTTGGATAGATCAATGATCGGGAGGTCGGCATAGTCCACTACGAGAGATAAGTAAGATTCAATTAGTATGATATGCACGTACACGGCTCCTTGGTAGTCTGTGGCGGGGAATAGTGGTTGATTGTCATGGTGGGAAATAAGAACACTTGTGTTGTGAGAATGGGGTAATAAGTATCTGAAGTCCTCGTGAAAGAGAAGCCGAGAATTCCAGGTTTCTCAGGTTTGTGATGATCTTGTCCTCTTAAATTCTGTCCCACAATGTCATTGGATCCGTCGACTCCAGGCGTTATCCAGTGTGGCGGAGACTTGATAATGTTTACACTCCCTGCATTACTTGTAACTTGATGACATCCGACACTAAACATCTAAAATTAAATGCAGAAAGTGAGGTAGATGGGGTAGATATGACGGTCGAGTATTGAGTCATGAGATACTGCTATACGGCAAAGTTCTGTTATAAGCCACGGCCCGGAAGCGAGAGTCGGAAATTGTTACCAGCTACTCAATATGTTAACTTATAGAGCTCAGAGCTCAGACATCGGAAGGATGCGCAGCTCCGAGTGAGAATTGGCAGGAATCTAGAAATGAGATGGAGCGGTGAAGGCTTGGATGAAGCACTGAACGCGGAAAGTTGCGCCGACCACGCGTAAAGGTCACGTGCGAGAATGCTGTCCGGCCCTAAGACGCCTGTCCGCCGAGGTTCATATTAGTTTGCACTTGTTTACCTGAGCTGTATCAGCAGAGGTGGCCAATAAATCCAGATTTTCAGATTTTCAGATTCACTGTCAGGATTTTACTAGACCTTAGTGCTCACCACTTATCAATTAGATAGTCGGTAGGCCCAATAGTCAAAGCAATTCCTGAGGTAGACAGAAACAGAAGATGCCGATAAATTCGGGTAGGCCCGGGATACCTTTTATTAGTTATAATGCGTCGTCACAACCCCAGGGACAACTTCCCCGTCTACCTTCTTTTGTTGGAAATTCCACGCTTGCGTGAACGAGACAAATAAATGGTCATGTACGAACCCACCGCTAAGGCAGAAAAAGATGCCGAGTGGCTATTCATAACATCGCCCCATCTTTGGCTTCTTCCATCCTGACCCACAATCCACCCTAGCAGAGAATGTCAAACCAACGTTTTTCATACATAAAGATCCCTAGAAATCTTACCTTTGCGTATATCGTGATGGTAATACCGAACATAATTTTGTCCCTGCCTTTGGTCGTCCCGGACGTTGGGGTCCAGCTGGCCGGAGGTATGCCTTCCGCAGGTTGCGCATCCCGAGCAAGGCTGAACGACGAGAAATTCTGTAAGAGTCGGATGAGGTAGTACGAAGCCTCATTGTAGGCAAACTGGCAAGTAGCATTAGTACTCTGTTGGTGGCCAGATACTAACGCCTTCACCTGTTGACCGAGGCAGATTCTGGGACCTGCATTGAAAGGTAGAAAGATGTAAGGGTTAGGAGTCAGATATTTCTGCAGTCGGCTATCGAGGAACCTATCCGGGTCAAATTCGAGGGCTAGAGGTCCGAGTTAGGACTGTATAAGCGGAAGGAGATCATATGCCCTACCATCTGGTCCCCACAGATCTGTACGCCGGTGCATCAGAAACACAGAGTAGGTCAACCTGTGATAGCGCAATGAGAGATGTATCTAATCTCCAAATAATGGAATAATAGACTAACAGGGTATCTCGTGCGACATAGTAAGGTGGGCAACCCTTGTTTGGAAGGGTAGTTGAAACCGCGGATACCCTATGACACAAAACAGCTATAAGAAGTATCAAAAAGAGGCGACGATATATCTTACCGCCCGTTTTCTGGGCTACAGATGGACGTCAGTGACTTGCAAATTTCAAAATGGCCAGTTGACATACACAGTTGCATACAGCCGCAAGGTTTCTAAATAATGCTGTCAGTGAAAACTTGTAGGCGTCTATAATAAACTACTGCACCATTGATAAAGGCCCGTAAATACTTCATATCACGAATGTCCTCGTATGACGGTCGTCTGTTGCCAACTTTTCCCAGAATTTCGGACCGTAAACGAGTGACCATGTCCGGATGCTCACACATCATATACACTGCCATGGTTAGGAGAGAGGCGGTCTGCATAAGTAGGCACAATGTGATTTTATTCGAAAGCACCATCCAAAGAGCTTACCGTGTCTCTACCAGCCGCCAAAACATTGACGAGTTCGTCCTGAACAACTTTGGGGTCTGCAAGCAGGTTAAAGTTAGCAAGCAAAATTTCAAATGTGAAGTGGTGTTTACCATCGACTTCCTCCACGAGACGATCCAACAAAGTCATGTCGACGAGCTTCTTCTCAGACTCGACTGACTTCACACCCTTAGCTTTTCTCTCGTATCCTTCAGAGAGCAGTGGCTGGATGAAATCATCAAGGACTTTCCGCAGCGGCTTGACCTTATCTCCAAATATTTCGCGCAGTGGCCAAGAAGCCCCGCTCTTGACGCGAATCATATTGTGCACCTGTGCCTCTGCAAACGCCTTGACAAAAGCATTCGACGGATGATTGACGAAATGCAGATTATCCCCCAACGGTGACCCAGCTGGATAAGGAAGACCCGCAGATATGGAGTCAACAGCTTTTCCGAACAGGAACTCCGTAGCAGAGTCCAACGTAAAACGAGCAACGACATCCTATGTGCAATGTCAGACGGTGATTTTGAGGGAACAGTCGGCTCTGACCTGAAAATCGACGGGATAGCCTTCCCTCAACCTCGATTTGATCTGGGTAATCATACTAATGGCGTGTCTCTCGAAGTTGTCAAAGTCGGAAATCCGCTCTTTTTGTTGAAGAACGGCCTTGTCATCGTTCTATGAAACCTAATTGGAAGATAACATGACAAACAGGCTCATAGTTGTGAGGGTGCACCGAAAGCTCACTTCCACATTTCGCCTGTCGGAGATGAGTGAATAATAGCCTCGCGTACGGCATAAAATTCTCACCATCTGTACTAAACACGCCTATGCCAAGAAGAGCTTTCGGCGCGTTGAAGACAAAGGATCCTAGACATCTTCATCAATAACTTGATACCTCACTAGCGACAACAAACACCTTTTTCAAAGTCGCGAAACTGCGTCGCTAAGACGGCCTATGTATGTTAGTGAGAGTGTAAGTAACTATCAAGGATAGCTTACCTTAATATGCTCTGGCTCACTTGTAAAGACCTCGAGTGTCTCGTCAGAAGGAGGTAGGAACCGGTTTCCAAAACCACTTACCCATTTGGAGGAAAGAGTACCAAACGAAAAGGTATTTCCGTATTGTTCGCTCCATTTCTGGAACACTTCGCCTAATACCCTGCTCGTTAGTTGAAGCAACACGGAGTCAGATCGAACGTACTGGGATATCCGTTCTTGAAGCTATCCACAATGCGCCGCATGATAGAAATACTGCTTTCCTGAACACAGGGCATAAGGATTGCACCTTGTGCAGCCGCTTCCCTGCGTATGGCGAAACCTATGTACCAGCCATGTACCAGGCGAAAGATAACCTGCGATGCGAAAGGAACTACGAAAACTGGCCAGACTGGAACGCTGAAACCAGACTCTGTCAAGAAGTGCCGAAGCACCCAGAGAACCGAACAAGGCAGGACTACAACGTAGAAAGCGATATGAGATAAGTAGACAATCCCTGGAGGTAAGTAGCTGGTAACCATAGTTGACAATGTCATCGAACTGAACAGGAACGTCATTCTTATATACATGCTGGAGGATAATCTTGATGAATTCATCTGTATAACCTCGGGAGGTTGGGTCCCGCTTATCTGCACCCTGGATTCTGTTTAGAAAAGGCGCCTAGGCAGGCAGAGACTAAAGTCGCACACCTTAGTTGACTAGATTAAAGTCGTTTGACTTTTCGTTGGCTGTCTGTAGTGACGAAGGACACTACGAGGAAATATTTGAACGTGATTGCACTCCGTGGAGTCAAGATTGATAACTTTGCTGTATTCCTTCATCAGTACTTGCTTTCTCCCTGCTGGTACCTACGTACGTATTGGCCCTCGTGGTGTCTATTGCCATTTTGGATCAGAGAGAATCACCCTTCGCTTATCCCATTTGACCTCGTGTCTGTGCTTCGATAAAATGCCATCAGCCCGGTTTCCGAGTACGACAAAGCGACAATTACCTTGCTCACACGATTGGCTATAGAACGACTGTTCGCGGATCAATCAGTGTCCTTGAGCTGATTCAAAGATCCAATTCAAGTTTGTATGAAAACGTGGATGGAACAGACTGGACGCTGCTGTACCAAAATAAACAATAGGCACAATTTGCGAGAGAAAGCATAACATATTAAGTTCATGCACAATCATGCATTCACCTGGAATAACCTACAAGCGAAACTGTCTCGCAAGTATCCAACCTACGCCCAGCCACAACGAACCGTTCCTCGGTTAAGGCAATAGCCGCTGGCATTGCATACGCGGATGCCAAGGGGCCAAGGCCCAAGGGCCGCTGACTGAAAAAGGACGACTCCGCAACGATCACGTTGGTTCCGCGACCGCGTCGCGTTGCCTGGTCACGTTCCAAGAGCTTCAAGTCCAAGTATGTAGTAATCATTTCGTCCAAGGCGGTCTTCATTTCTTGAATTTGGAAAGAGACGTTGTACCAGCGTCTGACGCTTGGCACTGTAACTACCGGCTGTACCAGTATAAGAAAGTCGCTGTCTGAATGTCGTCTCCAGTGCGTAGTCCGGGTCAGTGAATTCGCTTGCAGTTGTCAATGTTCAACATTAACAGTGGACCGTCACGCACGTGGCCACTTCTTTCGGGCCTTTTCGGAAATTTAACTTTTCGGACTCGTTTTCGCATTCACATCATGATTGGCGTGAATTCGGACTCGCAGTTCCAAGCCCTTATTTATAAGGGGGGAAGGTCCTGGATCTATTTTTGGACACATCACGATCTCCCATTAACACCCTTCCTCACGCAGCACCCACGATAGAATGCATAACCCATTTCCACATACGAACTCAGATTCTCCCCACCGAACCTTGTAACCTGATAATCGACCATCTCCACCACTTCAAGCCATCCCTCCCGGCATACTCCCGCGTCTGAATGCCATTTTCACCTCTTCGGTTCTGTCGCATCATCGCGGATCCAGCCTTCATATACGCGAGTTGATCATATGTCGTGCAGAATACCGCTACTACGTACGGTACGGTGCGAAGCCCTACATTCGGCGCGGATTGAATCGAGGTGACCATATCCCAAAAACCTCCTAGTATGTGATGCATTATGTCCAACTTGTCAGAGTACGAGCCATCCCTCACAGGGAGGAGGAGGAAGATATTTATTCTGGTCTACGTCCCTGAGAAGGAAACTGACCAGAGTCCGTACTACATCTCAGTGATGGAACAGTAAATCTTGAGTTGATTGAAACACTAGCAACATATAACAAATTACTGTGAAACAATTAAATATCGCGTAGATGAACACTGGCCTTGGCTCGCGGAACGATTTGGCATTTGAATGGGGAAGGATGGCTGAGATCTTGTCAACAGCGAAGACGAAGATCAGAGACGAACAGTGCACACCTTGTTGCGCCAACCGTATAAGTAATCTCTGGTAAATATTCTTCACCGGTGGTAGCATCCAGAGGTTTAAGGATATCGAAGCAAGCCAGAATATTGGTAATGTTAAGGAACAGTTGTACTTCGGCAAACCCAGCACCTTCAACAAAACCTCGTATAAGCTCACGATATTTTATATGTCAGAAGGGAAACCGTGCTCACCAGGACATACACGTCTGCCGAAACCGAATACAAGTTTACGAGGATCCGTTTCATTCCTCGAGAGGAAACGATTTGGGTCGAAGGTATCTGGATCAGTATACACTAAAGAATCTCGACATATTGCCCTGTTAACTCATCGGATCAGTTAAGGGGATGTCCGAGGACAGCATGTAGCTTACCAGATATTAGCTATCACTGTGCTACCTTTGGGAATCCTATACCCGCCATAGGTGTCTTCTTCAATGACACGATGAGGAAGACCTGCCAGTAATGAGACGAAGGTGACCGACAGATATATATATATAGAAGCTTACCAAGTCGGGCCGCAGGGGAATATCTTAGTATCTCCTTGAGGAGGGCAGAGATATAAGGGAGGGAATATTGGTCTCCGAGATTAGGAAGACGCTGGTTACCCAGCACAGTGTCGATCTCGTTTTGAGCGGCCTTTTGTACGTCGGGATATTGCATCATTAGAGCGATGAAAGAAAGCATGATTGAAACCGTCTGTGAAAATGAAGACCTTAAGCATGAGCATACCATGATACCAAGAAAGCGTACGGTATCCGCGCCTCCCGCATACAAAGCTGATGAGCACCAGCTGATTATTCGCTCCTCTTCCTTGTCAACACAGTGTCCATCTTGCGGCTGGAGGAGTTGGGAGGTGAACGATTCCCCGGCAGTGCCGCTCGCCTACAAAGTTCGTTATGTAAACCAAACTCTATTATCCAGCTTCCTGAAAACCCTTACCGCGCGCTCTTTGGTCCATTTAAGTGGCGCTTGTTCAATTGCCTTCATACGATCGCGAACCGATAACGCAAACCTCTTGAAATGCGCCCCTGGCATCCAAGAAGGAATAAATCGCACTGTTGAAAGGTAAAATGAATATGAAAAGATGAGATAGAGGTGTCTTGCGTACGGAAGGGGATTTCTTCGACTAACCGCCGTCCAGGCTGAGCCACCTGTCTGTGAAGGGAAAACGCCTCCTCCATAAATGATACAAAGTAGTCATCATCGCTGGTAACCGGCCATCCATATGCGACTTCCAATACTATGGCCCCAGCGTTCCTGTGGCGGCTTGAGATTCAAATGACTGACCCACCGAAACTGAATTCACCGTCGAAAATGTTTAGAAAAGTTGTCCGGAGAATCAACAAGTCCATCGAGGAGTATCCGTAACTCCCGCTCCAAAATGCCTCTATAACCTTGGACGGCTCTCAGGCTCGAGTTGAGGCCAGATTGAAGCAGTCGTCGATAATTCTTGTGATTGGGATGTTGTGATGATATATGAAAGACAGACGTTCCACGCTCTGCTAGCTTGTCGTACATCCGTTGCATTGGTCGATCCGAGTAGACATTGGATCGATGTTCTAAAACAGCCTCGACGCTGTTCAATACGATGAAATGCCGCCGGAACAATCTGTAGCGAATTATTGCACCCCCTGCGCAGCCGTCCTAAGATATGGGGGCCTGTATACATATTAGGATCATACTATATTGTCTGGACCATTCAGTGAATGCTGCCCAAGGCGCAATCCTCGGGATTTGGTGATATTTCCGGATAATAATTTCGGTGACGGTCCAGGATGAAGTGGCAACCCAAGATTGGTCCAGAAAAGTGCGCTCAACACAGCCAAGACGACGGTGGAAACTACAACTCCGGTGTAAGCCCGCTTACTACTCGATGACGTGACTACTACTTACCTTGACGCATGACGCACACTTATGATGACACGCCCGGACCAATAGTTTGATTCCGTACATTGGTCCGATTCCTGCTTCCGCTCGTATAAATACTCGCCCACCTTGCTAGATTCCGCATTCTTTCCTTTCCCTTTCCCCTCATTCTTTAGACGTCTATACTCGCTCTCAATATCACTCGTCGTTCATAGTATCTGCCGTTCCCGTGAGTTAGTGTTTTCTGTCCCTTGCGAGGGCCAGGTTTCCACTCCGGCCCAGAAAGTGAACTTATTATAAAGCATGATGGAAAACCTCAGAAGGTGCTGCTAAGTAGCTACGTATTATCTGCATCACAGCCAAGGGGGTAGTAAAAGTTAAGAAAATCATATCGGGTTGATATTATTTTTAAGCCCTCGCCTGGCAACATCGCCGCTGGCAGACGAGCCTATATCTTCTCCCCTGGCCGCCTTCCGACCAAAGTTGGAACCAAAGTCCTTCATGAAGCATTCAATCGCTCTCAGCACTAAGAGCACCAACTTGATGCACTACACGGGAAATATATACATATAGATGCTTCGAGGAAGTACGCCATCAAATTTCAGATCATCGATCTTCTTTAGGCAGACGCCATGCGAAGATCAACTTTGCCCACTTAATGCGCGCGCTTCTCAGGATTTTTGTTCGGGAATATCTCTCATGCCGCTATAACCACGGAAATGCAATTGACGACACGATACTGAGGGACTTGGTGCTGTACATTAGATTGAATCCGCTACACATCAACAGAATCAGCAAAGACAAAGTTCCTGCGCTGGATGAAGATGGTCAGTACAATGACAGACACGAAATGACAGGATGTACCCGGAATGGACGATACACATTTAGATGCATGTAGCGGTGTCAGGATAGGGGGTTAGCTCAGTGCTGAAAACCACCTATGGGACCGCTCATCTGCAACTTGAAACATATGCGCCCAGACGGATAATTCCAACTCAGTATCCCGAGGCTCAGAGTCGCGCAACTAGACATCACCTCAAAGTAGCGTGGGGTACACTATTTTGTACCACTCTGGAGAAAAGCGCTCTGACCGCTTGCTTGTAGGTGGGGAGGCCTGGCGCGGAATTGCCTTTGACAAGTCAAACAATGTGATCTTCAATCCTTGGATTCTAACAGTAAATTTATGGACAAGGATGTATGCACTAAATTACAAATCAAACAAGTCACCAGAGTTTCCATAACAAAATGGCCCAGCCAAAGCTGGAGAAAGGTCAGTTACCGTAGAGAATGTTATACACAATGACGTACACAATAAGGTGCAAGACACCGGTCTTGATTGGCGATTCATGTATTCCAAAGATTGCGGTGAACATCGTAATTACACCTGGTGGTGCCAACAGAAATAGGTTGACCAGGATAGAAAAGACGGAGATCGCTCCAACGGCAGAGAAGGCGATACGAAGGTTATCAAAAGGCTTGGTGTCGTGTATGATAGCAACGGGAAAGACAGCAAGGGCTCCGATCGAAAGAAATAGAACCCAAAGCGAGAGCGTTTTCTTCGACGGACGTGCAGCAAAGGCTTGAAAGACACTGAGCAGTGAGGGTGCAGGGGGTGGTTGTTGAGGAGTCTGATTTGCCGGTTGAAAGGTTGAGATTGGTTGGGGCATCTGCGGCACCGTGTGCAAGAACGCCGGCAATTGGGCAGAGGATGGTTGTTGCGGTAGAGGTGGCGATGCTTCCGGCGATTGATGTTGAGGTTCGTCATAAAACTGGGTAATTGCACCTCATTAATGGGTGCACACATATCATGAATAGACGACGTACCCCAACTCCCAAATCTAATCCAGTTGTAGACATAGCTAGGCGTAAGCGAAGAGGAACGCTAAGAAAGGAAAGGAAGGAAGAGGAAAGGATGAAGGAGCGGCAAGGGGCACAAGCGAAGGTATAAGCGAGAAAGGAATGAAGATGTAATGTTGGGAGGCTCGCTACTATATACTCGATATTGAAGCTCCGCTTGAACTTGAAACTCCGAAGGCGATATCTCTCCCCTCCCCCTAACCTTATGCTCCCATCTCACACTGGCATGGCGGACGTCAATATTTACCTCAAGCCTCGACCGATCTCCCTTATTCATGGCCACTCGAGCTATCTTCCGTTCGACCGGCACCTGTATTGCAAGTATGGACCGTTCTTTCCTGACTATGAAACGATACCCTGTGACGCCACAGAAGTATACACTATACACTCTCTTGCTCTATCAGCCACACTTTCCACACTGTTCAACGATCTCATACCCAAATTTTCTGTCGAAGTCCCTAATCCCAGTAAATTCAATCGTTCCTCATGGCCCCACCTTCTTGAGCTTGCGAGAACGAAGGCCTCCTTCGCGCTTGATTTACGGATTCTGTGTGAAGATCATGGCGTCCAACTCTCCCAAGGTGACAGTGCACCAGTTCCCCCCCCTCGAACCATGCGTGGACCGTCGACCTCCCCGGAGTGGTATAAACTAGTAGTCTCTTTAAGGGGTCGAGGCGACGTTGAGCTGCGCGACGAGTCACGGGATACTGAATTGGAGTTATTCGTCTGGGTCTATATACAGCATACAATAGATAAGTGGACGAGTAAGTGGTTCCCGTAGCGAGCTCATTATCTCTCCTGATACCACTACAGACACCTGGAAAGCCTTTTACTGGGAGATGCACAAGCTCATGGATCCGATTGCCCCTGCTCGTCTACCCTCCTGTCATAGTAAGCAACCTGGCATTACAATTTGTGTTCTCCATTGATCTTGCATCAATCAGCCGAAAGATCTAGTTTGTTTGATTTCCTCAGTAGGAAGACATTGACGGTTGTTTCTGCCATTACGTCCGCCCTGATCAATGAGACGTCAGTTACTGAAACCGAACCCCCCCTCCTTTCTCCATCCTCCAGCCATGGCTCGTCAGTCACAGACTCAACATCTTCCTCGCATACTAGTGATCCCGACAACGACGACGCGAACTTTCCTGCTCTATACCGTCCATTCCGGGTCTGTCTTGTCATTGTATCTTATGATTTGTACTGACCGGATTATCCAGCGCAGAAATCATATCATAGTATCTGATCTGTAGCCCAAGTATTCCAATGTAATGTATAGTATCAAGTTGTCCCTCAGCGTCATGTCAACAGTTGTATTCTATGGTTATAATCAGAGCAATGCGTTCACATTCATTTGGGAAGGGATGGTCAAATTCTACTAATGAGAAAGACCAAAAACAGCAGTGTTCAGCTTCGCCAAACCCTTGTATTCAACATTTCTCGATTTTCGGAGAGACTCACATATCATTATTTCTCAAGCAGTGCCGGTACTAGTTTACAGTGAGCTGCATGCAAAATGATACTGAATGGCAAGGCACGAGGAGACATGGAATATTTCTAACAAAGCAAACTAAAACTAACTGAAGATCAGTTGGCCGCACTTAAGCCACTATACCTGCGCTTTTGTGGACGTGGTGACATCGACAGCCAAGGATCCGCCTCTTCCGACAGGGTCCATCCCTGTGCGCGCCCAAGGGCCGTCAAATCATGTGTTAGCGTCTTCTGTTTACTCTTGGGTTTCGTTCAAGTTCGTCAAGAAGAATTATATTGTACATTCTTCCGGAAACATTCACAATGACTCTTGATAGCCTCCGCAATATCGGCCAGAGTAGCCTTTTTATGGGGGTCCACTGTAGATCGCCACCACCAATTGAGCAATGGTATAGAGAGGCTTTTCGGTTGCTTTCGGGGGATCAGCGAGGTTGTTCGAATGAAGCTTCAAATTCGTCGGAATTTTCAAGAGATATCGTAGATACGGGCCCGCCTTAGGTAAAGACGAGTTGAGCTTGACAGGAAAGGATGAAAAGGAGCGGATTTGCATGTATCTCCTTCACTGTTCTGTTGAATGGATGCAAGACAATTTTCTTCCAACGCATGTGTCGATTCTGGCACAAATCCTGCTCGGTCGCCTGAGAAAATGAATCCGAATATATTACTTCAATATGTAAGATGATAAATTATTGTCGAGGAAAATCGTGGCTTATAGAAAGCTCTTTTAGGAAGATACTGCCTGGATGCTAATCGTTGTCGTAAGCACTTGAACAAGCAACTAAGTCAGTGCGGCTCACCTGGAAGCACTAACGTCTTCGTCCGCAATTGACGTAGCCCCAGAAAGATCATTGGTTGGGCAGAGAAGATCAAGCACAGATCGGCTCGCTACTACTCGATCTCCCAACGAGCGCCTGAAAGTTGCAGTTTCACCAGCTCGTGAACCGAAGCATTTCTGTACACAAGATTGATTGTTGGAGTTTGTAACAAAAATGCTGGCAATCCACATACTTTAAAGAGTTCAAAGTCTGTTTTGAACAGTGTTACAGAGACGCCATCCTTGATGATACCGAAAAAGTTCCCTTCGGCTCCAATATTGACATCAAGCTCTGAATTAACAGAGAAACATCCGCCGCCATTGCCGTTGGTATCCGTCGACACGCTCAAGTCATTGATGGAAGCAGGACTGGGGGTATCGGAGGGTTCAGCTGATCTTGCAGCGTATACAGCTTCAGCAATGGAGGTTGGCCGGCTCCGCCTCTTGCGATTGAGTATGCTAGCAGTTTCGGAAACAGAGATGGCTGCAGTTGAGGGGGTTGGGATGGAAGTATCCGTTGCATTATCGACAGAAGAAGTCGGCACGATTAGGACGGAGGATGTTGTCGGTGTATCTAAAGATGTTACATTAACAGAAGATAGTTGGCTGTCAGACTCTGTAGTAGAGCTGCTCTCTGCTGTGGATACAGACGCGGTTCCAGCGGCGACGCTAGCAGTAGTAGAAGCAAGTTCTGACGTCGTCAACGTCGCCGAGGAAGCATCTGTGCTCGTCGACCCGTTACCGATGGTAGCGTTAGCTTCAGCCGTCGCGTCGAGCTCTAAATCCAGCGTGGCGCTAGCATCAAGCTCTAGGAAAACATTGGCTTCAACAGTACCGGCGAACGCTGATAAACCCAAGTTGAGGCGCGGTATTAGATGTGCCTCAATCGTACCCGTGGCATTGATGGCGGTGCCGACCGAAAGCTTCAAAGCTAAGTGAGCGAAAGAATAAGCAATGCAGCAGAGTAGAAAGAAAGCGGAATCGTACGTGTGTCCCCAGTATTGAATGATCCACTACCCGGCGCATTGCCATCGGTAGGAGGGAAAGTGAATTGGGCTTGAGAGATGTTATATACAACACCAACGTTGAGGTCAAGGTTAACATCTAGTTTTGCTTTGGCCTGGGCATCAATTTGGAAAGAGGGTCCAATAGAAAAGATCCTGCAGTCGAATTAGCCTCTGAATAAAGAGACGTCAATGGAAGTAGAGTGCCTACCCGGGGAACTGGATATCTGCGAAAGGAATAGGTGGAAGAAGGGTAATTTTTCCAGAGTCTAGTGTACCCTGTGCGGAACGAACTAAGAACAAAAATAAGACAAATTGTCTAAGTAAGACTCACAGTAACATCCGCAAGTATATCAATAGCACCATTAAGAGTGGCATCAAGATCTGAAGTTAAAAGTTAAAAAGGCTTGATGAATTGATCTTAGCAAACCAAGAAACGTACTAGCCGTGATACCAAAATCGTCGATTTTGGGAATTGGGAGGATAGTTCCGCTCGCAGATACACCTAGAGTAGCAAGAGCATGTGCCTTCGCTGCGACATTGATATTAAGACTGGCATCTATAGATGGGCACGAAATGCTCTCGTTGAGGAGGTTGAAGGTTTGATCTACGTCGACGGGAATATTAAAAGACTTGTCAAAGCTGACGTGGTTGTGTAGGAGATCCCCGATAGCTAGACACCATTATCAGTGAGAGGAACTCGACTGTGAGAGAAACAACGCACAAAAAAGTCCATTCCTAACAAAGTCAGACGTGTCGCGGGACGATAACCCGGCAGAGAGCGACGAAAGATCGATATCAGCACCGGGGATGTTGGCGCCTACGATAGCGAAATTGACAGTCCCAGTTCTAGATAAAGTTGTAATAAACAGCGGCGTGAACACCGAACTACTTACTTTGAGGAGTTGGTAGCAGCGAAATTTACGTCCAATGCCAGGGCCTTGACGGGAGGAGTAGTTCCGTCACGACGGACTACACGTGCAGCCACATCAGAAGGAAGAGATTGGTCTTCAGGATCCCATGCTCCAGCCACCCGAGCGAACGCGTTTTGACCACACTAAGCAGGGGAGGTCGTTAGTTCGTTTCCAAGGGAAAAATGGAGAAATACTTGCGCTCTCCGGTAAGCGAACGATCTTGCCTACGGGGCCATCATTTTGATAAAGATGGTCACAATTGGCGGAGTCGGTGCTGTTATGCGAGCACACGAGACGGATTTCCTGTTCGAGCCCATCTGGAGAGCAATCAAGGATTTCCCAACCGGCTGCCGGTGTGATGTCTGAGAGTGCATCGGCAGAGCCCCACTACACCGATGATTAAGATAAACGTAGCGGTATATAATCGAGTTACGCACGATTTTCAGTGAGCCTGATGCGGGCACATGCGACGGAAGAGAATATTCGCATTCTCCATAGAAGCAAGGTTTGGTCCAGTTGTTCGTCGCGTCTACTGAGACGAAAATTAAAGATATAAGAATAACGAATGAATACAACGCCATCGAGAAGGCGAGTTTTTAAAGAGCGGAAGGAAAGAAAAGATAGAAGAAGCGAGAATGTCGAAGAATACTGAGGACGAAGAGATCCACAGCAAGGCTTAAGTATGCTTCCGCATAATTACTGTGACCGAAAATCAGACACGCTGATGCTGTTCCATCTTGATATGAGCACAAGATCAACGAGACGCGACGGCGGGTCATTATTGGTTCCCAAGGAGAGCCAGGTGATATCGGCGAGAAATTAGACCTTGGAACGTGCATCAGGATGGCCGGACGTGATAGACGCTTCAACAGATGCCAAGCCTCGTTTCCAAGGAAGCCAGGTTACAACAAGGACTGTGGAGATACGAATTGCACGACATCTTTCAGGAGGGCTTTCTCAAGGCTCCAAAGTCGGCGATTGCGCCTCGACGGTGGGATGAGAAAACAAACAGTGGCAGTGCCACTTCGCCAGACCGGACACTCCCGGGCCGCCTCTCTACGAAGATTTCCGTATTTCTTTGGGATTACTCATCTTTTTCAGGCCAAAACCTGTCTCGCCTCGTAATATTTTCCAAGGGGGGAATAGAGGGCACACCCGTAATGTCTACTCCCAACTGTTCGCACGTATCAGACTCGATCACAAAAAGATGTAGTAAATTTTTGCACGACCCATAAGTTGCCCACTGTAACAAGGAACTGTTTGCAAAGTTCTGATTTATTGGTATCATGTTTATCAACTTTCAGCTATTCACAACCAATATCAAAGTCGTTGATGAAGTGAATTGAATATCTGCCGCTTGTACATTTTAAGCTTTTTGATATATTTGACATCCCGAGCCAGCAGCGCGACGCCGTGATACACATGTGCTCTGAACAGTTGTTGTGTTTCTATCTTGCCAGTCATTCTCTTGGGCTCAGTCGCTGATACTCTCGAAGAACACTAAAGCCGAAGCAATTAAAATTTCTACGGGCAGCAGCGTGCCATACATCTGCTCTGAACAGTTGCTGTGTTTCGATCTCGCCAGTCATTCTCTTACCTCAGTCGCCGATCTGATGCAATTGAAATTTCTTGTGAACAGAACATTGACTGCTGGAGCCAAGCTGGAGCAGGTACATTTTCTCTGCGGAAAAACAAGATCTCAAAATGTTGTGACATTTCGTTTGAGCTTCTAATGGTAAAGGTGAGTCCACAAAATTGAGTTGAAAGATGAGATAGTTTCCGTACTTTTCAAAGAACAGGAAAAAGGGAATGAAAAATGTGTCCCCCGCGGTCAGAACAAAGGAAACCACTTTTCATTGGGAGAAAAGGAGTTGCTTTGGCGAAAGGAGCACTATACAGGACAAGTTTTTCATTGCGGTTTCCGTATCCCATTTTTGCGGCATACAAAGCGAACGAAAAGTCGCGACATTTTTAGAATACATTTTTCCGTCCTGAAAAGGAACCGGCCCCGGCAGTGATTAAGTATCCTTCATCTTGCTTTCATCGAAAACTTTCCTGGTTACGAAAACTCGCCAACCGATGCACGTACGGTTTTTCAACTACCTGAGATCAGAAGCAGGTTGGAAGCAGGCACATGAATCCGCAAGGGGAGACTGAGGTCAAGGACGGCCCGATGTTCCGCTTATCCCAACATTTCATTCCCGCGCCGCACCTCTCCCTTAATTCCGTGTATACCGCTATTATCGCTGTATTATACAGACACGTCGAATATGCTTCTACCTCACGGCCTATATGTACCGCAAATTTAAGAGCTGCGAGGGCTTTTTCCCATTTTCCAAGATTCAAGCAAGGTTATAAAGGGAGTGGTCGGATTCTAGTGCGTCTCTTTTCTATCTTCGAGGTTCGTATGCTCATGCAGATGAATAGAATGTCAATCTACTGCGTATCCAAGACTTAATCGACTCCGGCAGCTGTAACAAGCTCTGTCCTCGTTAATATCGCAAGTCAGTTTATTTCAAAGCACGGACTGGGATTCAGGATAGGATACAGAACAAAGTCGGAAGAGGACGCTGCTCTAAAAGGCTCAGTCCAAGAATTCCTTCTCTTCTTATCCCCTACATTTCCTCGTCGCCCGCGGATTCTCCGTTGCCCATCGGTTCCTCTTCATCCGTAGAAGTAGAGTCAATACCGTCAGAGGATGGATCACTGCCCGTCGAACTCGAGTCACCTCCAAGAGACGACGAGTCACCCCCGGGAGATGAGGAATCGCCTCCAATAGACGACGAGTCGCCCCCAAGAGCCGATGAGCCGCCGCTCAGAGAAGAGTCGCCCCCGGAAGATTCGTCGCCCAGAGGTGGTTCAGAATCAAGCCCGCTGCCGGGCTGGCACTCGCAGGTGTACTTCTGCTCCCCCCCATCTGCGCCTTTCCCACCACCCCCCAATGTATCCGACTTCGGTCCCGGGTCCGAGGAGCTACTTGACCCTTTGGTACGACGTCTCATCGGGGTGGGGTCCAGCCCACTACCACTACCACCCAGACCCCTTTTAGGCTTGCATGTGCACGTCAGAGTCGTTTGCGATGAGTCCGGCATGTCCATGCTTGAATCCGAGTCTCCTCCAGGACCCAATTTAGTGTCACCGGTGCTACTGCTACCGCTGCCTGTCTTGGGGGGAGTGGCGAGCCTCGCGGCGATACCGTTGGAGTTCTCTATGGCGGGCATGGCGCTGGCGGCTGCGAGGCTGAGCGCGATGGTGAGGAAGGAGATCGAGATGGGCTGCATGATAGAGAAAGAGGTTGCGAGAGGTGTGATGAAGAGGAGTGTGTTGGTGTCTATCCCTGGCCGGCAGGAAGAGATGAACGTCAAGTTGGAGTATTGTGTTGCATGGAAGTGGCTTTTATACGATTTCTGTCTGACGATAATAGATGGCGGCGGTGCGGTAGGTGTGGAGAGCGCCATCAGTAACCGCGCTACTATCGTAATGGCTGTACTGCATAGGGTCAAGTGGAGACTGTCATAATGTTTTCCTGATGAAGAGAGTGTTGGTATGCTGCGGGTGTTAGAACCCTGAGACCGCTCCGAAGACGGTTATTCCTTGAGGTGGAATTTACGGGCTTACGAAAATATACCTTACTATTGCACTGCGTCGAGCCATTTCGGGTAGATGACAAGACACACGCTTCGTCTTGACTCTTGAACATAAGCCGCACTACAAAGGAAATGAGATGGTAATGGTATTCTAGGCAAACAACTTACCTTGCTCTCCGGATGGCGATTCATCATCTAACATACAAGTCTTATTTCCCTGTTGCACAAACAGATTCACATAAATTCATTCATCAGACAACTTTCGCAGCGTCATCACTTCGGTAGAGTGTATTCCTCGACAACAGCCTCGTCCTTCTGTTCATTAGTTATCAAGTCTTGTTTCGCCTCTCGTCTATTACGCCGACGCATACCGGCAGCAGATTCGACTCCCAAAACCTTGGCCCGTCCCTATCCGAACAAATGATCAGTTCCCTGCCGCAATAACTCGAAACAGCATACCTCTTTCCATTTCAGATACACGAGCGAGACTATCACCGCAATCCAGTAAAAGACATACGAGAGGATCGTCCCCACTGCGCGAACGTTAGGTGGGGATCTGCAGAGAAGGAAGCTAGACACGTACAGGAGCCATTGTTGGACCACCCAAAGATGGCGTTGAAAACTGTCCAGCCTTGGCCATTGAGGTTATCATTCGGGTTGCAGCAGTCGAGGTGCCACACGTTTCCTTGCACGCGGTATGAACCGGGCCCGCTACCTCCGGCATCATCCACATCGCTCCCAAGGAGGTGATTGAACGCATTCTCTTCGAAAGCAGCGACCGCACGAGAGAAGAGGCCAGCACCAATCAAGAGGAGGAAGTTGGTCATCACGATGAGGAAGATAGTCAAGGCTGGAAGGGAGCGTTGCGTTTTCAGAACGTGTGGAAAAGCCCAAGGAAATGAGACGTACTGGTCCGACTTGCAAACTGGTAGATGAGGAAGCCACAAATGAAGCCGCAGACCAGACCAACAATGGCAGCGATGGGGATGGAGGTAGCTGGTTGGCCAAGGGAGACACCTCCAACGAAGATTACAGCTTCCATACCTGATATACTGTAAGCTTTAGTCATTTGGCACGTCAATTAAACAGACCTTCGCGTAAAACCGTGATCAGAGGCAAAATGAAAAGGACCCATTCTCCAGTTCTGCCACCCCCTTGATCTTCTACGACAGGAGGGTAAGAAAGTGTTACATGCAAAGCCGATTGGACATACTGGAACCGTCAAATGCTTTTTGGAGCTTGATACGCCACTTGGCTTTCGCTGAGTGGGAAATATGAGGAATATGACAGGCTAGTTAATATTTGTTTTACCTCGATCCATCTTGAGCATCGTTATCCCCATCACGAATATCATCAGGGACGCGACGAATTCAAAGATGCCTAACGATTGATATCAACACCTGAGGAAGAGCAGTAAGAGCATAGATACGCACCTTCCCATAGCTCCTCAGATTTCTTCCATAGATCGGATGCCTTGGTGAACCACACAGCGATGAATCTAGACAGAGAGGTTATTCATGACCACATTTATGACAGGAAAAAAATATACGCAGCGCCGATTGCAAATGCGATGAAAAGCCCAGCTCCAGCACCAAGGAAGATCTAAGTTGATGGTAAGTTACTGATCTCTGAGATAGAATATCAGCGACGTACCTGGATTCGGAGCTTCCGAATGAGTCTACGACGCTTAACCACGCTGTCCGAATCATTTTCAGAGGTCTTCTCTTCAGAATTCGCCTCTGCCGCTACAACGGGTCGTCTGTCGTCGTGAACGATCTGTTCCGCGAGGCCCAAAAGCACAGAAATGATGATGGCCGCCTCGAGAGTCTCCCGGAAGACGATGAAGAAAATGGGTACGGAAAACAGATTTTTGGTCATGGCCGTTCGTGAGCGCGTGAGCAGTCGGATTACTTCCGCGTGAAATGCTTTTATAGGACAAAAATAGCGTAAAAGGGGCCAAAACTGCCAAAAGAGAATCGACGCAAGTCTCGACCCGGCAAGGATAACCCTGCTTGGAATTACGTCTGGATACAGCTGGCGTTTTGACTTCGCCCCGCGTCGTTGCCATCGAGAAAGAGACGTTGAAAGCGTTTCCCGATTTCCATGGCGCCTGCATCCTTCTTGGTTGCCTCAGTGGCGGACAGAGGTTTCAAGGCCTTCAAACTTGTGCCATAGAAAATTGGGCCTAATTTGCACGAACATCGATACCGTTTTTACTTGCGATGATGGAAGTGGACGTCGACGACAACAAGGACGAATTGGACGAACCGGTGGGCATTTGCGCACACGTGATTTTTGCCTGCAAAGAGCAGTGTGTTTTTTGCCTGTAAAGAGCAGACGTCAGCCTTCCATAATGATTAACAGGTCTTCATACAGCGCAACATCCCTAATATCGCGACCTCTGACTCCGCTGAGTTGGTGTTCGTATTCCGTCGGCGTGTCCTACGTCTCGGATTGTTACAGTATCTTAGTCTACCGCGTGATACTCCCTATCTATGTACTCGTACGTTCTTCTATTATCTATCAACATACCCTGTGTTCTAGCGCAAAACTATCTGTTTGAAATTAAAAGAACCAGAAATCAACTTGCAGGCAAAGAATAACGACTTCTTCGCCTCACCTCCTTTTCGGAATCGAGTCTATAATCTTAAGAGTCGAATGCCGGCAGTTACGGTCATTACAGGACGAACGTTGCAAGTGTGTTTCGGTCCTGTTTCTGCCACCAGCGAGAGCGTCAAGGACGTACGTAGTGCTGTTATGTGCAGACGAGTAAAATGCAACAGCATATATGCGCGTTCTCGAGTTCAAATAATCCAGTGTGCTCTGAAAGGCTTTGGGGCACCACATGTTGCGCAGCTTCCTTTAAACCAAGACCATCATCAGTTTTCGCCGCCAGTGAGAGCGTCGAGCACGTACCCAATGCTACTATACGCAGACGAATAATGTAGCAGCGTATATGCGCGTCCCGAGTGACCTGGGTGATCTACTGAAAAGGTCCGTGAGAGCACCACATGTCGCGCAGCTTCCTCCATCATCTCTCTACCACTGGATACAGCCTAGAATGCCTGCATGCTGCATGCACGCCCAAGCGCGGCGTGAATCTCCGCGGGCAGGAGCAAGGGTTGGGATGGTGATGGTCAGAAGGAAGGCGTCATTCGCGGCTTTGCACAGCGATCGAGACCTTGTACTCTAACCACCACCACTCTCTTTTCCCGACGGTTTATGTAGACCTTGGATGCATTATTTTCTTCCTTTTATCGTTGCTTTGCTGGCGAGCCCGGTGTTCGCAGGCATCCAGGAAGTATGGTGGAATATTACCTACGTCCATGGAGTCAATCCCGACGGGCGCTATCCTCGTCGTATCGTTGGAGTGAACGGAACTTGGCCGTATGTATGCGTCTCAAAATCACTCATAGCCTTGCCTGAATGTTTCCAGGCCACCGCCGATAGACGTCGAGCCGACCGACTCGCTCGTTTTGCATGCGACCAACTCTTTGGACCGGGCTACGACTCTTCACCATCATGGAATGCTTTTCAACTCGACGCCTTGGATGGATGGCGCTTATGGACTTTCAGAATGGTGTGTTGGTCATATTCGTGTAATTCGGGCGTTGGTCATGCGCCATTGAGGCATATATGCGTACACTGCGCCATTTTTGCGCAGTCTCTTGAGGGCGGCCATTTTTTAAATCTCTGTACTGATTGACACATCATAGTGGTATCCCGCCTGGCGGCAAGTTCGACTACGTAGTGCCTATCAATGCTTCTGAGCAATCTGGCACATTTTGGGTACATGGCCACGCAAATGTACGTGCTTCCTTGGCCGCATGGTTACGTTCTAATCCTAGTATCCTAGGGCCAATATGTCGATGGTTTACGGGCTCCGGCAGTGATACAACCACATCAGCAAGTCTACGCTTATGATGAAGAGTACACCGTCATTCTGGGCGACTGGTATCACAAAGAACACTCTGTTCTCATGAAAGAGTTCCTCACCAGTCAAAATCCCGATGGCGTTGAACCTGTACCGGGTACGGAAATCATGTCCCCTTCACTGAAAATATCTAATTTGCCGCAAAGATTCGGCGTTAATTTACTTTGCCCAAAGATCGTCCTATCTTCGAGATGAGTCCGATTCAGTTGCCTTCAATAAAGATGCAGCCCTACCATTCGAACCCGGCAAGACATATCGCCTCCGGATACTCAACACGTCCGCTTTTGCCATGTTCATGTTCTGGATAGACGGGCACGACATGAAGTTGATAGAGGTGGATGGTACTGATACTGAGGAGTCTCCCGTCGACCTTATCAGCGTTAGCGCTGGACAGCGGTACTCGGTGCTGATTACTGCTCGAAACGATACCGACTTGAAGAATTGGGCCGTTCATGCCAACATGGACACGGTGATGTTCGATGAGATACCCGACAACTTGGACCCCAGTATGATTTCTTCTCATGGATACTTGAAATCGGTGTATTAATTCTATCACAGACATCACGGCCTCCATCAGCTACTCCCGCTTGTCACCTCTAGTTGATTTGGGGACCATCGACGCGTACACGAGTATTGATGATATCGCGCTGGTCCCTTTGAGACCAGTCGCCGCTCCAGACGTCACCAGGACCATTGAAGTGGAAGTAGGCTTTGATGCCATGACAGACGGGACCAACCGCGGCATGTTCAACCAGATAACATACAACCCACCTCTTGTCCCAGCGTTGTTCAGCGAGCTCAGTCTAGGATCTAATGCATCCTCCGAGAGTGCTTACGGTCCACTCAGTTTTTTGCTGGAACATATGGAGGTCATAGACCTCGTCATAAAGAACGGCGATGACAATATGCATCCTTTGTGAGTTTCCTTCGAAGAAAATGTTCAGCATCACCTAACGGTAGTCTTTACCTAGCCATATGCACGGACATGTTCCCATGATGGTCGGACGCGCCGAGGACTACACCTCCTCCGATCCCATTCTAAATCCACCTATCGCCCGAGGTCAACTGAACCCCATGCGCCGTGATACCTTCGATGTTCCTGCAGGTGGTTCCTTGACTCTGCGCATCGTCGCTGATAATCCGGGGGCGTGGATCATGCATTGCCACATAGAATGGCACCTCGAAGCTGGGCTTGCCATCCAGCTTATTGAGGCGCCCTTGGTCGCACAGGAACGTGGTATGGTCATACCGCAGGTGATGCATGATCATTGTCAGGCGTTGAGCAGGCCGTCGAGAGGTAATGCAGCTGGGCACAATTCCACCACGGACTTGAGTGGGTGGCCCTTGGGTCCGTATCCGACGAAGGAAGCGAGGAGATGTTTACGAATCGGCGCCTGTGTTGGGTATGTCTGCTTCCGTTTATATTCGGGGGAAGTTCTAATTCCTGGGCAATTAGACTGGCGACCGCAGCTCTTCTTAGTCTCGGAACTGTGGTTTGGCGTAGACGAGCTTGGAAGAAGAAGCGTCAAGGTGCTTATGAAGAATTGCCGACATTCGACTCAGAAGATTATAGACTCGATGCTGAAAAGAAGGTGAGGCGAAGAAGTCGTCATTCTTTGCCTGCCAGTTGATTTCTGGTCCTTTTGATTTAAACCAGATTCTTTTGCGCTAGGACACAAGGTATGTTGATAGAAGGATGTGTAATTAGACGGCGCTTCTGGGTAGACTAAGATACTGTAGAAATTGGCAACGAAACTCAGAACACGCCGACTCGGAAGGAATACCTTATTGTAAGTATGTGACAAATACCATCTCAACCGGTTATTTAACATATGATAAGGAGAGTTACGCACTTGGCTGTCCAGTTCTACCAAATCATTGTTTGGCGCAGGAACTTGAGAATGGACGGACGACATTTCACCGTATGAGTGGAGAAGAAGGAAGGGTGGCTCGTGCCTATAAAGGCCGTATTAAGCTCTGACCCCTATTCGTCACTGCTTGTCCACCATCTCTCATGGCGACCGTTCAGATTTACCTGAAGCCTCGCCCAGTCTCCCTCGTGCATGGCTATTACCACTATCTACCATTTTATTCTCCAATCATGGACCATACTTTGCCAACCATGGAACGATACCCTGCGATGCCACAGAAGTCTACACTCTCCAGTCTCCTGACGCTTTCCACACTGTTCAATGATTTTATGCCCAGTATCGATGTTGATGTCCCTGATCCCAGTAAATTCGATCGTTCTGCGTGGCCCGACCTTGAGCTTGCAAAAATGAAGTCTCCTTTGCGCTTGATTTACGGGTCGAGTGTGAAAATCATATTATCCAACTCTCCCAAGGTGACCATGCACCGGCTCCCCTACCTCGAACTAAGCGTGCTCCAGTAGAGGGAAGGACTGGTATGTAGCTTTGGAGCTCGTTATCTCTTTGCTTTACCTGATACCATCACAGTTATCTGGAGTGGCTTTCGGCGGGAGATGTATACACTGATGGATCTGATTCTTCCTGCTCATTTACCCTCCAGTCACAGTCAGTAAAATGGCGTACCTTTCCATTTTTTCCATTGACCTATCTTCGACAGCCAACAAATCTGGTCTGTTCAATTTCCTGAGTAGGAAGGCATCGATATCTGCTTCTGTGTTTGCTTCTGCACTCAACACCATGATTTCAATCGACGACGACAACCCTCCGCTCCCGTCGAAGCGAATTTGTCTGTTCTGAAACCACCGTTTTGGGTGCGTCATGTCTTTTCGTATCTTTCAATTGTACCGACTGTCTTCATCTAGCGCAGGAAATTCATCGCAGTCTCCGACTCCGTCGATCTGTAGCCCGATCCCAAGTATATCTTTGGCGGATACAAGTCGTCCTATCCGACTTTTTCCGTGAATGGAACATCAGTCCAATGAATTTATCAACACTCACGATCAGATACCTCGCAGCCTCGATCGTGACGAGACATGCTGAGCCTGAAATGGTTGACAATTTCCATGATTACACGTCACGATCCATTTTATCTTCAGCAAGATGAATCGCACTTGTAGCAGCATAATTACCTTGCTTGTCAAGGTCTCTGTGGGTCTACGTTCGCAAACCTAGTAACGTGATCCTACGCCATATCCGCGTCATGGCTTAGCAATATAGCTTGCTCACTCAGAATGGAATCAATAAATTATTGAATAAACATCTCTATTCCCCTGCTAAGCGTTGAACATTAGTGGTTGTGTTCTAGATCTCGTGAGCTACTACACCGCGGTCGTCGATTCAGACATGCCAATAAAAGACAAGGCCTTGAAAGTCAAACGAAGGTCCAATGATGGCAAAACTGCTGGACATACCGCTCCCTTAAAGCCAATTGAACGACGTTGGGAAATATGAAGACATAAAAATGTAAGATAGAAAAAGGTAGAAGACGGGAAATTTAACATAGGCCAAACAGAGCGTGGAACCGCTCAGCAAGGTATCAAAGTCGTCCATGATGACCGCTAGTTCAATCTGAAATGGCCACATTGGAACTGATATTCGGACCTCGTCACCTGTGCCGTATGCTCGCCAGTCATCAATGATGAAAGCCTGACGTACGATGATGATATGTTAGCCGTTTTGCCTTTATAAAGGTCGATACAATGCCATCTCAAACTCAACATGTCGAACTTTTCTCAGAACCAAAAATTTACCGTCGGCGCCCTGTTCAATGTCACGGACTGGGTGTGTGTCGTCACTGGCGGCGGCACAGGAATAGGTATGCATGTTTGATCTCGTCTGCATTGTTTCTGAAATCTTGTGTGAACAGGTCTGATGATCGCGCAAGCCTTTGCCAACAATGGTGCGCGGGTATACATCACAGGACGCCGTCAAGATGTGCTCCAGCAAGCCGTTAATTCTTGGGGAACTTCCCTGGTTCACCAGAAGGGGAAAATCATTGATGTTCCGTGCGACCACACCAGCAAGGATTCCATCCAGGCACTGGTAGAGACGATCTCGAGGCAGGAAAAACACGTTGATGTTTTGGTCAACAACGCAGGTATTGCCACTCAGACGGCAGACGTGGAGAAGGGAGAGGTGGCTGGGAAGGATCTGGCAAAGGAGATGTGGCAGCTCACGCCAGACGACTGGCTGGATGTGTACAAGACGAACGTCATGGGGTATGTCGATGTTACTTTGTGATTGCATTATACTGATTTGTGCTTTACAGGCACTACTTCACTTCAGCCGCATTCTTGCCCCTCCTCAGCGCCGCTTCTAACTCCCCCTCAGAGCATACTGGGACTGTCATCAACATTTCTTCGATCTCTGGGATCACTTCCAACTCCCAGCATCAGTTCCAATACAATGTATCCAAGGCGGCTTCGATCCAGCTTACGACTCTGCTAGCACAGGAGTTTAGGAGGCCTGGGGTTAGCGTGAGGGTGAATAGTATCGCACCAGGGGTATTCCCATCTGAGATGACGAGTATGTCTTGTTATTCGATGTCGCTCCTATTGCTCATTGGTGTTTTCTCAGCTTCCGAATCCGACGAACATAACAAATCGTCCATCACCAGTGAGCGCGGCCACAAGGAAGGTATTCCTGCGGGACGGGTAGGACGGGACGAGGATATGGCTCAAGCGGCGTTGATGCTTGCCACTAATCAGTATGCCTATGGTCGGGTAGGTCTTCCCTTTATCTGCTGCTTCTCCGCTTTTGACATTGTTTTGGTAGACCATTGTCATTGACGGAGGATATTTGCTCGTTCACGGATAAGTCAATGTATAATATGAAAATCGCTGTATGTACTTGGGGACCTGGGCTATCACAAATCAACTAAGTCTGAGACTGCGCTAGGGTTCCTGCGCTAGATGAAGACGGTCGGTACAATTGAAAGATACGAAATGACAAGACACCTAGAATGTTGGCCGATTCAAGCTTGTGGACCAACCCTCAGTGTCCCCAATCTTAGTTCTCTGCTTATTCTTAGAAAGGCGAACGCGCGAGTCTTGTTTAATGTTTCCAACCACCAATATGGTGGAACCACTGACTAACCTTCCTTTTTTTAAATACTTTTTCGTTCGGATTTGGACAGCGCTACCCAGCGCATTGAACGGAAAACCGGTTTAGACCCTTAATTTCATGCAACATGGTTTTTCTAAAATCCGAAGGCTAGAAATGCAGGTACTCATTCTAGATCGATTGTAGAGATACCATTCTTTCCGTCCCTCGCCCAACATACACCTCGATTTGATCTGTGAACGTACTATTGATGATGAGCTTCTTGATCTCTTTCGCTCCTACGGGGATTTGGCGAAGTGTGTCGATGACAGTCATGACACACGGACTTATGCTCCATACGTCCCAGCGGTCATTGTAGCCATAATCTCGGGGGACTAATGTCAGTCTGACAAGTCGGAGATTCTGGAGACGTCCAAGCAGTTGAAGGGGGAGCTTGTACCGATCATATGAGATGGAGACTAGAAACAACTTGAAGTCCTCACCTCATTTATTCCAGTATAGAGCGCGATGGGACCAATTTCACAGAGATATGGGAGTCGACGGATCATCACTACGTTATCAAAGTCAGTACTGATTGTTAGTTGAAAGTTTGTTTTCTCACTTTCAAGCAATGGGCCGAGCAACAAGCCGCAAAGGTGCACGCGATGGGCATTCGGATAGTACTCGATGACTTGCTTCAGAAAGTCTTCCCGCGAAGATTCGTAGAAACAGTTGCACATGACGTTCAACACGTTTGGAAAGCTCGGGAAGATGACATAAGCGCTGTTCGGGATAGCAAGCGTCTGGACGGAAGGGACGAGAACGCCTTCAAAGGCTCCTCGGAGAGCGTTTTCAGATCCTTTAAACTCGAGTCCAAAGATCTGTACGGTGACCAGGCGAGGTAGCAGGGGCAGACATTTCGCAATCCAAGGATATAGACCTTGAGCAGACTCTGTCAATGTGAATGAGATAGATCTGAGCTTCTATTCGTAAGCCAAGAATTATACAAATATGATGGACGCACTGGACATGATCAGTGAGCGCCGGATCCCTGATCGTGACGGTTTCCAGCTGCCTGACGATGGCGCTGGTAATCTTCTGCTGCCACTCAGGGAGTTCAGGGCGCACTTCGATGTTTGGATCGGTACATTGGAATGCCTCGAGTTTCTCCCAAAGCATCGGTAAAAATATCTGCCTGTAAGCCTTGCACGTCTGAGACAGGGAAGTGAGCACTGCAGATCTTTCAGTCAGTTCCTTACTGCCGACGGTCAGACAGTAGAACATTGAGGCCTTCAGAGGCGGTGAGGAGAACTGAGAGATGATTTCGAGAAGGAGTTCGGTGGGGAGGCACGCTAATCCAGTGGCATTGGCGAGCATGGTGTTCCGAGTCCTGTGTATACAGGATTCGGTCTTTGCAACCTGAGCTTTAATTGTGGCTGTGTATGTTGGTGATTCCCCTTTGGGGTTACCTGGCTTACAAATCAATTCGATTGGTCCGCAAAATCCGATATCTCCGAGTCGTCTACTATTGCTCCTCAACGACTGGTAAACTTTCTTGATTTTCGCATCGTATACTGTGTTTTTATGTATCACCTCTGGTTTCACGAAGTGCAGCGTCCCTTTGATCGTGTTATGTTTGCTCAATGTGAAGTCATTGCCGGCAGCGCTGAGACTCTAAAATCACAGATCATGCCTTGCACATCGTGCTGACGAGCTACTTTGAAGTCCCTGTGCTGGTATCTCATTATATATGCGTTGTATTCGTTTCCCAGTGGTCATTACGAGAAGAATTCACTCCTTGGCTATGCAAATTACCGTACTATCGAACACGGAGAATCAAGCGTAGTCATGTACTGAACCCCATCACCAATGCCGGTGCGCTCCTCCATTCTACTCTGTATGACAAACCACTAATTCCAGCTTCAAAATCCCAAAGACTCTGCTAGTGATGCAGGTAGTAGTGTATCCCCTACTACACCTAGCGTGGGCATTGTTCTTCATCGCAAGAAAGAGATTGTTATTGTTTTTTGCTAATCCCAATGGCCCAATAGCCCGAATAGTGGCGATGGTCCCCCACTCTGCGTCAGCACGCCCTTCACGAGACGAGCGACCCACCCACTATGCGGAATTAACAACTCCCATCACCACCGACCGCCAGTACGCTTACTAGTAGCGTGCACGCCAGCCTTTCCTTCACCTCCGCAACTACACCCGTACAATCCAACCACCCCACACTATGGCAGTCAAAGCAGGAAGCTACGCCAAGGAGTCAGGACACAACAGCATCAATATTCCCGGTTTAACGATGCCCACCTGTTCACCGTCTGTGTTTCCCATCCGATACGCAAGTAACGGTATAACACCAGCATTGTAAGACTGGGCTTTGGACTCACTCTGTTCCCATTATGCCCCTTGTCTCGCCATCAACGTGTAGGTGTTCTCTGTCCGATGGCATCAATAGTGGTATACTTACCAACGAGCCGATTAACTTCTTTCTTCCGTACCACCAATCCTTCTCTACTTCAAACCATACAATGGTCATTTCCCTCACATCCTCCCTGTTCTCAATGCTCGCTTCGACCGTACTGTGACACGCTAGACCCTTAGGCTTGGCTTGTGCTCGCAGCATGAACCCATGTTGAGATGTGCCAACAGTGAGCATGAGTGTTCTTTTACGTGACAGAATATCTCACTGAAAAATTCGAAATGGACCTGAATGTTCATTGCTCGTTCAAACCCCAAAAAACGGCAGCCTCCATTCGCTATGACCGCGTCGAATATCTGTCTTTGGTGGTTTCATTCGGTTTCCGATGTCAACCATAGCAATATCGCCCTGGCGAGCATAAGGATTGGATCATCTTCGAACTTATTACAGGTATCCGGGTGCACTGTGTACTCGTCTTTGGAACACAAAGTGCGTCAACTATACCATTTATAAATTTTATCTCATTGAATACATTACTCACAGGGTTTGATGTGAACGTTGAACCACGTCAATTTTTATGATATGCTTCTGTTGGTATTTCAACATTTTTTCGTTGTATACAGTACCATCAACTGACCCTTACGTCCCTCAGAATACCACCTGTGAACTAGTGCCAATCATATAATGAATAACATCATCAAAGATTAACCGATTCCTTTTGCTGGATCTATACTTGCTGAATTTCGTCTCTGCAGTGGCCCTGCACGTATGTGGCCATCAACATCATCCACTATGGCAATCGAAGAGGGTAGTGGAGACGACTTCTTGAAATGCGGCCCGTGCTTCTCAGGCCCTAGTATTGTCACTACGATCAAGAACACCACGACACATCCAATGAGCATTTCCTGCACCTTCGCGTAATCAGAAACGTCCTCCACTGACATGTGTAATAATCGTCCGCTGGTTTTCCTCCCGCAGCCTCTATCTAAATGTTAGCAGACGATACCATGTTCCCGAGCTGATATCCTACACCAGGGAAGGTGGCATAGAATGCACGTAGGGAGATCTCAGCAAGCAGAATTAGACCCAGAAGGCTTTTGTGGCAAGGGCGCGAAATATACTGTGAATGATCCAAAAAGGGACGAAGCAGGCTGCGAGCTGTGCAAGACGACGATGGCCAGCCGTCGACCGATGTATCGAGAAACGAAGCCAGCCACGGCGCCCTGTGCAACGGTAAACGAAACTTTATGGGCGAATCTAGCTTCGCTAATTCCTATATTTCTGGTGTGGCGTAATGTGAATATTTGAAACATCAATACCCTCAGGTACTAGGAATTCCCAAAAATGCTTGAGGACTCGGATTTGCCACGCTTGCGATGGCCCCCGACTTCATCTATGTGTCGGTGGTCGTAGAGGATTGTTTCGATGAGGTGGTGTTCTATGAGCAGATGTGGTCGTGTCCCAGGTACGTAAATTTGTTTGAATAGTGATGATGGGCTGAGGTGTGATAAATTTGGTCGCGTCGCTGGTGGCTGCTCCATAATTTAAAGTAGGGATTCAACGATCACGTGCTGATAGGTTTTTGTTTTGAGGGCAAATTCAGAGTCTGCTGCGGAATTTCGTTCTATTGGTTTGGATGCGCAGAATAATTGTCATTATATAATTAACCGATATTCTGAACACACACGACATTGAAATATCCCGTAAACACTACTTAACATGTTAATTGTGTTCTTCCGTTATCGTCTAGCTTACTGCTCCTGGGTGCTTCTGCTCGACGACTGCGTGAGTGTGTTTGGCCCAGGATTGGGACGTTAAGCCTGGGCGTCATGCAAGTGATGGTGGTCATGTATATCATAGTTTGTACTAGTATACGGATCACCACCGCTGTGCGCGTAATGTCTGGAACCGTCGTTCACTGTGTGGACACTGCCATGTAATACTACTTACCTACCATTAGCGGCCTGGATATATTAAAACAAGAGACTAACTGTTCGAACCAAGATCGAGTGCCCCATCGACGGGAATTCATTAGATGACTGGTGTTAACATTTAAGTTCGACCATTTATCCACAAATGAAGGGAAAGAGCAAACCGCAGAGAAAAACTTCTTCAATGAGGCCGACTATTGCGTCGTGACTACAATATGCGTTAGCAGTGGAGTACACTTCTCCTGTGGGATTTGACCCAGCGGAGACAGGAGACGTCTGTGTTGCTACTAGACAGATGCTCGCAATACTAGGTAGCGAAATATCTGTCACGAATAAGATAAAGTAAATACAGCGTTTAATCCCGGGAGTGAAGAGTAACCTACCAAGAAATTTGTCCAAACCGTTTGACGAAGAAGAGAGTCAAAGCCTCAAAGGCTTGCTCCGAGTTTGTTTCCGAAAAGTTACGAACGCTAGATTGATGCTGAGAAGCTCGTCACCTCGAGAAGGCGGTATCTCGGGATGAAATGCGAACACACCCACAGATAGATTTAAAATATCTCAAGTCAAGTACAAAGAAGAAAAGCTAGAAATCCCAAGGAAATCCTCTTGCGCGCGATGACCTGCCCTAAAGATTGATGTCTCGTGACCAGATGGACCCATACCGCGACAAAATACACGACCAAATAATAGCATCACTCTACCCTCTTCCACCATGTACCTGGCTACCCTTCTGCCCGCCTATCTTTTCTTCTTCACGCTTTTCTCTATTTCTCTATTTTCTGGCACTCTTGCGTCTGGCGATAAGCCGGCATCGGTCGTCGCCCATTTCATCGTAGGAAACGCGCGCTCGTACAGTGACGATGATTGGAAAAACGGTACAAAGTCACCGTTTTGTTCCTTCCTCGTTGAGCTAAAGTCTATTAGACATTCAACTCGCCTCTGCTAATGGTATCGACGCCTTTGCCTTGAACATCGGTGGAGACTCTTGGGAACGAGATCAAATAGCTAAGGCCTTCGGCGCTTGTGGTGACTTGGGAACGGATTTCAAGCTGTTCTTCTCCTTTGATATGTCCTCTATGCCCTGCGCTTCCACTCAAGATGCCAAGATGATACGCGACTACATCGCCGAGTACCATGATCACGGATCCTACTATCTCTTCCGATCAAAAATGTTTGTGTCGACGTTTTCTGGCGAACGCTGCCTCTTTGGAATGGGCGATATCAATTCTGGGTGGAATTCCGCTGTCAAATCCCAGTTTCCTGAAGATATCCATTTCGTGCCTTACTTCTCTCTGGACCCATCGCGATTTTCAGGACTCACAGTCACTGATGGCTTGTTCAACGTGAGTCGTTTTCATCGCATCTCGAAACTTGCTGACGACGCTTCTAAGTGGGACTCCGGTTGGACAAAGGACGACAAGGACATCACCTTCGACTCTGACAAGAACTATATCTCGAATCTAGGGGGGAAGACGTACATGGCAGCATGTTCACCTTGGTTCTTCACTGTAGGTGGCTATTCGAATAGCCGGTTTATCTTGTCGAATGCTTCTCCCAGCACTATGGACGTGACACGTACAACAAGAACTGGATCTACCGCCCCGATGACTGGCTATTCGCTGCACGCTGGGAGCTCCTCATCGCAAACAGAGAACAAGTGGATCTGGTGCAGCTACTGACTTGGAATGACTATGGAGAATCGCACTATCTAGGACCTATCAAGGGCTCTCAGGCTGGTTCGGATGCATGGACTAATGGTTATGATCATCAAAGTGAGCCTTCAGTCGTGAACCCCGGGATTACTGTGCTGATAAGTTCTTTAAGGTTGGCTGAAATTCGGTTCTGAGTACGCCGGCGCTTTCAAATCCGGACACTACTCAAACTTCGACTACAACCGTATCTACCTGTGGAGCCGTCTCTTCCCTGCAGCAGCAGATGTTCCCAACGACAGCGTAGGAAAACCTGATCGGTGGAATCTTGTAAGCGTTTAAACTTGTCAAATCGCCGATTATAGAATGAATTTCCCCAGACAAAAGACGTTCTCTGGGCAGTTGTGTTTCTGAAGCAGCCTTCTACCGTTTCGCTTGTCTGCGGTTCTTCAGATCTCTTCTGGCGACTGTCTAGTGGGGTATGGAAGATTAGTCTGCCGCTCAGGGAGAACTGTCAGGTCCAGGTCCAGGTGTCGAGGAATGGAAACAGCGTCGCGGATTTCAAGCCGGATGGATTCGTTTTCAATATGAATCCCTCTTCGTACAACTTCAACGCACTGGTCGGTGATTATGATTGGTCTTAGGCTAAAGGACGGCGTTTCTCCAACAAAACTATATTTCTATATCCACTCTCGTCGTCTCTGTTCGACTGCAACATGTAGCATTACCTACCTACTAGACATGCCTATCTGTATATTTTTATTGGGTTTTATGCAATGACGGGCGCTCTTACTCCTAATTTCGAGCTCAACCTGGTCAGCGTTGTAGCCGGCATCTCGGCAATGTTCGTATCCCCGCTACCAACCTTGTGCCGGTACCAATACAATAGTACCGCGTAGCGTAAAAGAGGCGCTCATCAATTCCGTAAATCAGCGATGACGAAGGAATTCTGCTCTTAAATTAGAAACTCTGACGACAGTCATGATCCATCCTGTCGTATTTACGCTTTGCGGAAACGGCTTCCTGTGTGTATGATGCCGTACATCTTCCCCCCGCGAGCTAATATGTTTATTTGCTTTCCCATACTATGTCGCCATACTAATACTTTCTTCTAGCGCTACAGCTATTCAAAAAGTCATTTGTAGACGCGACGGCTTATGGCAAGGAATGAATGGGCGTCTAAACTTTTTACGTTCTTAAACCCCGTCGTCGGAACCGACAAAAAAGTATTCTATCAATCATTGACACGATGAATTGGTACATTTTATGAGTGGTGAGTGGTGGGTGAGTCGCTAGTTCTCAGACTACTGTCATGTTGTTCCGTTCCTTCTACTTACTAGCGTCTCTCACTTTTGTTCTATCCCAGGGTAATCCCAATCCAGTCGTCGGAGGGGATCCCGACGATGGCTGGCATGCATTACCAGAGGTCATCGATGCTACCGCATATCCTGACTGGGACGTGGGCGGCGGAAGCTTGGTGGGTTACATGGTTCATTTGACCTCGTATCTGTTAACTAACGACGGGCTTGTAGCCCGTGTACCAAACCAGCGGGGTCGATAATGAAAACATAACTAGGGCAGTGATAGTTTTACCAGGACGCGTGAGTCTTCTTCGTACCTGACCATCTCACAACCTGACGGTGAGCTCTCAGAACCGGGATTGTTGGTTCTGTAAGCCTATTTCGTTGCTCCCAAGTGCTGGAATGTTTATCTTCGTGAATCAGATTGGAACGTCATGAACAATGCTCTGTCGAATGCGACAAAGTCTGGGGCCGTTAGCGGACGCGATGGCATATCCATCATGGGACCGTGCTTCTTGACGCAACCAGATATGAAGGCAGGTGCGGCCCACGATGGACAGATGATTTGGGGCGCGACGACATGGGTTAGTGGCCATGAGAGTATCGCCCCGCCACATCTCAGTAGTTTTGCGGTCCTCGACGCCTTGGTGGATTACTACATGGATACTCGCACATACCCAAATCTTAGAGTAAGTAACAGAACCTCGCAGAGATTTCATGATTCTCATGACAATTTTCCAGACCGTCGTCATCGCGGGTCATTCTGCAGGTGCGCAGATGACCCAGCGCTACGCTGCTCTACGAAGATCGACCAAGAATGACGATAGGCTTCACTTTTGGATAGGTAAGGTTGGTTATCCTCTGTTGGGGAACTGCCTTGTTGAAGCAGGACAGCTAATCCCGGGTCGTTATGCTGGTTGACGAAGGATCGGCCGTTCCCTAATGCGACGTGTGGAGGTGTGGATGACTACAAATATGGATTGTCGGGTCGCTTTCCGGGGTATTCTGCTGGGGATTGGGCTAGAAAGGGTGTGGTATCGAGATATAATGGCAGGAACGTACACTACGCGTGGGGTTTGGTAAGTGTCTCTTGGACGGTACTTCATCAGTATTTCTGCTTACTTTGCCTTTAGAAGGATAATGGTCCTGGAGACACGCGATGTGAAGCGCTGGTCAGGAGCCTCTCGGTTTCTATCTCGTATGCAATTACTGAGCCAATCTCTCGTTTCAGACGCAAGGGAGCACCCATTTAGAGAGAGGTCAGAATTTCGTTGCAATGCTTGAGGCCTTGGAGGGTTCTATGCCGCCAAGTGCAACCGTTGACTGGGTCGAGGGAGTGTCACACTCGAATGAGGATATGATGAATAGCGAGGCTGGGATCGACAAGGTAAGGACGTCCTCTGGCTCTATGTGAATGAATTCAATGTATTTCGATAGTTGTTCCTGTACGACAATGTTCCTCCGAACCAGCCTCTTCCTCAGCTTCGGACCAGTGGGGCAACCAAGAGCATGATGTCATGGCCGGTTTATCTCATGCCCGCGATATTCTCCATTCTTCTGCTTAGATCCTAGAGGATTGTGTACCAAAGCCCGGATACAGACTGCTTTTGCTATCCACATAAGTAGATGTTCTAGTATGTGGTTATAGGACGCAAGTTTTTCAATATATATAACCTTTGCTACCGCTTCAAGAAGGGATTTGCAGTCTAGTGGAAGAGAGGAAAGTTTGATAAGACCTACCAGTGGAGTGCAAAACGATGTTTGAATCTCGTGAAACTGAGGTCAGGGCAAGGTCAAAGACGAACGACAGCTTCTGAAGCCCGAGGTTTATACGACAGGGAAGTAAGTAAGCACTAAATGTGTACTTCATCTAGATTCTGTACGATGCCCAGGCCCAACTCTCCACTACAGAGCCAAGCATACAGACATCGGGCTCTCCGGTCGTGGGGGGAAGCACTCAGTCGCAACGAAGCCAGGCGAAAAACTTGAAGTTTGGTGTTCAATCAACTCAAAATCGGCTCGACTGAGCTAGACTCACCCGCGCCTCATACAGGGCGGTATGTAGGATGGCTGTAGACTTCTTGAAAACCCGGTGTGTGAACTTTCCTGTCAGAAGTATCATCTTCTCCTAACCGAGGAGCCATTGTGGAAACTTGACCGTAATCGCTTTTCGCACGGTCAAGTGCCAGGCGAAGCAATTGATCGATATATATTGATTGCACCAAAGAGATACCTAGTACACGGAGATCACTGTGAAAATATAGATCAGTGACGCGTAGACTCTAGAATTACGATAAACAGACCTTTGATAAACTTTGCCAGGTTAAAGTACGCGTAAGAGCACACCTGTGAAATTGCGCCTTCGGGAGATCATTAACGAATTGGTTGTCCCTCGTGTCCATAGCCTGGTTCTTGAAGATCAAGTCTGGAGAAACAGGTTATATTGGTAGAAAAGAGGACCGACATGTACTGTGATCTTAACGCCATTTCACGGAGAAGGTCCCGGATACAGTAACATTCACTCCAGTAGGCGTTTCCTGTCCCAAGGCAGCCGCCAGATTGAGAAGAAGGTTAGTGGTGGCAATTTCTGCTTCTTGTGACGCCGCGGCTGATGCCGACAATTCGCGTCTCTTCTTCCACTCGTTCGCGCTTGATTTTTCAAGGGTCCGAATCCGAGTCCTCACTATGATAATTTCAAGCCACCAGATATATGGCAGGCTTTACAGAGAAACGTACCTGTCTTCGTCAGTGTGGGCCTTGTCCCTGACCTCTATCTTGCTATCATTCGTCGTCGTTGTCCTTGCCGAGAGCAATAGCGTCCTGCACCAGCCGCAATTATCCAAGCAGGGTGGGCCGTTATCGTTCTGGAAAGAAGGATTTCGATGAACGTGAACAAATATTTCAGATATGCACATACCAGCCAGGCATCACTCAGACGGTAAGAACTGTCGCTTGAGTTAATTCTCGCGTGCATTGCTGCGATCGGAAGAGACGAGGAAAATTAGTATATATGCAGATTTCCGATTTGAACGTAGGGGCGTCGTTGCAAAAAAGTAGGAATTCGTTCGTCAGAATTGTCAAGATTGTGGTCATCAGACGGAACAGAGACGAGCATTGTATGACGGTAGGAAAGCAAGGAATGATGAATCGACAGTAGGTCGCGATCGTAGTCCATCGAAAGCACGTGGCCCTCTTGCACCTCGACGACGACCATCAAGCGGCGTCCACCGCAATGACTGCAGCGCATCATGGTCCACACTGACGCCGCCATCGATGTGACTTTTATCTCAACCACATGCTTCGTTGTTTGACACGGCATGCAAGACTTTTTACTCGAGAGAACTATAGGCGACGCTGGATTTCGGTTCGGAGGTACAGTCATCAGCTGGTTTTCTTTGCACTCGTGCTACATAAATTGTAGCACTGTAGCGGCGGCGAACTGTATCTACCTGGAACGACCCTCGACCTTCAATTTCAACCCCAAGGCTCCAAGGCTTTCGAACCTCTCGCAGCCACGGTGGTCAAACGGTTCAAGCCCATCATAGTTGGCACCGTCCTTCTGGTTCAGCGACACTCTGACAACGAAAAGGTCATCCTCAAACTTGCAGATCGTCGGCTGGGGTATCGCAGCAACAACAAAGGACTGGATACGGTGCCATGGACGTCTTCCATCGACGATCATCTAAGACGCGCCGTACGTGATATTCAGGCAGGCGCTATCCCTAACTGATTAGAACTCATCAACGATTCCGACAACCAACCCGACGAGGAGCTTTGGGAGGAATGGATGTTCGAGGTTGGCACTTGGTTTGGGAAGATGGGCTGCTACGATACGGAGCTCACTGCGTATCGGCTTTTGCATCGACTGCAAGGTCGATATATGCCCCGTCTCTTCGGCGTCGTTCGTGTTTGCATCAACTCCGAGTCTACTCCACTTCATCACATCACCGATAGCGTCGAAGGACTCGCTCTCGAGTACATCCCTGGTGTCAGCCTGGAGAATCTCAAACCGGGGGTCGACGTCTCTGAGCAAGAGGCAGAGAGGATATCCAGCGAAGTGTTGGAAGGACTCCGTGCCATCGAGGCGGAGAACTGCTTGTTGCACAATGATGTTCATACTCGAAACGTCGTTGTGCCGGAGGGGAATCGATCCGCTGTCATCATCGACTTTGGACAGGCAATAATCAGGGCTGAGAGGAGCGACGAAGATTGGCTGAGCGTCGTCCACGGAGGTGCAGATACATGATTCATGAGGAGGAATCTCATGGATCCCGAGTATGGCGGGTGGAAGAAGACGGTGACACCTTTCAACATGTCAAATTGGCGCTACAAGAAGCCTTTGACATTTAACAAGTATGTGGAAAGCATGCCTGAGGACTTTCGTAAGGCGACGTTCGACAGAGTGTTGGATACAGAATGGGAAGGGGCGAGAGAGAAAGTGGACCAGTGGTGTATCAAGCCGGGGGTTCGTTGCAGACCCGACCATGACTACGACTAAGCCAGCAGACACGCCTGCTTGCACGGGAGACGATGTACGCGATCGGATGGTTCAAAGCTCTTAAATGTGAAGATCACCGATTCGGACTCAGGATGGTTAAATGTGGGAATATCGACCTGGCTTCGGAATACAAATTCCGGTTAGCCAGACGACCTGTGGTAAGTCTCCAAAATCGTCGTTTTTACTCTCCTGATCACCTTTTAAGTACCTGCAGCGTTCTGTGTATTCACATATCTTTCACCGGGTACGCTCTTCTCTCTCCCATTCTACGAATGCCCACGGACAATGTTTGACCATCATTCAGGTATCTACAGCTGTTCATCCTGCCGATTGCATTTTTTCCCGACACTTGTTTGTGTGTATATTCGATTTCTTTAAAATCCAATGCATAATCTTGTGGACATCGCCCTCTATCAACTAGACTCGCCATACCATACTATGGTCGATATTGCAACGTGACGCTCATACCGGTCATTGTAAAATCCACTCGCAGAACGCAAAATCGTCACAGCCATGACTGCTTCAAGATGAACTAGTACTGAAGAACCGCTTTCAAAACAAACACAAAATTTCAACCCACAATGACGATCTGATATCTAAATTTCTACGAAAACTTCAGTCGAAGCACAAAGTCAATCCCGGGTCGGCGTCCGCCATCAATGAAACCTCTTCAATTTCGTGATCCTGTTCAAAACATCCTCGATAGAAACCATCTCTCCAGGATCACCCAAGGCATCTCCCTCATTGAGGAACTCCCGTATCGCGTCTATAGAGGACCATCCCAAGAACTGCGCGACTTTTGTCGCATTGGTTCTTGCGAGGGCTGACCATTGACAGTCCTTGATCTCTGCGATCGTACGGGCGAGATGCTTCCGGTGCTCGGCGAGGAACACCACCTCATAGTGAGCCTCCCTTTGAACGTCGGCCTCATAAGCTCTCCTGTGTGTGGGCACATAAGCCTTCGGATCCAATATCATCAGCAGGAACGACGCAAGGCTGCGCTTACGATAACCTGTGCTCTCACGTCAGTCTGAAGGCAATCTGCTACGGGAGAAGTGCACACGTCGCTCCGGGTTGGTAGGCAGGTTCAGCATCATGCACACCAGGCTTTTGTACACTTGAACTGGGTTGCGGTCGGTGTTCGTCGCGAGGTTCCCGTACGTGGCGTCGTATAGCCGCGCAGGCTCAACTTGATGCATTGTCGATAAGGACCAGAAGGAGGAACCTCGGGTAAAACTGGCCTCAGGCGTGTAGACTGCATGGATTGCTCCCGCAGGTTGGAAGCTGCAAGATAGATATTGTCAGTGCTTCTAGTCAGTTTCAACAGACAGAAACTTACTAGCAGTCTCCAGGCAGCATGAGCAGCGTATATCCTACTGCGTAATCGAGCCTCTGACGACCCTCCCCTTCCACCTCCTCCTCTGAGCTTGAGAGATCGTTGACACAGAGCTCGAGTGTTCCGTTATAATACTCCTGCACCTCCCTGCGAGTGTAGGGCCGGGCAGGAGAGTAAGCAGTCCAGAGCTTGCAGCCCTGTTCCGCCACGATGACCGTGTTCTTCCCTTGGCCATCATGGTGGTGCTCAGTATAGACCGCGGCATGATGCTCTGCGCCCCAGTTCATGTCTGACCATTGCTCTCTGGACATCCCCGTGGGCCAGCCATACTCTTGGGATGTGTTGTTCCATGCATCGCACTCATCGTTGATTAGCCTATACACACCCGCCCCCCAGGTTGAGAACGACGATGGATAGAGAAAAACACGCGTACCCAAACAGTGGCGGACCTCCCCACTGGGACATCGGGATATCCAGGACCTTATCGCTCCGCTTAGGGTCAGACAGACCTTCGATGAATTGCCACTGGAACATCTCACTTCGAGGATGTAGACACCTTCTATTCACCACGCCGCCATCTAGGAAGCCCATTAGTGTCGGTAATTTCAACAGTGCAGACATTTCATTCTCTCACCATGCACATCCACCCGTCGCTTCGGATGGACATTCCAACGCTTCGACATATAGTCACATGTTAGACTCTCCACTATCTCAGGCTTCTGGAACCCTTCGAGCTTGATACCTCTGTTGTGGGCGAGGTGATCAATGATAGTCTCGATCAGTGTTGCGTCATCTGGAAATGGAGGACGCAAGAAGACAACATGATCATTGCTATCCAGTAGGATGGGGTCCTCCCTGGCATGCCTCGACACCATGTCCGAAACCTGCAAAGCCAGTCAAACCTCTGTTACCAGCATGAGAGCGCTGCACTCGCCTGACAGACCATGTTCTTACCAGCATTGGGAGTGTACGGAAGGACGACGCGTGCGTGAGGTCCTGACCAAGTCGTCCACTCCACTGTCGGCGCATCAGGCAGCACCCCGAGGGCACCAATCCCAAGGTCAGTCCTTCGGCGAAGGGTGACTTGTTCGCTTTCTGAGGTCTGAGTCTCCTTGTCCTCGACTGAAATGGTTGCTTGGACACCTTGATCAGCCTCGGAGCGAAAACTTTCCTGGAGAGCTATAGTCTGTATACTCAGCTCCCTCCAGGCAGGAGGCGTGTTTGGCGGCTCCACGGCCATGTCTTCACCATCGGAAGGGAGATCACCACCTTCCAGGGTAACTTCTGGGATGCCCTCTATCCTATATTCAAAGACCCCCAAACGCGGAGTCGGTCGCATACCTTCCTCCCGCCACTTACTAGGACCAGGCGTGACACCCTCCGCTGCGTTCTCCCGCGACTCCGAGTCTGAGTCTGACGGCCTGTGGCGCTTCTGGGGACGTTGGGTGGATCCCTCGGCTGCATTGGTCACAGTAGCGAGCGAAGTTCCCCGGGAACTGTAAAAGTCAGATATATATGGGGTAAAGACGCACTTGTTTTCAGCTCACGGTATTTTCGGAGTCGACTTGTGTGGCCGCCTCTCCCGCTGTCGTCGTTTTCTTTCAGCACTCTTTTTCCTCTGATCAAACCTTCTGTCACTCTCACCCTCCCTTTGTTGAAGGGCTTGACGCTGTCTTAGAGTCTTTTTACGAGGGGCCTGGGGAAGGTCCCGGGGGTATCTCGCCCGCAGCTCTTCGTCTGTCACACTGGAGATATTATTAACCAGTATTCCACGATTTTGAAAAATTTGGACCTACTTTGGGTGACTTCTCTTGTACCTAGATATCGCGGCTAGCAATTTACTTCGCTCCTTTCGCAACGCCTCTGCGCTAGATTCGGGGCTGTCATTCATCGTCGTCAAGTCTAAGGGCAACCTGCATCGAGTCATCACCAGGATGCCTCGCTTAAATCAATAGATCAGCCACTTACAGCTCGGTATCGGTCACCCAAAGCTAAACTGACATTGCTTCCCTGCCTTGTGACGAAGCCGATGGGGAGAGGGCCATCCTCCCTCAAACACCAACATACAAACCCCTCTTTTACTACTCCTTTTTCCAACTCGGCGAAGAAAGCATGCACTCAGGAAGGAAGAGGTCCAGAATGAAGAGTGTTGCGTGTTACCAAGTTGGACCGAGACATCTCGGCCCGTCGCACCTGCCCGTTGTTAGCACCGCGACAATAATCCTGCCTGCCCAAATATATGTCGTGTCACACCTTGCCGTGATAACGCGTCGGCGCCACCATTGGCGCTAAGTCTGATGGTTTTCTCGACCTCATGCTTCGTTATCTGATCCGATATACGAGGCATTTTACCCCAGTAAATTATGACCGACGTTGGATTTCGATACCACCCATTGAGACGTATGTTATATAATGTAAGTTTACTGAAACACCCGTTGATTTGCGTTTATTCCAGAGACGGTGAACTGTATATACCAGGAACGACGCTCCAGTTCCAATTCCAACCTGAAGGCTGTAAAACTTTTGAGCCTCTCGCAGCTAAAATAATCAAACCCTTTAAGCCTTTCACATCTGCTGTCGTCCTTCTGGTTCAGCGTCTCTCTGACAATGAGCAGTTCATTCTAAGACTGGCAGACCGCAGGCTGGGGTATCGCAGCAATGACATAGAAGTGCCATGATCATCTTCTATTGAAGGTCACCTACGACAGGCTGTCCATGATATTCAGATGGGCACCATTCCTGACTGGATCGAGCTTCTACGCGACGATGAAAACCCTGGACGACCTGATGAGGAACGATGGGAGGATTGGGTATGGGAGATCTCTACCTGGTATTGGAAGTTGTATAACTACGACACTGAGCTTGATGCATATCGGCTTCTGCACCGACTGCCAGGCCGGTACTTATAATCCCCGTCATTTCGGTGTCGTTCGTCTTGGCATCACCCCCGAGTCTACTCCCCCGGGTTCATCCCATCACCGACTTTGTTCAAGGACTTGCGCTCGAGTATGTCCCTGGTATTTGCATAGAGAATCTCAAACCGAGAGTTGACATCTCCCAGAATGAGGCCGAGAGGATCTCAAGCCAAGTGTTGGAAGGGCTCCGTGCCATAGAGGCCGAGAACCATGTGCTGCACAATGACATCCACATCGGGAACGTTGTTCTGCGACAGGAAGACCGATCTGCCGTCATCATCGATTTTGGACAGGCAATCGTAAGAGAGCCCGGAAGAAGCGACGAAGACTGGATGCGCGTTGTGCGGGGAGGCGCAGATACTCGTTTTATGAGGAGAATTCTCAAGGATCCCGAGAGTGGAGGGTGGAAGAGGACGGTGACGCCGTTCGAGATGTCAGACTCGTCCTACAACAGCCCGTTGAAGTTTAACGATTATGTGGAAAGCATGCCTGACGACTTTCGTATGGCGACGTTTGATAGAGTTTTGGATACGGACTGGGAAGGGGCGAGAGAAAAAGTGCATCAGTGGCGTATAAGACCGGGGGTTCGTTGTAAGCCTAGTTATGGCTACGACTAGGGTGGGTTAAAGATGTCGTTATCGTTATTGGATGCGACAAACAAAAGCATGTTAACCTCGCTCAACTCACCGCACTTGGACGAGACATCTGAAAAAAACTTTGCTGCGTTACATGGTCGCGTGCTCTCCTTCCTCTTATATGACATTCATCTTTCTTATCCAAGCAGACAGATTGACTCGACTGATAATCGATAAATGGGCGAGTCAAGCTAGCAAAGTGGCGCAGATGTTCGCTGATTTATGTAAATCAAAATCGCAGGGAAGCTTGGGACCAGCGGCAAGGTGTGGATGAGCATCGTTCGGGGAGGACCGGATACGCGGCATATCCGGAGGGTGCTCGCGCTCAATGCTTGAGATTAGAAGAGGAACATTACGCCACTGAAGATATCGGATATTTATCATGATAGCCGGCTGACATCCAATGAGTATGTTGAATAGGCCCTGGTATGATTAGGAAGAGTAGAATGTCTTGAGGCACGGTACATAACAAAGCGCGTAAAAAAACACTTAAAATCCATAGTGAAAACTTCAGAAGCCCGGAATAGATTTACTAGATATCAAGTAACAGGTGTTAATCTAGCAAGGAGCGCCTCGGTAACCTTACGGAGACACGTCTTGAATGCTAATCACAGTCATGAAAACTTAGCCTGGAAAATTTCACTTGAAAGCTTACCTAGCAGCATCAATTTCCTTATCAACGACTGACACGGCTTGAGCAAGGTCGATAGCAGGACAAAGAAGATCCAACACAGATCGGTGAGCTAATCGTTCTTGTCGCCGCCATGTTGAGCGTCTCGCAGTCTTGTTGGCCGTAGAACCAAAGCATTTCTAAAAGTCGATTTGAGTGGGGTTATGAGAACGGCTAACAGCCATGCCCACCTGAAAGAGCTCGAAATCCTTGCTGAACAGCGTTTCCGACACGCTTTTATCGAAAATATTGAAGAAACTCCCTTCAGCGCCGACATTAACGTCTAGTCCGGCATTGACGGAGAAGCATCCGCCCAAGCTGCTGCTGGTATCCGCAGATGCATTGGATCCACCCGCAGCGACGAAGCTCCCTCCGACCCCTGAGCTTGCAGAAGCCGGAACTGACCCTGTAGGCCGTGCAGCTTCAACGACAGGTGTTGGCTGGCCCTGCCTCCTGCGATAGCGTGCGGTTCCTACACTCGCGGTTTCGAAGGTACTTGAGACGTAGGATATAGCATCAGTAGACACCTCATCGACAGAAGAACTCTCTGAGCCAGATGTGCTGGATGTTGGTGAACCTTGGGAGGCTGAGACAGATGCGCTTGATGTGCTGTACACCGAAGCCTGCGTGCTGTAATCCAGGGCAGAATTGATCCCCGCAGACACGGTAGAGCCAGTTTCGTATTCAGATGCTGAAGTAGTCGTCGCTGTCTCTGTCCCGTTCGTCGATCCGTTATCCAGCGTGGAGCTGGTCTTCGCATCAAGCTCCAAAACGAGCGCGGCATTAGCATCCAGTTCGAGAAACACATTGGCTTTGACTGTATCACCCAGAGCCGATACGCCTAAGTTTAGGCGCGGGATTAAGTGTGCCTCAATTGTTCCCGTAGCGTTGGCAGCAGGCGAGACTGAGAGTTTCAATGCTAAGCAGACCATTAGCAGAGGGATAGAACTAAACAGGTTCACTTACGTGTATCACCTATATTGAAGGATCCGTTTCCTACATTGTCACTCTTATTGGGAGGGAAGACAAATTGGGCTTTGGAGATGTTGTATATAACGCCGACATTGAGATCCAGGGCGACGTCGAGCTTCGCGACGGCTTGAGCATCAATTTCAAATGTTGGTCCAATCGAAAGGATGCTGAAGTTGGGTTCAGAGAAAAGACAGGCATTACGAAGAGTTTGCCTACCCAGGGAAGTCAAGCCCAGGTATACCGACTTGAAAAAGAGGTATTTTCCCGGAGTCTATGGTTCCCTATGCGTGATATCAGGGATAAGTCAGATAGGCTACTGACAGAGGAACAATTACAGTAACATCAGCCAATAAATCGATAGTACCGTCCAAAGTAGCATCGAGATCTGCATAGACGGTTTAAGGGCATATCAAGTATATCAAACCAAAAACTTACTAGCCCTGATAGCGAAATCATTTATGTTGGGAGGAACAACAGTTCCGCTGGCCGACACACCCAGAGTCGCAAGCGCATACACCTTTGCGGCAACATTGATGTTTAGTTTGGCGTCTATGGGTTGACATGACACGCTCTCGTTGAGAAGATTGAAAGTCTGATCCACGTTAACGGGGACATCAAAGGTCTGATCAATATCAATGTCGTTGTCCAGAACACTGCCAAGGACTAGATCACGATGTCAACAAGGTGTTCACGTAGCGAGGGGACACAAGCACCATCAATAGCGTCGCCGACAAAGCTAGAGAGATCACGGGGTGATAGGCGACTACGCCGCCGAGACCCAAAGGAGATAGAGGAGAGGTCAGAGTCGGCGCCAGGAACATTGGCGCCTTGAAGGACAAAACTGATGGTCCCAGTCCTAGCATCGATTTAGTCGTCAAGAAGACCGCCAAGAAAATCATTCCACTGACTTCGACGAGTCAACAGCAGAAAAATTCGTGTCTAATGCCAAGGCCTTCACGGGAGGAGTGGTGCCATCACGCCGAAGCACACGCGCAACCAAATTAGAAGGAAGAGATTGGTCTTCGGGATCCCATGCTCTCGCTACCCTAGCAAACGCGCTTTGGCCGCACTAATTTGAGGGTGTCATTTAGTCCGGAGTAGATGGAGACATCAAAATACTACACACATTTTCTGGTAAACGAACGATTTTACCCACAGCGCCATCATTCTGATAAAGATGATCACAACCGGTCGAACTTGTATCGTTATTCAAGCAGACGAGACGAATATCTTGTGCAAGCGCGCCTGGAGCACAGTCGATAATTTCCCAGCCAGCTGCAGGTGTAATGTCTGACAATGTGTTGGCAGATCCCCACTACACGGATAGTTAGATTTAAAAAAGTCACGGCCAATGAGTAGGTACGCACGATTTTCAGTGACCCGGATGCAGTCTCGTTGGCGGGCAGAGAGTATTCACAAACTCCATTGAAACAGGGTTGGCTCCAGTCATTTTTAGCAACAACTGCGACGGAAAGAAAAAATGTGAGTATAGAGATCGAATTGAGGATCATTGTGAAAAAAATGAATGAGATAAATGGAATTCAATCCAGCCAACCAGGGCAAACGAACGAAAGTAAAGACTCGACAAGAAGAAACGAGAACGAAAGTGTCGCTCCACCAAAGAGGCGTTGGTAAAAAGTATTCTGACATGGCAACTTTATATGTACTTTACATACCTATTGAGTCCCGAAATCAAGTGACATCGACATCTTTGATCAGCACGACATAAGAAACATATGAAACGTTTCCAGGGAGCCTGAGAAAACGGTTAGACCGGAAGAATTTTGAACGACCGTAACCACTAGTAACCACGTGGACCATACATTTTCCGCCCCCGGGCCTAGCCTGGTAAACCGGCTTTATGAGAACTGGGAAGACCGAGACTTGAGCGAGAGCACCGCAAATGCCGTTTCTGCAAGACGGTGATGGAGTCGCCTGAACATGCCATGCTTGGATGCACGGCTTCGCAAGCACTGATGCATGTTAGGCGTGAGATGCTGGTAAGAGTCATGCATGACGAACCTGTTTTTGCACCTGTTCATGGCCAACTTGAGGATGTCGAGTTCTTGAAGAAGATGGTACAAAGTCGGAAGGCAATTGCCTCGGTCGCGAAGTGGGCACACGTTGTTCTGAAAATCTTTTATGCGGTTCCTGTTTACCGTGGTGGCTAGGGTACGTATCGGAGGGTCATTAATGATTTCGAGTTTTTCCGTCTATAGGTCTTCAATGAAGCACGCGGACGGTGGCAGTGCATTTCTTGGCTTACAACCCCGGGCCGGAATCCCGATCTCCCTCTTACCAAGCCAACTTTCGTCGATTCCACAGCGAAGAGAATAATCGCATATGTCTCTCAAAATTGTAATAGTTGGCGGTCATGGAAATGTATGTTTCTTGCTTTAGGTTTCACAATCCGTTGGATCCATTGACTTTGAACACTTGATGATTCAAAGATTTCCCTCCGACTTGCGCGCCTCCTCACAGTCGCAAAGCACACAGTAATCTCTCTGATCAGAAATCCAGAGCAAAAGGCCGATATTGAGGACACTGGGGCAACGCCTCAAGTAATATCCCTGGAAGACTCACCGATCTCCGATTTTGCAAAGACTTTCGAAGGAAAAGATATTGTCTATTGGTCTGCAGGTGCTGGAGGAAAAGGCGGCGAGGAGAGGACCAAGCAGGTGGACTATGAGGGCGCTATCAAGGTCTGATAATTTACGGTCAATATGGTGTAGTACTCATCGATGTCCAGGTATTCGACGCCATCGAGGCAGTCCAAGGCTCAAAACCGCGTTTAATATATGTGTCGGCTATCGATCTTCGTGATAGAAGCGCCCCCCCACCAGCGCATTATGTACGTTCATCCAAATCGTTGCTACTTACCACTCTAACAAGTGCATATCAGACTGAGGCTGATCTCGCACTTTCGGAGCGTATAAATAAAGCTATACCCGCTTACATGCACTGGAAATATGAAGCCGAGAAGGTACTGACGGCACGGACCAAATTCAACTGGACCAGTCTCAGACCAGGAGGTTTGACCAATGAACCCGGCACTGGGAAAGCAGCCCTAGGCAAGACTCACTTGTCACCGACCATTTCGGTATATCTTGTTCTGCTTATCTTGAGTTCGATCTGATGATACTTGCAGAGGGATGACGTTGCGAAAGCCTTATTCCTGCTGGCCACTCGGCAAGATGCTAATGGCCTGGGAATCGACATGGTCGGCGGTGAGAATCCTATCGAAGACGAGCTCGACTCGGCAATCAAGCAGTTGCAAACGGAGAAAGCTTGATTCACTGATTGAACGGTGTAGTTGAGAAAGAAGCGAAATCAAAGTGTACTTTTACGATTTGCTGGCCGCGTGACCCTGCACAACCATCAGTTCGCAGCTAGGAATGCGGAGGTAAGCCTCATACACAGTTGACGAGCAAATGACGAGATCTACATCTCTTCGATTCTGCTTGCCTGTTATCGTTCCCTTGAACTTTCTGCCGTCTTGTCAAAGGACTGAATTCAAAACACCCTACAAGAACAATTGTTCAACGCTGTTTGCGTGTCGATCTCCGGTAGTGTATCTTTTAGCCGCCTCCGACTTGCCCGACTTGTCCGTCGACTATCCGATCTCTTCGGCGCTCGATAGTTTGGAGGAGATGGGGCCGAACTCACGGTTTATAGCCACTATAAACGCCCATAAAGTTGATCAACACTGACTTCTCCGGCGTAGCTTGCAGCTTAGGCTCAGGCCATGGCTCCCTCTCGTTCAAAGATCCTTTTAGTGACAGACTTTACTTTACAGACGAATACTACAGGGACTCCGCTCTGGACTACGTTAAAGCGATACACTAAAGCGAAGCTATGTGGCCAGAAGGTACAACCAGGTTATGTGCTTATTTTGACACACGGAACAGGGTTTCGTGAGTGGCGTACAATTTGGCTCACCTATTTGCGTCCTGATTTCTTCTAGATAAAGAACAATGGGAACCTACGATAAGCCATCTTTTCGACCTTGACGAGCAGAATGCCATCCGCGAGGCCTGGGCGGTGGATTGCCAAAACCATGGCGAGGCAGCGATCTTAAACGAGCGAGTCCTTATAGATCGTCCAGGAGTACTTTGTAAGGGTCCTTCTACCCTCATTTCTCTGTATTTATCGCTGAATTCATCTAAGCAATCTATGACTACGTTGATGCCCTGGTGGCTCTCCGACGCGATCTATTGGGGAAATCCGACCCAGACTACACCGAAAGGGACAAATTTATCCTCGTCGGGCATTCCGCAGGGACCGTAGCATGGTAAGATTTCACCTTCGTATGCCTGGAGTGAAACTCAACTGTGGCGCATTCACAGCGTCTTAGCATTAGCATCCTTCAATCCCCTAAGCATTGCCATGTTTGATTCGCTTATCCTTGTCGAGCCGCCGATTTATCATCCAGCCGCGGCTGTCCATCATACCGCGATGTACAAAGCGATTTCTACCATCACTAAGCGACACGACGTTTGGGCAAGCCGAGAGGAAGCCAGGATTTGGTTCCGCAAACGCTTTCCATGGAAAGTATGGGATCCAGAAGTTTTAGATACCTATGTTGCGAGTTTTGTGCTTCCTAGGGCTTCCTTTCCAAATAACTTATCGCGAAGAACCATGGACTACACACCTTACCCACGGCGTTCTATCCCGACAAGCCGGATGGCGTCACGCTAAGCGCTACATGGGTCGACGAAAACGCCGCGTACTCAAAAGACAGTGGGTCAGCGACTATTACTGCGCTCTGGAACCTGAATACTCTCTGTGGAGTGTTACCGATGCATCTGATCTAAGGTGAAAGGAATGATCTCTTGTTTGTCGTGTCTTCGTTCTCGTTGTAATTTCTACTGCTGATTGTTACCGCTCCAGTTCTCGCGAAATACAGGACTCTATTGTTGATACCACTGAGGGAAGAAACTTCGCTTCTATAACTCGTGTTGTAGGGACCGGGTATTGGGTAAGCTCATTGATGTTCGTTGAAGGTGTGGATTATTGATGATAGACAGGTCCTGCAAGAAGTGCCAAAACAAATGGCGGAAGCGTTGTGGAAAATATTGGTTGATCCCATTCCTTTGCGTAAATTGTAGCTGAGCGAGATCTGATTCCCGTTGTTCTTCCAAGATTTCAATCACTAGTTCTCGGAGTTTAACAGTAAGCAGATCGGGTGTTGAGTAGACTGTAAGGAATCTATATCTGAACGAATACCGAACATCACGTCACCATTCATTTAGACCCTGCTACACTGCCAATCTACCCGCCATCGTTGAATAAAACTGAGAACTGTACTTACAACGCAAAACTTCAGCATCAAAACGCGCTATAGCTGCACTCTGACAATTGAACTATACCGGACTACTTGCAAGAGGTCAAAATTTTTTAGGACGCGTAATAAGGGGCACCGTCTAATAAGTATTCTATTATGCCGGATATCTAGGTCGCCTTCAATTTATCGTCATCTCTCTCCTCGTGCCGCTTCGTCCAGTCGAACATAGGCTTCAAAGCCTCAATATGCCAAGAGTCGATGGCTTCAAGTGCCGCTTTCCCCCAATCGAAGCTGCCATGCTCCTCGATCGATGGCGGACCATCAATGAAAACAACAATGTGTTCATTGACGGGGTCAATGAATCCTTCCCGAACTCCGTCCTTGATCAGTTGCCTGAGGGGGTCATAGAACGATCGGACATTCAAAAGGATGACGGCTAGAAGAAAAACGTCAGTTAACTGAAAGATAAGAGCGTCCTTCTCGCTCGAAGAGATGGTCCGCGGAGACGAGGAGTTTGCCATGGTGACGGAAAAGCTTTTTCGAAAGCGCTTTCGCCCAGGGAAATCTATCCTACGAAAGGAATCGCCGCTGGATCGGAGTCGTCAAGTTAAAGAAAGACTTACGTTTTCTATGTATACCGATCTGAGTCCAAGTTGAGACCTCGAGAACCTGGTGACGGAGGTCAGAAAATGGATCTCAGAACTACGCGATGCCTACCTCCTCGAACGTCCCGTAACCACCAGGTAACGCGACGAATCCCCCGACACGTCTCGCCATCTCGACTTTTCGTTCGTGCATGGATTCCACGATGATCTTTCAAGTCCGGTCGAGTGAATTGTTCTAATCAGCCCGCAAGAGATTGATGTCACATACCGTTTCAACCTAAAATAGATCCATCAGCATTGCGAGCGAAGAACAGGCAGGCAGGCGCACCTGATCGTTCTTTCCATTGGGAATGGCAACTAGCGTCGTCGGATCGGACTTGCTCCCTTCACCTCCCCCAGCGACCATTGCAAAAGGTACAATACCCGTTACCTTACCACCATTCTCCGCTACAGCCTTTGATACAGCACCCATGATGCCCTTTTGGCCTCCGCCATAGACCAAGGGCCTTTGGGATCGCGCCATTGCCTTTCCGAGTGCTGAAGCAGTCTTGAAAAAGGAGGTTTTAATCGAACTACTGGGCACTCACATTCAGCGGCATGTACGAACGCGGGTTGGTTGCCAACTTTGGATCCACAGTACACGGCAATTGCTTTGTTCGACACTATATCGTAATGAGAACATCAGATAAATGGAAAAGACATGCTTTGAAAAACAATTACTTTTGCGCTTGATGGTGAATCGTGATGGTAAGGACAAGAAATGGGCTGACAGTTTTTTTGGGTTTTGGCTGGCGGAAATATTAATAGGTAAAAGCGTTGGAGCAAGGGGGGCTACGATGGTCGGGCTGGTATTTTTGAATGGCAATTTTGGCAGTTCATTGCAAGTCCCGAACAGTGTGGCTTCCGGCAGTGACTCACGCATCACTAACGGTAAATTCAATGATCGCCGTATCTTGGCGCAAAACAACAAGAACGTTACTCATGTAATTCTGAATCAAAATCATACTGCCGTTCTTTCCTTTCCTTCCTTTCTCATTGACGATTGCTATCGATACCCGCTTTCTAGGAGGTTTCATAGAGAGGGAAATCGATACTGAGCCGAGACATTGCCGACCGTCTCGTGCACCTGCCATGCCTATATGTATGAACTTTCCCGGGCGCAAGCAGCTAATAACGGAAATCCTCGTCACAAGTGAACACGTATATGAGTCATTTTTTCCTCCTCAGGGGCCTCGTGTATTCATAAAATGGGCGGGTTTTCAGCCAAGTTGCTGATTAGAATCACCCCCCGCCGGGAATCTGCACTACAAACGCTATGGATGATAAAAAGCCTCAGGTTGTCGGTCCTCTTGAACTTTGCTTCAATCTGAAAAAGAATGGAGTTCATATCGAAGTGGATGAATCCGTTGCATCTGAACTCGACTTGTTGGCTACTAACTTGCTCAAAACCAAAGATGCGAAAATACGCAAACGAATAAGGGTGGGTATATATTCTTAATTTTGCTTAGACATGATGACTATAAGTACTTTTCAGAAACGTTTACAGAAGAAGTTGTTGTCGATTTGCGATGGTTGGACAGTTCTGAAAGGCAGGAGATCTTTCCGTGACTACCCGAAACCAAAGAAAGCCGAGCCTGATGCTAGCAATGAGGAAGGCAATACGATCGTCGACAAGGTGTGTCCATACTAGTATCAAAAAATGCAAGCATAATATAAATGATGAGCAGTTTGTCGATACCGTGAATTCGCATCCGTGGCGAGGGGCAGTGCCCAGCGAAGGTCTCGAACAATGGAGAGATCAATTGTTAGATTTGGTTCAGAGTATGAGCATACAAGACAGAGAATCAGCTTGTGGGCGGATTCCGAGTCTTGTGTGGGTCGAACTTGTCAAACTTAGCATTCGAGCAGAACACTTGGATGTTCTCAATGGCACAAAAATCGACAAACACGACATTAGTGACTGGTATGCAATTCCAATCGAATTTCCAGATCCTGTGAGTGGACAGCAGCCTTTCCATTAATACTGACCTTACCAGTGAACAGTGCAAATTCTGCATCGACAACCAATTCACTTGCAGTTGGGCCGGCGGACCCGACAAATCCAAGAGGTGTAGAGAGTGCATACTAGCCGGTCGTAACAGGTGCTTTCCTCAAGTCGCGCAGGCCCTAGCCGGCCACCAGCTTGCATCCGGCCCTCGTTCGAAGAAACAATCGACGACGTCCGACGATTCTGATTACAGAGGCCGCATCTGTACCGATGACGCATATCTTCCTTTACCTACCACACGTCGGGCAGATAAAGAAATTACGAATGCCGTTGACGGGGCGGCTTGTGGACAGAAGAGGCCTAGTTCCCCTTCGAGTAACCACAGTCAATACGGAGCCGTGGCGAAGCGGCCCCGTACTGATGAGGGTGATACCGCCTCCGCAGAGACTCCAAAGACGCTTGTAATGGATGACGATTTCCAAGATAGCATAGCCGAACAGATGATGCAAATGGAGCGCGCGATAGAGGAGACACGGAAAGAAAACTGGGAGTTGCAGAGCACAAACGAGTCTTTAAAGGAAGAAATAGGGGATCTGAAGGCTGTCAATGAGACTACCTTGAAGACGCTGCAGTGTCTGCAAGCGGACATGACACATGTGGAGTCGATTGTACGAGCGTTGCGAAAAGACAAGTAGGGATAACAAACCAAACAAGTTGTACAATAATCTGATTGTAATTTTATATACTCTATTGATGTTTTACTTCTGTACGAATCCTATTAGTATGTAGACATCACATCCATTGAACGACTTATCTTCATACGGATCTGTTGCCAGTGCATCCGACCCACCGCCACGTGTGCCGCGTATATGGTGTGACTGTCACGTGCCGTCTTACGATGCGCGGTTACTCTTTCGAGTTTCCCTCTCTCCAACTTGGTCGTTCTCGATACGTTTCCGATACTGCGGAGGTTTGGTTTATCTACTACTTTCAATTTCTTTCTAATTTAATCACCATAGCCGTAGCTCACCACTCGTGTCACTGGCATAGGTAAATAAAAGTCGTTCTCAATACATTGCTGACACTGAGCTCACTATTTGTGTCCATTGGCATAGGTCTAATAGGATCGTTGAGCCTGATTTGTGAGACTATTTGGAAAAACTTGACGAAAATGACGGACAAGACCATCGCGATCTCTATATTTGCATCTTATTTTATTGTGGTTTTCTATCTCTTCGGAGTTATCCTCAAGGCGTTCGTACGAACTACGTCTCGCTCGGTCTCAGCCAGCAAAATCTCGCTTTTTACTGTCCTGACCCTCGCATCCTTTGGCCACACATGGTTCTGTAGGTTGCGTCTGTTCTGATATGTATAACTGGCTGAACACGCCCAGACATGTTTAAATTTATGTCGGCAAGTGTTCATTAACGTTCATCGGTGCTCGGATCATCGACGTAATATCATTGGAACAGTGGAGTTTCTCGGATTTCGAACGTACGACTCTGCGTACCGAAGCAAATTCCTTGCTGGACCGTATTTCATCCTGGCTCGTGGACACCAGGCTTTTTGAGCAAGCTTGGGCTGCCGTGTCTTTTGGTCCAGTGAATTGGTGGTGGAGCGAACAGTTGTGCCTGTTCACAGCAGGATTTTGGACGGTCTTTGTCTTCCATGAAAGTATGTCATACCGGTGGTCACTGCAGCTCTTCGCTAATGATTCAGGTCGTCGATACGGCATAAAAAACGCATGGGCGTACATGCTTTTGGGCCAGGTCGTCGCAATCTCCGTGGCCGCCAACCTTTTCCATCTCGCCATTCTACTGTCACCGCAATATTCGAATCCGAAACCAAGAGGAGCCGCACCATATGTCTTATGGGTACCAGTTCTTTGTTCTCTTTTGAATGTTTTCATCAGTCCCTTCACGAACGAGGAAACTTTCCTGCCGAATCTCCTCGTCATGCACGCTGTGCTTATGCTACCGCTTCTCTTACCGCTTGCAGGCCGCTCGCTTTCAATCTCATACTCATCGATATATTCGATAATATTGATTTCTGCCGCGGTCATGCGATTGAAGACAACTTACCTTGCTATATCTGACGCCGAATTTTCTTCTTTCTTGGCATCCACATTCGAAACGCTGCATTCTCATCCTGCTCAATCTTCCATCGGGTACGATGTCGTATGGACCACTATCTCGTTTGTGGCGTGGGTGAGACTTGGCATAAAACATGAGGCGCCGGTTCTCTCCCTTGTCTCTGTGCCAATTGTTTCCGTGGGTGTTATTGCGCCCTACGTCATGCGTTTGAGCATCGGACAGCGGGATGAGGACAAAGTTTCATAACGGCAGTTTCTTAGGTGACTCATCTCATTCTTCCACGATAAGGTGCTAACGATATACCAACAGTTTCTTTGAACGGAATACAATACATTTTGAATACTGTGCTGAACCAATGAATAGCGCAAGAGTTTCTTTCACCTAGTATTTGTGCTTATGCTTTTGAGTTCTTCGCACAAGCCTTGCTTTGCCGGTGATATCAGGGGGTATGAAGCATGTTCTGATTATCTGTCATTGATCGTACTGACCCTAGAAATTTTCAGATGGCGGGACATCTATCATCCTAACCAACCTAAAGAGCGCAAGTCCGCGAGGAAAATTTTTGATGTTGCCCACTCAACATGCTTTTCCCTCCTCACTCGCCTGAGGCGACAACAGTAGTAGAGGTGGGCTTAAGGACGTGGGATAGTTTTTGGAACTATCATTATGCATTTACAGATGTTTGCATACAGCTTGCAGCCAGTCAGGGACATTTCCATGGATGCTGAAAGAAGGCTCGGACCTCATCACAAACCGGGTTTGGGGGACTTCGAGCGCTCAAAAGAGTCTCCGAGATAGCCGGAAGAGCCATAAACCATGGTTTATGACGAAGTCAAAGTCGCTCTCCTCTCGCGCGAAATACATAACAACTGTTAAGCTCAGTGCAAACAGGAAGCATGAATTCTAGGGGTTCTCGTGAAATGGCCTGCCGGAAGACCGTCGGTCCGATTGGGGGTACTTCGGAACTTTTCCGAAAGCAATTTACCTCGGGACATATGAAAATTTCTCCACCTAGATCTTTTCTCCTCACTTTACAACCTCACGCGCGACCTGCTTTTATGTACAGATCAGACCGTGCTCTGCCTATTTAAACGGTGCGTATGTTACATCGCAAATCTAGTTCCTACCTCATTGCTAGGCCTGTACAGACTCTTCTTGCTAGCCATGGTTTCTGCAGGCACATTGATATGGATTTCGCTCCGCCCTCTTCTCCGGCTGTACGTCAATTTTTTCTCTAGGGTTCTCTCCCGTTGTTCTGACTGTCCTTGTAGTATCATGTGTGTTTCTTGTGGATATGCGATCACCAGAGCCGATATATTTCCACGCGTGGCTGCTCAAGGAGCAGGACAGATAGCTTTGGTGAGTCACTGTGACGCACGAGCACGAGCAAACCTAATCCTGTCCATCAGAACATCACGATACCATGTCTTATGTTTTCGAAGATGGTTCCAGCCTTCACATCGGACAATATTGGCGCCCTAGGTGTGCAGGCTGCCCATAGTCGACATGCCAATATTACGCCATCCCAATCCCTCAAACTCACCGTACATTTGTCTGTATTTTAGGACCTCTACTCTTGATTTGTGTCATCTATCAGGCTTTGAGCGTGGGGATAGCGTGGTTGACTAAACAATTATTTTGGGTTCCCCATCGATTTCGATATGGGATCTTAGTTGCTGGTGGTTGGGCTAACTATGGTGATATACGTGAGGGATTTTCCGATCTCCTGGGTGTTCGTGTCTGACATCGAATTTAGCGACTGCTGTCATCATGAGTATCACAAGCGCAGCGCCATTCAATGGTGAATCCGATCAGAACCTGTCCGTTGCATACATTTCAGTGTTTATTCTCTACTACATGGTCAGTCAATGTCTTTTCCTGGTGTGTCGTTTCTAACTGAGGGCTCAGATAACCTTCTTTCCTATGGGAGGAAACAAGGTAATTGCTTGGGATTTTAAAGGCCCTGACGTAGAACCCGAAGAAGTCAGGGAGAGTGTTCGTCTGAGGCGACAGTTTATCTTTCGTGGTTGGCCCCGTGCTGTACAACAGAAACTACGCAAGGCGCGGAGTAAAATGGACGCCGAGAACCAAGTTGATGAGAAGATACCAAACGAGGCTACTCTTGCCATAGACGACCGCAACGATATCCACCACCGTCCTCGTCATGGTCGACACGTCTCTTTCTGTGACGAAGCTTCCACCGCAGTTCCGACAGATGTGGATCTCAGTTCTGCACCGTCGGAAAAACTGCAGTCCCCTTCACCATCTCAGACTGCTACCCAGACCATACCATACGACGGGTGTTGTTCGCGGCCCCTGACACCTATAGCAGAAGATCGTCCTCCAAGTCCCTCGCCCATGCGAAGGCGATGGCAAAAGTTCAGCATCACCGCACGCGGGGTCCTCAAATCGCTCCTCACCCCCGCATCGATCACCATCCTCATCTCGTTCCCCATCGCCCTCATCAAGCCACTCAAAGCCCTTTTCGTCGAAGTCGACGGATATTATATGCCCTCTGCTCCCGACGGAGAGCCTCCGCTGGCGTTTGTCATCGATTTCGCAGAGTTCATGGGCGCCGCGTCGGTGCCGTTAGGTCTTATTTGCTTGGGATCCGCTCTGGCGAGGTTGGATGTGCCGCGGAGTCAGTGGCCGCATCTGCCGTTGGGTGCGATTTTCTCGCTGGCGATTGGACGGATGTTGCTCATGCCTGTGCTGGGCGTTTTGGTGTGTGGGGGGCTGGTGAATGCCGGTGTCATCTCCAGAGACGATAAAGTCTTGAGATTTGTTTGCATGTGAGCATAGTCATTTTAGTCCATCTCGCCAACACTGATGCCTGATGAAAATCATAGCTTCTTTTCTTGTCTACCTACCGCGACCACTCAGGTACGTCTGTGTGTCCTGTGCAGTTATCTCAGCTAACCTCTGTGATAGGTATTTGTAACGCAAGTATATAGCGGAACCGGAAGTGCAGAACATTTGTCTGCTTTTCTAATCCCCCAGTACATTCTCATGTTCCTTTCCATGACCGCCCTTTCTGCGTACACCTTGCAAATATTGTTCTGATGACGTTGTTTGACCAAGGCTCATAGATTCTTGGACTAAATGAAGACAAATACATTGCTTTGTACGATGATACATTCTTGTAATATATTTATGTTTACGCTTCAGGCTGGAATAGGCACCTCAGCTTGAGGAGTAAGTCTGACTGCGTGCCTCCTGTGGACTTTATCGAAATCAACTGTCGCCGAATGGACGGTGAGTCTGTTATCCTGGACATTCATCAAACCTCGGCGGCACGTAAAATCAACAGAGAGCTAGCACTCACCCAAATGACGACCGTTCCAGGTTTGTAGGCCGCTCTCACTTGGAAATCGGAGCCCTTTGCGATATGGTCAAAGAGGAACTTGAGGAGATACTCAGACTCTTCGGCTTTGTACCCCACGATGCGCTTGGTGAATCCCTGGTTTATATAAAGAGCCTTTTCTCCTGTTACTGGGTGTTCCCGGACCAGAGGATGCTAATATTCAATGAGACATTAAGGCATAGACAAAGAGGATATGAACCGACCTCGTTCTCTACAGGCTCCCGACGGACGGGTCCCCCTTGGTTTCGGGAATGTTCAGCTTGGGGAACAGCTGTGTGCACAGCCCGGAGACCTTCGAGTCGTTTCTTAAACTCTGGAGACAGACGATTGTACGCTTCGACTTGAGACGTGAAAAGAGTGTCTCCGCCGCTTTCAGGCTGAAACGGGATGAAGTTAGCGGGGTTGTCGGGCGTAGAATTCAAAATTATGAACCTGATCTAAAATGAAGAAGAATGTGGTACCGGGCGGTTGACGCTCATAAGACTGCGGGATAACTTGATTATTTGCTGATTAGTGAATGAAGAGGATAGCACTTACGACGTCAGAGTGCCAGCTCGTTTTGCTGATACGGTCTTCTCCGAAGTATTCGATGAAACGATCGTTGTCAGCGTCCCTGTAGACTAAAGTTCTTCTAAGTCATAGATTCGCGATGAAGTGCTACAAGTCTCTCACCGACGTGAAATTCTGGATAACCCTTTACATTTCCCGATGTAGGGTGTCTCTGAATGGGACCAAAGTGACTGAAGTAAAGTATGATCAGCAAAACGCAAATGGTGTCTGTAGAAATGGCGCACTTGGCAATCTCTATCTGGCGTTCTGGAGTGAGATCTTTGAAGTTCTGGTCGCGGAAGAGTAGGAGCTTTCGCTCAGCCGTGAATAGAGCGAGCTCGTCAAGACCCTCCTTCGTCAGTTCCGAGATCTGAATGCCCGAAACTTCCGTTCCGATATATGGACTGAGAGTCTTGGTAACCGTGTTGGGACCAAGAAGATGAGGTTTGGAACGGTCAGCACGCGATCCGGGGTCGACGTGTTCTACGCGTACGTCAGTGAGGTAGAAGTCTTGCCGCAGAAATAAAGCTTACCGAAAACCTGGGTGGGAGGGAACTTCTCATCACTGTCCCAGTAAGGTAAATAGAAGGGATAGCTAGCTCCAGGTGCGATCTACATGGGCGCCGGTGAGGAAATGGACGATCAGGGGCACGAGTAAACCGCACTGTCTGTTTGATGGTGGATTTCTTGGGCGTGTTGGTTTCTTCGGTCTTGGAGAGCTCTGCAACTGAGGGTGCCATCTTGAAAGCGAGGAACTTGATGTGAAGCTGGCTACGACGCCGGTCCTTTTATGAGGTATCTAGAGATAAGCGCCTGGAAGACACCACTAGCATGCAATATGTCTCCAGGTCGACGTCATCGCAAAACTGAAGGGGGATTGCGTTCAATGGCGCGAGTATGCAACTTCAATACATTCAGAAGAAGCTCAGGTCACAAGTCTTCAACACTCACTAAGCAACTCCAGGACCTAGAGCATGATCCAAGGCAGGGTTAGTGGTTGAAAACGCCTTCGAAGGCAGGTTTTACTAGCTGTGTCGAGATTGTGCGCATTTTACATTATGCGTAAATGAAATAACACGTCCAACTGCAGCAAAGTTGAAGCCTATCAGGATGCATTCTTTTGTAATTCCCACAGGACCTCGAAAAGCGGCGTCAATAGTCATCCCACCGGCTGGCCGTACTCAATCTGCATCCCGTTCTGCCTTGAACACCTGATCTATACATAGATAGTCAGACAAATACTCATTCCGAGAGTAGATCGTTCCGCACCTTGACGTTACCGTCGGACCTAGGCGGTCATACACCAACTTGTTTCGGACACTCTGGCGTAATTTATTGACAGGCAAGCCAATGGGGCTCGTATTTTTAGTCATCGTTCATTCTATTTCATTTGCTCAAAGTCGCGATTGAGAGAGTGCTGACGACATCCAGACTCAAATTAGATTGGACGAGGGCTACTCTTGGTGAGCTCGTACTAGGACGAAAGCAAAACCTTGGCTTACCCAAAAATTATTCAGTCGCGCTAGAATTATTCATAAAATCGACTCGGGTCGGTAACAAGTACTATATCAGTCGTTTCATGGTGATCGTTTCATGGAGGACTCGGTGGGCATTGATTGTTGGTGTTGGTGTTGTTATGGTTGTTTACAAGGGTGCGCCGGGATTTGCCGTCACTGCAAACATACCTTGACCATCGACCACCATGGGTTAGCATGAATTTGGCCTGGATCTCTAATATTTTCTTTATTTCACGGGCGTTTTTGGCATGGAATACCCAGCCCGCTATGCAGGGAACTCTGCATGAAGCACATTGGGACGAAGCCGGGATTTGGTGCGTCAAGGAGCTGTTTGACATCGTGCACTTGAATTCATTTTTTATCGTCGCAGGAGTAATTATTCTCGGAGTATTCCTGTATCTAAAACTCCAATTAGTTCCGTCGTCTCCTACATAGTATGTCGTTGACCGACCTTTCAATGCCACTACAGGCCATCTCTACCAAGTAACGCTCGCCAAAAGCTCGATATTTGTCGGAGTGCAGCCCAGGATACTGACGCCGTTCTGTTTTAAGCAAACCTGTCCCGATGATTTCCCAGAGTCCGACCATGGAATTGTCTCCAGAATCTGTCATAACGCCCCCAAGGCTACACTGTTCATGACGTGTCTGAATATCAGCGCGTCTTCAGTTCTCGAGAACCTGGTTTACTATGCAGCAGCCGTTGACTAAAATAGGTACGCCAGGGGTGTCCCTGAACGCAGCGCTTGATGAAAGCTCCGAATTGTGGACCTATAGAGGCCCACAACCCTGGGACGAAATTTAGCGCGCGCCAAGCTATCACCACCGCCAACAAGCCTGGGCCAAGACTGCATCTTATCGTCCGTGGGTCTCTATACGACGTCGTATTCTGCACTGCACTGCTGGGAACAGAGTTTAAATTTCGGGAGATAGAAGGGTCTTGCGACTCGACGACTTACAATATATCAGACATCGCCGAATCCGAATTTTGAAGCTCAGAGACAAAGAGTGGGGCAAACCTTATTCATTGTGTGAAAGATAGTTCTCAAGGTTTTCTGCAGCTCTCAAATTCGTCACTTGTGATTCAGGCGGTCCTTATTCTGAGCCAAACATTTCGATTCAGAAGATAATATTTCCCAGAGGCACGAGGTAAGTACGGAGAAAACCCTAATTTAAACGCCGACGTTGACGGGGGTGCAGCCGAGAACAGCAAGTCCGTTCTATCAAGACGATTATTGTCAGTCTTTCCTTTACGGTACAGCTTCCACTCACATAGTTCTCGCCTGAACAGCAGGCGGCCTGGTTAGAGCACTGGTTGGTCCCAGCACCGATGACTGTGATTGGGGTGCAAGTGAGTCCACTGTGGAGAGCGAGTTAGCCATGGTCGCAGACCCCCAAGCAGGCATGGAAACCTACACATCAGCGGTGATATGCCCAAGGTTGAGGCCGAGGGCACCCAAGGCCGTCTGGACAGCGTCGGACTTGGGCTATCAATTTGTCTGTCAGTGCAACATCTTTATATGGAAGAATGTAATGAATCTCACGTCCTGGACAGATTCGCAGCACTCGAGGGTGCCCGAAGAACATCCGGAGCCTCCTCGAGGGAGCGTGGTGGCGGACGCAAGGACTGGGAGCGTCAAGACCGCGATAGTGAAGGCAGAGAGACGAGCGAACATCGTGAGGTGATTGGGGGAGTGGAATAAATGCGAGTGCTAGTTCGCTTGATGGTTTCCCTTCCATTGTCCGCCTCTTATATGGTCTAGGACTTCCATCGTCTCCGAGGAAGTGCTGGGGTCTGTCGTGCATGATACTAAAAACATATTCCCCGACGTGCGCAAACTCTTGTGCCGTATTAGTTGGCATATGAAGAATGGAATTTTCACGGCCATACAGCTGCGCAAGGTTGCAGAGCGCTGATATGACGCCAACGGAACTTACTGTTCTATTCTCGCTGAGGAGCTGCGTGTAAAGAACCCAGATATCTGACTTCATCATGCGGCCGACCGTGGTCGCGGAACCGAGAGTCAATCTACTTTCGCTGTTAGTGAGTCAATGTCTTGACGCTGAAATAATTGTACTGATGTTGATTATTGGAGACCCGTCTTAGATTTGATACTATTTCGGCCAACATTTGGATATCCTCAATTTACTCGTGATGTTTCCCACACGTTTGTGATGCTCACTACAAAACATATGGCACCGGAAACGACATTCTGTTCTTCAAGTTCGTATAGTCCAATACGAATCGCCTCCCGGAAGGATTATAATCATAGGTTCCCAATACCCCCTCTTTTGATCGTTCATCGTACCGAATCATACGGTCCATACCGGAAACTGAACACGACCGCCGTCTCCCACTTTCCCTACGGTTTAGTTCAACATTCAAAGGCAATGCGCCTATGTGTGAGAATTCGGGACACGGTCACACGGGAGCCAGGGGGTATGTTTCTGCAATAAGCACAGCAGGTTGCTGATTTTTCTGAAAATAGAGCTGATATCTGGAACCGGCGGTTGATTACCCAGGAAAAGGAGACAATGAACGATGGACGAAGCTAGCTCAAGAGGAACAGCACCACTTCGATGGTATGCGATTTCGATACCGAGACGACTGTCAATATTGCCAACTTAAAATGGTGATCAACTTGCAGCTACTTGGTGTTCTGCTGGTGACTAGCGGGTGGGCTCACGCTTCTGGGTAGTTCGGTACTATGAAGAGGTCGACATGAGGTGTATAGGCGTCATGCCTTTCAAGGCTCAGAAGGAGATCTCAAAGTACCCCTTCGTGACACCATACCCGGATAGATGGTCCTGCTTATAGGCTGGATATTGGTTAATCTTCTGGACAATCTTGCCAACTTCTGGGTTACTGCTTACAACCAAGGTTCTGGCCACAACTTCCAAATTTGATGACGGCCCTTGTTTGGTTCTTGCCCTCCGAAATGACGCGTCTTCCTTTTGTTGTCTCGATTGAATGGGAAATATCCATAGTTTCCAGTTGTGAGCAACTTTCAGTTGAGTATATCTACCAGATCCGAGTGATGACTGATATCTCTTTTGTCCTGGAACGGGTCATTCTGAAGCGACTCAATAAGAAACTCTCCATGTACTGTATTCGAAGTGAAACCAACGAAACAGGATTCGCTTTTTGCGAGGTCCATAATCCTGTGAGCATTGTAGTGGTAACCATACCCTTAACGAGCATGATTTTTGACGGGTCAGGCCAGATTTCCATCCTGAAGCTTATCGAATAATGAAGACGGCTGCAGTCGGGCACAACTAGCTCGATTAGAGCATACAATTCGCTTTAATCCGGAGTTTTGGCAGTGCTACAAAGAGAAGCATCTGCAATCTCAGCGAAAGAAGCGTCGCATCGCCTCTGCCTCGCTCAAGACCTGGACTCAGGTCTTCAAGTTTCAAGCTCTCAAAAATATCGGGAGTTGATGTGGAAATCCGAAGAATATGGCCAATGAAATAGAGGCCGTTACAGCTGTTTGAATACAGTTTGACAACCAGAGGCGTTTTCGTGGATGATGAAAGGAAGCTCAGACTTCGTCGGAATCGAGTCATGCTGTAAACCGCTTTTTTGGGACTTCGAGCACACGAAATGGCCTTCGAGATCGCCGAAATAGCCATAAATCACCCACGAGCCATGATCTAGCCCCTAAACCATCATCATCATCATTACACGGCACGGTACCACTTGGGCACGCCGGACGCAAGTAACAAGATGTAGCACTAGAACATCTCTCCACTCGCTAAACTACTTACACGCCCATCAAGCCGAGCTTCCGCACTTGGAACATGATTTATGACGAAGTTCTCTCGCACAAAACGCATGCTACTGTCAAGCTGTGTGCAAGCTGTGTGCAAACAGGTCACTTCCCGGAGAACCGGTACGTAAAGTAGCATCAAGTAGACTTGCTGTTTAGCATGTTCAGAATTCGGGCAGTGACTGCATTTCAAGGGCAGCTATCGTTGCGTGATTAGAGTCCGACCTTACTACTTATAAGTGTTGAGGATCTATCATCATGTTGATTATATGTGCTTGATGGTCCCGTTTAGGTCGGGTGCTTAGTAGTGAGCCTATAGCGTTCAGAAACAGCGGTTGCGCCAATTAGCATTCACAGGTGTGGACTCCGATCGGCGCAGCGGCGCTCATGTTAGTACGAAAAAGGACGTTCATTGGAGATCTAGCAGTTCAGGAACACCTTTGGAACGGCGGTGGATTCGGCAGCCGAATGGATATGGATGGCTGAAAGCTGTCTCAATCGACGTCCTATACAAAGTGACGATAAAGAACACTGACCTCAAGGCTCCACCTGTATATCTGACTTCGGGACGGACTGCCTTGCCTTCGGCGTCAAGCTCAGGAGAAATAGTACAAGTAGCCAAAGTCATTGCGACGGCTATCCACACGGTATCGACTGCAAGATAGGATCCAGGGCAAGATCTACGGCCAAAGCCAAAAATCAGACTTGTCGGTTCGGGAATTTGAGATTCTTTGTCCCGATTCAAATGTCGCTCCGGATTGAATGTTTCTGGATTAGGAAACCAGTCTTCGTTTCGTGTGATAGCCCTGAGAAGTAATGATTAATAGGTCGTTAGACGATGAACACGATAAGCTAACCAGAGATTCGCAACGACTACAGTGCCAGCAGGAATATCGAAATCTCGGTAGACGTCAGACACCAAAACGGCACGACTCACTGCATCAACAGATATGGCGACGAAGCCAGGTAAAAAAAGTTACAAAAACGTACCTGACGGTGCTGGTGTATTCCATCGGAACATTTCTTGAACGAGAGCATCGACATATGGTAAATATTCACGGTCTGAGATTCTGGGCAGCCGGCCGTCTCCAATGACTGCTATTATCTCCTCTTGGGCTCGTCTTTGAACGTCTGGATAAAGGACCATTGCTAAGTAAAAAGAGGAGATGATGCTAGCAGCCTACACAGATTTTGATATTTATCATCGGAGGTAGCATGAATAGGATATCACATACCGTGTCAGTTCCCGCTGATAAATTCCAATACTTAATCCTTGATCCACACAACATCAGCGACAAGACGACGTACCACCGTAGACTTCCGCTCCGGCGTCTTTCAAGCGATTCAGATAGGTAGCATCGGACAGACTGTTCTCGAGACCATTTTCCTCGAGGGCGTTCGCTAAAAGTGAAGGCAGTGCATTTCCGGACTTCTACCAACGGCTGTCAATAAGCGTAGCCCGTGACAATCAACGACATACCACTTGGTTCAATACAAACTCAAAAGGTTTCCTCAAGAAAAGATCGAATGTTTCTCGATACTTGGCAGCTGTTTTATGGAAAGAAGCGCCAGGAACGAAGGCCGGTATATACCTCACTATAGGAAGAGGAATGAATCTGATTGAGAAATTTCTGATAATTAAGCACGCTCACGGAGTGGAAGTGCATTGACGAGATATTTATTGGGGGCCAATACTGCGCTGAGGTCGTGCATTACCTGAGTGGCCAGAATGACCATCTCGTCCGCTTCCACGACCTCAGCGACGACATAGCCGTATGCGATGCGCATGATGTTTGCTACAGCCATCCTGCATGCACCGTGAGTCATCAGGTCTGCGTTCGGCTAAACAAAGCACCTTCGTATATTATTTAGAAATGCTTCTGGGTGGTCAATATTCGATCGGCAAAGTCGTCGAGCATTCTCTTCCAAGATATGACTATGCCTTTTGACCGCGCGAGGCCCAAACTCAGTGTTAAGAAGCTTCCTAGTCTCCCTGACATCATCGCCGTTGAGCCTCGTCGCTAAAATACGCCCAAAGCCACTCCTATTGGAGGATTAGCACACAGCACGAAGATACCTGTGGAGGTCAACTTGCAATTCGCCCATGGCCCTCGGACTTTTGTCTGAATAGATGCTTGACTTCTGTTCATACAAGTCTGTGATAGCCTCCAAAGAATTGAGTACCAGAATGGAGCGACCAAAAACACGAAGATAGACCACGTCGCCTACGGTTGACTAAGTACCTCGTCCTGAAAAAAGAACAACACGAACCGTATTGCTTCCCCCACTCTGCATACTGGCGCCAGGGAATTTCGGTGGGAATCTGAAAGGCATTGCCAACTATTGGCCAACGAAAAGGACCAGGGGGATGACGAGTTCCTTTAGCGTAGCGCCACAGGACGTAGAGCACAGCGAAGACAACCAGGTAGGCTGTAGTTGAATTGTACATATTGGGAGAAGTGAAGACTGCTGGTGAGAAACTGGGGTACGAAATCAACAATCTAAGTAGACTGATAGATATGCCAAATCGTGGCCACAATTGGACCATGAGTCGTATGAATCGTATGGCGCCAAACGAGTTCCCCGGAGATATGGAATCCCTTGACGGCATTGTGACAGGTACGCGCAGATGCTGGTTATGGGACCATTATCAGCAAGATAACTAATTATACGAAGGTTTGCAGTAGCGCTATTACCAGACGATACTAGCACCGACCCACATATCTTGAGAACCTCATAGTATGATTCTGATATCAACGACGTTCCCTTCATGAGTCGAAGAGCTAAATTTGGAACATAGTGAACGGTATTTGGCATTACAAGTTTCCACGTCAGTCCCGGTGCAAGGAAGACTGCGACTGCGATGAGTGATCCGCACCTACTTATGGCTACTTGTGAATTAACCGCTTTGATGCCTTATTGACTGGGCCGGCCTGACTGTGCTGCCCTGCCCTGCCCTGACTGTGTCGACTGTGTCACGGTGGCAAGCGAGCGTGACGATCTGGTGCTATCCATCCATCAGCTAAAATCATGCTCTACGAGAATCAATGGGATGTTTCTTGCAATGAGTGTACACTCGTGAAATCCTAGTACTTGACGGTCTCTCACCGAAGCAAGAATCAGAGGATTGCTCATTCGCAGCGACTAATTAATTCCAAGACATCATCCTCACGTGGCATTACGGTGAGCTTTCAAGATTATGGCATATCCTTTATCCCTCGCACCAATAATTACATACATCTACTAGGTCTTCTGATAATCACACATCTGCTAGTGGTGTCTCTAGTGCAGAGCGATGATGAAATGTTGGCTCCTGACAGTAAAGATCAGATTATCTCCGATGGTTACGAGGATTCTGCGAGCAATGGGAGCACTTTGATGGAGGTGCACCAATGGATGCAGACCTGGACATCAATAGGTAATGGGTCTGTCAGAGAACTTTGGCATCAGAAGGCATGTCGCGATCTTCCCGTAGTCAAACTGATGCAAGTGTGATGCAGGAGGAAGGTCACTCTGAGGTCCACGTAAAACTTGACTCCGGACATGTTCCCGATGAAGCGACATCGATGGTGGGCTCACGGCTAAGCACTTCGCGTACTTCACGGAAACGGAGGAGAGCAAACTTCGGCTCCAGTACAGGGTTCAGTGGACCATGTATCTGTGAAGAATGCGATCTGGAGATTGACATCTTGGAGCTCAAATACATAGGTGAGGTACTACCTCCCAATGCCCGTATTAAAAATACTTCAAATCCTCCCGTTGATGCATGAACAATGTCAGAGACTTCACATCTGTGCTGAGATCCGAACATCAAGGACTAGGATATGGTACCGTCGACATTGAGTAAGTTGGTCATTTGAACCCGCCACTGGTTCTTGAGGCCGTGATAGCTCCAAGCGGAGCGCTAAGTCAAGGACCGAGAGAGATTGAAGAATTCCGCATTTACGAGATACTGTCACAACAACGGAACGGCCAACAGAGATTCGGCATATCCCTTAATAGATCCGGTCGATTGTTGCCAGGCGCTAAATCAAGGGCTGTGAGATAGGCCACCTTCGGTAAGCACACGTGGCTTCGCTGATCACGGTTACCAAGGACTTCGCCGATCAAATAAACAACCAAACAAATAATTTGCCAAACAACCCATATAGGGAATAAGGCTTGTGAACTAGAGTTTCGTAAGAAATGTCCGAATTCTAAACATCGTGTTTATAACACGGTTTATAACAGGTTTGAAACCGGTTTTAAACACGAGGGGTCCAAATGGGTCTGTTTAGTATTGTTAATAATTATGACGTTTTCGCAAGCAGAAATTAGTGCTCTACTATCCATCTCTAGAGCAAATTTGGTGGACAAACATAGTATTTGTTGGCATTCCAGATGAAATTCTGACAGTTTCCTTGGTTTTGTCACTAATCCTCGCAAAAGTAATGGATATATCTATATATATCCAGTGATCTTAGCTAATGTAACAACGTGACCGACTAATGGCCAACAGTATGTGAGCCTAGATTAAGCCTTACAGTGCTCCTCTGGCATTTTACAAGGGTATCGAAGTTGTCTACACACAAGCATGTTATAAACATGGTTTATATTTCATTTTAACAGGTTAATAACATTTCTTACCAAGTTGTTTAAAACATGTTTGAAACCTCTGTTTATAATACCCAAATTAGGAAGGATGTTTATAACCAGTTTTAAATACGGACCCATAATGTCTTACGGAACCCTATTGTGAACGGGACTGGCTAGCGAGTCTAGCTGTGAGAGATTGAAGAATTCTGCATTTACAGGCCCCGCGTTTACGCAAGGACAGAAGTTCGTCCTAAGTTGATCCGGCCCATACGATTCCGGTGTTCAAAGGCAATTCCGAACTTTCCCACGTGGACGAGGCGAGCCTGAAATGATAAATCCGGTACCTGTACAGTGTCCGACCTGTCCGGGCATACCAAAAGTACAAGCTCTTGCTAGTGGTCGGGATGGTATCCCGGACCGACTTCTACTACTTATGTAGATCTTTCGTGATAAGTATACCGTTCCTTATTAGGACCTTGTGCCGGTACCAACACCAATACCTTCATTGATTCATATTGGTAGTGGTGATCGATACTTATGAGGAAGTCGACTCATGTGTTCGATACGAACCAGTTACTATAATATACCCAAAATATACCTGTGTGTTCTACTGCACTCTTCAAGTTCCCGCAACATTTGGTCTCAGGCTGTATGAGCGTGTGCATAAAGCGGGACTTTTGGGACCAAGTAGCCCGGGAAGTATGCTCAGTCAATGACAGTCTGATCTTCGCACCGCTCTTCCTTGCTTGTTCCTGTAGAAGAGAATGTCACCTATTGGTATCAGGGTCAAAGTACAGTTGGGGATCGAGCCAAACGGCGAGACGCGAGGTTGAGAACGTACCGTCGTTATCCACAAACTGGCAGTTGTTATAGTTATCCCAGAGAGTACGGAACACAGGTTTGTCTGAGAAATTGTAGTGTTCACCGACGAAAGCCTTTAGATACCGAGTGGCCTCTTCGCCGTTATCTGGGATTATCTTAGCGATAAGAGCGACAGTAATGGAAGAAGGCTCACAAAACGGTATCTTTGGAAAGAACTGCGAAGACATGGGCGGAATGAATGTATGCCTGAAGAAGGATTGTAGACCACGTACATGGTGAATGACGTGGAAATGTGCTACATCGTGAAAGAAAAAGTGTCCGTGCCATCCCAAGAAATCTCTATCAACGGTGGCGGCAGCACCTCGAGGATAATTCCATTTGTTCTTGCGATAATGGGGCAGAATAGGGTCGGTATGGTGAAGATATGTAATCATGACAACTTGCAACTCGCAGTCAGGGTGTTAGACGGCCGACAACATGGTGATTGACTTACACCAATGGTTCACCTCTAACCACGGCACTCCGTAATATCTCCAGACATTCCACAACCCGTATTTGGCGCAGATGCTTGCGGTGATGAAGGCCATTGAAGCCATCCCTATATTGGACAGTATTACAACATTGCGCTGTGACCTGGTGAAGATGACGGAAGTCGCTGTTTATCATGAGAACATTGAGAAGTCGCTCAACCAGCTACGCAAAGTACGTACGATCGAAGTGATTAGTCCATTTTGGATAATGCTTCTGCCCGGATACATTATATGCTAGAGGTAGTGGAAATTCATGTGGCGTACGATTCGACTGGTTGAGCCAGACTTACAGAGGTACGCAGGAAACGCAAGGAACTGTTGACGAAGCAGCATAAACAAGGTATAAATCGGGGTGTCCGAGAATATTTCTTCGTAGTTGATCGTTTCGTTGGGTTGTTCACCGGGTATGCTGAGATCGCTACGAGTTTTTGGAACATACACCTCATCATTTTCCATAGAGGCGTGGTTGGCGTGATGACGATGATGAGATATTTTCCAGCTGAAGTAAGGTGTGAATAATGAACTATGGATGAGCTAGATTAGCGCTGTAGCATAAGTGTTCGTTCTGTAAAGATGTCGATGAAATACTCACGAATCCAAGGATGTCATTCAACATCCCGTAGCTAGAAAAGGCCCCATGGCCACACTGAAACATAACGAGTTGGAAATGTCATGGCAATACGATGGGTAAAAAATACCTCGTGGCCGATTACCCAGAGACCCGTTAGAACGAGGCCTTGATACCACCAGCTGGAGATGATTTAAATTGATAACTTCAGCATAAATAGTAGTTCACTGACTAGATAGCCCAGACAGCGAATCGCAAAATCTCTTTGTTCCAAGAGCTCAAAACCTGAGAAGTCGCCAGTTCTTCAAAATAAGGATCGATTAACGTAGCGAGGAGTCCCAGAGTCATTGCTAGCAAAACATCTCTGGCGAGGTACAGAGCGCTAAGATGCAATCGGCGAACAAAGAGATGAGACGGTATGGCGTTCCTGATTTCTTTTAGCGACCTGGATTCGCGGTGAGAAACAAGGTGACTGAAGTCCCGAAGAGAATATACCAAGTCATAGGAGTATATGAAGGTAAATCCTTCTCGTTGCACGCCGTCATCTGCTTGGTTTCTGCCATGGTATCTCTGGGAGACAAAGGGTTGTTGATGCCTTTCAGAGTGCCTAGAATATTTATACCTGCGGAAGGTCTACATGTTAAACTATTTTCTAATAGCGGATAACGTTAAAAGCCTACGTAATGATCATCTTTGCGATAAGTAATCACACGAACCGGCTCGCGGATGGGCGAAGCGAATCCAGGGATCTTTGAAGCATCTTGCTGATTGTGAGATCGCGGTCCTGTGGGTAGATTGGTAGCGAAAAGATGGTATCCCGTTGCATCTGATTGACGGATTGCGCGCAAGATTGTATGAAGATGTGTATACAGGCGCCTTTGGAGAAGGAATGTGGTACTCAGATTGATCCATCACGATTCTGTATCAACCTCATATCGGAGATTGTGCGTCACCGACTCGGTGTTCTCCTGCGACTACTTCACGGATGATGCACTAAAATGGTGGGGCAGGAGGATGAAACATAGATACTTCAATATATGCATAGACACGATAAAGAGAAAGATGTTTGAGTCTTAGGTAAGATAGAGACAGCCATGAGCTGGTCAACTGAAGGTTCAAGTTTAGCGCCCTTACCCGCGCGCGTTTAACCCTCCGGAGTGCGCTACGAAGCCATCCAAGAACCGGTTCTGGCCCCACCTGTCTTTGTAATAAGCGACCTCATCTACAGTTGTATAAGCGACATAGAGTCATGAATTCATTGTCACTGACCATGGTCTTCCACAAACTGACAGAGGTGGTAATTACGCCATAGAACAGAAAATGCTGGTTCCGAGGATGCATGGTATTGGTCACCCAGTATTTCTTTTAAAATTAGCGTGGCTTCGGGACTATGATCTAGGGTAAACCATAAGAAAGTGAGACGTTCGCGGAAGACGCGACACTCAACACAGAGGCATTTTAGGAAAGAGATGATGGGCCACATGAAAATGGGCAATCTGAACGAGGTGAGATTTTGGCTGTGGGTATAAGAATACGTGAAATGCGTACATTGTGCAAGAAAAAGCGGCCCTGCCAACCAAGGAAATCCCGGTCCATGGTTGAGAGCGCTCCTCGGGAAAAATTCCAGGTGCTTCGTCGGTAATGAGGGAGCTCCGGATCCGTATGTTGCAAGAAGACGATCATCGTTACCCAATGGGAAACCGTTAAGCAAGGTATCCCATACAGACGGAATACCTGCCATCCTCCAAACCTAATAGAAGCGTAGCGAACGACAAAAGCCGTGAGAAGGATACCAAGGTCAGACATGATCACGGCCCAACGTTGATTCCGCTGGAAGAGGGCAGTTGAAAATGCTGGAGACTGCTTATGAATCTAAGGTATTATACAAGCACTGACGGGAAGCGTACGATTGAAATGCCCGGTAGCCTTGGGATACGTTCTCTGACCAGATACGTTGAAGAGCAAATAAAATGGGAAGCCTGCTACTTGCTGCACCACCAGGAGTATGACCGTCACTATAGGAGTGTCCTCAAAAACACTATCCTCAATTAATGCTTCGGAGCGCGTTTGCGGGACCCAACTGCGTTGTATGATGACTCAGAATACGAACAACCACTGAGCTCTACATGAAACATACTGTTCATCTTTCTCCATTGAAGCGTGGTGGCGATGGTGAGAGTGATGTGTGATTTTCCAGCTGAAGTACGGTGTCCAGAGAGCGCTATGACAGACCTAAAATGACGTAAGGGCACACAACACGAGATGCTGAAGTGGTCACTGACGAAACCAATGATATCACAAAAACGTTGAGACGTGAAGAATGAGCCATGGCCGCACTATATTTACCATCAGCGCGACCCATATGAATATGAGAGACTCTAACCTCATGCCCGATGACCCAGATGCCGGTTAGGACAAGCCCTTGGAACCACCAGCTTTGCAATGAGATTAATCCAGGTGCACAAATTTGATTATGATTCGTGAGAACACTTACTACGCCATCCAAGGGACAGAAAGACAGACATATTTTAACAACTGACGAGCAGCCGTCTCGCAATTCATGGACGACAAGACGGCGTCAAGTCGTAAAACCCCGTAGGCAAGAATCAAGGAGATAGCAATATCTCGTACTAGCAGCCGCAACGATGCCGCATTGCTGCACTTGAAAAGATGGGCAGGTATTGCTGTCTTGAGCTCATGAAGATTCCTGTCATGCATGAGTTCAATAGTCAGAATTCTAGAATCAGCGGCGTACATCGTTGGTAGACTGGGACTCGCTTGTTGACCCATAGTGAGTACTCGGACAAAGGATAGCCGCCGGATAATCAGTGTGAGACCACGCCCCTATAAAAACGAGCTAGTTCACATGCAATGGGCTGAGCCAATTGTCAAGGCAGCATCATGGTATCTTCGACGAAGACGGATCTGATGACATGCGTGAATGACCCGTAAGTAGATGTTGAGCTTGATGAACTTGAATATAGTATCGGCAAAGTTGTTAAATACATGCATTTTTGTAAGCCAATTGACGAATGCGAAAGTGAAAAACGCACCGACAACAGTCTGGATCGGAAACCTGATACCAACGAACATGAACGTGGGGCATCAGAAAAGCGTCTGAGATTTTCTGGACAGCGGTAGAAGCCCGTCCGTAACATCAGAGCCAACATTCTCCGAGCTAGATCCGAGTCACAGAAAAGAAGCGGTTTCTTGATTGAATGCCGAGTCTACGACTAACGCCGCCCCATCAATACAGAGGTTCGGCTAATCATAGTAACGGATGCCAGCGCCTAGGAGGATGTTCGGATGTTACTACTGCCACAGCTAGACCTCATGCTCGCAAACTCTATTCGTGATCAAGGCAATTACGGGATCTAATGTTAGTATGTAGCCTGTCTGGTCAGAATTAAATTTTAATCTAGGGACCTCCCTGGAAACATGGGTGTTTCGTAAGTCCTTTACTCCGAACCAATCTACAGAATCATTGTCGGACTCTTGAATTCCCCTATACATCGCGACGCTAAATATGGACGTTCAATTGAGCATGGTTCGAGAACGTTCAGACTTCTTGAATCCACCAGGGCCAGATGGAACGAGTCATCACATCATGGAGCATGCTGGCTAGCGTAACATCACTTCTCATTCAGGGACCTGGGACTAAGTATTCTTACGAGGTATTGAAAGGGGCTTACTGTTACGAATACGAGTGTTAGCGTAGTAGAATGTACGTAGTTAGGTGTTCGTAATAGAATTGAGTTCTTTTACCGAAGAAGGAGTTCGAGATGGGAAGGAGGTTGACGAGCGCTAAGCGTAGTCAACGAAAGACTTAACAATACGGTAAGCGCTAAGCGTAACTAGCTAAGATACTCTAATTCACACAAGGTAAAGTTGGTAAGTCAAAAAGTAGATACTGATTCGTAGCTAGCATACATGTTTATATACTGGGTAGCGTCGCGAAGAATATTCTAGTAGTACCACCTTTGAGAAGGTTCTATGGGTTTCTGGTATTTTTGTATGTAAATAGTAAGTATAGAATCTTGGAGAAGTTGAAAGAAAAGTCTATGTCTTTGTTAGGTGTCGGAAGACTAGTGAGCGAAGGTAAGGGATATCCATAACAGTTACAGCCTGTAAAAGAGACTGTAACGGCATGCCGCAGGAAGATCTGAGGTCTGAACAGCTCGTGCAACGGCAATGAATCAGCCAGAACATTCATTGTCAATGAGGCTTACTATTGTAGCAGTACTGCCATGAGAGCGTTAGCAAGTAAGGACGACAGATGTTGAACAGTAACTCATTCATAATCATTCCATCAGATGTTGACAGATAATGGGACGCAAAGCGGAGTATACTAAACGACTTCCAGCATGAATAAATCCCGTCCCCTCCGCACCGTGGTTATATCAAGCTTTGAGCCAGTTATATGACTTTTGAAGCATCAGATTCGTCGAGAAGCCCAAGTTGGGTTCCTCGGGCGAGGTGATTTGAGGGTGATTTATTGCCGCTATCGGCCAGATGAAATTTTCTGGACTCGTTGAAGAAGGACTGGCCTGGGTCGGTTGAATGCCCAGTGAGATATGGGCGCTTATGAGCCCGGGTGGGAACCATCATGACGATTGAGTTGAGATCGAGATCGCACTCAAGTTACCATTGATGTCGCATTGAGCCAGGGTCGGGTATTATTTCTGAATATCGATCAAATCAGTCCCTAAGGGCCACGACATTCACATGGTACCTAAGATTGAAAACTCACTGCAATGTGCCATGAATCGATGGACGATTCATTGAGGTGAGTCTGTACCTGAGACAACAGGCTCAAATCGAACTGACGCACTTTTCGGTCGAAAGTTCGGGCATAATCTTTATCCTAATTACCTGTACTTGTAGCCCCAGACACGTCTTAGAGCGTCCGCGCCCACGAATCATATACATTACGCTTTGGGTACGGATTCTGAGCCAGCAAGTGAATGCAAAAATTGCTACAATTGATAAAGGATAGATCAGGGCTTCAGCCTCTGGACAATCCCTGGGAAATTATGCTTACATTGAAGATAATGAAAGCAGCCATTATGTCAACGTTCCGCCAATGATTCGAGTAAAAGTCATTGAAGTTGTCGGACAAAAAGCCGTCGGTGGTGCGAGTAGAGCAGAAGCCATAGGATGACGAAGCGTCGGAGTTTGTGAGGTAACCTCCGGATCTCGAGATGCTGTTTTGTATGTATTGACTGCACGTTTGTCTGGCCAGGGGGAGAAGGTGACCAGTTCGACTGACGAGCATGCAACCTCCCGATGGCCAACGACTTGACCCAATACACCTTCGATGAGCAGGCCATAAGGCCCAAATCATTAATAAAGTCCTGACACGAGAGGTGTTGTTTTTATTAATAAAACCCTTTCATGTCCCAGGGCTCGCAAAGCGGCCATGTTCGGCGATGAACAGGCGGGTGTGGGCGGCTTCTAAAATAGGGTGCTTGTTCCCACCTCAATGCTGATTATATCCTGGACCGAACAAGAGATAAGATGGTTGTTTCTGATAGCTTCAGGAACCACGGGCCGATCCGAATATGGTAGCAGGTCGTTATTTGTGACGATGGAGGGGTCAAATAAAGAATCGGGACTCGGACAGTGCTATCGTATCAATCATAAAAATAAGGGAATAGATACTATGCCAGCTGCAGTCAGGGTTGTTGTTGCAGAAACACCTCCTTGGCCTGGTGGGGTCTGTAGTATGGGTGAGCTTGAAAGGACAGCAGGATTGGAGAATGAAATGAATGTACTTGCATTGTAACCAGCATTTGAGGGCCACCACATGTGTGTGGCATACCCGAGTCCTATTTCAGTGGTGCGTCCGGTCCAATTTATACTTGCTAAACGTGTCAGAACTCATAGTCAATTACAGTAGGATATAGAAGTATATTGTGGCCTTTCTACCATCAAGAAGCATTCTCAAATCCATATCGTTTATATGGCCCTCTTTCACGTAATTCCTTCTGTGGACTATACCGTCGTTATACTACACTGCTCTCTGGCGGTCGACATATCTTGAGGTAAAATGATGTTCACCATAGTAAACAGCTGCAATCAGCTCGTATATATGGTCGATCCAGACAACAGGTAAGACAAGCTGTGAGTCAGGGAATAGGCTGAGGTCTTCAACGTGCACAGGAAACACGATGGACCTGTAGATGAAGCGTCTGAACCTGAAGGCTGAAGGAAGGAGCATAACACATCACACAGGCTTGACTGTCATAGCCGTACTGCATGTTGCTAGTATAGTCTCGTATGGAGATCACCCCGCTGACTTCATTGACTACTTATAGGCAAAAGGACCGTTCCTTCAGCGGAAGCGTTATGAGACAAGGACGTGTAGTACGATTGGTGAGACCTATAGTTCATTGAGTCCACAGGATTCACGGGGTGCGTCTTCTCTTGCGAACAGTAATCAGTCATAGCAAAGTTGGGTATGATCTTGATCTGCATTCAATTTATAGAAAGGGTAGCATTGTAAGGTAAGAAACATGTCACGGATTGAGACGATCGTACTAATGGTACCACATTTTCCAGCAAACCAGGTATACTCACAGAGCTGGGGGTCAATCAAGCGCGCGAACAGAGTTTCAAAGACCGGTATCGATGCTACGTGTAGCACCAGATGATGCAGATGAAGCAGTCACCAAACTTTCACAGCACGGACCATACAGCAGCCTGAAGACACAAATGGTCACGAGAAGGGCGACACAAGGCAAGCAAGGCAAGATAATGAGACATGAACAATGGGGTCACACACGCCCAGCCATCTATACACCCCTCCCCCTCCCTACTGCTATCCTCTTCTATAACAAAAACCGAGGCTGTCAGTAGACCAAATCAGAAAGTATAACATAGGATGGACACGTTCTACGATGAGAACAAAGCCAGTGAGCAGAAAGGGTCACAAGCAGGCTGTACAACGATACTGACATAATTCACTAGGAGAGGCTCTCGAGATGCACGCGAGGGAAAGCGCGGAAAGAAACGAATTTCACTTAAACCGCATCATGAACGTGAGTACAGCCACATCTTGATATGCCAAGGTAACAATGACAGTATGCCCTCGCATTGTGACAAGATGTCCCAGATCAAGCTAGACGACAGCGACACTAGACATGTATTGAAGCTGATAGTTCCCGGAGGCGATGGCAATTTGCAAAGAGTCGGAGGAGGTTGTATTTATGATGAACAGGATCATATGCCACATGGATTTGCCGCCCATTTTCAGGGTACCGAAGTGAGGGATTTCTGATTAGCTCCAAGGGGTCTGACCGAACGCATAATCAACAGAATGACCAACGATAAACCGACCATACTCTTGCAGAAGGTGATGATCATAGGTCTCGGGGCAACGTTCTTCCAAGAGACGATGGACGTGCTGCAAGAGGTTAACCTCATAGCAGAGAATTCTGCCAGGGAGAGCTGGAAACTTGGGCACCGACGACATTCAGAGGCGCACCGGCGATGGAATGCACTAATCGGCACCTCAAAAAATTATGAGAAGACCTCGGCAACGTTGCGATACCATTTCCGAAGGAGGTCGACCCTGGAGGCGCATTGAAGCAATTAACGAGGCCCGACTTGGCGCACACATAGGAGAACTCGGTGCAGTACATCAGATGCTTGATCGAAGGAGACGGGAAAAGAAAATAAGTGAGAAAAGGAAGCAAAGCGGAAAAAATATTGAATAGCATGCAGATACACAAAGGTGAAACCGTAAGTGTTCAGGATAGGCGACATCATGGAAGTGCAAATGACACTGGCAGTGGTACAAGGGAAAAAGAATGCGTTCAGGATGAAACCTATACTGAGAGCAATAGTACTTCTGAATAGTGAATATATGCAGGTGAGGGCTGAAATATCGAGCAATAGGTCAAACTGACCAACGGGTGTAATTAGGAAGCGCTAAGGGCACAATCGTCAAATGCAGTACTCATGCATCATGACCAAAGGGGGGGGGGAACAGCGACGAAGTCCTTCAAACGGAAGCTTGCATACATTGTGGAAGAGGAATACATAGATATGGACGTGGAAGAGAACGAAGGCCCGCGCAAAATGCAGATGACATGTGACTTAGACACATCGGATGTGTAACTAGATACAAATGTTTAATGATAAAAGCGGCGCAATTGAGGATAGGTGCACCCAATAAAAACAATAACCAGCTAAAGAGGTTGGTCCAATAAGGATGAAAGGAAAATATCAAGGTAAGTCAAAAACAAGGAAAACGGTGCTAGAGGATGAGGCGAGCAATTAGAGCAAGGGGAGTGAGGGTAGTACGAAGCCGAAGTGGCACGTAGGGCCCGAAGTCAGAAAAGGCATGAAGCCACGCGACAAAATGATGGACGATGGACAAAAATTCCCATGGAGAGTCCAGGTGAGTGGGATGGCAAATGCCGTGTTGGCTGATGCAAAATTCCCACGGGGTAGTTTTGCCTGCATAATAACCGAGTATCCTATATTCATAGGACTCGGAACTTGTCTCAGTGTTGAGAGCAGGAGCATAGAGACACCGGTACGAGGGTGTTGGACGATGACGTGCCTGACAACACAGCCACTGATCGAAGCTTTCAGGAGGCTGCACGGTGACAATGATGAGCCTCCAGGCTCTGTATGCTCAGAATTCACGGATTTAGCCATCCATCACCCAATACCTTCGAAACGACGCCATTATAACCCTCACACACTCGATAATACCATGGATTTTTGCAGTATAAGCCACAAACATTCAGATACAATCCTAGAACTGTAACATCCACCCCTCACACACTCCGTTATCCTTCCCAGCTCGCCTCGCATCTCAATTACCGTATCCCATCATGGCAAGGCACCTTTGATCGACAATCATCCTAAAACGGGGTTGCTACATCACTCAGAAGCATCTGGTTGATGTGCCCATCAATCATTTAATGAAATGATGTGATTGACGTGAGTACCCTCCCAGCTACGATAATTACAGCTATGGCAACTATAGACCATGTTTACTAAGGCTGTTACAGTGCCAAGACTTCGAATTATCGTTGCCCCACGCATACACCTCAGCACGGCAACTGCAGCTCAATAATCCGCAGCTAAACAGCACTTTATGATCCACTCCTCGCTCAATAAAACCACACGGTTTGCATCCATACATGGCAACGTCGAAGACTTGCTGTTACTTTAGAACCACAGATACCATATGTTTACTACGGCTATTACAAAAGCCAAGGACTTACAGCCTTACTAAGGCTTCGAAGAATATTCTATTTATAAAATCGTACTTGTAGTATAAAAAATAGGTAGATACCGCATTTTTAGGGGAGTTCTTACCCAGTTGACGAGGCTATGGCATTCCAGTCAGCTACAGTTCCTCCAAGTTATTCCCCACTGCTTGCTTTACTCTTTAAATGTTGTTGGTTGCACCAATACACGAAATCTTGCATCAATAACTTGCTTTTGTCTTTTAATGCCACAACATCGCTTCACTTTCACCACATAGGATTGTTTTATCGCTTTCACCTTCTACATCGCCATCATTTTCATCGCCCAGTTCAGTATTGCCTCCGTGTAGGCCCAGTTCAGCTCCATAGGATCACCCTTGTCTTTATCATTGTTCGGAGTTGCCGTGCATCTATTGCCACAACACCCCACTCAGCACCTCAGTTGCTACGATTTCTACCAGTTTCTTGCAGTCTCCATACGTTTATTGCTATTGTTTCGACTCACAATATTAGGTACACCCCCAAGCCACGTTTACTAGGCTATTTCGACATCTTCTAGTCCCTCCCCACATTTTCCAGTCCATCCCCATGATTTCTAGTGCATTGCTATGATTTCTAGTGCATTGCAACGATTTCTAGCATGTTGCTACGATTTCTAGTCCATTGCCACGATTTCTAGAGCCATTTTCATGCTCTTTAGCCCATCCCCACGTTTACTAGACCCTTTTTGTGGTCTCTATTCTGGTTTCTTGGTATTCACGTCATACTGGATTCCTTCCCATCTCGTTTATCGAGATCCTTCCCGGCTTACAGCCAACGTCTATTAGTACTCCTTGACCAAGAGTACTACTTCGCTGACTGAAAAGTCGCAGTGTATCTTGTGTTATTGAGGAATTGACCGCACGGAGGTGCACCGAACCACTCGCACACACATTGCCTTGATTGCCGTGTTGCTACGTTAATTGCCTAAGCTCTCTCTGAGTTTTGGGTGTTGCCGTTGCCATGGAAGTCTAGGCTCATCAACGAAAACATATACTGAACTTGAATATTACTCTCAAGGTGTTTCTTCAAGACTCCGAAAATCATCGGCCTTCATCTCTACTCTTAAAAGGATATTGATTACATGATATATATCAATTTATAGCTGTGAATGCCAAGTTTCAGATCAAGAGCCATAGATATGCAGCAAAAGTATTTAACAGTTACTTGAACAAAGGAGTCTGCAGAGGTGCGAGGGGTTGGCGAAAAGGTATTTTTTGTACTGCATATAGCATTTTATCTTTGCTGAAGCAATTTTCCCAAGTAGCAATACACGGCCCTTAAAGCAATGTATGTCGTTGAACTATGGTTTACTGCACTTTCGAATGACTCTGCGAATGTTGAAATTCATCTGACCAATATTCATTGAAACACTTACAGAGGCCTCGGATCATCCGATAATATGTATTGGGGATTTTTTTAGACACTACTGGCACAAACGTGAAGGGATAGTAACCTAAAGACAAGTTCAGGTCAGACGAAAAGGTGGTAATCTGCCAATATTGGATGTATACATGCTCTATTTGATGCGCAAAAAATTCATGACATAATTTCAACATCTAATAAACCATAGCAAATAGTTTTCCTAGGATATAGATGTCAGGAACAAGTGTAGGAGCATCGTGGTTGCTGAGGAATAGGACTCGGAAATGTCGGACCGAACATCCGGACAGCGATCAAAGGCATTTTGTCCCCACGAGCTCGCTGTCTCGTGTGATGTCCATGCCATTTTTACTCTACCAATGTCTCTTCGGTTCACAACTCTCCCTCTTGCCATCGTATTCAGTATACCCCAGCTTTATAAGGTGGTGGAAATATTATTAAATGATGGTTCTGGCTATTTTCTCGATGCTGGCACCATCATTGACATTTCTCCCCCTGCCAGAAAACACCCACTCTCGCTTGATGACTATCCCACTCAGTACTGTTATTTCTATATCCCAACCCATTTCTGAGGGTGCTGGAGCAAACAGTGCTGGCTATTTCCCCCCTAATGCCGCTGTCGCTGCTCTCCCATATTTCATGTTTCTTTTTTCTCAAAAAATTTCATCCTGATTTCCCATACACTACCCATGTTGTTGTATTAGCATTGCAGTATAGTATAGTATACATTCTTGAGCAATTTTGAACCCGAGCCGATATCCAGCTAGTACAAAGGAAATCCCATTCACCCAAAAGCTGCCAAACATCGGCACACCACAGCACACCGAATCAGCCCAAATGCATACCAAAAGGAGCAACCTGTATTCAGAATGCTCAAGACACCGGTAACCGGACACCACACTATTGCATGTCCTGGCAGAGCAGAGGGATTTATTGATAATCTCTGACCTGTCATTAGAGGTGTTTATTAATGAGACAGGCATTATCTGTTGCGATGAGATAGGCATAGGGGGGGGAGCGATACCTATGTGGTTTGTGTGAGATACATACATTTGAGAGCATCAATTAAATTTACATCCACTTCCACCATTCGAACTCGGTAGGGCTGCACTACGCCATTACTGTCCAATTACAAGTCTGAGTTTACAAGGATTCATTCTTTTGTGCTACATTTTGAACCAGGACCCTGCATTTTAAGTTTTACCTTAGAATTCAATAGCGACAAACAACGCTCCTTTTATAGTCATAGTTATCTTTCACAAATAATAGAGACAAATACACTAACAGCTAGACTTTGCATCCTCACTCTGATTCCTCATACCTTGTACCACACCAGTGTTGTGCACCAATCAGCTTGAGATTGGTTAAAAACCAGAGGTACATTTCATTGATATCAGTACTTATTAGTTCATTATAGCTACTTTTGGCATATCCGGTGAAGAGACTCTGTGCGCGCAGGCTAGAAATGCAACAGCGTCGAAGACACTGATCACACCCACACCCAACACTACACACACAAACCCTCAAAGTTCTTGGGGGGATATTATGCGATAGAAGCAGATTGAAGCAATACAACTAAGCTCTCAGAATATATGATACACATGTATAGCAATAGCGCTCGTAGGGTATCTAGATCTCTCTAAGTCCAAAGGCTTTTATTAACAAGAGGGGCGACAGATGTCGCCGGGCCTCAAGGCAAGGTGTACTACAATACACAACTCGTTGCCACACACCAACAAAACCCTCAATAAGCCTCGCGTGACACACACAGGTGACCACAAAGAACTTAAACACACCCTAAACACGACTCAAAGCTTGCGCTCTAAGCAGAAACCCTTCAAAACACATCCACTCAAGCCACAGGATTTGAACCCACGCGCTCAAGCTTCCAAACCAATCGTAGACCCACAGGGTTTGAACCTGTGCCGATCCAGAGAAACAAGAAACCAAATAAACCCCGTCCGACAAGCCAAAGGGTTTGAACCTCTGCCGCTTGCGGAAATGAGAACCCTCAAGCGCGCACTAATCAGACCACAGGGTTTGAACCTGTGCCACCTGTAGCACCATGCGTTAAAAGAAGGCCTCTGTACGAACACTAACCAGACCAAAGGGTTTGAACCTCTGCCACCTGTAACACCGTGCGTTAAAAGAAACCCTCAAAACTCAAGAGCGCGTCTGCAATGACACAATATCTCTTATTCTCAGGGTAGAGCGCAGTCAACCAATCACTCAAACTGTACACAAGTCCCACGCTAGCTTTCTATGCCTTGCGCACCACTCAAGTCACTCAAATGTTATCAATAAAGGTCTATTCTCTCGCTTGAAGCTACAAACTAATCCTGAAGCTAAAGCGCTAAGCTGAGGGCTTTCATGCTCCAACAAGGGGGGTCCGAAACTTGTACACTACGATTACACTGCGCTATTTATCTATTTTACATTCTACAAATTAGTACCACCTAATATAGTATCATTTAAGCTGCGGGGCACCTTCCCTGGGTCACGCATATGTCGCCATAATCACGCCATTGCTTGGCGCTTACTCAGAGCTCCAGCTCAGGGCCAGATCCTGGTCTCTCAGCTGCATGATATCGGTTAACCACGCTATCCGCGCGTACTGACATTGCCTAGTATTTCCTCGGAGTTGTAGCCTAGCGCGCAACTCGTCTTATGGTAATAATATCTTCTAGTGATTTCCATGGTCTTCTAGGACCACCCGCATCTAGTCTAGGCCTTGCACGCATTGGCCAAAGTCAGAGACATCGGTCTTACTTCCATTCTATACATTCTGAGGTCTAGAGCGCTAGCTCCCTGCATGGCAGTGCCATTGTGCATCATAGATCAAGGTTGCACAAAGTATCAGTTATCTCCTGAGCTTCACGGGTTCTATTCTTAGCGCGCGTCTTCCGTGCATTGTCAGCGTACTCAGTGTCAAGTGCTGGGGCTTTAGACTTAGTGTGACCCTTATGGTATCACTCTGCAGTTAAGCCTTGCACTCCACCAAGTATCACTCAAGGAACTTCATTGCCTGCACTCAGGACACTGCGCTCTAAGGTATATCTTATTGCCTTGGTATCTAGGTCTTATAAAATGTATGTATTGATACATTTTGCAAAATTACATGTGTGAACGCTTTTCAAGCATATCACCGGCAGCCTCAAGAGCCCCAGATAGTGACCATTTCAATGTTCACCCCCACCTCGTGCATAAGCCCTCACGCGAGGCAGCACCATGTGCGACACCCAAATTGCGACTCATGACTGCCATCAACTAGGACGACAATGTTCTGCCAGCCCTTACCTCGACATCAATACCATCCCCACCTATCCCTGTACCCAGCATCCCCCACATCGACATCGGGGCCAATCACCTACACATGGTAATTTCGTACACAGAAATGACCACAGACGAAACGGAGGATCTGAAATCGGGTATCATCTGCAAGCACAGCACAGGAACGAGTGTTCAGCAACGGGGACAATGACGACAATGAACAGTGCGACAGTGATGACAATAACGAGAGGGCCGGGAAGGGTCTGAGAACATTTGAGGGATATAGAGGAAAGTAGGGCTTTGGCGCAGTGAAAGAGAACATGCTGGGGAGTGTGAAGGAGGGTGGAACGGTGTGAGCGGGAGCATGGGAGCAAGATTGGGTCCCCGACATCCAACAATGGCAGTGATGACAACGTCCATTTGAGCGTTGATTCTGCTCCCCAGTATGCAACGGACAATGCCAAGATGACAACAATGCGAGCACCGACGGCCCCGCCACTACCACCCCTGCCAGATACCAACATTGTCCCTGCTGCCTGCCCCAGGTCCAAAATACCCTCCATCTCCATGCATCCTCCATTTTCGACATGGGGGATCATGTGACTATCAAGCCCATTTTTATCTCCGATGTCATCATCACTGACAATGACGACGACAATGCGCAACACCCATCCCGCCGCATCCCACACCCTCCATTGAGCATACGACCACCATCGTACCCACCCCCCCATTTTTGATACCAGGGATTCTGATGGTGACCGCTGTTTCCCCTCATGAGCTCCCTGTGATGCTCTATAGCGCTGCCGACCCCTACCTTGCCCTTGCCTTCATCCTTAGCCCATGCCACAGTCGCTAATGCAGGGTCTGGGCTATATACGCCATAGAGTGGCAAGCGCTACCCACCGCATGCATGCCCGACGCTGCCAGCGATGCATGCCGCTGTCGACGACATCCTGCCTCAATACCAAAATTTTCCATTTTGCATGGTGTTGCATGGCCCTTGTGTGCTGTATTTTAGCAGCTATGTGTCGTGGAGGACCCATTGTCGCCATCTATGCATGATAGAATACCCACCAGTGCACACACTAGCTCCTGCTTGCAATCCCACCTATTTTTGTTTTATATATTTATTTGTATTATAATACTTTATACATGAATATTAACCGAACCTGAAAAGAATGAGCAATTTCTTCCCAGAAATAAGACGACATTCTCCATGCTGCTCTCCAGAACAGCAATGGTCATGGACTATGGACGGAGATATCCGTCAGCGCTGTGCTCGGCAAATTTTTGGACTCATTTGCTAGGTCTCTTGCAGCCAAGAAAGTCCTTGAGATCAGGACACTTGCATTGTACTTGGGTCACTGTTGAGCTATCTTTATAACAGTTATTTGTAGCTACTTGACTATATCTCTGGCAAGAGCACTTCCCAAGGATGGAAAGGTCATCTCTCTCGAACTCCACGAATTCAATGTCAAGGTAATATCAGGTAGTCATTATCTTGCGTTCAAAGACTTAATTCAGCCCAAGTCACCTTGGAAAATATTGCACTTGCTGGTTTGACCTCTAAAGTTGAAGTTCGAACCCTCATGTGGTATGGTCGAGAAGGTTAGGTCATTGTCATTGTGATGGCAAAGAGAATAATGGAGGGAGGGAAGGTCATGGGAAGAATGGGCAAGACTCAAGAGGCCTGGGAGATGGTGTACTAGGTACGTGAATAACTTCGATTTTGACAGTCAACAAATACATATCAGATCCCAGAGGTCGTCAAAACTGGTGCTTTAAGGGCCTCAAGGGAGATTGACCCGTGATATGGCACCTTTATTAAGAGAGGTACATCGAATGTTTGAATACCGGCCTCCTTTTCTTGAATGTGCCAATTCCAGAACTTTGGGAGAAGGCTCGGAGCCGTTGGTGTGGAGAAACATGGAGGATTCAACTTCAGGAGAATTTATTCCGCTTAGAAAACAAACACAGCATGGGATTGAACTCGCAGAATTGATTAAGGATCAAAGAAATTACTTGTACACACTAAATAGTCAATAAACGCACACTAGCGTTAGAGATGGGTGAGCGAGAGAGACAATGCCTTGGTAAAAAATTGTATCTTAATCTTTCATCTGTTCTCTTCTAATGCATTTGCCAGTCTTAGGCAAGTCATTCTCACTATGCTTCCCAGTTATCCACCTACCCTTTGAGCTTGTACTAAGCTGTGGAGAGAACGGTAAGCAGACGAGACAATAACTAGGCAGGGAATAGTTACCTAGCAAGCTTGTTCGCTCTTATCCACAGTGCTACTCCTCATTTGGGTCCATTCTAGTCTATGATATGAGCAATAGAACACAATAGAACATACAACCAGACACCAAGGTGGCATACTGGGCTGCTGCAAATTTGATGAAAAGTGTATAAATGTAGACTCTGGAGCCTGCGGCATACGAGTGAGTACGGTGCCATGATCGTTGAACCGTGTGCATGCCTGGTTTCTGGTCAACTTGTTCACCTATGAACTATCATCGTCGAGATTTTGACTCCAAGTCGGAACCCTTGGAAAGGTCAGTATCTCGACAATGAATGCTAAGAAACACATACGAGTCACAATGTATGGCTGCCTCTTGTCAGCAGGAGATATGGCTACACCCAAATGCTAGCACCGACAAAAACAAGTAAGCATTCAATTTACAGGTACAACGGCTAGTACATGCACCACGACTAAAACTTGTTCTCCCCCACTGCTCGCTCTACTGAAACCTGACATGAAGATCACCGCCATCATAGACATCGGAGGGCTTGCAAATTGTCATTTCTTGAGGTTGAGATGGCCTGTGAACAAGATTGATGCATATTGATGAGTGGAACACAAAACAAGATCCATTCAAATGCACCTTCAATTGATATTGGCAATTGATCGCCTCAATATGAATCCTGCCTCCTAACAATATGCTCTTTTGCCAACCCATTTTCCCAAGTGTTCGTCTGCCCTTGTAGTTGATATTTCCGTGCTTGTCCTGATGTGCCAGTGAGGTGTTGGTCCTTGGAGCCTAAGTGCCATAGTAAGCAAAGGGAGCAAGGGAAAGGAGACAAGGAAAAAAAACTTGCGACCAATCACAAGAAAAGCTACTTCAATGCTAGGCACCATCTTTGAAGTAAACCGTCCATTCATGAAGAAACCAGTTGGTCTTGAGGAAAACAACATCTAATGTGGATTGTGAGGCAGTTCCTGCCATTTCAGCATGTTCTCGCCATCGTACACCCGAAGCAAAATAGCCCTGATGAAAAGAGTGAGCACTATAAACACGTGCACTTATAAAATCATGATACGTACCTTTCAACAAGACAAACTACGACTCCTTCAAACCAAGCATAAACAGTGTTTATACACTGAAAATAAGCACAATTTAAGCATAAGAAAAAGGGAAAGGTCCTGCAGTGGCCCCTCACCATCATTGTTGATGTCAACGCCATGGTGAAAGAGAAAAGACAACTGTCACGTCTGTCAAAAAATCAGCAAACATATGAGCATGAGATGTAATAATGATCCGTATCTCGAGAAGGTCAAACAAAATCAAATTTTGAGAACAAGTTTGGCATGAACTTGAAGGGCAGACAACATGATTCAAGGCAGTGGGGAGGTCAGGGATCTGAGTCAAGGTCAATGAAGAACAGTATGGTAGGGAGGGAGAAGAGAAGATGGAGGGAGGGACGGAGGATGGCAATGGGAAATGGAAACTGCTCAAAAGCTAGAGTTTAGTTGAATCTTGATGTTCCATCCAGCCTTTATACCAATAATCAACCAATAATTGTCAATAATTCTGTCAGCTGAGCCAGAAAGAATGTCAAGAATCAAGAACATTGGAATAATGAACTTACGAGTAGTGTCACATGTTTCATGTTTCATTCGGGTCCTGTTAAGTACGCGAGCGAAATACTGGCAGACAAACACACTGTGACGCAACACCTTCATGACAGCCAAGGGTCACGTGATGGCAACTGTGAATCTTCTTCTGTCCACTTTGTCATTTCACTCTCCCTTGTCGGTAGCAACCACATTATGTCCAGTATCTCTCATTTCTGCCAGTAATGTGGATGGAGTAACCCAAACTTCGGACTTGTACCTGCCGTGCTTGCAACGGCCCACTTCGGCTAAGTATGTAAGTTGATAAGACAACAAAAGAATAGAGGAACGGCGCATACAAAGTAAACACAAATGAGAAAAGGAAGCTGAAGAGAATAGCAGCGATCGTTGCATTGGAATCATAGCTCTGCCTGATCATTGTGTAATACAACGATCAAATCACACCCACCATGTATCCCGCATGATAACTGTAGACCCAGATGCCCAATACCAGCAGAAGAAGTATAATGACAACCCGATGATATTCCACAGTACCTCGATGAAGATTTGTGAAGTCACCAGGGCGGTTCAATTGTACATGTGACTTGGAGATCTCGTAGCTCGAGCACATATTGAGGAGTAGGGTCTGAAGCTGATTTGCTAGAGGACCACTGATAATAGATAGACTAGGGACAAAACATTAGCTGTGGGAATGACCGAAACAACAAATGGACACACAAAGAGTTTGTGTTGGGTGCCCTGCTGTGTATCCTTTGACTTGAAGAATAAAAATTCAAGGAAATGTTCAGAGACGATATTCAGCGCCACGTTAGCCATCATGTAGCTGGTATCCCAGAAATAGTCAGCAGCGCCGTGTTTGGCGGGCTGTACGACTTGATGGAACCAAGATACAGCATACTCTGGATGTAACGTAATTCTGACCGCAGGCTGAGAGTGCCCCTTTGCATGTATTTCCTGGATCTGTCCTTAGACCTTCATGAATTCGTTGGAGTTACACCAGATCTCATAACAGTTTTCTCTCAAGGACACAGATGCACCTGTGCCACAGGAAATACAGGTTCTCTTCCCATTCACATCGACGTATTCTGTGAGCTTGGAAGTAGTCGATGAGTGTCCTATCATTGTGTCCTAGATTGTCAAAGTACACTGTCTCATCCCTTTTCCGGAGAAGTAATAGATGGTCAAACATTTGGAAGAGTTCTGCCGACGGTTAATGGATGCTTGGGGAAGCGCTTGCGTCAGCTATAAACATTCAATTCAAGAAAATGCCAAGGATTTGGTCACAGAATGCCTGCCTATTATCCGCAGGATCATGGAGGAAAAGCATAACTGCCCAGGTACTTCGGGAATCCAACCGGAGGTCGGTTCATCAAGGAAGAGTAGAAACTTGGGCTGTAACAGAGACATTGAATTACTTTCAAGTATATCTGCAGATGCATTGAGCTCACCTTTGCTGCTAGCTCCATGGCTATGGTTGTTCTTTGTGGTTTTCAATGCTCAACAAACCAACAGTTGCATCCCTGAATGGTTCCAAACCATCAAGCTGGATACACATTCTCCACACTGAGAATGGAGGTCCAAGACATTGAGTCAGAGGCGCTACACAGTATTCCACTTCTCACCCAGAAGTACAGACGCTGGTTGGTTGATGCAATTGCGCAGAGAATAAAAGTGCCTTGCAAGCGGTTGCCGATCCAACATCATGATGGGTATTATTCAAGACAGTATTACCTTGCTGGAAGTAAGGTCTACCCCCAGTTTCCTCATCCAACTCTGCAAAATGTAAATCTGTGTAAGCAATGGATATTCAGCATCAACGGCAAGAGTCGGCAAGATGATATACTGTACTATTTCGACCCATAATTCACATACTATGGGTGGTCGGGAAATGCAAAATTTTGATAGATGATTTTCTGTAGCTCTCACCTGTGTTCTGTTTCCTTGAACATTTTACAGGTATCTTCTTAAATGTGTTCTGATGCTAAATTAAAAATCCTTGGGGCTTTCATTACATAGAGCAAGCATCGGACAGTGGCTGAGATGCAAGTGTCAAAAAATCACAATGTGCAAAATTCCATCACAGCAAACGCCACGGTCAAATTGTAAGTCCGACGATGCCAGCTGCTGCCTTCTGAAGAAGGCATGCAGATGCACTGCGTTATTGCCACAAAACGGCATACCTGACATTGAAATTGGTCACATTCTGTAACACTGAATCCAATGTATCTCTCATTTTTTGTGAATCTCTCAAGCAATAGGTTCAGATTTTTTTTTGTTTTGAACTCTTACAATGAGCCTTAATCATTGCCCCAAGTCATTCCGAGACTGTTCAATGCTACAAGTGTGAAACCGGAGGCAGCCGGTCTTTATAAAGGTCAATTTTAGCCAGTTTTGCTGTCTCGAAATGCTTTCTCTATGCCTACAAATAAAATTGCCATGCAGTATTAGTTATATACATTCATTGAAGTATCAAAAAAAAACCTGAAGCCAACAACTTGCTAAAACATGCTAAAAACTGAAATTTGCTGATATGCCTGCTGGGTGCACACCTTTAAAAACACATGTAAATTAACATTTCTGGGAGATATATTCAGAATACATTGTATCAACAAGTAAGACACTGAAAGAAAGTAACACATTGTAAGACAAAAAGGGCTCACCTAGTAACTTCGAAACAAGTGATTCTAACACTCAGGAGTCAGATAGAAGATTGGGTATTCTACCTGGCAGACCAAGCATCCAGGCTATGCCTCACATGGTGTAATCATCCAGCATCCTGGTGGAAGTTATCCAATCACCTGGTGTTGATCTAGTGCAATCAATCGACCTGGTAGCTGCAGATGAGATAATATCTGCCAGGCAGAGCATTTATCCTCACCAGGCTGGGTCAGCAAATATATTAGTCAGTAGTAAAAAGATTGGCAATAGTGTACCAGTAGGACAGTATAAATACAGGCCATGTATCTAGTGGGGAATCAGGTTTCTGACCCCCGGAACGCTATCAGGCAAATAGTATGGGTTTAATTGGTTAAGAGCTTCGAGTCATAGACTTACCTGGAATAGAAATATTGTAACCTGGTTACTTCATGTGTGCAAGAACAGTAAAGCAAGCAAGCAGTATAAGCTAGAAACAGAAAGACAAGACCTGAGAAACAGTTCAGAATCAGTCAGAGTGTTTTAAGTCACAACCAGGCACAAAGTATCAGTATTGAAACTGCACCAGGCAGCCAGCATGAGTTCAGAACCTGCATCAGGCAGTTATTCTGTATCAGTTTAAGTTTGTGTTCAGTAACACATCGAGCTTAGAGTGAAAATGCAATATATCTTTCATATACAATCATATTCATTGCACCCGGAACTTGTAAACTACAGTACAAAGTGTTGTAACTTAGTATAATCTACCTCCCTTTGAACCACAATTACTGAGTGTTTGTGTGTAACACGTCGCATCTATATAGGTGCTCAGCACCTTTCATTGCATATTGTGATCCATTTGCAGATCGTGATCACCCATAGTAACACATCACAGATGCCTCTGAAGTGAATCTCTCGGTATATCATAACACATAACAACAGACAATGAAGCTAGTAGACTACAGGTACCAAAAATGTGATTTTTACGAGTCCAAAATACATTTTTGGCACCACTACATTACCATGGTGTTTTTATGCCTGATCCCACATATCAGCACTGTATGGGCTGTTTCACCAGCAATGCAACTGTACAACTCGGTGAAATTATTTTTATAATCTTATCTGATGTAATGGTGGCACTTGCTCTGATCCTGTGAAGCTAATTTCCTAAATGTGACATGTAACATGGAGCTCTGAACTCTAGTCAATTGGCATAACACATAACACACCATGAAGCTATGGTCAAAATAGTACAGTAATGTAAGTGGCTGCGATGTGGCATGCTTCACATATGTAAATAATGGAATCTGGCAGCAGTGGCAAGAGTTGGCAACATGATATAATGTAAGCTATGACATGTGTTAATTCCAACTTCTTCTATGGTCAGTCTCTTTGAAGAATAGCACACTTGTGGATTTTTATTCTTGGATGTCCCAGGATGAGCACAACCATGGTTTAAGCATTAAACTTGTTGCCAAATTCCATAGACTGTCGTCATTGGACAAGGTCAGTTCTGACATTTTCACATCAAATTTTATACACCATTTATTTGTGCTCCCTCACCAATGATGGTGCACACTAAGGAATGAGACAAAGAAGTCAATGAAAAAATACATTGACATCAGGAGAAGACCATGATATCTTGCTAAAGTATGCCAAGCACAATATGCAATCCAAACATATTCGAAAGGGACAGCAACCAGTCATAATATCCAGCAAGGTCATACACACCTCGGCACATGGCAGGCACTGGTCCACTATCACCAAGTTGATGGCCCAGGTGAACCGGAGCCGAATCAACTCATTTCTTACATAAGCATATATGTAGTGCTTGGCAGTTGATTTATGGGTGTAGGCCAAACCAGACCTAACTAGGACCTAACCATGTGCAAACAAGTCTTAGACTAATTTGGATGTCGGAGTTTGAATTAATTAATTCTCTAAGCGAGCTTCGAGGTGATTTTTGCAGTCATGCTTGCAAGACCTTTGGTTCTTGTGTTTGGTATAAGTATCTTTGTATGCATATCATGCACTTTTCAAATGTTCAGAGACTTTATTTCATCCATGGGGTGGTTTCTGTCAGAAATTATCGGTTTTTGTCAAGTTGTCTCTGACTGAAGAGCTCATTGTAGGCAAGAGGGTGCTAGAATGTCGGTCCGGCACACCAGGTAGGTACTGTCCTATTTCAATCAATTCGAATGGCCTGTGACATGTGACCTTCTGAGACCAGTTCAAATAACTGAATACCTCTTCTGGGACAGTGACATTCAGACAAAATCCGAATAGGTGGCGGTGCTGTTGGATGATTTTGTACTTATCCCACTGATCTAGGCCACCAAAATTCACCTAAAATACACACAGACAAGAAAATTTTGTAATTCAAACATTGTTTGAGCCAAGTTTTACCAAGAATAGATCATTCTTGAATTTTCTTTGTATCAGTAACCCCTGAACCTTCTCAAATGGTATGTGTGTGACCAGTGATAAGGGGTCAATTTCCAAATACGAATGACCCCTCTGAGACATGTGACATTCAAATTGAATCAAATAGGACAGTAGGTAGGTTGGGCTGGCAGGCCCGAAAAAAAAAAGTTGACCTCTCTTCTCAGGGCTTAAAAATGACTTTTTGAAGAGTATTTTAGGTAAATCATGATACAAAATATACCACAATGCATTCTATTTACTTCTGAGAATATGATAGCTAGCTCTACAGACATCTTTACTGACACTCTTTGGCATCAATGCTTACCATATCATGATGATGTTATACACCTTATTGAACTAATCCTGAAGTACGAGTCCGATCAGATACAGATTGTGCTCAAAAATATTCAGACAGGTACTATTACACAAAAAATGAGCTAAAAAGTGTTAAAATAGACCTAAATTAGGAAGAATGACATCATAAAGATCATGTGGATGTAGGTAGGTCCAGCACCAATGCATGGAAATATTTAATCGACCCCATATGTAGTGATGTGCTGGCTCAGGCTCAAGCCCAGGCCAGCTACAAGCCAGCCCTGTAAAAGCCCAAGCCATGCCAGGCCATAATGACAGCTTTCAGGGGCTCAAGGCTTGGCTTGGTGTTTTCAAAGCCTTAAGCCAGCCCCAAGCCCTAGGCTTTCTGTATGCATATGTAAGTGGATTTGAATGCCATATTTCAGACATATCCAACTCACTCTGCATGGTAGAGATGCAATAATAGCTATCCTCAGTCATTGACACCTTTACTACAGATCTACTATGGTATCTTCGCAGCTGGTGGTGTGCTCGGTAATAGACCCTAGGTATAATCATACTATGATGTCATACGTGCCGATGTAATAATGATACTTTGGAAGGTGTATGCTATCCTCAGTAAAGTCAACAGGTCTCCAGTATGTTACTATGCATTGAAGCAATGCTATAACTACACTAACATCAGTGCTACATTGTTCAATAGGTGAATATCTACCAATACTGAAAAGCCAGGGCTTAAGCCCAAGCCAGCCTGAGCCGAGCCCTGTCTGACAGCTTGGGCTGGGCTTGAAGTTTTGATGAGCCTAAGCCACAGCTTTGAGCCTAAGCCAGTGATGGGCACCTGTGGAACTGAGCACGGCCTAGCGCAAACACACTAACACACACACTCAACCCCACAAAACACACACACATACAATCTTCTTAAGTGTGGAGGGGAGCAAGGGATTTTAATTCCAATTGCATGCCGACAATATCTCAATTTATCTCAGCGAGCTCGCTAGAACAATGCACGTAACAATGTATTTTTCTCAAGCCGTTCTCAAATTCTTGATTTCCTCAGAGCTTTTTACAAGAGAGCACCGTGAACCATGCAACCCTCGAGGCAAAATATATTTCAATAGCCAGAACACACAGATATGCAGATCCGCAAATTGACCAAGTTTGGTCAGTGAGCTCGCTAAGTACGACCCGCCGCTAGACCTAATCTGTGCATGCCGCTGTTTTTCTCTTAGTTGCTAAACTTGACTCCCAAACTCGTCACGATTAGAGGCTCTTGGCACTCCCAATCAAGTCACAAATACTCTCAAAAACCATCTCTGCAAGTCCTCACACACAGTGCGCTTGCCCTAACAACGGTGCCATGAGGTCCAACTGCACACACCTGTCACACTTCGTGCAACTGCTAGAACAGCTCAAGCTGGCTGATTCCCTTGCAAACTACTCAAGACTTATACAGAGGCCAACACAACACAATTTCTCTTTTCACACTGATCCAGAAAAGGAACAGAGCTTTCTCTCAGATGTATTCCAGCAAACTCTCAAGATGGGCACAGTGTCACTGCCACCGAATCTCTTTCTTATGTCAAGTAAACCGAAGTTTTTATCCAAAATGTTTCTCTTGTTCTATTTCTCTGTGAGCTCACTAAACTTGCATTCTAGACGAGGCTCAAAGCTACTAACTCTTACATGTCGCAACAAGTCCAGATCCAAACTGAAACTTTATTACTGTACGTGGGGGGTAGGTATTTTGGTTTACTACGTGAAATTCTACCTACTTATACTATGGGAAATTGATTATTACAAATGGTCTTTTAGTAATTTAATTCCTTTGTCAGCTGATAATTCTTCGTCCGAACTGGCACAACACTCTTGGCAGAGTGCCGCTTGGGCCTCCTTTTAGTATCCTCAAAGGGCTAAGTGATGTCAATGTTGTTCGCCCTAGCAGCAGAGTAGCTCGCTGACTTGTACTCAATGGCTGCTTAATCCTCGATCACCGATCACACCTCATATTTGGCTTTCAGTTCTGCTCCAAAGGTGACAGCGTCATATTCTAGACTCGGTAACTAAGGAATGCTTTGGATTTTGAGCCCGCTCGCTATTCCCATCAGCCGAAGTCTGTTTCTAGGCCATGCCCGGGGTTCTTTTGATTACCCCTGCATGTGATATCTTTTCTCCGGATCTCCAGGGACTACATGTCATAGATTACCGATGCGTAGTTATCTAAATTAGTCCCAGCCTGCATACAAGCACATCCCACTGAAAGTTGAATTCTCTACTGCCAACAGATATTTGCGCGAGTGAGCTCACTTTTCGGCCCTATTGTTGTGCCTGCCCATAAGGTACAGTGCAACAATGAAGTCCTTATGTTTTAATTCTGTTGCTTCTGTTTCTATCATAGAGCTCTCAACCTTGGTGACCTTGCTTCCTCGCATGCCATTTGCACTGTTAGTCTGCTCTCTGTGCTTCTGCTTCGCTAACATGTAAGGTATGTGAATTTTGCAAAATTACACCCTTAGACACACTGCAGGCATGACACTGGGCTGGCACATCACTACACATGTGTTTTTCTGACATCCCAGCACCCCCTTGATTGTGGGTGCAGCTGCCCATATTTTGGATTTGTCTTGAGTGTATCATTAGGGATGCCCACCATACCCGTATACGGGTATGGCCGTAAAGTTCACAGGCATTTGACAGGTACGGGTGACCCGTACCCGTACCGTAATGGGCTGTCCAGGAGTGCTCGATGGTACAGTACGGTGTATGGTACGGCCGTAATACTGTACTACGGGTAATACGGGCGTCTGCTGGAAATTTCCTCATCTGAACAGGGTAAAATCAGTGTGAAACCTCACGAAAAGGGCTGCTATGCACTAAACACCTTTCAAGACAACATCAATAGCTTCGTGAACCTCTGAATACCTCCCAGATGAATACATGTGGTACCAAGACAGTATATCTGGTCCGACAGAGGCTGGAAATGGTATAGGTATACTTTAGGATGCTCGTGCTTGAGATGAACTGAAGCAGAATGATGTCTGCTTTAGTTTGCGCAGTCAGGACTTGGGAACATGGGATGTCGCAGCAGCATCCAGATATTAACAGGAGGAACTTAGGTAGGCAGAGGCTCAGATGTATGAAGTCCAAGCATGAGAGGAAAGCAATGGAGGACAGAGTGCATCCGTTAATGTGAATACATTGAAAAATTGAGCAGATTATGGACAAAGTTGGGTTGTAGACAAAGCAGAAATTGTATTTAGTCAGCATACACAGTAACAACCAGGCTCTGTAGATGTCATTTGGAGACATGAAGGATGGAACCACGTCTGTACGGCTGATTATGGCGGTCAGAAAGATGAATATGTGGCACACAGCCATGTCTAGTGTTGCCTAAATGAGATGCCGTATTTACAGCCGTAAAGCTGTATTACGCTACGGGTTTTACAGGCCATAGCTGTACTGTAAACCATACCGTACACCAGGAGTCTGAAGGCCTGACGGTATGGGTATGGTCCCATATATACGGTACCCATATCCGCCATATATACAGGGACGGTGGGCATCCCTATGTATCATAGGAAGGTAAGCTGAGCTGAATCCTATGATTTACTTGCAATGGGAATCTGTGTCCTCCTTATTTGGTAAAAAGCAAATGTTGCTCTGGCAGTGGCCATGTCTCTCATATCACAGTGTGTAAAATCACATGATTTGTACAGATATACAGTGCACTATGTGCAGCAAGAAAAATTTCCTGCTTTTCATGGAACCTGAGCCCATTAGGAGTGATTCTGTGTGTGCAATGGTCCCAGAACCGTGAATTTCGGAGTTTTCAGTGTACTACATGCGAAGCGCAAAAGAAAAAAATGGGAGCTCTTCACAACAGTAATTTTGGAGTTTTGGACAGTATATTCTAGCACTACAGGAGGATGAGGAACCCTCAGCAGTCCGATATTTAACTTCTCCTCTCCTCCCTTTGAATTAATTTAATTAATTTACATTAATTAATTCAACTCCCACCTCTAAACCAAGCGCCTATTGTGGGGTCCAACAGGCACTTATGTAAGACATCTTCGATTTGATATCAACCTACCCAAAACACCCGAAGGCTCCTTCTTAGCCCATGTGCAGGCGAACGCGTCAATTGGTTTGGCTTTGATTTGTACAAGAATAGCAACAGCCTAATGTTGTGCTGTGTTGTCTTTGCCCAAGGCCTGTGCAGGATCGCTTCTCTGCTTGGATGAACTGTGATTGATTGATCGAGGCAAGATGATAGGTCAGGGTGCTGTGTCCTTGATCGATGTCGTGCATCCAATACGAAAGACCCATCATCCGAGCAGGGAGGACGGTGGACCCTCGTGATGATATAAAGGCAGAAACTTTGCTCATCTTTCTCAGTTACTTTTAAATGGCTGAAACTTCACTGGCACTCAACAGTACTTTTGGCGCATACCTCATTGGCATCATTGTGTCTGCATGGTTCATTTACCCTCAGATGCATTCGTCTTTGTATTCTAATCTCCTTGTATGTTTAGCTTGTTTGGCATCACCTGCACTCAGACCTGGTATTATTTTACTCGCTATTCTGACAGTATGACCCTCAAGGCATGGGTAAGCCTGAACGTCCCTCCTCTAAGCCACTGGTGACTAACGGACTCGCAGGTCGGCGCTATATGGTCAGTATTCATTGCTACTAATCAAATACCAGACTCTCACTGCGGGTTTGCATAGGATTTTGGAAGTTTTGCATGTGGCTTTCCCTGCTCATGCCATTTACTATTATGTAATACTACATTATGGCGATCCCGCTGCTCTAACTGAAGCAACTTGGTAAGTGTCATGTTTTCATGGGATATTGAGACTCAATACGTGCTAGGACGGCATCTGTGAGTATATATATCTGTCCGTATGGGCTTTGACTTATACGGCTAACAGCTTAGCCTTGGTATAACGGTACGTGATTTAGCGCTGTTCGTACCTTGTTCAACGTGTTTCTGACGAGAATGATCATACAAGGGCCTTACTGGTGTGCTTGTGTACTTGTTTTATGCCCGACGGATATATTATTGTCGTCGCAGTTCCTTTTGTTCCAATTACCACATTCTGATACATTTTATACAGTGTCGAAACACAACGTACCTCTAGTGGTTGTCATCGTAAGATTCCTATGTTTACTCGTTGTTCGGCGACACTCATTTTGGAACCAGATCTTTCTTTCTGTCTGTCGATTGGGTGAGTACCTCGTACTCTTTCCTATCTTTTTGTACTTAATATATCCTTCTCTAGGAACTAGCGTTGGTGCGTATTTAAGCTGCTCATATGAAGGATGTTGGTTTTAAACTTATGACTTGTGTCTTTAGGCCTCACCGCCAATAGGTAAGGACTGGCAGCGCTTCTCAGATAACTCAGTCTCATTGTCTCATTCAGCATACATCTCAAGGATTTTGTTCGGTTTGAACGCCACAGTCAGACTGTGAGCATCCTCCGAACTTGATTTCCACTCTTATATCTCTCCGTTGTGCAGAGTCTCGTCAGAGCTTCCTTGACTATCCATGTGGTGACGGATTTTCTGGTCGCCGGGTCACTTTGCTATTATCTTCACAGTAATCGCACGGGAGTGAAACGGTACGACATTCCACATTATGACTCATCCGAACTGATGGAAAGAGAAACACCATTATAGTACCGACACGATGATTAATAGACTCATGGTATATGCGATTCATAACGGTCTTATAACTGCGTAGGGATATATCATATTTCTATGTTATCATTTGAGTAACCGATTCATCTCTAGGGTTGCGGATATCCTTGTCATGGCTTTCGTGGGCTACTCTATCATCCTCGCATATAGTCATAAGCTAACCTTAGAGCTTCTCAGAACATTGCCTATCCTGACAATCTTGTATATCTGGCTGTCTATCAGATTATCGCGAACTGTATGTGAAAATTATCTATTCCGCATGCTCGAGCTAACATTCACACCATCTCACAAGTATATTCAAACTCCTTGCTTGCTACGTTCGTTTCGTGATTCCCCGCGTAATAATCTCTCCTTACAAGCTCTCTTCAGGTTGAATGCTCGTAGACCTTCTAAGCAAGTTTATGATAACTTTTCAACCGAGGTCGACATGTTGAGTCTCGCCACCTTCGGCAATGGACGGTCTACTACGGGTACTAACCCGAATAAGGTAATGTGTTCCTGCTTGTTTTTCATTCTCATACTGATCTATGATCGAAATATTATAGGAGCGTGTTGATATTAATATCACATCCAGCGTCGACATCATGGGAGATACAGAGAGAAACTCTTCTGTGAGTACTTCTATAGTGACTTGGCGCAATGACCCTGCTCATGCGAAACACAGACTAACCATGTTTCCAAAGTCGTGAACCTCTGAAGAAAGAGGAAACGCAAGTGTTCAAGCTATTTATGTGTTTACTGTCTCGTCCGTTACGGTGCTCTGCACTATCATCTTCGCTTGTTTACATATATATTGTTGTTGCCTTAACGATTCTGCAAGACTTGTGCTCTTCAATCGGGATTCAATCGTAAATTTTAATGAGAGGAGCTGCAACTGAGACGCTGGCAGATACATAGAATTTGCATTTACGTCATGTAATTAGTACGGATGCCAGCATGTTCCTGAAGAAAAACCTCGAAAAATCCCGTTGAAAGCAAAGTCCGATTTGAATGTTCCCTATTCATAACCATCAAGGTGTCAAATGATAACACAGGTCCACAGCATCTGATAAGTAGTGAAGGAAAGAAGGAAGGTGATTTTATTAGTCGTCGGTGCTCCTGAACAGAAACGTGACGATGTCCGTACTACTGCTAGAAATAAATAAGATGTACCACAAACTAATAACTGCTACCGAACCGAACCGCAACCATACTCTGCTGCTATGGTAAAGCCCCACCAAGAGTACTCCCTCACAGGCGATGGAGAGATGAAAAAATGTCTTGGAAACTTTCAAACCAATCCAAGAGTCAAAACACTGGTACAGATTTCCATAAGGAAAACGTATTATATACGAATCGGGTGAGATTTGACGTCAACTGATTTCTGATTGAACAAAACAAGAATAACACGATTGTAAGTAGCCAGATCGTCTTGGCATACATGTAGGACTATTTGGAGCCAGGTAACATTCAGCTACAGTCTGTGAAGTGGAAGTGGAGTAGCTAGAATAGCCCACAATGCGTCCGCCATTTTTTTCGGTGCTTCTTGTAACACCTGTTTTGGGTTGAGCCTACTCGCCACATGAATGCCAATGTTCGATGGACTCACCCAATGGCCCACTCCTGGAACTCGAGTTACAGAAGCGAATGTCCTTCCTTGACTCGCATCGATGATTGAGTCTTGAATTTCGCGCGACCTACAGAACGTGAGAGTGACGCTGTTAACGAGTGAAATATCTACATACATAAGATCGTTCCTGGCGCCGTAGACCAGGTGCACCGGCACAACACTGCAGAGTGTGTTCAAGTTCCAGAGCGCCGTGAACGTCGTCCCGCTATCCTTTGAGTACGCGGCATTTTCGTCCACCCATGTGGCGGTCAGGGTAACTCCATCTGTCTTGTCGGGATAGAAGGCTGTTGGCAGCGGACGTAGACCGTGATTCTGGAGAACGATGAACAAAGAGAGGGAAATTGACGGTCAGATACTCACTACATAGATATCTAGGACCTCCGGGTCCCATGCTTTCCAGGGAAAACGCTTGCCAAGCCAAACCTTAGCGGCCTCGCGGCTTGGCCAAATATCGTGACGGTTGTTGACTGCAGCAAACGCCTTATACATCGCCGTATGGTGTACCTCTGCGGACGGATGGTGAATCGGCGACTCAACAAGGACAAGCGAATCAAACATGATGTTGCTAGGAGGATTGAAAAATGCCAGCGCCATCACGCTATGAAAAGGCCACCATTCAGACAACAATCACACCCTATGAGGATAGTCTTTACCAAGCTACAGTGCCTGCAGAATGACCGATAAGGATGAATCTGTCCTGTCGACTGTACTCTGGATTGGCATCTCCTAAGAGATCGCGGCGAAGAGTAACCAAAGCGTCAGCGTAGTCGTAGATAGCTTTGGTGAGAGTTCAGTAACAAAGCGAGGATGCTGGCGAAGGGCTCACACAAGACCCCAGGCCGATCTACGAGAACCCTCTCGTTGAGGATGGCCGCTTCGCCATGGTTCTGGCAGTCCACTGCCCAAGCTTCACGAATAGTGTTTTCCGTGTCAAGCTTGAACAGATGGCTTATAGTGGGCTCCCATTGCTCTTTGTCTGTATAATATTCGCGTTTGTCATATTGTGATCGTGGCAAGCTGAACTATGCACTGCTCACGAAATCCAACTCCGTGTGCAAAGATAAGCACACGTCCTGATTGGGTCTTCTGAAGAGATGGGTTTGTCTTGGTGTATCGCTTCAGAGTCGCCCAGAGAGGAACACCAGTCGTGTTTGTCTGAAGAGTAAAACTGGTGATAAAAAGGTCACTTGAAGTCATATGTGAAGAGCAGATAGGTTGATGGAGGGTACCACGTCTTTTTGAAGATACCTATGGGTGGAACTTCTGGGAGCCATCATCGCAGCCCGATGTTCTGATTAAATGGAACGGCACGCCCGTGAAGGGAAGTTGGGGTGAAGGCGTCTTCGGTGATTGCCGCTAATCGGCGACTGAAGCCGAGTCAATTATAGAACCTCATTCAAACTTGAGCAAACATTGAAGTTGACTCGGTGATCGGCAGGCTGGCAAGCGAACCAAGCTACTCCACAATGCCATAACCAGCCTCTGCGCGTACCTATCCAATCTCCGGGGAACTCGTTTAGCGCCATACGACTCATGGTCCAATTGTGGTCACGATTTGGCATATCTATCAGTCTACTTAGATTGTTGATTTCGTACCCCAGTTTCTCACCAGCAGTCTTCACTTCTCCCAATATGTACAATTCAACTACAGCCTACCTGGCTGTCTTCGCTGTGCTCTACGTCCTGTGGCGCTACGCTAAAGGAACTCGTCATCCCCCTGGTCCTTTTCGTTGGCCAATAGTTGGCAATGCCTTTCAGATTCCCACCGAAACTCCCTGGCGCCAGTTTGCGGAGTGGGGGAAGCAATACGGTTCGTGTTGTTCTTTTTTTAGGACGAGGTACTTAGTCAACCGTAGGCGACGTGGTCTATCTTCGTGTTTTTGGTCGCGATATTCTGGTACTCAATTCTTTGGAGGCTATCACAGACTTGTATGAACAGAAGTCAAGCATCTATTCCGACAAAAGTCCGAGGGTCATGGGCGAATTGCAAGTTGACCTTCACAGGGATCTTCGTGCTGTGCGCTAATCCTCCAATAGGAGTGGCTTTGGACGTATTTTAGCAACGAGGCTCAACGGCGATGATGTCAGGGAGACCAGGAAGCTTCTCAACGGCGAGTTTGGGCCTCGTGCGGTTAAAAGGCATAGTCATATCTTGGAAGAAAATGCTCGACGGCTTTGTCGATCGAATATTGACCACCCAGAAGCATTTCGGAATAATATACGAAGGTGCTTTGTTTAGCCTGAACGCAGACCTGATGACTCACGGTGCATGCAGGATGGCTGTAGCAAACATCATGCGCATCGCATACGGCTATGTCGTCGCTGAGGTCGTGGAAGCGGACGAGTTGGTTATTCTAGCTTCTCAGGTAATGCGTGACGTCAGCGCAGCACTGGCCCCCAACAAATATTTCGTCAATGTGCTTCCATTCCGTGAGCATGGTCGGGTATTAGCCATTTCTCCCTCTATCTGATTCATTTATCGTACAGTAAGATACATACCGTCCTTCATTCCTGGCGCCTCTTTCCAGAAAACGGCTGCAAAGTCTCGAGAGACATTCGATCTTTTCTTACGGAAACCTTTTGAGGTCGTGTTGAAGCAAGTGGTACGTCTTTATTTTTAACGATCTGCACTTATTGACAGGTGTCGGTAGAAATCTGGAACTGCTCTGCCTTCACTTTTGTCCAATGCCCTTGAGGAAAACGGTCTCGAGAACAGTCTGTCCGACGCTACATATCTGAATCGCCTCAAAGACGCTGGAGCGGAAGTTTACGGTGGTACGTAGTCCTGTCGCTGCTACTAGACTAAACATTAAGTATCAGCATTTTAAGCGGGAACTGACACGGTATGTAACTTTGATTCATCTTACTTTCCATTAATAAACACCAAATGTGCAGAATGTCAGCATCATCACGTCGTTTTACTTAGCAATGGTCCTGTATCCCGACGTTCAACGACGGGCACAAGAAGAGATATCAGCAGTCATCGGCGACGAGCGGCTGCCTCAACTATCAGATCGTGAATCTTTGCCCTACGTTTATGCTCTCGTTCAAGAAATGTTTCGATGGAACCCGTCAGTTCCTTCTGGTACGTTTTTGTCTTGTTTTCATACGCTTTTTCACTGTGTTTCTTGATCCAGTGACTCGCGCCGTTTTGGTGCCTGACGTCTACCGCGGTTTCGCTATTCCCGCTGGCACTGTGGTCGTTGCAAATATGTGGTTAGTTAGCTTATCGTGTCCATCGTGTTTCCCCATCTTTTAACGCCAAGTTAACCATTGCCATACAGGGCTATCACGCGAAACGAAAGCTGGTTTCCTGATCCCGAAACGTTCAATCCGGAGCGACACTTGAATCGGGACAAGGAGTCTGAAATTCCTGAACCGACGAGTCTGGCTTTTGGTTTCGGCCGCAGATCTTGCCCTGGATCTTACCTTGCAGTCGATACCGTGTGGACAACTGTTGCAATGACTTTGGCCACATGCACCATTTCCCCTGAGGTTGACGCTGAAGGAAAGGCCATCCTTCCCGAAGTTAGATACACGAGTGGAGCGTTCAGGTTAGTTTTATTATTATTATCACTTATAGGATGTCTATTTAAACAGCTTGCAGCCATCCGTATCCATTCACCTGTCGAATTCAGTGCCGTTCTGGAGGTGTCTCTGAGCTGCTTGTAGATTCCTAATGAATACTGCTTTCGGTGGCGTGGGCGCCGAAACGAAGTTCACACCTGTAAATACTAAATAGGGCAACCGCCGATTCTAATTGCTATCACAAATTCGCTGCAAGATCCTGTTCTCAGAATTATCAAGCGCAAGAGATGCAATATAATTATAATGATGATCAACCCGCAAGTACTCGAACAAGAACCAAGCTCACGAGTGCTGCCCTTGAGATACGATCTCTGCCCGGATACTTTATGCACCGTATGTAAAACACAATCTACTTAAGTGCAACTGTACGATGCCCAACACTGCTTGGGAAGGGAAATGACTCGGTCGCCACCGGTTTTCAATACTGATCCACTAGATGTTTGTAAATTAGGAGAACATCCCTGATGAATGCACGGGTGCCATCGTCTTGGGCTACATCTTGATCGTTGACCTTAGCTTCGTATTCGTAGCCCTCTGCCGTTACGGTGTCGGGGGGGAATCATGGCTTGCAGTGGTACGATTGGGCAATACTAGCGCCCAACCGCATGCTTGAGAACCCTTGATATCAAGTATCGAAGTATGATTTTAAATCTTGATATTCGATAGTATATTCAACAGCATGAGGACGTCCAGCAGGCTGATAGATTCGGAAGGAAGTGAATGGTATCATGGCATCAAAATGAAGGGACCCGGTGAGAGGTCGTTCGAAGCGGCAAGACCGATTGGCCGTATCCGATATATTAATAGTAGGAGTTCGATTACGCAATCCCCTTCATAACCGCCTTGGCTCTGACCGTGTGCGCTCCTACGTAAGGGTGAATTGGGGCGAGGATCATAATCGCCGTTCATAATTGTTCTTGTAATCGTCTACTCTGACTCCCACTTATTATTGTGAAGTTCCCACACCAGCACCGGCGCAAGCAAAACTGCGGCTGCGATGATCTACGTACCTACCCACCGGCTACTTGTAAATTCACCCCATTTCCCGTTCCACTGGCCAATTGCCCTCGAGTGTTTCGAGCCCCAGATTAGGCAATATATATTATGAGTTAACAGGATAGTCTTTGTCAGTCAGGTTGAAAAGGAAAAGTTAAACATCTCTTTATGGTGTCGGTGTTGGCGTTGTTACCGGCGCAAGATCAGGAACGGCGGGGTCGATTTGTACACCGCAAGAAAGAACTCAAGTTATCCTCAACTTGGAGCACATTTTCAGATCCTCGTCACAGGACCGCTCAGACCGTTCGTCTTTAAGTATGACTTAACAATTTTCAGTCCTACGGGTGCATTTTATAGTGGCCTCGATGGCAGTCATGATGTAATGTCAGGCTTCAGTGAGGCCGCCGAGGCGTATAAGCCATGCTGTCTCTTAGAGTAGCGGAATGCATAACATAGTACAGCTCTAGTTGCCGGATACCAACAATTCAAATCATGGCTACTGAACACGATCAAAGAACGTCCAAAAGCTAAGGCCTTTGAGAAATTAAATATACACAAATGAGCGTTAGGAAATGTCAGGGTGGGGGTGAAATACGAAGGAGAGACGCATTGTTTTCAAAATGGTGCAATATGATCAGGTCTAGCACTGCGCTGGCGGCCTAGCCAATGGAAGCAGCATCAACAGGTTTTGGCTCTTTTTCCTGGTCCACCTGACCCTGTTTCTCAATGGCACCCCAATCGGAGTCAACAGATGTATGAAGGCTCATATGTCGCATGAAGAGCGAAATCAAGAGTCCCAAGCCACTAATACCGGCCATAACTTGCCATATGAGCCGGAGACCAGAAGCGAATGCGGATTGGACCTCTCCTAAAAGCGGCTCTTCAAGTTCATGCAGAAGTGGAATGACATCAAAGACAACATCAGTCTGCAGCGATAATTGTGCCAATAGCTGCTGAGGGAGTTTCTTGACGAGCTGATTCTGGAGGATAGCACCACCAATCGTTATGCCCCATATCTGCATATGTCAGTCATGTACCGTACAAACAAATATGATTTACTTACTTGTGCAAATACCCTCACGAATGAGAAAAAGGCCAGAGCAAGGGCATTAGAGGATATGGGCAATGGCGCAAGGACTGGAAAATAGAGGCTTGAAAAAATGGCCCCATACCCTGCTCCTGCTATAATTTCGAAGCCGATGACAGTTCCGACAGAGGTTGTACTGCTGGTAGAACCAAGAAGACCCATCCCGATAATTCCTGTAATCCATCCTAACCAAATCTGAGGGCGATACCGTTGTGTCACTTTGACAGATACACCAGCAATGACAGCAAATGGTGGTGCAGAAAAGCAGAGCCCAAACAACTTAAGACCGGATTTGACGGGAGAAAATCCTTTGCAGACCTGGAAGTAGAGGGGCATGTAATCTTGAACCGAATGAGCACATGAGTAACGGGGTAAGATAAATTCCTTACAAACAAGCGCGAGAAACGGTATGGGCAGAATGAACGTCTGCAGATACCTGAATGATGATTAATCAACGTAGGCATGGCATCCTGGGAATGGAAGAGGCATACCCGCTAAGAGTTGTGCGATCACCCATAAGCGCTACAGGTACCTAAAAAGTGATTATTAGGAGAGAAAACGAGGTTCCTGGAGACTTACTAAAGGTTGTTTGGCCAACCAGAATTCGTACAGAAAGAAAGCCACCAAACCGACACCTCCAATGCAGAGAGGTACGAGAACGTGCCAAGAAGACCAGTCATACGTTAAGCCTGCCCATGTCAGCGCGATGGCAATGGACGTCGAACAAGATATGATCAGGAAGTTACCGCTAGAAAAGAAATGAGCCATTATCTCGATAATCGAAGTACAATCGATACGAACGTCCAGTCCATGAGATCCATAATTTCTGTCCACGTCCTTCCTGGAGATTTGAGGTGCAGACACGTCAAGACAAGAGCAGCGGCGACGAGAGCAAGAGGAAGGTTGAGATCTAGAGCATGTTATTGTATGAATAGCAGATCATCTGAATGTCATGAAGCTCACAAAAGACCCATCTCCACTGGCCTGTCTCAGAAAGTGCGCCTCCGACGATCGGTCCAATAGCAGAAGCGAGGCACCACGTGCTAAAATGCTTCAGAGTCAGAAACGAAGACAAAGCATAAAAGAGAACGAGAAGCATACATCTGATATAATCCATTGAAAAGTCCACGATCGCTCAGCGGGACAAGGTCCGAAAGAATAATAGCAGAGGTAGTAAATATTCCGGCTCCCCCGAGACCTTGTATGGCTGGAATGAAAGAAATAAGTAACGGAGGGCATAAGTTAAAGATTGAAACTCACTTCGGCCAGCGATCAGCATAGTCATGCTCCTAGCTGCGCCGCACAACACGCAACCCAAAGAAAATATAGTAATAGAGGCCAGTGTTACTGATTTACGTCCAAACGCCTGTATATACCAGTCATCAGCGAAATCTCTGAAAAGACGAGAATGGTATATACCTGGGCAAGCGCGCCGGTGGCAGGCATCAAAGCAGCGCAGGCAATATTGTAAGCGGATCCCACCCAAACGTAGGTGTTACCGCCATGCAGTGCGTCAACAATTGTGGGGAGAGCATTCGATATGATCGTCTAGATACGACACAACGTGAGTGCATTGAAGCCCAACATACTGAGAACGGCTATACCCCTTCCATCAGAGCGAGGAAACTAGATAAGTTTATTGCCAATATCACAAGCCAGAATGAGGCTGAGCGAGCCATTCGACAGTGCTCCAAGCTTTCGATAAGGACGGGGTATGGGCTGAGGGTCTCAAAGGTAAGAGGAAAGAAACAAGTTACGCAATCACGTTCAGCGCTAGAAGCATCCTGTACTTCTATAAGCATAGTCCATTATTCGAACGTGATGATGGAAAGTTTCTTCGCATGTACTGTTACAGCGGACATCGTGAGAGCGATGAAGAGTGCCCGGTTCAGTTTCGGTTCGGCGGCTACTTAGTATATGCCGGACCTGGCCGGTGACGACTCTAAGTGTGATCTCGATCTTGCACGTAAGAGGTATCACGTCCCGAATTACCTTGATACGAGAATGTTCAATCTTTGGAACTTGGCACGCTGGCAAAACTGTCGCGCACCGACTTTCTGTTGGATATTTGATGAACAGATACCTCAGTCTATATTGACTTCTCTTAAAGGAACCTCAGCGTCGTTGCTCACTGCTCTGCACTGCTGGGTTACCTCAGTGGTGATTTGATAGAAAACGGCTCGCACACTGCCTTTCAATGGTCGCTATCTGCATCTCTGAAACCCCATCTTGGAAGTTTGATGATATGGAATCTAGCCGGAATTCTTTGGGCCCGATGCAGTCAAACTAGATGGGCGTTTTGAAAAATGACCGGCTTCGTACATGGAGTACTTTCACGTTTCTAGGGTGTCGGCCTCAGGAAAGCTCACTTTGATAGTATCAAGTGGGTTCTCATGGAATTACAAGTAACTCCGATTTGATGTTGTTCGAGACGCTTCCAAAGCTCCATGGATAGGCCCATCCCCCGTTTTCTTTAAGCTTGCGATCAAGGTGGAACCGCCTCTTACTTCTCGGAAGCGACTATCATCTAACCAAGAACACGAGCATAGCTTGACACGATCCATTCTGGTTCGCAATGCTACTATCATTTCATGAACCTACCGGGGCCTACATCTGACGCTCAACTTTTCTATACTGAACTGCGGCCTATACAAATAGAATGATATGATATCGCACAGATCGCAAGCCCGAGCGCTCGTGCCTCGATTGATTCAAACCATGCATTTCCCCCCCCCCCCCCCCCCCCAAAACACCAATAAGAAGCACCGGAATAACAATATATAAGACCCCTCAGAAGTCAGCCTCAGATTTTGACTTTCTTCACAAGTGCTCTCAAATAGATGTCGGAAGGCTCACTCGACAGTACTTTTGGTGCGTTCCTCATCGGTGCTATAGTCTCTGCATGGTCCGTCATACATCCGTTGCAGTACTCTTCTGGTTCTGACTCATCGTCTATGTAGGTTATTTGGCATCACATGTACGCAGACATGGTACTATTACATGCATTACTCCGATAGTATCTTCCTCAGGGCTTTAGTGAGAACTTTCGACTATCTTCTCTGCGATTAGCTAATAAACTTACAGGTTGGCATTGTCTGGTATGCGTACCAAATCATTTATCGAGGGGTCTGACAGGTTAATTAGGACTCTGGAGGCTGTCCACGCGGCCTTTACATGTCATGCTGCCTACTTTTATGTCGTAACGCAATACGGGAATTTAGCGGGTCTGTCTGAAGCGACTTGGTAAGCAATCTTCCGTATATTCGAAAATCTGACACCTAAATGATTTCCAGGTCAGCGTCTGTGAGTTTCTCTCCTCGTACACGCGAACGTTACTGATCCTTGTTCGATGAGCTAACCGTGTGTGTAACGGTACGTGGCTTAGTACATTACCTAACACCTTTCAACACTAAGTGGAAGAGGAGTAGGGTATCATCACCTTGATGGTCCACTTGTTTTACGCCCGGCAACTGTATTTTGGTCAGTGCTAGATCTGTAACCAGATTCCAAGAGATTGACATATCCTGCCCAGTATCCAACCGCAACCTTCTCCTAGTGTCTACCCTTGTGAGATACACCTACTCCGTCTCATCTAACGGTGAAATTTACCTCTGAACCAGCTCTTCCTCGCAGTGTGTCGCGTGGGTGGGTGCTTCATCTTGTACTTGCACCCATTATCACTGATAACTTAATCATCATTTAGCAAGCAGTGCAGGTACGTATTGCAGAAGCCAATAGAAGGAGTCCTAACCAACGCCTGTCTTGTATCTACAGCGGTTGCGGGTTATAGGTTAGTGCTAGACTCGCATCTCAAAATCTACGACTCACTAACATCGTTAGTATGAAGTTGAAGTTTTACGTTTTGTTTGAAACGCCAGTTATGACTGTAAGCGCCGTCGGTGCGAAGAGATGCCTCGGTACATTCTTAACGCTCCATACGCAGAACCTCCTGAAGACTGCTATGAGTCTTTATCTGGCAACTGACTTCTTAGTCGCCGCATCACTCTGCTATTATCTCCACATTAGTCGCACGGGACTTAAACGGTATGATCTTTCGCACCTTTCGAATGAGACTCACGATTCAATTCACTCCAGCACCGACACCATCATCAATAAACTCATAATTTACGCCATTAACAATGGACTCCTCACTGGGCAAAGGCATTCTAGTATTCTTAGATGCCTCGAGGCTAACGACGTTTATATTAGTGTAACAGACCTCCTCATTATAGTCTTCGTGAGTCTTCTTTATCATACCCGCATATCGTATGCTGACACTGACGTTATCCAGAATAGAGTCTACCCTGGCAATCTCGTTTATCTGTCTCTCTACCAAGTTGTAGCGAATTGTAAGCCCTGAAGCATCATTTTTACCGCGCTTTCACTGACCTGTGGATAAGTATATTCGAATTCCTTCCTTGCCACGTTCGCCTTTTGTTGTTGATTGCACTTATCGGCGGCTGAACTCATTCCAGATTGAATTCCCGGAAACCTACGAAGATGACGCATATTGACAAAAAGTCCTCTGAAGATAATATTGTGAGAATCAACGACTTTAACTTAAATATGTCGCCTCTGCGAGAACCCTCGAGGATCTCTTCCGGAGCTGTGAACACGGTATTGCTCTCCCTTTCTCATTCTTATACCTGAACCGGCTGATCGGTTACTACTGGGCCAGCAACATGTTGATATTCATATCACCAGAACCACCGATACTATCCGAGATGAAGATGGTCGCTCTTCTGTGGGTGTGGCATGATCCCATAGTTTTCGTATGACTTACCTTGCTCCTCCACTAGCCCGAACTTGAACCCAAACCCACGGAACTTTGAATCCTTTTGTGTATTATCACGAAATAGTGGGCCATAATACTCGACATTGCTCTGCTTAGATTTATTTACTATACATGTGTATTTATGCATAATTGGGATTTCTTTTGTCCCCCGTACTCCACCTCTTTAATAGAAGATTTCTCTGTTGTCACCATAAATCAGTAATGAATTGTACAGAATATCCGAGTGCGATTAACTCAAACGAGTACATCCCGAAACTTGATCATAGTCTTCAAATTAGAAGAGTAGATGCTGCCAGGTACCATTATGCGTTCAAACTAGCCAAAGGGATACGTGGCTCTTCGTCTAGCTCTCCAAATACTAGCTATGCCAGACGAATCTGCAGACCGCTATCACTGATGGTCATAATCATCTCGATCAAGCTTAAGTGTCCGAAGCGCTTGGAAATGACTCTATTGCCGGTTGCCTTACCGATAGAAAAGATACCAAAATATTGTAAGTAGGAAGGAGGATACTAAAAACACAAAACCTGTATGAGGGATACATGAGCTATCGAAGCCTTAAGAAACAACCACCCTTCACTCGTAACAGATCGTCAAGAATGTCATGGAGAGGGCGGTCAAAGGAAGAAAGTTAAAAAGCAAGTTGGAATGTCAAAATGATTCTTCTTTGTCGTCCCATCCACAATCATCTAGTCATGAACGGGAAGTACAGTTCCCTTTTTACATACCTGCACACGCGGAGCAAATCAATCAATCGTCGCGGCTGGGAAGAGAAGAGGACATACGGGACTTCTGTGCGCGATTATTGACCTTCGGAGCACGCTTTGAGGCAGAATGGTGGCGTTTCAAATTGTCACCTAGCAGGTATGCTCGTAAGGACATCAGCTATATTTGATATTCTAAAACTCACGCTTGTTAGGAATTCGAGCGGTCGGGAGAGGCCTGCGGCGTTGGTATTTTGCATTCGCAAGGCAGGAATCCTTAGTCGAACCGCAGCCATCCCAGTCAGGGTTAGGTTGAGAGGCCGCAATGCACGAGTTATATGCTGTTGAAATGATTTAGATCAATGGCAGGTTCACGATAACGACGGTGCTTACTGTTCATGCACTGGTTCGCATCATTAGTTGCGGTCGAGGTTGACTGCGCGGCAGAGGTGCTTTGGGTGCTGGTGGCAGTTACTTGAGCTACGGTTGAAGATGGGACGGAGGTCATAGAAGCAATTGCTGACGAGGACGACGCCGATGTCGCGACAGCAGCGTGCGAGGACACGGACGTACTAGCCGACGAAGACGCGGGGACGCTAGTGGAGCTCGCTGTGTGGTAAGGGGTTAATCGATGTGCACATCAGTTTGGGACAATATACTAACACGAGACGCTCCCAGCAGCGGAGGTAGTACCAGAGACAGCGGTAGAAGTAGAGCCAGATGCGGCGGTTGAGGAGGCACTGGAAGCAGCTGTAGAGGAAGCACCAGAGGCAGCCGTAGACGAGGCGGCCCCTGATCCACCGGTCCAAAGGGCAGGTCCGGGGATGGTGTAGCTATGTGGTGAATATTAGAATCGCTTCATTAACGAGATGCATAGGGCTGACTTGTCAAAAGTGGTGTACATGTTGAACGTGATACCTGGGTCAGTTCCAGCGTAAGCTCCTGGGAAGGACACCAAGTATGACGAGTCGGGGAAGGCGGAACCAGATCCAGTAACTTCAATCTGGCTACAACCGGGGTAGAATTGAGCGCCTGGGTAGGTGCCAGCAGAGTGAAGGGCAATACTGTGGACAGGACGATCAGCGGAACAGTTTGATTCAGAAACCAATGATACGGACATTTCATGACGGACGAGGTATTGCCCGGCTTGGAGACTGGAAGGAATGGTCCAATACCAAACGTTGTTCTGCTCGGTGACCATAATGTCGGTGGCGGCCCACTTTCCATCCTCGTAACCAGCTTCGTCCACTTTGAACCACACGGCACTACAAAATAGCAAATTGAGATAACTGCTCCAGTTTCTATAGTACTAGAGGCAACTCACTCGGTACCCGGTTCCCATGAAGTAATGTTGCTACCGTCAGGAACTTGAGCTAAGTACGTTATAACAGGCCCCTATACATCACTGATTAGACTACGCTCAGTTACCGGAGTAAAATGATGTTAGCTTACTGCATGCGACGTAGGCCAGGTGGTCCAATGCATCTCGACATTGGAGCCAGCTTCGGCTGTAGCGTAAAGAGCAGCAGGTGCTGTTCCACCGGTATTGCAACGTATGTCCTCACTGGTGACGTCCTCAATGGGACCGTTACCGGGGATGACACGCTCAATCCGATCCGGGACAGGGTTCATGTACGGGTCGTTGTACGGGAGGTAACCAGTATAGTTTGTTCCACCATAAACAAAAGTCTCCACGTATCCGTGAGCGTGGACACTGGTCAGGAGCGATAGCGCAACGACCAGCGCGGCGTTGGAACGAAGGAATCCCAGATAAGGCATTTTTGAATAAGCGCGTAGGAGAGGGAGCGTAACGAGAACGACTGTCGGTCAAAAGAAGGAGAGAGAGGAGGGAGAAGAAATGTGTGGAAGGAAACAGGTTTGTGTGACTCTCGTAGCAGCACTAGAGCTTATATAGGCTAACTCTTCCGTTATTTTCCACCAACAACAGACGGCCGAGCCACGGTGACATCAATTGGGAGCCAAGACGTGGATTCTCCGGAAATTTCTTCACATTGGCACCGAAGGCCCTGTATTGTTGAGCGATTTGTGCGCTATGCGAGTCCAAAATGGGGTGTGCCTGGGTACGCTCCCGTCGCGGTTGCCAAGTACTTCTCGTTAGACAGATATTTCGTTAATATGATATGAGGAGCCAATTAAGCCCTATTATACCTAGATAATAATGACCATCACCAGGCCACAGCAAACTTGCACTACTGCGGAGGAGCTTGCGGCAGTGTCGTCAAGTCGAAGGGGTCCGACACCGAACGGAATGGGGTCGATTGGAAAAATGTTGTTCATATTCATCGTGATCCGCATGGCTCATTCAACTTGGTGTCTATGTTCCTGGAAATATGAACAATTACTATGACAACCATTGTGGGTCGAGGCTTACGGGGCCCGTCTAGTTGAGACGGAGCGAGCTGTGGCATATTGTGCTCAGCGTTTGAGGATCATCTCTGGGGAAACAACCAGGGATTACGATAATTCAATAGTGCACGGAACTTCAAATCCTTCTGCGCTGTGCAAAGAATGAACGGTAAGCTGGCTTTTCCTGGACCTGTTTGATCGTGAACGTACCCGAGCGTCATTTGAATACCTCTACATTTCGTGAGGTTGAACCCTAGCTTGAAACGGTCTCGTACTTGGTCAGTGGGTCGTCGAAGGCTTACGACACCGTTTCTTTTGGCTGAGACGGAATAGATTGTAAGAGGATTAACTCTGGGAAAACAGCTGGGGATTGACACAATCCAATAGGACACGGGTTACTGCGTCGGATAGTCTCTCATTCTGCGCCGGCATATGACGTCTCTAGGAAAAAGACTTGGAGTTGTGTATGCCGGGGTTGTGCCAATTTCTATTTCCAGCAAACATTAGGCTGGTTTTCAAAATCGTTCAAGATCATGACCCTTACCCAAGCTTCATTTCTACTTCACTGAATACCTCTATACGCTTTGTGATTATAAATCCTAGCTTTTCAAACAGTCGTATACTAGGTAGATTAGTGTCGCCAATTCGAGCAACGAGAGAGGAAGGCGGAACAGGTAGAGGCGAAGGCTTCGGAAAGACTGTCGGTACCGAAAACCCTTCTGTTAGGAATTTATTTGCCGTCGCGTACTGAAGCATCAATTGGAGCGCTTCTAGGGCGAGTCCGCCGCGTCGGTAATCCGGTTCTGCGGGATACTCTGAGTGGGAAAACGCGATATCGGAAATACGTAATCACCAGCAATCATGATCTCCACTTCAGCGGTGAACTCATCTTGGTCTTCAGGTGCCCCATTCAAGAACATGTTAACATCTCCTGCCATGGGAAGGGAAAGAATCTGAGGATCCGAGGGCATGAGATTCTTCTCGTCATCAAGGAGGGGTTCTGGGGGTTGGCCCTGTCGTTAGGTCGGATGTATCCACCAGACTGGCCAGGAGGGTACCTCTTTCGTGTCTAGCCAGAATTATAAAGGTCAGCTTGTCGTCGTCTTCCCGCCATTTTCCTGAAGGACGGATGAGATACAGGTACACGATCAGACATATTACGCTTACGCTGCATGTCGAACTCTTCTTCCAGTGTAAGTCTTTCGCTCGCCGTGAGGGACCGCAGTTCATCGTTCTCCATCCATGAATGGTATTTCTGGAGTGCAAGTTCAGCAATGAGAAGAAGCATGACAGTCATACTAACAGTAACATGGCCTTCATTGTAAGGAACAAGAACGACTTTTCTACCTATTAGGACGGTGCTTTCGTTTGCCTTCATCGTTGGTGGTGGTCATGCACCAGGAGATGTCGGCAATCACCGGCCGCTAATGCCACGTGACTATTTTCGAAACTCCGACACAGGGAAAAGTTTACCAATTCTATCGCCGGGTTTTCATCTTTTCCTTCCCCTCATTTTTCTCTTTCATTTACCTTTTGATTTTGCCGATTCACCGTCGTTCGCCTCCTTGCGTGCCCGAAAAAATGTCGTCCAGTTTGCCCATCGGTCCTGGCTCCAACATAACCGCGCCAACACCGCAGAACACCCCTTTGCAACACGCCCCATTATCATCTGGATTATCGCGGCCCACCGTGCCAGATATTACTGAGGATAAGGAAGAGGAGGACGAGGAGGATACCGATGGCAACCCACTCCACAACGCGATGCTGGGGATGGTTCAAGGCAGGCTCGCTGACCTTGTCGGCCGGAGCTCGGGTTACATTGAGCGGCTCCCCGTCGAGGTCAAGCGCAGCGTTGAGGCCTTGAAGGGCGTGCAAATCAAGCAGAATGAACTGCAGAACAAGTTCAAGCGCGAATGCCTTGAACTTGAAAAAAAGGTGCTGTCGCTTTCTCTTTCTTGGACAAGCAGCTGCTCACCTTTTCTCGCTAGTACCTTGAGCTGTCCAAGCCTTTGTACGAGCGTAGAATCGCTATTATCAAAGGCGATATAGCTCCCACGGAGGAAGAGATAGAGGCTGGAGAGAAGCAATCTGCTAAGGACGACGAGGAATACACCCCTCTACCGAAGGACGCTCCTGCTCCATGTGCCATCCCCGAATTCTGGCTGACCGCTCTGCAAAATCATATCGGCCTTCAGGATCTCATTACCGAACGCGATGCAGGCGCCTTGAAGCATCTCATTGATATTCGTCTTTCCTACCTCGACAATCTTTCTCAGCTTGATGCCAAACCCGGTTTCAAGATCACGTTCGCCTTCTCTCCCAACGAATTTTTTGAAAACGAGACTCTTGAGAAAACGTACTACTATCAGGCAGAGGTTGGCTACTTTGGTGATTTTGCCTACGATCGCGCCGTCGGCACCGAAATCAAGTGGAAGGAAGATAAGGATCTCACGAAGGAATTCGAGATAAAGAAGCAGCGCAATAAGAGTGTGTATCTATGTGTTCCTCGTTATCTTTCATTGCTCACGCTTTCTTATCTTTCACAGACACGAACCGAACTCGTGTCGTTCGCAAGGCGCGGCCCACGGAATCGTTTTTCAATTTCTTTTCCCCACCGACGCCACCCAGTGAGGATGCTATTGCAAGCGGCGACATAGACGAAGAAGAACTAGAAGAACTTGAAGAAAAAGTCGAAATGGACTATCAGATCGGCGAGGATCTTAAGGAGAAGGTCAGTATCAGATTGATAACCGGGCCTGCATTCATTGACTGTTTTACTGTAGATTATTCCCCGCGCCATTGACTACTTCACCGGCAAGGCTCTCGAGTACGACCTCATGGAGGAAGATGATGACGAGTTTGACGACCTGGATGACGACGAGGACGAAGAACACTTTGATGACGATGTATGAACCACTGTTGCCACCCCTGCGTGTGAAATCTGACCTTGTTTCATAGGACTCAGATTCAGACGCGGACGTGCCAACCAGTGCGGTCAAACGCCGTGGTGGCAAAGGCCGTGGCGCTGCCGCGGCTACAAACGTCAATCCTGAGGAATGCAAGCAGCAGTAGTTTATTGTGCCGCTCCTCCGCTCTCGCTTTACATCTCTTCAATCTCAGTCGGTCAGGTGGATGTTATCAAATCGTCCCATTCTTGTTGTTTTAACTGCTCAAATCATCATGACGTACGAATACTACCTACATTACATCTTCAACCTCTGTAAATTGTTCTTCTCTGACCTTTGTTAGAGGAAAATTACCGAATGTTTACTAACGAATTGTATCTTCGTCTACACCATTACGAGACATTTGTGTTCGTTATGCTCGGCTCGGTATCACGGCCTTCGCCGTCCCCACCGTATCAGAGGAATCACGCCGTCGAAAATTCATGCACATTGGACCCGTGAAGATAGTAGGGCGTCGGCGCTTAAAACTGTCCCTGGCAAATTTACTGATTGATCCTTCTTTTTCATCACATATACCGAGCGGAGTGACTTGGAAGGTGTTCTAGTCACTATCGGTATTTTCGAGTCGACGATATAGCCGTTGATTTATCAAGAACAACCAAGGAAGGAACGAGAAGGACGGGAAAGATAAAAATGATATGGAGATCTCCCAGGCTGTCAGATATGCGACGTTGAGGTCCTAGAAACACCCTGATAAGCGATAGGTTCGGAAACTGTTCAGACAGCATGAATGTTGAGGAATACCTAGACAATTGAGTGAAAGTATTTCAAAAGTGGTGGAATACTACGGTATGGCGACGCTGATTTACCGACGCAACAAAGTGGGTTGCTGGGTATCATGGGAGCAAGACATGCGCTGTGCTTGAAGAGCTCCCGACGTTCAAAGGGACTGGAATCCCACATACGCCGATCGGAGCGTGACAACTACTGCCTCTATACTTCAGGTATTCTTCTGAGAGAGATCAAGGTCTGTGTCAGGAGTAAGCACCTGAGATCATGAGTGGTTCTGCTGCGTCCTCAAAGCACGGTGCTTAGGAACTCGACGGCTATTCGGCAGGTGACGACTCCCATCTTGATCCTCGGCTCGGACTGTTTACAGTGTGAAATGCTATCGCCTTAGCTCTTCTCAGACTTGGCGATATTACCGATCGATGTTTGCCTATTGTTTTCCTTGTCCCCCTTGCTCCTGTGTACCTTCGGAATATAATTGTGTTTTGGAGCTGACGTCGTAGAAAAGATTAAATAGATTGTATCGAGTTATGGTATATATATATTGCATCCTGCGGAGTATAGTAAGCGTAATCCAGGGAATGCTAGAGACCTGTATACCTATATGTATCACTACCGCTGTGTGATAATCTTCAGGCCCAACGACCGCAACTCGTCCAGCTTCTCTTTATACGCCACTTCAAAAGAGTGCGGTAACAAAATCTTCTTCAGCTGGGCCACGCCTTCTCGAGTCACTGAATTATCATTATTCTCGTCATCTCCTTCGACCCAGCCTCCAGCACGTGACTCCATGAGCTGCAACACAACTGTGTCTCTTGGATTCCAGTTCAGCTGCATCAAATTCAGACACACTAATGTGGGAAGTATGAAGTCATCTCCATCGGCGGGATGCAAGAGCTCGACCAAAAAGTCCGAGATAGGAATAGGACCACTCTCTTCGCCGTCAGAGGCGATGCAAAGCACACGTAGGTGCGGAGTAACTTTGCATAGTCGAAGCAGCTCTGTGCAAATTTCGGGAGTATTGGCGGTAATTAATAGTGTTGTGAGATGACACTGTGAACGATTAATGAGCGAGATGAAAGGATCGGCTTTGGGGGGGAGGGCTGTGGAAAGGACGCGTAGCCCAGGTAGCTCGAGCTTATCGAACATTGCTTGAAAATGACTGTCGTTGAGCTTCAAACGCGCACGAAGATTGCGAAGAGTGGGCACTCGGATTGTTTGCCCCCCGAGAGTGTGGGGGGGTCCGCCTTCTGCCTCTGGGAGGAGAGTCGAATTAATGCGAACATCTGTGATGGCGGTTGCACGTCGCAATACCTCAAGATGATGGCTGCCCCTCCGCTTACCGCCCTCTTTGTATTCCGTAATCTGAGGCCAAGGTATGGTAAAGGCCCGTACGATGTCCTTTCGCCCACTGCCGAGGGAGATCCGACGCAGTTTAGGAGCAAATTCGAATATATTAGAAGAAGTGATTTCTTGTTCCCCGCGCGTGCCGGTTCGTACAGAGAGGTGGATTGTTTCAAGGGATTCCAGGTAGCTCCTAATGGGAGCGAAATGGACGAGTGCGCGAGTGTGACATTTCAATTCGAGGTATCGCCACTGAGAACAAGTGGAAAGGAGTAGCGGTAGTATGAGATCGTAGCTAGACCCCAAACGGCCATCATCTGGGTCACAGATTGAGATAGTGAGCTGGTGACGGCCTGCTCTACGGATTTGCTGTCCTAAAGCAAATGAGGCCCTTTGCTGTGCTGTTCTTGTAGGAGGTATCTGCTGCATATCAATGCGAAAGCAAGCCCAAATCTTCTGGAATGACAGCGCAACATTTCTCCACCGGCTGCATACCTGAGACAAAAGCCAAGGTTTGCCTCGCATGTTAATGGAGAAAACGAGAGAATTGTCGTCGGCCCAGGACCGACAACTGGCCAACAGTATTTCACGCAAAGAATCATCTGGAAGTCGGCGAATGGGACTGGTGAGAGACTTGAAGTCCTGATTCATGACGAGTACCTCCAGCCTCTGCTTCTCCGCCAGTGCCAACTGTGCACGAAGGTGATGCATCTGATTTTCGATTGTCGACAAGCGCTCCGAGCTCCGAGCTAGCTGATCGCGAAATGTAACTTCTTCGGCGGCCAGCAGCGGGCGATTAGTCGAAAGTAGCTCCTCTACTCGTGCATTCCTAATGTAAGGAGTATAGTTTGCTTGTGTTCCTTGAGGAGTAAGGCCACAATGAGGACAATGGCCGGAATCTTGCTCGACCTCAGAATCTGAAAACACTACAAAAAGTTAGTATTGCAATCTGATATCCAGAAGCAACCTCGTATACATACTCTGTCCAAAAATGAAGCTGCCTAAGTCTTGGACGACTAAGTAATCTGAATGAAAGGGCTGTAATTCTGTGTGGCGCTGTTATTCCGATCAACCGGGCACTGCCACCTCCTGGCACGGCTCGCCGTGTTGCCGGTGGCAATTGCCGGCTGTGGCCCGCAGGAAAAGGTGCTGATTCGCTTGCATTCACTAACAACATGACCATGGGGCAACCACCTGGAACAGATTCCTTCCCCACATCACTAGAACCAAAGACTCCGCGTTGCGTTGGAATGCTAGAGCTTCCTTCCGCAGTTGCAGAGCGATCGAAACTGGTTGCTGGCGAAATAGATCCGTCTACACCACTTGCTGTTCACTTGTCTATTGGATTGGCGTATACCATTGGATCTGCGCTTGGCTCCATCCCCCCTTCCGTAGATGTATGTCTGGAAGCATTTTCTGTCCCCAACAAGGCTGGTCTCACTGCAGGGGCGCGTGCGTGGTCGAAGCACTGTCATCGATCACAAACTACGGACTCCGAACTTGCAAACAAAGGCTGGTGGGGTCAGCCCTCTGGGCCCGTGGCGATCATCAGTGAACGTGCATTGGTGTTGTTCTGGAAGATTGTAAATGAAGCCTCATGGAGGAACCTTCATTGGCTTCCTCACCAAGTTTTGGTCTATGAAGTGAGGATCGAGGAAGGCTATGGCATGAGGTGGTCTCAGGATCAAAGTTCGCGGGAAGATGGTTCCAAGGACCTTGAGGCGCGCCCCTGGACATTCCGAGGGTTTATTGAGCCAATGATGGAAAATGGTCATGAAGTTGGATGGCGACATTAGACGCGATGAATATGCGACATTCTTTCGTTCAAAATATCAGCATTTTCTGGCGATATTATCTTTTCAAGGTCACCGTTTGTGAAGCTCTTACGAGTCGTACGATCTTCCGCTTCTTTCCCTTCACCCCCCAGACGTACTTAGTCAAATGGACCCCGTACAAGCCCGTACAATGCCGTGAGTCTAGATGCCTCGTGATATTCGCGTGGCTTGGCTGTCTCACACAAATATGTCCAACCGATCGCCTCAATACAAAAAGGTCCAAGTCCGTACGTCCTATGTCTTTCCCACACTTTCACCATGTCAAAGAACTTGGACGAACTAGTAATTCGAGAGGTATCTGCTCGTGTTATATTTTAATTTTCTCCTCTCATTAGACTCTTGCTAGGTGACCACCGATGTCTGGATCTTTTCCAAGTGAGAGCGATAAGCTCTGCTTACTGTGGAAGGAGTCTCACGTTCTATCAACATGGGCAGGCCGTTTACGCGTGCTCGATTCATCCCGTTCGGTGGGCGCTCAACCGCAATTAAGTTAACCAGTGGAGATGTATGGGTTCTCGCGTCAACGCCGCTAACCCAGGACACAAAAGAGACCATCGACAAGTTGGGACCTGTGAAGTGAGTGTCCGACGTTAGCACATCCAGGAACTTCTGACAATCTCTCAGATGGATTGTGGCCGGAGACGCGGAACACCATTTTTTTCTTGGTATGCCTTATCTTTCGGCATTGTCCTAAGTGTCAGAATGAATAAGTGACATAGCGGAATACAAAAAGGCGTATGCGGATGCGAAATTAGTTGTCGTCGAGCGGCTGTTCAAGAAGAAGAAGGACGAAGGCCTCGACGTCGCGGGCGGTGAGCCAAGGATAAGACCATCGACACCGATCATGCTAAATTTTTTTTATAGCCTATGGCGTTGATCCGCCAGAGACAGAGTATGGCTTTGAGAGCGAGGTTTGCGTCCCAACTGTCATCGCATCTCAGCATACTGATCACGTACCCTTATAGATAAAGGCTCAGTACGTTACCAGCCATTCCCCATGGACATCCTAGAACAAATTTCCGTTTATAGTTACTTCCCCGGCTTTCAAAACCAGGACGTCGCGTTTTATCACGTCGCGTCGAAATCCCTGGTTGTGGCCGATCTCATTTTCAACCTACCTGGTACGGAGCAAGTGTGTATTTCAAGCCCTTTACCATGATTCCCCGCTTCTAACGACCTCGAGCAGTACTCAAAGTCCAAGGCTTCCTCAAAAGTCCCCATCGTTGGTAAGATCAGTCCTCCGGGATTAGTTTTGAAATCCCTCCTGTGGAGTTTGGGTAAGGATAAGGAGTCAGTGCTTCAGCGATTGGTTGCTTATTGGATGCTTAACGAAATCGTTGTAGGGCGATGCGTCGGGACATCAAAGTTGTTTCAGAATGGGACTTCAGCAGGATTATTATGTGCCACGGGGTAAATGGCTTCGCCACTGTTGGTTAGATACGACCACTAAAAGCTGTTTTAGGATGTTATCGAAGACGACGCGCCCAAAGCTTGGAAAGACGCGTATGCCAAGTACAATACTAAATAAAGAAGTCTACCGTCTATGCATTCCTTTCGATTGTCATATGTTAATCTATGCTAGCGTACGATGTGCGACCTTGCACTGGCAGACGTCTGGTTTCGTTCATCGTGATGCCGCATATAGTCTTGATCGGGACTTCTTGTCAACCTTCCCGGCGAACTAACTTTAGTATTCTCACTCGGCCATGCCTCCAAGCACGGTATGCTGACAAAAATATCAGTTTTCGAGTACGAGCACAATCTCTGGAACTACAATGGTGCTGGTACCAGTATGACCGTATCAGTCGTTTCCTTAATATTCACTAGTTGTTCGGTCGCAAGTGAGCCCTCTGGACAATAAGTTAAGCAATGATGTACTGGTACTTAGGCCGCCTGTCAGGTACCGACAAGGTAGGGAAACCTACCGGTAAGATCGTCAAGGCTGATACCCAAAGCGTCGAAATCACTTTATCTTCAGGAAGTATCAAGGATTATTCCTGTTTCCAGTGGACATTTCCCGCCGCTATCGCTAGTGCAGATTGAGTGCAGAATAAATATCAAATTTTTAAATAATTACTTTCTGCAAATACCCTAAGCCTTAACCTCAGTATCCGCACGTGGCAGCCTTTTTTTTCTTTCTTACCGCGACTACTGTAACAACAGCGCCTACGTTATCCAGTAATGGCTCCGGAAACACTGGCAAACGGGAGTGCCGACCCCTCTGTTGAGGGTGCTGCCATTCCCCCGGTCGTTGGAATCAACTTCGGCAATTCGTATACTTCCATTGCGGTATTCACGAAGGTTGTTAGCTTTTTGTCCTAGCTCTATTGCGTCTAACAGGCATTGTTTTGAAGGAAGGATTGGCGGAATGTATTGCCAACGAGGATGGGGAACGCCAGATTGCCTGTACGATTGCATTCCACGGGGAAGAAACGGTGCGTGGCTGCCTTTTCGTTCGTCATATCTTGTGCTGAGATTCTTATCAGTATATTGGCAACCAAGCAAAACATCAGCTTGTAAAGAACTCAAAAAATACGATCACCGGATTCCGTAACCTCCTGGGCAAGAAGTAGGTCTCTTCGGTATTTTCTTCCATAGCTGCTGAATACATGATTCAGATTTTCCGAGATACCATCTTCCGAAATATCAACGACATCGGCGCCAGTCATTCAGCACCCCGATCTTCCTGATGTACCGGCGTATAAGGTTGAGGTATTACAGGCTGCCCCAGCGCCTCTTCCCTCGACAGCATCCAATACCCCAGCAACGTCTGTTGCCCCTACGCCCCGTTCCGAACCTACCCCTACCGAACGTATCCTTACCGTCTCCGAAGTCACCACCATCTTCCTTCAGTCTCTCATCCAGTCTGCGGAAGATTTCCTAGGGAAAAAAGTACAAGGCGCTGTCGTCACGGTGCCGCCTACATTCACCGACGCTCAGATTGATGCCCTAGACAAGGCAGCATCTGATGCTGGAGTCAAGGTGTTGCAGTTCTTAGAAGAAGCTGGTGCTGCTGCTGCCACCACTTCCAGCGAACAGTGGAGCTCGTCTCTCAACCCAGATCGCACACAACTCATTATCGACCTTGGCTCGTCTTCCCTTTCTCTATTCGTTATCTCCATGCGTGAAGGTCTCGCGCACCTCCTTGGTTCATCGACGACATCCGCCATCAGTGGCGACCAGATAGACGACAAGCTTGTATCCTTCTTCGCGGCAGACTTTACCAAAAAGACGAAAACACCACTTAAGGTTGTTCCTTCCATCGAAAATGCCGACAAGCGCGCTGAGGCTAAGTTGCGCCTTGCCATTGAGCATACAAAACGCACCTTGAGTGCATCTCCTGGTGCTGCGACGTGTTCAGTCGAGTCATTAAAGGAGGGTCTAGACTATACTGGTTCCATCAACCGAATTAGGTTCGACATGGTGGTGCGGTCGGTGTACACTGCAGTTACTGCTGCTGTTGAGGAGCTCTTGAAGTCCCTTGACATCGATTCCTACTACATTAACGAGATCGTTTATGTGGGTGGGACGACATGTCTACCGGGTTTGAACGAACACCTCATCACTTCCTGTGGCTTCAATGATGCCGTCGACACACCGTTTTCGCTTGGAACTGTAGTTGGTGGTGGTGTCGGCGACCCCACAACGATCTTAGCTCGGGGTAGTGCGGTGCAAGCAGCTTTGATCGCATCCTTGCCTCATGACGAGGACTATGCGGAGATTCGACAAGCCTTTGAGAGGGCCTCCGTCACCGAGGCTCCCGTGATGACGCGTTCCATCGGGTTGTACTTCCCTGGCGAAGGCGAGGAACACAAGGCCGGGACATGGATAACTGTCCTGTCGAAAGACACGCCGCTTCCCGCTCGCCGAATTATCTCTTTCGATGCTACGCTTACCGAAGAGTCGAAGAAGTTTGCGTTTGAGGTGTGGGAGATAGAGGAGAAGGTCCGCATAGACAAGGTGAAGCTCGAGAAGCTCGAACTTTCCGACGATGAAGAGGAGGAAGAGGAAGATGAATATGAGGAACAGAAGCATCCTCAGATGAACAAAGTCGCCTTCCTTGGTGCGGAGGAGGCCGAAGCTCTGTTAGGAATCAAAACGAAGGGCAACGGGCCTGATGCTGGTAAATGGACGACTACATTGCAAGTCATTTTCCAGGCATCTGAAGAAGGGGAATTGGAGGTTTATATGCGCGAGATCGGCGAGAATGGCGCCCTGCTATCCCTCCGTGTTCCTCCGTCATGATACTTACGTATTCTGTGTATCCTGTGATTATAGATTGTGCAGTTGCCATCTCAATAAGAAAGGGCTGGGCAATTATCTCCCGGATGTTCAAGGATCTATTCCATCCTTGCCCAAATACTGATATGCGCGAGCGTCAACATTGGTTATACGGTGGTCCGAAATTACTCAGGTGTAAGCATTTTTATCACACCTGTTAAGTATGATAACATCACGTATTGCCTATGAATGTACATGTCGACCATAGCGAGTTGTTTGAAAATTTTGAATTTGAAGCTGAAGTTCCAGATACAGGGCCACCGTAAACTCCTTCAAAAAATATTATTCCCGTTGAGCGATTTCGTGAGTTTTCATCCGCATACTCGGGTCGATAATTTGAAAGGGAACTTCAGGTTATTCTAATAACGACCCGATTCGAAAGTCAAGTTATGAACAACGTCCGCTGACCTCGTGCAAAACATGAACGAGACCAATGAATGATAATATCCCCGAAGAGTCGATGTACATGTGAACATGGGCTTCCTGAATTCGGTAATGCTGTTCGCCCCAGGGAGATCCACTGTCAATTTCTTTTGAAAGGCAGTGACAGTATTCGGGTCCCACAAGAGAAAGTTGTGCTTGGCTCTATATAAGTTTACGAATCGATGGCCATCAGCTGAATTGTCACTAGTGGAGGATGAACATGCAAACCGAAGCCGTGTAATCGTAAAGCAAGACAAGTACTATACTAAAAAGTATTAATATGTAGTTTGCACGGAATCTACGACTCGAAGAACTCATTTCTATCCGATGTAAGGAGCTAAGACACGTGAGACGATAGATGGTCTTGCCCAACAGTTCCGGTATTGCGTATTATATCCCGTGGTGAGACCAGGTGGGACGCCAGTCGTGATAGCATCAATGTCCTTAACGGAACCATAGAGGTTTAGAACCGCCAGTTGAAGGAGGTTTTGTCTGGTTCCAAGAGGAGCATTAGTGTCAGCTTCTTAGGGCACTGGAGAGGTAACGGCTCGGGATATTGCAAGTTTACTCAGTGAGGTTCAAATTTTTTAATAAACCTCGACGACCAATCAACGACGCGGCGGCGATCGCGTCTGATCAGAAGTCACGTGCGATTAAGTAACTGCAAAAGCGCCGGCCGGCACAACGAACTGGCTTCACAGCCCCTATCTAGTATTATTTCCCTTTGCAACTTCAGCATGAACCACCACAGCAAGTTGCCTTGTCCATTTTTCTTAGGTTTCCGTACTGTTTTATCGGTTTCCTTAATCTTTACGCCTTGCAGACCGTAGGAAAAACTTGAAAACAGACAACACAGTAGGGCGCTCGTCGGGTTGCATTCTAACTCATCTTTGACTTGAAGGTTCTTATCAGGTTCCGGGAGTACAATCTTGCGGTCTCATCGATGAGACTTGAAACGGTTCGCCTCGGCTGACAGGCTGCCGTACCTCGGTTACTATCGCTCGATATGTCCTAAGAAAATTTATTGCGGATCGCCGCTGTGAATATAAAACGGACCACATCCATGTTTGGCCTTAACCGTTCGTTTTGCCGTGTTCTGTTAAACGTGCGTACTTTTTGATTTTGGATAATAACTGGAGCGCTAACATGTTCAAAAGATAAATACGTAGTCATGCCGTCGACGAACGCAGCCCTTCTCTCACTAGGCCAGAAGCACACTACCCACGGTTTAGGGCGTGTTATCGATGATGCTATCATTGAGAATGCTTCAGGATCGTACATGACTTTTGACGATGGCCGTACGATGCTCGACTTCACCTGCGGTATCGGTGTGACTTCCTTGGGTACGTCGTGATTATCAACGCAATGGTACTCTCTTTCAACGCTTTTCCTAGGGCATTGCCATCCCCAGATCTCCAAAGCTGCTGCGGACCAATGCATGTCAGTAGTCCACGGACAGGTGTGTTTCCTTGGGATATCAAATTCGTTACTATGACTCAGTCGCAACCCAGTGCTCCATAGCGTTCCATACTCCGTACGTGAGACTCATTGAGGAGCTCCTTCCTATGATGCCCGACCCTTCGCTCGACTCCTTCTTCTTCTGGAACTCGGGATCGGAGGCCATTGAGGCCGCTCTCAAGATTGCGCGTATCGCGACGGGCAGGCAAAACATTATCTGTATGCAGAGCGGGTATCACGGTCGCACATTTGGCGCTATGGCTGTTACGCGCAGCAAGACTATCTACTCTGCAGGAGTCCACCCCATCATGCCTGGTGTTTTCCAGACGCCTTATCCATACTTCCACCCCCTTGGTCTCCCCAAGGAAACATCTCCAGCTGAGCTATCTGAGTTCTGCCTCAAGCAGCTTGGCCTCGTTCTCACTAGCCAGACTGCTCCCGCCGACACGGCTGCCATCATCATTGAGCCCATTCTTGGTGAGGGAGGTTACGTTTCGACACCCGTCGAGTTCCTCCAGGGACTTCGCAGGATCTGTGACGCCTTTGGTATCATGCTGATTATCGACGAAGTCCAGAGTGGGTTTTCACGGAGCGGTGACTACTTTGCTATTAAACAAAGTGGAGTCAGGCCGGATATCCTGGTCATTGCCAAGGGTCTCGCCAACGGTTTCCCTCTCAGTGGTGTTATCAGCCGAAAGGAGCTCACTGACAAGCTACCACCTGGTTCGATGGGCGGAACCTATGCTGGTAATGCCATTTCTTGTGCTGCCGCTGTCGAAGTCGCCAAGATCATGAAGGGTGGTGACATTCTCCCTAACGTTCGCGCTCGGTGGGTTATGAAAGCATCAACGTGGCTCCCGTTTTCATTAACGTTTTCCTCTGCAGTTCCAAGCAGGCGTTTGACGCACTGAACGCACTCGCAGCTGACCCTGAAGTCGGCAAGTACATTCTCGACGTCCGTGGCCGTGGCCTCATGATCGGTCTCGAGTTCAAGGCGCCTGCTGGTCCTGCTGAAATCAAGTCGGGCCTTGTGTCGCAAGTCCCCTCTGATATCCCCGCTGGTCTTGCAGCAAGAGTGATGAAGCGATGCGTCAAGAAAGGCCTTCTCATCTTGACGACCAGTGCCTTCGAGGTCTTGCGTCTCATTCCTCCCCTCAACATTACTGAGGAAGACATGAAGAAAGGTTGCGATATCATCGCCGAATCAATCAGGGAGGCTGTCAAGGAGAGCGCTAATTAATTATATTTTGGGACCCTGCTGGAACTTCGAGGTTTGAACGAAACAAAAATGACGCGTACAGATGACCCGTTATTTGACCTGCTGTATCATGTCGTGTATCTGTAATGCATGGGCGGCGCCGCGAAAATAGAAGCTATTGGAGCAGGTCGTCGCATTAGATTTAAAACTCTGCCATAGTTATGTCACGTGCATAATACCAAAAATTCAAATTTGTTAAATAAATCAAAACGGAAATAAGATTTCGTTCTGAACCACTTCATCGGCGTCATCCTTGTCTTTTCTTTCCTTCATCTTTTCATGTGCTCTCGGGTAACTACAAAAGTTGCCATGTGATGGTAGCTATTCATGGCAAAGTATGGCAGGCGGTGGCCATGCATGGGAGCCGTTCGAGTCGTTTGTTTCGAGGTACGTCTCAACAACAGAATTACCATATGATTTCAAGCTATATCTTATAATTTTGTCAGGTGTCATTTTTTTTTTACGAAGTACCAGAGGAATCTTGTAAAGCGGTAACCGCTATATTCACCAATGGCGCCGAAATACTATCAGAAGTACGATTTGCATCGGACCGAAGAGCACTGAACATATGAACTGTCGCGTTGTACTAAGCCGATCACTCTCCTCAATCCCAGAATAATTTAACCTGTTCGAGATGTTCATTTTCGCGTCAGGTTTCCTTGTGAAGCAAAACGTTGGGCATCTGGTATATTCCGCTGGCCTAGCATAAATTAAGCATATGTGGCAAGTTAACTTTCGATGCTATCAATCCTTCGTAATTATCCTTTACAGATTCACGCCAGCAGCATTGATGCCTTCGCGCGCGCTACGAAGAAAAAAGCATTCAGTCTTCTGTCATCGGTTCAGCACGTTGGTCATACCCTTTCATATTCTCCATCGCACTTGGCATGTCTCCATGTAGGCAGATGGTGTATGCTTCCTCCGGCATATGTGGCAGTCCTCCTTTCGGTTGCTTGGCGAACAGGAAGGGCAGAGGTGCACCAGTGTTGTCAATTCCTAGTAAAGCCCACAAGAGGTTCGTCAATGTTGAGCGTTCTTCATAAAGTCAACCGGATACTAACCACACCCTGTTTCCGCTAGACTTTGAATCCTCTTCTTTATCATCTCCGGGCTCACTAGATTATCAAAGTCGACCGGTTGCAGTTGTCCCTCCGGACTGTAGTCAATGTCGACAAACGTTTCCTGCAAGACAACAGAATTAGATTCAACTAACAGATCTCAATAAAGCGTACCGGATGGAATGGAACGCCGTACTTGTTCGCACTCGTTTCGTGCAACGTACCCGAGAGTCCAAACATGGGGACCTTGAATGACGCGATAGCTCTAACGACTGCATCTGCGACGGCCTCTGATTTAGTCTGTGTAATCAAGTAAGTTCCAAGGGTCGTTATCAGACTGTATGCGCTGACATACCATCATGAAGTATAATTTCCCATGCACTGGAAAAGGAGCGGTCATAAATCACTATCTAAAGCGACGTGTCGTCACACGCACCTTTGACGTGGTGAAGAGACATCCCTTCTGCCTCCAGGATTGCCTTACACGCTCCAACCTGGTAAAGGATCTGCGCATATAGCTCCTCAGGCTTGACGTCGATCTCACGACGGCCAAAACCCTTGATATCGTCGAGTCCCGGATGCGCCCCGACCTTAACTCCATACTTCTTGGCAAGTCGTATGGTCCTTAGCATAATTGACGGGTCACCAGCATGGAACCCGCATGCGACGTTCGCTGAAGAGACATAGCAGCTTGAGAACTTGAGAACTGTATGTCGTCGACTTACCATAGTCGATGAGCGGCATGAGCTCCTCATCTGGCCCCAGCTTCCAGCGACCAAACGCCTCACCCATGTCGCAATTGATTGATATCTTCATGGCGTTGAGCACGTCGAGAAAGAGCGATATCTATCCGCTGACCCAGGAAGTTAAGCTGCCGGGCAACGTAAATATGTGAGCAATTTGAATAACATCTGCGTTATCTTGGTTTTAGCCTGTTTTATCTCTGTGCAGTGCCTGTCCCGGTGTCTGTATTTCCGCCTGCCGGGGCCAGAAATATTTCGGGTATCAAAGATCAGCCCAATCGCGGCATTTTCCGGATGTCAAATTTCTTCTCAAATGCTGCGTACCAGCGATTTGTTTTTCGCGTCCTCCCGCTCCGCATTCGACTTTCTACCAAACAATGGCCACCTTCAATGCTTCTGTCTTCGGCCTCAAAGATTCTTCGCTCATTAAAACCCAGGGACTCATCTATGGGAAGTGGGTGGACGCGAAGGATGGATCAACGTTCCAGGTGACCAGTGAGTCCCCTGACACTTTGTATTACTGTGAAAAACTTATCGTTTCCACATCTAGACCCGGCAACGCTAGAGGAGCTGGCAACCGTGCCGGATATGGGTCTCGAGGAGACCAAGGAAGCCATCGACGCTGCTGCGAGAGCTTTCCCTTCATGGAGTGCGACCACACCCAAAGTGAGCGAGCGTTCTTGGCATTCGAAAAGCGATCTGATTTGATGTTTAGCACAAACAAGAACTGCTCCACAAACTGCATAATCTCATGGTTGAGCACCACGATGATCTTTCTCGACTGATCACCATTGAAAACGGAAAGGCTCTTTCTGACGCGATTGTGGGTGTGTTTTTGATCTTGATCGATGGTATCAATCTCAATGATTATACTCCATAGGGTGAAAATAGATACAGCGCGTCATTTCTTGATTGGTACGCGGCAGAGGCGCTTCGTACCTACGGAGATCATATCCCTTCAGTCGTCCCTGGACTCCGAAATGTTGTCATCAAGCAACCAGTCGGTGTCGTGGCAATCCTTACTCCCTGGAACTTCCCGTCCGCCATGATTACCCGTAAGCTTGGTGCTGCCTTGGCCGCTGGATGCACGGCCGTCATTAAACCCGCTCCCGAGACTCCGTTTAGCGCGCTTGCATTGGCAGAAGTAAGCCTCTGATTTGAAATATGGAGACTCGTTCTCATGATATTGCTAGCTTTGCAACCGGGCAGGCTTCCCTCCAGGCGTCGTCAACATTGTGACTACTCAAAAGAACGTGGTGTCAGTTGGTAAAGAGATGTGCGAGAGCAAGATTGTCAAAAAGGTCACCTTTACTGGTTCGACCAATGTTGCCAAATTGCTGTACAGCATGGCCGCAAGCACATTAAAAAAGTGGGTGGTACGCTTCCTTCTCGCGTATTCTTGTGTTAATTGTTTAAAATCTAGAATATCGATCGAAGCTGGCGGTAACGCGCCTTTCATCGTGTTCGATGATGCAAACATCGACGAAGCCGTCACCGCTGCTATAGCTTGCAAGTTCCGTGGTGGTGGACAGACTTGCGTCTGCGCTAATCGTCTTTATGTCCACGCTTCTGTCTACGACGAATTTGCGTCGAAGCTGGCAGCGCAGGTGTCAGCATTCAAGGTCGGCAATGGTGTCGCGGACGGAGTGTAAGTCTGCCTGTTGTTCGTTTCCGCATATTCTTATAAGATCTGTAGCACCCATGGTCCTCTCATTCATCGTCGCGCCTTGGAGAAAGTACACTCGCACGTCGAGGACGCCGTATCTCGCGGTGCTTCAGTTGTTATTGGGGGTAAACCCTTAATTCCTGATGATCCCTCGTCGTCCTTCTACCACCCCACCATCCTCACTGATGTCCCTACCGATGCTCTAGTCAACACCGAGGAGACCTTCGGCCCACTGGCATCTCTAACTAAGTTCGAAACAGAAGAGGAGGTCCTCCATCTGGCGAACAACGTCGATGTCGGTCTTGCCGGCTACCTCTTTTCAAGAGATGTCGGCCGTGTCTGGCGTGTAGCGGAGAAACTCGAGGTAGGAATGGTGGGCACTAATGTGGGTATGATCACGCAGGCGGCGATACCGTTTGGTGGAATCAAGGAGAGTGGGATTGGACGTGAGGGTGGGCCTCGTGGTATTGACGAGTATATGAACGAGAAGCTTATTGTCTTTGGAGGCATCGGAGCCTAAAAACGAATAACGTGAATGCAGAAGGGTGTTTGTAGTTGTAATTACTATTGTAGTACACGATCCCAAGTGAGCGCGCGAAGCCAGACGCGATGTATATCCAGATATTGAAGGTATGCCCTAAAACTAGACTCGGTCCAACTCCGAAAACATTGAAGTATTTTTACCCAGACTTTCCTTTTTGAAAAAACTCAGCCTGGCTTGCTCCGTCACGATGAATGGAGTGGATTTATGTGCTAGGAAGAACCATTACGCGCCTTGAATATTAAACTTATTCAAAATTGGCTATCATGACTGGCTAGTATAATTCAAGACGCGCGATAAGTTCCGAGCATCAACCAGAACCACAAACCTCGCTCGTCCGTTATACCGTTCATCACCGGATTGGTGTTGTCCCCGTCGGAGAACCCTCAATAGGTATCAGTACAACCCTCGCCCATAATCCGCCCCTATACTAACTCAATCCCCAGTCATCGGCGTTTCCTCCCCCCACCGTAACGCTTTCGTAGCCTGCGAGATGAGCCTTGAGGGAATGAATGACAGCGAAGCAGAGTGGAAAGCTAATGTATAGCAATTACAGGAAACCACCAATTATTAAGCTACCTTCAGCCATTCTTTTTAGATCGGAGCCCATCTGTGAAGCTGTCTTCTTCATCGCTCGACGAGCAGGTCTCTCCCCCTCGTTCGCCGTCTTTTCCGATCTTTTCTAGGTGCCCGGTCACCCTTCTGTGAAACTTGATTTAACTTCCCTCCAATACTGTCGCGCCATGTCAACATTAGCCTTGATATCTATAACTCACCAGTCCACTCTGTCTACGAGAAATCAGGTAACCAGAGAGGAGAGGAATCTGACACGCTCATTGAACCCTCTTTTCAGTGCTGATCTCCTCAGACTTGTCCACTCGTTCTAGCTGAGGTTCTAGGTCATTCTCGAGAGTCTCGTCTGTCATGAAACTCTCCTGGGAGCTTGTCTGAGAACCGGCCTGTGGGTGTGCTTCGAAGCGAAGCGATGATATGATACTACCCTCCCAGGTTTCATCTGGACGAGCTTGACCTGCTGCTACACGTCCGACGAGGAGAGTCGGAGCAACTCCCTGCATGCAATTTTTATCTGCTATATTCAGGAAAGGGTAGACCGGTGCGTACTGTTGTGATTGCTGCCAGGGTGTTAAAGTAATCGCTCGCCCAGTTACTGCTCCCCTCCAGGGCAACATATATGATCAAAGTCACAGAATGAAGAGCCGAGGACTCAATGAGGAGTTCAATGACATGGCGATACTCTCCAAGACTACCACCCTCTCCTCTTTGTGCCCGTATAACAATTAGGATGCGAAGAACAATGAGAATGGTGCACCATAGAGTCGTAGCAATGACGCAGGATATGTAAATTATCAGAAAGACCGCACGTTTGAACCCAAGGTTTTCTGCTGCGGTAATTTCAATGATTTTGAAACCTGTACAAAGTTCGGCTGTTAGTGGATATATGAAAGCAAGATTATCGAACATCGCACTAAATCCAGAAGCAAGACAAAGGATTGGAAGCAGAACCACGAGCCAGCGTTGTCCCCAAACCATCCAGCAACGCCAAATCTAGAGTTTTCATAACATTAAATTGACCGCGATACGTACCGCAAAAGTTGCACATACCATGGTACAGTCTGCGACGACAGTGCTTATGACGGCTGTGATACCAACGCCTGTAGCCAGCATCTCAACCGGACCCCATTGAGAATGAAACGTTTCTGTGGAAAGTGTTGACCGAAAGAGTATTAATCGACTAAGTGTCCAATTGAAGGAGAAATTGATCGTCGTGGTGATGTAGAGCAATATGATAATAGGTAACATAACTCGTCCAATGGTCCGAGATTTGCTGATAACTGTGTGGGAGTTGCCTTGGATATATTTAGAATACAAGGCATAACCGACTCGACCCACATATATTCCACAATGTAACGGAAAGGATGCCAGTATATATGCCTGTGTTATCGAGCCACTATTAACAGAGCCAAAGAACAGTAACTTAGAATACACGCTCACCGTGCAATACAGCGAGTTCCATAATTTCGTTGAATCTCCCATCTTGAAAGCCATTTTTGCCCATGGAAGAACCTACCCCACCAGTCTTTAAGGACATCTGAATAAATGTATGAGTGAACAGCAAGATCGTTTATGAGTACAACTAAATACCATATCCTCCCATTATATAGAGCGCATCGCCTGGCCAATGTTCCTCAAAGAATGAAACCAGCGCCGCCTGTCCAAGGTCATGCCACATCGTATAGGTCAATTAGTATCTTAGCTGCACAGCAGTGAGCGATTGAATGGCATATGTCGTGTGTATAGGTGGCTTGCAACGAGAATTTCCTTTGAAACACGACACCAATTGAGTACGGATAAAAGAAGCAATCGAGGGAGATGAGTTGAATCGTACATACATTCGAATAGCCGCGCACCTGTTTGCGCTACACTGTAATAGATCAATACGAGCTATGAAAATGGCCGGTACACACCAAATCTTCGAATAAATGACAAGGGAACTTACAGACTTCGTTCAAGAGAGAATACGTAAGTAAAAAGGTGAGATATGAGATCGATAATGTCAGGTTTGATGCAAATTTGATGTGTGAGTCCCGCAGTTACATTAGGTCCGAATGAGTGCATAATTTATGGGCGTATCGCGGCATATGCGAAGTCATCGACTAATTTCAAGACGGAAGGCTACACAGCCCGGAAGTATCGCCATATAGTCGGATGTCTATGGAAGGTTTTCTCTTCAAATGTCCCTCGCAGGTTTGATGATTTCGACAGTATGATTGTTTCTAACGGCCAGACTAGTATCAGCACAGATACAGATGCCATTAACACACCTTGTAAGTCCGGTCTTCCCGGAAATTTACTTGCCCTATAAATGTTGCCGTATCCCAACGTGTTTCATCGTGCCTGCTACACGATATTTGGCTGGCTCTGATGACTGGAGCTAGATAGATACCAAAAAAGAACCCGCTGCCAAGAAAGACAATAAAATTGTGTTGCTATCCAGCACGATGGTTTGATGACAGCAGCAGAAGACCAATGAATATAAGAATTTGGCACAGATCTATATCGCAACACGAAATAGCATTAAGAGCAGAGAGCAGAGAGAGCTTTGAAGGCCTGGGTTACCCGAAACGCTGTGAATGGCGAGTGAAACAAATTTCTGCAATCATCGACATCGATTCGTTCTTAGTGCTCCGTTCCCGCCGGCTCAAGCTACTCAAAGCCCAAGACGAGATGATTACATTCCGCAGGTCCCAAAAAGAAGACCGTACTAGTGCGTGCTGCGAGTTTCTGATATACAACCAAGCATAAGAGGTGGCGGGCCAGAAGTCAAAAGTTGATTCGCAGATGATCATGGCTGCATCGAGGAAGGATTCAGCCAAAAAAGGAAGTCAACCTCCGATCGCTAGGTTTCACAGCTGGGGGGCGACTATTTGCGGATGGTCAAAATAGAACCAAAATTCGAGATGCCGATTTTGGGCGAGGCAAAATCCGACTTTTCGCACTTTGATTCTATTTTGACTCGTCCAAAATAGTCGCCGCCCAGCTGTGCTTGCCCCCGTACTCACCTGGCACCATGGCCCGCGGTGCGTTCATCGTGATTGAAGGCCTCGATCCGGAAAAACGACCCAGACAGCGAATCTTCAAGACAAATTAGCGGCTTCAACGCAGTGAAACTGCACGAATTTCCTGGTATGCATGTCAAATTTACGCGTATCCTTCATCGCGATGCCCTCCCCCCATACAGGACTACCTCGATCGGCAAGATGATAGATTCTGATCTTCAGTCCAAATCTGAGCTTGATGATCATGCGATTCACTCGGCTAATCGATGGGAGCTTGCGTGAGGATCTTTAACTATAGTTGCAGGAGGACTGGCATGCGAATTAACCTAGATCTACTATCGAAGACCTTCTTGAATCTGGGACGACAGTGCTATGTGATCAATACGCCTTCTCTGGCATCGCGTTCAGCGCGTCAAAAAGGCCTGCCTTACGAGTGGTGTAGGCCTCCGGATGTTGGATTGCCAGCGCCGGACCTCGTTGTATTTCTTGATATTACTCCTGAAAAAGCGAGGCAGCGTGGAGAGTACCCTAATGAACGGTACGAGAAAGAGGAGATGCAGCGGAGAGTGCGAGAGCAGTATAAAAGAATTGAATCCGAAAATATTGTTCAGTGGGCAACAATTGACGCGGGAAGAGAAAGAGAGCAGGTTGCTGTTGACATTTGGGACGCGCGTTGAACCATTGGTTGACGGTATTGATCATGCGATTGCGAAGCTTTGGGTTTGAGACGTGTGATATATATTTCTCATTATACAAAGCTATCCAGTGTTGTCCGTGAAATCTTAGGTGGAAAGATAAAGATGAAGAATACAGTGAAACAACAAGAATGAGTGTTATAACGGCGAGAGTAATACGGATACCCCTGCGCCACTTCTGCCAGAACAACTGATTCCACCTACTAGCCCACCCCACAGCATTAGCAGCCTCGTCGGGTTTACCTATTGAGCCGCGGGGGGAACTAGCAGCTGATACCGTCGGTGCTATTGGTGTAACCACCGGAGTAGGCGGGGGGCTGGTTTGGCTACAACTGTTTTGGGAGCTGGTGTAGTCGGTTGAGGTGTGAAGGGAAGAGAGTCGCAGGTGTCTTAATGATGCCTCGTTCCCGCTCATTCATATTTGGCAAGTCTCGGGGTTGTGGCGTACAATACTGCAATGTCATAGCGATCAGCAAGCGTTTCATGATGACAGGGATGAAAGTCTCCGTTACGGAGAAACTTACGTCGGGGAAAGCATCTTTGAACCACGCCTATTTAAGATTTCATCCATGACTTCCGTTAAGTATAGATACGCTTGTGGGTATCAGAAGATGTCACAGAACCGGTTGTCATCTCATCCGATAGCATGAAGGAAAGTAGACCCGTCAAACTAGGGAAAAAGCGTAAGCAAAAGACAGGAACAGGCAGCAAGCAACGGTCGGGGTAAGGAGATGTCACTCGGGGAAATGAATTACGGTGCTCGCTTGCACTTGATGCATTGATTGCCGGAAACGAAGATAGATGATGGCCAAAGAAAAAGGCAAACGCACATTGTCGCAACACTCGGAGCGGGGTTCCGCTAGCGCAATATGAGCGGCAAGTAGGTAAAAGCAAGTAATAGACGCACAGATCCAGGATGAAATCTGACATCGAGAAACATATCTTCTTGTTGGGGTGAAATCGTCCGGAGCGGGTAAGCATCTGGGCCAATACTTCAGAACGAGATATGGACCGATAAGAATAGTAGACGCACCTTGATACCAGGAGGCTTAAACGTATACTCCGAAGGAAAGAGCAAGAGGCCATGGTACATACTCTCCGCCGGCGAAGGGTGAAACAGGTGGGCCATGCTAGACAATTCCGTGAGAAGTGCACTATACAGCACAGCAGTTCCACCAACTATAATGTAGTTCCCTACCAAGAAACGTCAGTTCGATAAGGAAGAAGCTGAGTGGCAGGGAAGAAGTGCTCACAGGTTGAGATGTTCTTTTTGCCGGGTACCGCCCAAACGAATGGTGGTGGCTCTCTTTGCATGGTCACATATTCCTTGGACAGCTGTAGTAGCGAGGGTAAGCGATGGCTTTCGGAAGAAAACGGACGACGTACGCGCTTGCTGGCAGTTTTGGTGGCCATTGAGGACCAAAGAACCGGCCGTTTTCCTGACCACTGTCCGCCTAAAAATGGGTCGGAATATTGGCGGACTTTGATTGTCCACAACTGTAGTAAGCGATAATGACCCTGATACCCCTCATCATCATCATATTTATTTGGCTGTAATGATTGCGGTTAACGAGCTCATAGTCATACAAAAACTAGGGGCGAATCATCACTAACTTTCGACCCCATGGATATGCAAAAAATATACAAAGTTTCTTTTTAGTATTTTTTACTGAAGATTTCACCGTATTTTGCAAATTTTGTATAGAACAGTTTTTTCCAGTAAAGAAACTGGTAAAAAAACCTTGAATGTTCTCTCCGGTTTTTATAGCTGACTTTGGTCCAGTATCAGTATGTCTCATGGCGGACGTCAAGATTTACCTCAAGCCTCGACCTACCTCCCGCATACATGACCACTCGAACTATCTCCCATTCAAATGGAAGGATTATTGCAAGTATGGTCCATTCTTTGCCGACTATGGAGCAGTACCCCCCGATGCCACACAGAAGTACACACGCTGCAGTCTCCTGCTCTATCCACTGCGCTTTCTGCGCTGTACAATATTTCTATACCTAGTCTCGACACCGAGATTCCAGATCCCAATAAATCTGGTGTCTCGGCATGGCCCGACCTTCTTAAACTTGCGACAACGAAGGTTGACATGTCGCTTGATTCACGGATCGAGAGTGAAAATCACATCGTTCAACTCTCCCAAGGTGATTGTGCGCCAGCTCCCCCACCCCGCAATATGCGTGCACCGGCGTTTTCACCCGAGTGGTATAAAATAGTATTCTCTACTATGGACCGAGGTGACGTCGAATTGCGCGACGAGTCTCGAGATATTGAATTGGAGCTATTCGTCTGGGTGTATATACAAAAGACAATAGATCGGTACACCGGCGAGTGGTTTCAGTAACGAGTTAATTGTCCATCCTGACACCGCTACAGACATCTGGAGACATTTTCGCCGGGAGATGTATAAGCTAACAGATCCTATTGCTCCTGCTCGTTTACCGTCAGGTCATGGTCAGTAACATGACATCGCAGTCGCGTTTTCCATTGAATTTTCTCAGTAGACAGCCCTGGCTTGTTCACCCTCCTCCGTAGGAAGGCGCTAACGGCTGCGTCTGCCTTTGCGTCCACATTCATCGCCGACGCGTCTGTCGACGATACCGCTCCTCCGCTCCTTCCTTCATCCCCCAACAATGAGTCATCAGCTACGGATTTAACGTCTTCTTTCCATGCTGGCGATCTCGATGATGACGCGACCATGTCTGCTCTAAACTATCCGTTCGAACCACTCCGGGTCTGTGTCTGATCATCCAGGCTGTGTCTGTTGTTTGTACTAACTGTCTTCTCCAGTGCAGGAAACGTATCATCATTTCTGAATCCTCCAATCAGTAGATTATCTCATGTACTCTGTCCCTCAGAGACCACCCTTATTCTTATTTTTATAGTATGTATACTGTATGTTAGACTTGAAAAGTCTCTCCTGTTACACTAATGGATGTCATGACCACTTTCATTCCCCCATCTCTACATTGGTAATTTGTACCGGCTATTCGTCCTTTAGTTATTAAAAGCACTGGTTTTATTACCCAGTTTACGAATGAGCAGTGCACTTGTATCATATAACCCTCGCATTATATAGTCATCCAGTATCAAGATAGAATATGTTAATCGGGCATTCTCAGCCCGTCATCCAAATATCGTTAGCCCAATAAAAATACACCTTCACCCTCCGTTCAGGCGCGAGAAGAAACATGCTTTATATCCTTCCACACTCCTCTGACGAAGCCGGCAATACCGAAGCGGCCTTCCCATAAGGGAAGAATACCGATGGTCAAAGCAGCGTAGAACGCCCAAAGGAAAATCGTCACAACCCAGAAGATGAAAAATCCTGAAAGGTACAGCGTCAGCTCGCTCATTATGCCATATAAGGATGATATCTTACCTTTGGAAAACACGTAGTTAGTGAAATACATTGGAAGGGGGACCAAAATGCAGAAAATGAGGGTCATGGCGGATGCAGCCCAAAGGGCCTTCGCTCGTCCCGCTTTCAGGACGCGCTCGGCGTGGTCGGACAAGTCAACCTCGACGAGCTCATCTGACCCCTCCTTTGTCATTACGACAGTGGTGCTGATTTCGCCCTTCTCCTTGTCGTCAGTTTCTTTTTCATCGTCAGTCGAATGCGTGTGTTCGTGGTGATCTTCGCCGTGGGCCTTCACAGCTGTGATCTCGTGCTTGAGACGGTTCCAATCAAAGTTCTGGTTTCCACCAATGAAAGTCCTAAGCGGATGATGGTCAGACCAGGGAATACGTGGGACAAATTAGTACTTACAACAAAGGCACGAAAATGAGGGGTGCAATGATGGAAATGCCATTTCCTAGAGCCAATGGTTTGAGAGTAGAGAGGGTGTCGATGGTGATCTCGCCAGAGTAGTGTTTTGTGGACACAAACCACGCTACAAGCGCGACCGAAGAACCAAGGATGGGAGCACCAACACATGCAAGGGTGTTCATTCGTGCCCAGGTGAGTGTACAGACCATGGGAATGACGGCACTGTACAAATACGTAAGACCAACGCCTAAGGCCTCATGAAATCTTGAACGAACCTGTCAACAATGATACCAATGGCGGTGACGATGAAATTGACGGAAAACCCAGCATGGAGGAAACCACAGGCAATGGCGCCGACAGAAAGACCGAAAAGGATGACGGTAAGATGAGCGATAGCTTTCAACTGTTTGTCAGAGGCCTAGAAATGTTTTTATCCTCTGAGAACATAGAAATCGGAATAATCATGTAACCACACACCTTGGGGTTAACATAAGTCCGGTAAATATCATAAGTAACCAGTCCGGTAACAGCCATTGTCTCAGAACTCATAGCACTTGTCGCCGCCATGAACAGCATAACCTGAATTCAAGACGGTTAGACTTCTCGTCCAACGATGAGAATGGGATACTTACAATGACAGCACCAGCGCCACCTTTACCAAGAACCGTCAAGGCGGCCAATGGCATCGGTAATCCCTCCGATACCTGGGCCGCCGTCAAGCGGTCAGGATAAGTTGGCCAGGAGGGGTGACTTTCCAGAGCCGCAGCCGCGAGACCCCAAGTACTGGCAAGACAGAAAGGGATGGCAAACCAGGCGGTTCCTCCCAAAAGGTATCCGCCGATGGTGCTCTCCGGGTTTGCGGCGATAGCCTGAGATGTGATTCAGTATGCTGACTTAAAAGTGATAAAGTAAAAGTTGATGACCTTCTGGAACAGCTGCGAGTCAACAGCGGCGCTGGGGGAAAATTCTGTATATATGAGAGTGCATAGCAAAGATAGAAATCTTACGAGAACCCGCTTCCTACGAACACGGCGCCTAAGGAGATCTCAGAGTAAGTATACTGACCATGAACATTGAGATCACAAACTTACCAACGAGACCACCAGAAAGGGATTTCATGGTCAGATATTCTCCGTCTTGATTGCCGTCGATGGGATGGGCAAGTGCTGCTTTGCGAAGCAATTCGTACATGTCGCCCGGAGATCCTATCAAGCTCGATGTGCCATAGACGACGACAACAGATATGAGCAAGATGATGTAAATGATCAAAGTGTGGACGTAGTCGGATAGGAAAGTCGACTTGATTCCTGCCATACCATTCAATCAAGCAACGAGGACAAGAGGGAATGGACCTTACCTCCGAGCGCGGAATAGATAATTACACCAAGAGGTAGAAGCATACAAGCCGCGTCGGCGCTAGATGAGAACGTGAATGAATAGACGAACGAACGTATAAAAATATAAGCCCACCTCATTCCCGTCAAGGTAGAGAAAATAGAGCCAGCGCCGACTAGCAAGTTGACCGAAGCGAACAACTGATACAAGAACGAGTAGAAAGCAAGGGTGAAGTGCCCTGCTGGTCCAAAGCGAACTTTGACAACTTCGGCGAAAGTCTATATACTTATTAGAGAGCGAGCATTGGGAATATGAGGGGTTCGAAGCTTACATGAGCAGCCGGAGCGCGACGCTTAAGCTCGATTGCACATGCTGTGAACAACAAGATTTGCACACAAGCACCTGCACCGTACCACCAGCCACCCGAGACACCATAAGAGTATCCGTATGCAGTTGACGTAAGAAGAGTCGCTATCAGGAAGTGAGAAAGTCACTTCGTGTGAGAAAAGGAACAACCGACCAGCAATAGTCCAGGAGGAGACAACCGACGCAGCCAAAAGACCAGTACGAACTGACTTTTTAGCAGTCATTTGCATCTCCGAATCTTGCGTTTCGCCGGCATATCTGCTGAGACCCCACGCGACAATACTCATGATGATGGCAAACGCTGCGCCTAACCCGATGACCTGTTATTTCACAGCCATGAATGAATGAACGCGACGTGATAGAAAGCATGACTCACGATTCCATAGCCGAAGCCGGGGGAGAATATGGGTTGAATCTGCATTGCTCAGGGAAGACCGAGATCAAGAGAGGCAGACAGAGAAGATCGGTAGCACAGGCTGGGGGCGGGCGAACTTGCATCCATCTGGTGTTTATCCCTGAAAGAAGTACTTCTTCGTTATCTGTATCCGTATACCAATGTCGACATTCGTTATCAGTGAAATTTCAGTTTAAAAACATCGGAGGTGGCTAATAATACCCAGCGGCACTTATCACCGGCACGCTTGGATGATTTCGGTATATGGATGAAGAACAACGCGGGATTGGAGTGCATTGTACAATTTCAGGGTCAAGGTGCTGCGCCTTTCGCGCTACTTTCCTTGGCAAACATACTTCTTATCCATTATCTTCTATTGTCAATCAAATTGAACGATACTTAACGTTTGATGGGAAATGCATGGAAGACTTTCAGGGCCGAATTGGGGCGCCTAACTTTGGAATTAAAATAGACTTTTAGGTATGGAAATGTTGTCTGGACGGCAAAGAAAGCGGGTTTTTATCGGTCTCGTATTGCGTCGAACCTATTTTCAGTCAATCTTTTTGGATTAGTACTTGGAGGGATATGATACGACTTACTCAAACGAGAAAGCCACACAATTATAATCTGGCTTAGCATGTTAATGGTACATATGCTCCTAAACTCTGTGAGGTTTGGAAATGGCACATCAGTATCGCAGCGAGACTCTAGGTTACGTGCTTGTATTTCACATGGTTTTGAGGGATTTTCTAGGCGTCCCTATGATCGATCGGTAGCGCTATTTCATAAAGATACGAGTGGAGGACAACAGGCACGCAAGGCGGAGTGCTTGTTTGGTAGGTGGCGGTTCAAATTCAAAGCGGTGATGTCCAAATCGGGAAATGCCGGTTTTTTTCGCGCCGGCTAAACAGGACCGGCTACTCTGTTATCTTTCTCGCCCAACGATGCCCCTGTTAATTCCGCCGTAGTTCCCTACAGTTTGCATACTTACTTCATGCCCCGTGATAGGAGCTTATCAGCAAACCGATTGCAGAGGCTGAACAAAGGCAGCGGCCAGTTCGGTTTCGCCCGGGCCAAGATTATTAGCTGCATGGCACCAGGGGACAATTCAGCACCTCCTCCCACTGGGCGTTACTCGTTGTGATTTCTTTCACTCTACACCATGGACTGTAAACTCCTCGTCGCGAATCGTGGTGAAATTGCCGTCCGAATCCTCAACAGCGCCAAAAAGCTGTCTATACCAACCGTCGCCATTTATACACATGCGGACGCGTCGGCACCCCATGTCGCCCTTGCAGACGAGGCTTACGTCGTCGGGCATGGTCCTGATGGCGAGGGATCGAACCCTAGAGGATACCTTGAGATGGATGAAATTATGACTATCGCTAAGAAGTCAGGCGCAACTCTCCTTGCTCCTGGATATGGCTTCCTTTCTGAAAATCCAGTGAGTGCAGTCGGTCTCGTCGCATCTGTTACATGACACGTCTAAGTGGCATGACCAACGCGTTATCCGACCCCAGTTAAAATCTTCTCGCTGACTTTCGTCATCAGGACTTTGCAGAATTGTGTCAGAACGAAGGCATTACTTTCCTAGGGCCCACCCCTGAACAGATGACCAAGATGGGTCTGAAGCACGAAGCTCGCCAAGTTGCAATTGAAGCAGGTGTACCTATTGTCCCCGGGAGCGATGGCATTGTCGACACGCTTGAACAAGCGCTGACTGCAGCACAACGGATAGGCTATCCCGTCATGCTCAAAGCAACCGGCGGAGGGGGTGGCATGGGTATGCAGATATGTGAAGATTCTAGCGATCTTGAGAAGCATTTCGTTGCTACACAGGCCAAGGGTGGTGTAAGTGGTCATAGGTCATTCACTTGAATCTTCTTGTTCACCGTCTTTCTTTTACGACAGGCTCTGTTCAAGAACTCCGCCGTATTCTTGGAGAAATATGTCAGACAAGCTCGGCATATAGAGATACAGCGAGTATTCATTATGTTCAAACTCCATGTGAACTCTCACCCTGTTTCCAGAGTTTTTGGCAACGGTGAAGGCTTTGTTACCCATTTCTCCGAGAGAGAATGTAGTGTGCAGAGACGGCATCAGGTTAGTACCATAACGTCATCTTGGTATAGTCAACAAACTGATTACCTACAGAAAGTTATTGAAGAGGGTCCTAGTCCATTCTTAAGTGACGGTCGTGCCGACGTGAGGAAGGCGATGTGCGAAGCCGCTGTTCGCCTCTGCTCCAGCATCAATTATCGTTCAGCTGGTACCGTCGAGTTCGTTGTCGACGATGAAACCGGCGATTTCTACTTCCTCGAACTCAACGCTAGAATTCAGGTCGAGCACGCCGTCACCGAAATGATCAATCCCGGACTGGATCTCGTCGAGCTCATGATTAAGCTCGGTCTTAAGCAGAAAGCCGGTTTATCGTTGAGTGCGCACGAGATACCGGTGCATTCAGGCCCCACAGGACATGCGATTGAAGCTCGGGTATATTGCGAAAACCCTATGTATGGTCAATTCACACCCTCTCCCGGGACGCTTCATCTTGTTCAGTGGCCCGAGCCCCGCCCTTGGCTCCGCATCGACACTTGGGTGGGTACGGGAGTACACGTTACACCTAACTATGACCCAATGATCGCCAAACTCATCGTCTCCGGTGCTGATCGTACAGAAGCTCTGAAGCGGATGGAGGAAGTGCTCGTAGAAACGTCGATCCTCGGCCCTCCGAACAACCTTGAGTACCTTGCTGAAGTCGTGCGAAGCGCGCAGTTCCAGCTTGGTCAGGTAACTTCTATCCTTGTGTCTGTTCCTTGGCGTTGTTTTCATGCTTTGTTTAAGGTAACGACGACCTACTTGTCGACGATGGAATTCGTACCTCGCGCTATAGAGGTACTGGAAGGCGGTATCTTGACGACGATACAGGACCTTCCGGGACGACCGACAGTTGGTAATGGTATTCCTCTCGGTGGTGCAGCGGACATGCTTGCGGCGAAGGTCGCCAACATGTTGGTTGGAAACAAGCCAGAGACAGAGTTACTCGAGGCGACGATGATGTGAGCAATCCGCGTTGTCTCTCCGGCCGCCTGACCATTTTATCCATGATGTTAGTGGTCCCACCCTCAAGTTTCACAGAGCAACGGCCGTTGCGGTTACCGGCGCTGCAAGTCCAGTAACACTGGATGGCGCGCCCGTCAGGATGTGGACGCGACTATCAATCAAGGCGGGAAGCGTCCTTAAGATTGGGATTGTACGTCTTATTTGTATTGACTTGTGTCTACTTGGCTTATAGGTCGGCGTTTCATAGTCGACGCATGGACTACGCGCATATGTCGCCGTTCTCGGTGGTCTTCCTGGTGCTGCCAGTTTCATGGGTTCCAAGAGCACGCTGATGTTAGTCGGAGTAGGAGGATACCAAGGCAGGCAGCTCGTCAAAGGAGACATTCTCTCCCTCAGTCCGCAGAGCGACCTCGTTGATGATGCCGCTCCTTCCGTTCCCGAGCATCTCATTCCTCACTACCCTAATGAGTGGGATATCGAGGTCCTGCCAGCTGCGCAATGGGATCACGAGTATCTGTCCCCAGAGGGGCAGGAAATGCTCACATCAGCGAAGTGGAAGGCAAGTCCTTCAAGCGGGCGCAGCGGGCTTAGGTTGGAAGGTCCTCGAATCAAGTGGGCGAGAAAGCATGGTGGAGAAGGTGGTTCCCATCCTTCTAACGTGGTCGACCAAGGTTTGTCTTAATATTCTTACAAATTTATTGAGGCTGATCTTGATTCATAGGTTGTAAGTATAATCCACCGCTTTTTCCACCAAAGCTCAACGTTAATGTTTGTGTGATTAGATTCGATTGGGGCGCTCAATGTGAACGGTGATACTCCCGTTCTATTTGGCGTCGATGCTCCTGATGCTGGCGGTTTTGCTAACGTCCTCAATGGTGAGGTTCTCTTTCCTTTCAACATCGTATCGTCACTGACAACAATCCGTCATGTAGTACCTTCTGCTTCCCTCTGGAAATTGGGTCAGATACGACCAGGCGACACTATCACGTTCAAGGGGATCAGCCGGAGTGACGCACCCTGCCTGCATCAACGTAACGATACTTGGCTTGCTGCCGTCGAGGCGAGCATCAAGTCCGAAACCTCAGCTATAACGCCTTCGGGCATACTGGAGTGGATAGCCACTGGCCAAATACCTGAATCGTCCTTACGTGCACATATACCCGCCTCTCCTCTTCGCCCAGAATCTAAGATACGCCAGGTCGGAGATTCCTTCCTCTTCCTGGAAGTCGGTCCGATGCGTCTTGACGTCATCCTCTGTGCGAGATTGGAGTCGTTTTTACGCGAGTTCAATAAGCGGCAGATCACAGGAATATTGACGACCCTTTTGCTGATTCGAAGCTTGATGATACATTTTGATGAGCGGGTTACTGATGCGGAGGCACTACTGAAGATAATGATCGAGATTGATGCTGATCTTCCCGACGCGATGCACATGCCGCCCCTTGAGGTAGATGTATACCGGATGCCTCTGGCGAGTGACGTCAACAGCTATTTCATCTTATGGGTGCTGATTGACTTCAAGGTCCCCGACGACTCGTGGTGTCAAGACGCTGTAGATCGGTACATGAAAACAGTTCGATCACAAGCGGTGTATTTGCCAAACAATGTGGTACGGTGGTTTATGATAGTTATTTTTACAAGTTGCTGATTGTCGGTTACAGGAATACATTGCACGCTGCAGTGGGATGAAGTCGAAATCAGAGGTCGCCAATTCAATGCTGTCATCTCCGTGGTTGGTTTTTGGGACTGGGTTCTGTAAGTGTGACCAAATACACATTCAACTCATCGACTCATTATTCGTTGATGGTCAGTCGTGGGTTTGCCTTTTATCTCTCCGGTACGCACGTCACAAGCCTTCTGCGCGTAACAATAGTTGAACGGGATTTTGACTTCTAGATGGATCCCCGAAAGCGCCTCTTGGGGCAAAAGTACAATCCCACTAGGTTAGGTCATTGAGCTCTTTTGTACCGTGAGTTAACGTTTTGCGATGCAGACTTTATACACCTGAAGGTGCCGTCGGTTTGGCCGGAGTTGTCGGCTCGATATATCCACTGGAATCAGCGGGTGGATATCAGCTACTTGGTCGGACGCTGAGTACTTGGAGTAAGTCCTGCGTTTGTGGCCTGTCCAGTTTTTCTGACTCTGGCCGTAGATACATGGAACGATTCTCATTTTATGATGAAGAGATTCGATCAGATTGAATGGTATCGGGTTTCGGAGGAAGAGTACCTCAAGGTCTGCTACTTTCGTTTACGAATGGGCTTCATTATTCATAAGGACTAGATATCCCGGGCATTTAAAGCGGGCAAGTTCAAGCCGGAAGTCAGGAAGGTATTGTTCTCTTTGTCGGAATACGTTGAACAGATCAAAGCACATCAAGTCGAGGTGGATGCTATCATCAAGACGCAGAAGGAAATGAGTGCAGCGGAAGCTTTGAGGTATGACTACTGATTCTCTGTATCATTTGAGTCTTGCTGATTTTGCTATGTATTTCATAGGGAGGAAGAGCTGTTCAAGGAGTGGATGACTGCTAAGGAAGCAGAGCAGTCTTCTGGGGGGAGAACAAGCACGTCGGATGACTCGGGTATCCCAGTACCAAGTCCGCTCTCTGCGAATGTGTGGAAGGTTGAAGTCAAGGTTGGGCACCAGATCAAATCGAGCACGGAAACTGCGATGATTCTCGAAGCAATGAAGACCGAGGTTGCGATCAACTTTGATGAGGAAAAGGTTGGGAAGACTGTCACGGCTATTGCAGTCCAACCTGGGGACTCTGTAAATGCTGGACAAGTGTTATATTATGTGTCCTAGCTGTGTATAGTTCGGGCATAGCATTGCCAGTGTACTTATTCTTTCTGGGGGTGAACTTATGGGTTTGGACGCTTTGAGTTTTGTGCTAGTCCGTTGTATGGTCTATGGGACGAATCGCAATGGATCGGATGCGGCAGAATGTAACGAGGTGACGTCGCAGTTCATGTTCGCTCTTAGACACCGCAATAGAGGCTCTGACAAATTTCTCGATGTTAGTTCGAAAGTCTGGACAAATTTGGGAATGGGGTGAGGTTACCCGAAGAATCCGGACAAATTTTTTGATGCGAGTTCCGCGAGTTAATAAAGACGCTAGTCTGACTCAGAACTCTAGCCTAGCGACCGGTCCTGGAGAAGCGTCATCATATCACGTGCCCGAGAAATGTGAATTTGCATCCGACTCGTACTCCACTTACTTTTATTCTTTCACCTACGCCATTTTCATGTCTTCCTGTTCTCACCTGGATCAGCTATCACGCCTTCAACTGCCGCGACTGTCCCAGTCTGTCCACCGAGAAGAGTGTACGCAATGTTTTGACTCCCAGGTACAGTAGGCACAACAGCACCGAGTGGTGGTAGATCTGACGCGATCCCAGGACGACTCTCAAGGAATTGAAGTTTGCTTGACATGCTTCAATGGCGGCTGCCTCGATCCCGAACGACGCCACGCTCTTCTGCATGTCTCGAAGCATGGTCACCCTTTCACTCTCAACGTGAAACGCAAGTCGAAACCATCTGCGAAACGCGTACGTCGCGGTCCAGCTTCACAGTCGTTTTACTTACAGACTTGTAGAATGAGGATGAGGAGCCACCGGCCAAAATGACGAAGCTCTCAATTTCGGAGGAACGCGAAGAGGACAAGTACGATTACCAAACAGTCGTGAAGTGCTGGCAATGTGATAGTAGTAACGGTGCGGAAATTCGAGAAGCGACGAAGAACCCTCAGGTATGCAGCATTTCTATCGAATTCTTACCGTCCTTCAATAGTTTTTAGGTTCAAGCACTGGTGCAAGGCGTGATGCAATCCATGTCATCCGCTAGACAGTCCGAAGTCAAAGCCTGGGAAGAAGAGATTCTACCCTGCGAACATACCCTTACTCTGGAACAGTTTGCTAATGGTCCCATCCCTGCTTCCGGCCTCGCTCACTGCTCGTCTTGCGATTTAAAGGAGAATCTATGGTTGTGTTTGACATGTGGTTCACTTGGCTGTGGTCGCCAGCAAATCGGCGGCGCGAGTGGTAACGGACATGGTTTGGCCCATTACGAAGCTACCCAACACCCAGTCAGCGTAAAGCTCGGAACAATCACCCCAGAAGGCGGCGCCGACGTCTACTGCTACCAATGCGATGATTCTAAGCTCGATCCCGAACTAGCTTCTCATCTAGCAACCTTCGGAATTAACATTCAGACACAGACGAAAACAGAGAAGAGCATGACAGAGCTGCAAATCGAGCAGAACCTAAAATATGACTTTTCTCTTACTGGTGACGACGGAAGAGCCCTTGAGCCGGTCTGCGGTCCTGGATTGACTGGTCTATCCAACCTCGGAAACAGGTATAGCGGTTAAACTCTAAGTTAGGATATTTTCTAACGATGCTTGTTAGCTGCTATATGGCTTCAGTACTCCAAACCATCTTCTCTCTTCCCGCATTTCAACAGCGGTACGACACATTTGCCCAGCACCATGCTGCGGTATGCACAGAACCTTTGCCCGCCGAATGCATTGAATGTCAAATGCACAAGGTAGCAGATGGTCTATTGAGTGGACGATACTCTCGTCCGGCACAATATGTGTCCTCTCCCGGGGCAGATACGACGACACCCGTGTTTCAAGCTGGTATCAAACCAACCGGGTTCAAAGCTCTCATTGGAAAAGGACATGAAGAGTTTTCGACTATGAGGCAGCAGGATTCGGAAGAGTTCTTTACGCACCTGATTACTGCCCTACGACGAGACGGGCACAAACATAAAGATCGTGCCGAGCCAGGTTTGTTTAGCTTCTCCGGTAAAATAAGATGCTGACGATCGGCCTCCTTATAGACGCGACGTCGGTGTTTGCTTATGGTATGGAGCAAAGACTGCAGTGCAACGATTGCAAAAAGGTCAGGTACAGAGTGGATAATATGGATGTTGTCAGTGTATCCGTTCCTGCTGTGGAGAAGGGCAAGGATGCCGATGGAAAGACGCTCTATGAGGAGGTCCAGCTGTGGCAGTGCCTAGAGTCACTACTCGGTGTCGACGCCCTCGAATACGCTTGCCCGTCTTGTCAAAAATCTGTTCATGCTCTCAGGTATGTATTTACTCCGTTTTGGAAATGCTCTATTTGCTGAGGTTACGTCTACAGACAGAGCAAATTCGCCTCTTTCCCCGACGTACTTGTTGTTCATGCCAAAAAATTCCAACTGGTAAACTGGGTTCCAGCGAAACTTGACATACCTGTTCTACTACCTGTCGGAGACGAGCTCCAGTTCACGGACAATCAGCTGGGGCATGGATTACAAGCTGGCGAAGTCGCATTACCGGAGAACGAAGCTGGTAATGTTCCTGTATTCTATTGATTGTCTCCCTATTTAATCGGCACTACAGCATCTGCAACACTACCGCAATTTAATGAGGCTGCAATGGCGCAGCTGGAAGCAATGGGCTTTCCGGTCGTTCGTTGCCAGAAGGCGTTGCTTGCTACTGGAAACAGCGACCCTGAAGCCGCTATGGAATGGTTGTTCGGCCACATGGAGGATCCAGGTGCGTATACCATTGGCGCAGCTATCTCGGGTGCTAACACTGTTTCAGATATCGATGATCCCATCCAGCCTACCTCATCTTCTGCTGCCGCTTTTGAGCCATCTCCCGATCAAGTTAGCATGCTGTCGGATATGGGTTTCACTCCTGCACAAGCGAGGAAGGCTCTTCGGGAAACCGTACGTTCTATTGTCCTTTTGGCGGATGATATATTCTGAGATAAAATGTTCTTATAGGCAGGCAACGCTGAACGAGCTGTAGAGTGGTTGTTTAACCATCCCGACGACTCTGGCGAAGACAGTAGTGCGCCGGCGGCCGCTCAACCCTCGGAGCCGGTGATTGGAGGGTCAAAGACGGTACCGGCGATCTACAAGCTGAAGGCATTCATCTCTCACAAGGGACCGTCCGTGCATTCCGGTCATTACGTGGCACATATCAAGGTCGGAGACCAGTGGGTGCTCTTCAACGATGAGAAGGTCGTCAAAGCCGATGATGAAAGTGTGAAAGATTTGAAGAAGCTGGCGTATCTGTATATTTTTGAGAAAGTCTGATCCCATTTTGGGGTTTGTGTGTACGATAGAGCGAAAGAGACAAAATATCATCGGTGTATTATTTTCTGGAAGGAAGGAAGGAAGTTGGTTTTATTAGTCGTCGTGGCTCCTTAACAGAAACGTAACGACGTCCGTACTACAGACAGCTATCTACAGTGAGCTGAGACGATATGTATTGTGAAATAATAAACCCGGCAATCGGCTATCTTTGAATGCCGGAGGCTCCTACTTTAATGTCAACCGTCATCATCATGCTCTCCGTTGAATTCGGATTCACTCCACCAACTAATGGCTTCACAATTCTCCACGAAGTTTATTCACGTTTCTGAGCCGTATCCCCATGTTTTTCACGTCGAACTATCCAGGTAAGGGCTGCATTTGGCTACGATAAGTCACTGTTGTAATCTTTATTTTAGAAAACCTGTGAACGCCTTTAATGTCGAGTAAGGAGCACACAGTTAGGCTTTATATTCGCAATCCTCATTTTACGAAAGATTCTGGACTCAATACGGGGAGGTGTTCGAAAAATTGGCGGAAGAGGATGTTCGCGCTGTCGTCCTGTCATCAACCTTGCCAAAGATTTTTACGGCCGGGATCGACTGTGTGTTTTCTTTTTCAGTGTATTCAATTGGCTGACGATGCTAAAGTGTCTGATTTGGCGAGCTTGTCATCTTCCCAATCCGACGACGACACCGCTAGACTGGCCGTCAAGCACACGAAGCATATCAAGACGTTCCAGCACGCTATTGGCGCACCAGCTCGCTGTCCGTTCCCGGTTATTGCTGCGATACACGGTGCCGTCCTCGGTCTGGGTGTTGATATCGTCTGTGCATGCGATATCCGCTACGCAGCTTCGAATGCTACCTTTAGTATCAAGGTGCATTGCTAGCCCAACCAAGCTCTTCCTAGACGCCTGAAATTTATATTTTACAGGAAGCAGATGTAGGACTGGCGGCTGACATAGGAACGCTTGCATATCTGCCCAAGATTGCAGGCAACATATCCCTCGTCAGAGAGTTCTGTTATACGTCACAGACTTTTTCGGCTGCTGTAGCCGAAAAGATGGGTCTGCTGTCTTCGGTTATCGAAGGCGGCAGGGAAGATGTTGTTGGTGCAGCTCTGGAATTGGCCAAGGTGATCGCTTCAAAGAGCCCCGTCGCTGTGGCAGGCACGAAGCATATCATCAGTCATGCATTGGATAACAGCATTGCTGCGAATCTTGACTATACGGCGGTTTGGAATGGGGGAGCTCTACAAACAAGGGTAGGTCTCGATTTCGTGTGCCTTCCTTCACGTTCATTGAGCCTCTTTCTCAAATATAGGATATCATTGAGAACGTGTCTGCTATGAAGGCGAGGCGCGCGCCCACGTTTGCCCCACTTCGTACGAAGGCGACTTCGAAACTCTAGCATTAGCGGCTTTTTGTTAATGGATGCCGTCCTTCATCGTGTCTTGATGTGAATGTACAAATATAGCTTCTATGATCACTTTGTGAGTGCGTTTTTATGTGTACCTCATCTGAACTGTATAGGAATTCGTTCTGTGGTTTTGTGACCATAAGGATGATATACATGAGGCGAGAATCAGAATTCAAGGATGTCATCGTCTTTTTTTCTATCGCGTCTTCAGGGACTTGACGGATACTACATGTCATTGGCGGTGTTAATAAACCCATCATCTTTCATTAGACGTTTCTTCAACTACGACGGAATGGCAGTGCTCCGCTCATATCCGTCAACACATGCCACTTCCTTGCGTACCACGCTGCCGTCAGTAGGTCTTCATCATACCAGGCCCCTTCTGAAAAACGCTTCATGACCCCATTTCGGAATGACAACTCGCAACCCGCCCACTCTCTCTCATTCAACTCCAAAAAATCCAGGCCCCAAAATGGCACAACACGCGCCCCAGCCCATCCCAAGATACCAACAATCTTCGTCGGATCGTCAGGGTCGACAAGAACATTCGATGGTCCGAAGCCGACATGTTCAAGTACAAGACTTGTAGGCGGGACCTGATCGTATTCTTTCAGTGCATTGAGCACCCTGATCCGATTTTCTTCGTGGCGCTCAGGTCGTTCTGGAACGTCTTCGTAGCCTTCTCTCCGTCGATTCATCACCGCCGATATCCAATCCTGCGCTGAAGAAAACGGACCGCAACCTTCAGGGCAGGGCAAGGGGGCAGTCTCCGAGGGACGAAACGTCATGGATCCAACAGTGTAACTGCATTGGTGATTGCTCGTCTTCTCTCGTATGCTTCCTATCGCAGTAAACTCAGTGCCGACAGTTTGAAGTATTTTGGTATACACATCCGCCAGGGCTTCGTGAAGGGCATGTCGGTCCGTGGGTGTGAGGGTGTACATCCTGTCGGCGAGAACGTCTCCTTTAACCTACAATACGACAAACTTGAAGGCGATGTTATGAGCCCAATGTTAACCTGACCCACGAAAGACGTTACGATCCACGCTCCGCCAACAAGGCCGTCAAGGTCATCATCGCAGCAAATTAGTGTCGGAACAGGGATCGTAGGATTTTTGTATTTCAGGAATCGCAGTGTTGCTGCCTGGGGGTCGGTGAGTGCAATATTACTACAGAAAAATCTATATTCTTACCTCAGAGCAAAGCATCTCACCTGGATACTTAACACTGCCTCGGGCGTTCGTTGTCGTGGGCCAATAAACGCGGACAAGCACTTCCTTATGGATTTCCATAGCGGTAGTGTATATCTGCATAATTCGTGAGTGGCATGCATTAGGGCACAACATCCACCCTATAATTACTCTGTAGTGTTCAGCTAGTATCGGTTAGTATCCATGAAAGATGAGATATCATGCAAGTGCTAACTTTGACCAGCGGGAAATAACGTTTCGCAGAGACATTGAGTCTTTCCCTCAAGTCTCTTTACGAGCGCTTCCAGGTTGATGTCCTTAGTACGAGCATAGCCAGAATCCGAAGCGCCCAAAAGTTTACTGAAGCCCTGTACAAATCCCATTACAGCGAAAAGACTCGAAATGCAGAAAATGAACGAAGAGACAGCGTCACCAGGACGGAGAAAGGGAGAAAGCAGAAATGCGAGTCCAATCAAGTTACTGCCACTAATTAAATACTCTCCCGCACTTGCATAGCCATCAAGGCAAGCACAAAGGCTAGCGGGATGAACAAAGAAAGTCCAGACGAAAAAGGAATATGGTTAGTCACCGAATTGATGCGCAGAAGGGTACATTCCGTAAACTGTAGCGAGGTCAACAGATAATTTAACTATGTAGTCCATGCCCCGAGAAATCTTTAATGTGGTTATCGCAAGCATGAAATGATGTAGATCGAGTATGGTCTCATGCTCCTAGCTGCCTATATCAGATGTTTCTTCAATTATAGGAACGACACCTTCAAAGTACCTGGCAGATCATACCTCTCATGCTCTTCTGGCAAATTGCACTTCCTAAGTCTTCTTTGCCAATGCATAGTTTGCATAGTCAAGCTGCTTGTGACGCGTAACCAATACAATGCAATTACGACATACTGAATGAGTCGGAATGACTATCATCTACACTGGTCCTCGCCAACAATAATCCTGTCCTTGGCAGGATAGACGAGAATTGAATCTAAACCTAGTCCGACTATCCGCGACGGAAATAAAGATGACTTCAAGCCGGTTTCAAGGGATTTGATCCCATGCGCCGTAACACGCAGACGGATATATGACTTTCCGTCGGCACGACCAGCGTCACGGTCAGTAACGCCATTCTGGTCGGACACATATGCGGGGCTGTAGATCTGAATTCGGTCGAGGGAATCAAGCATTACTCTCAGATCCTCGATTTCTAGATACCGGGATTAAATTTATGTACGAAGAACAGGCATCATAAAAGACATACCGAGTTTGTAAAAACAAGTTTTCCTGTTTGGCTGTTCCCATTTTGATGAGTTTGACTGCTCAACCTCAATACGCATGATATAAAGATTCTGAATCTTTTTCATACGAAGGTCACGATCTTCGAAGTCTCGGCGCAACCATTCCACACACATGACACCACCAAATATGCACTCTAATGCGTCTCCCACTTCACCCAGTTGACCATTCATGTCAGGAGTAATGGGCCTCCGGAACAGAGATTTCATAATGGTATTGGCCAATTCGTGAAGGAAAGCGATCATGATGACGGATTGTACAATCACAAGTTGATCGGAGGGGGGATTGCCGGGTTTGACTTTCTGGAGAGCGGCGTCAGAGGATTTGAATCATGCATAAACTAGGCACACCTCTGCTAGGTCAATGTAGGCTGTTACCAGCTCACGGGAAAAAAACATCTCATTATTCTCGCGCTCCTTAACACCCTTGCGTACGAATGCCCGTGTCGAATATTTCTTTGTTGGATGTGGATTTTCTTCATGATCTTCAGTGTCCACTAAGACAATTGCTGGCGGTGAATGTCGGATATAGGAGACAATGTAAGGTATCATTGAATCTCCTGGACGAAATTGGGGGTGCGCATCTATCCATGCCCGCCTTCCTGCATCTGTTGTGGCTGCAATGTTCCAGACCAGCGTTCCAAGGATGACAGCAGTCCCTGCTAAAGACCGATCCGAACTCGACATCAGATGCACCAGGATCCGTTTGACGAACTGAAGAAAAGGGTCGAACTTCGGATCCTCGGTGACTTCGTTGACCTTGTCATCCAAGAAAAGGCGAATAATTCCAAGGAGTGAATGGTTGTTGGTTTTCGTCTGATCATCGATGCGCAGAGATTCTTCATAAAAACGGTCTAGTTTGGATTTTCGAGCTTCCATCAGGGTCCTGTTAGTCGTGGAATGAGTGGACATGATAGTTAATATTTAAGACAAGACTGGAACAGTAGTTGTTCGCATATGGCCGGACATGTGCCGATGTGTACATCATCAAAGGGGCTTTTTCGCGAGTATCTGTGACTGTCCAATGGGCCTATACACATTTGAACGCTTCTCCAGCTGCTGTCTACTCTCACGATAAGGTGCTAGCAGGCAACACCGGGGATTCGACCTGCTAATAGGAGCTTAAATCACCCTTTCGCCCTTGACGCTGTTCAGTGACTTGTATAATACACCGTGTACACGCAGTGCGCGTGAATGATCGCTGGGCAGGCTGTGGGAGGCATTTGAGCTATGGGGTGATTTTAGCGTTAGAGCGTAGGTCGGACAAGGCTTGCGTACCAGAATCTCTTTGTAAGGAACTCGTCGCCGAAATCCCAATCCTGTGATCCTTCTAGACGATTTGACAAATGGATACTTTTGGCAGACAGTGCTTTGGGTGGTGAAGACGGTCGTCCTCTCTCCCAAAACAACTTTGAACTCGATCCGTCCCAATTCCAGTCCGGCATGCACCATTAGGGCAATTTATCTCCAATGCACAAGCTCGTAGTATCCCTCGGCGTATGAAGAAGGATATAATCCAGCTTCGCACTTACAACGTCTCGATGAGCAGTGAAGATCCCCTCTAAAAAGACAAACCCATTCGCAATACATAGACTCTGTGTAGTCTGCGGACGTCCCCTACGAAAGTCATCCGGCATGCTTCCACATATTCGTTGAATGCTAGAGGCTTCATGTAGTGATACGGCGTCACGGTCCTCTTCCAACGCCTGCCTTCAGGATCCACCAGAAGCCTCCTCATGTAGCGTGTATCCGGACCTCCGTGGACGACGCGCTCCCACCACTCGCTATACTCAGGATTCCGAATGTTCGCCTCTCCAAAATCAATGATGACAGGGGACTGATCCCCTTCCCGAAGAACGATATTCCTGGTGTGAATGACATTGTGCAGCAGGCAGTTCTCTGCCTCGATGGCACGAAATCCTTCTAGCACTGCGCTAGAAACCATCTCCTGCTCTGGGACGTCGATACCCGGTTTGAGATTGTCCATGCTGACTCCAGGGATATACTCAAGAGCAAGTCCCTTGACGACGTCGGCGATGGGATGAAGAGGAGTAGACTCGGGAGTAATGCGAAGGCGAACGACGCTATAAAGATAGGGAATATAGCGGCCTTGTAGCCGATGCAAAAGCCGATACGCAGATAGCTCTGTATTGTAGCCAGATATTTTCCCAATCCGGGTGCAGACCTCCCACATCCAATCCTCGCAAAGCTCTGTGTCAGGCCGATTCTCGAAATCATGTATGAGCTCGAACCATTTGAGCATTACACCCTCCTGAGTATCACGTACGGCGCATCGTAGACAATCATCGATGGTGATATCCACGGTAGCTTAGCGTCGCCTGTTTTGGCACGGTTCCCTAGCCTGCGATCTCCAAGCTTCAAAATAACCTGCTCATTATCGGAGTGTCGCAGAGCAAGCAGCACAACGGCAGATGTGAAAGGCTCGAAGTGCTTGACGACCGTGGCAGCTAGATCCGTGTACTCTAATGATTCGGAAGGCTGGAATTTGAGATTGAGCGTCGTCCCAGGTCGATATAGGTCATCGCTTCTAAAGATGAACGTGAGCGTGAACTTAATTCCTGAAAATACAATTATGCACGTACGTCCATGACAATAATATGTTTGGCGACGTCGAAGACGTTAAACGACGACGATGTGTAGCTATAGACAAATGCGATGTCCTTGAGAGACCAGCAGTCGGCCTTGCCAGAGACTGAAATTGCCAGTGTCTGTGGCCAGTGTTCTACGTGGTCCAACGTCAACGAACAAAGGCCCTGATATGTAGATGGAAACGATTATGCGACTATCAGCCACGTCTGGCCTCCATGTCAGGCTGAAATGTCTAGACTGAGCCTTCTTCAGAGAAAGATTTTCCGACGCGTTAGATCACGTGTACATGAGGGCTGGCAGATGGCCGGACGCTCGCACTGGCCAGTGGTCATCGCAATGTCTATTCCTCTGACCATTACCACCATCATCTGAGATTTCTTCTTAGCGGTCCTCAATATCAATTTCAAAAGTCTATTCCTTTCGTTGAACCGTATGTCGGGCCGTAGAGCCCTCTGGCTGGCTGAAAAATGGAACAATATAAGCGAATTTCCCCAACTTCTGATTTCCAACCTTATGTTCATATCATTAAAGGTTGGACTGTTGCTCGGTGAACTCCTTCCTGAACTTAAAATAATTATCCGGCGCCTCATTGACATCCCCAGAGTCCCCTTCCCACAACCTAGATAGCAACAATCGCGTGCTATTGACCAACGAGTACGTTCTCCTACTCTTCGCCTATTGGTTTAATTAAACTGTCTCTCCAGTTCTATCCCGTCAGCCATTAACGAATCTATAACTCTGAGCGTCTCACTTGGAATAGTCGATTCTTCAGTTCTCTCCTCCCATATAACCATCGGATTTTCGGTGACCCTCTAGTTCACAACGGTCATTGGGTCTGCAGGCGTCCATGAAGAACGGGCCAACGGCTAGCCATACCGAAGTCTTCACCGAACATCTGGCTCTATCCTCCACCGATGTACCGTCTCCTTCGGCCTGTCTCAATCCGTGTCCAAAACTCTCTCAAACATCTCTATCTGATAGAACACCTCGGGAGTGTCGTATCGAGAGTCCGACAGCTCGAACGGTGTAATATTCTTCTTCCATCCCTATCCATGAGTGCTCTCCTCATATCCCACGTATCGTGGCACCCCTCAACAGCGTCCTTCCCCTCCTTATCGCTGAATCCAGGTCTTCTGATGATGGCGAATCCGAAATCAATGATGACCGGAGAGTCTTACGAAATGACGTTACACACAGTTCTCCGCCTCGATGATATGGAATACTACCATCACTCGACCGGAGATTGCCTTAGCTTCCTGCTGGTAGACAGCTACGATCGGCAATTGCTCCTGCCTCTGGACGAGGAATATCGACACCTGGTTGGAGTGCGCCTATGCTTACACTTTGAATATACTCGATGACAATGCCAGGAACGTAATCCGTGAGAGGGCGAAGAGGCTCGTAAGAAGAAATAAGGAGATGAACAAGACCATAGAAGCGGGGAATGAGACGGCCCTGCAGTCGGCGCAATAGACGATATGCATTCACCCCGGCTCGGTGTTCTTGCATTCTCATCGTCCTCGTCGATATTTCTCACATCCAGTTCCCAGTCGTCAGGATGGGGTTGCGCCGGGTTCATTGAATCCATTACCACTTCAAACCAGCTGGTTACCGTCCCGAGTTGGATATCACGCACGGCTGCTCGTAGACACTCTTCAAGAGCTGGTGTCCACGGGAGTTTTCCATTCCCCATGTTGAGGCTGTGACGATGGCTCAGTCTACGGTCATTGAGCTTTAGTATGAACTGTTTGCTGTCGTAAACTTGTTGAATCAGAATAACGACGGAGGAACGGCTCCAAGCGTTTGACAATTTTAGCAACGAGAGGTTGAAACGTTGCAGAATCTTGAGCCAGGAGCTGCAGATAGATATTTGATCTAGGAAGATACAGGCTGGAAGCTCTCGAAATGTATATGAGAAATGCAACTTCCTGTAATAAAAATTTCGCTATCGACATACTTTTGTGGTGAATGAGGCTGTTCTGAGTGTATCGCTGACAACGTCAGTCGCCGGCTACGGATCACCGAATCTATAAGCGTCCTACTTGTAAATAATCGCCTCGACGATGAAGAAGACTGACGGGCCAAAGTCTGAAGTCGTTCCACATGTCATGAAGGTGGATGGCCTATAGCGCAGCACGCAATATACTAGTATGATGCCATCAACCATCACTCACGACCGATCCAGGTTGAGTGCAGATTTCGTAGCGAACTATGAAGATGAACTGTATCGTCGATTACAATGATGGATCGGACAGCAATCGAGATCTATATCTACGAGTGTTTTTGAAAGGACGACAGAAATTGAACAACTTGAATGCCAATGACGATAAAGACGACGACGAGCACCTTCGTACTAATATCATACCGCACAACGGCAACGACCTCTGTCTTGGTCGGGGCTTCGCCAACTTGAACTTCCTCGATGCTTCCCGTGGCCGCTTCCGAATCGTGCGATGCAGAGTCGTACTCTTCACTCCATATCTGATCCGGGTTGTCCGATATAATTGACGCGGACCCCGATATGGTACCATTTAATATCCATTCTGTTGCATGTTCCTCAGCAAGATACACCCTGTGCACAAAGATTTGCCCACCTCCTGTGGAAGATTCGAGGATCTCAAGGAGTGGCCATCCAAAATACTGGCATACATCAGCGCCTTCACGCACAGGATCGAAGCCGTGGTCGGCATTTAACTCGGGTATAGTTAAAAGCACCATGCGAGGAAGGACCGGCCCCCATCTTGCCTTGAATTCGTAACCGACAACTTTGACAATAAAGACGTCTTCCACCTTCAACGAATCCACGCCACAAACTCGGGAACAAGATACGACAGGCCAGGATGTGATTGTATTGGTCTCATAGTCAATGACGGGGGCAGTTATCGCCAATGAGAGCGCGTGATGGTATTGGTCTTTGGCATTGCAGATATGACAGATGTCGTCGCCGTCCCAGTCGTCCTTTGGGGAAATTTGAATGTCAAATTCCACTTCTAAGAGTGTACAATGCAGTCAGCAGTTGTTTCAAGCTGAACCAGCTTCCCACCTTCAATAATATATGCTCCAAGTCCAAGATCGTCACCATATCCCCTGGAGCGAAGAAATGGGTATAGCTTGGAAGTCTGCGCGATCCACGATTGCAGAATCTCGTCCCTCGAACGCATACAGATGTGAATGAACGCACACCTGGACACATCGGACCATGAAAGCTCGATGGACACCGACCCACTGACAATCAACAATTAGCAGCATCAAAAGTTGGTCAACTGAATGACAAACTTGTCAAACGATAATTCGACGACTCCCTCCCCCAATGGCAGTTTTATCAAGCAAACATCCCAATTCCCCTCAGGCCGGACTCTCCCGACTAAAGTGTTCGGGACTAGGGGCGATAGTGGATCGGTTAATATACTGCCCGGTGCATATAAGGTCTTCTGGTGCGGAGGGCCGTAGACAGAGTCGGACCGACCGTTTAGCTGGTATTGTGGGGGTTGGAATTGGCGGCGATCGAATGCTCGGGTTCGCGGCTGTGTCACATCGCCGTTATATCCAAGTCGCTCAAGACAAAAGATTATAGCGGCATAACGATTCAGTAAATCCCCCTTTCGTGAACTTGAAGACGAAACCCATCTTCTGACTTGACTGTGAAGTGGCTCGGAGGATGGGCGCACCTTGGAGCTATGGCAGATGCAATATTTACCATATTCCAGTGAATAGGACAACTCGAACAGCCCCAAGATGTAATCGGTATAGCATAGTAGGTCTCCAAATACGAGTTTCTCATGCTCGTTGACGTAGGGTTGTTCTTCTTCCTTATCCTTCCAAACAATTAGTACACAAAGAGATCATTTGTGATTTCACTGACCACGGTGAGTCGTACAATATAGCATTTATAACGTCTATACGTTATATCACTTGCCATTGTCAAAACCTCCGAGACCGACTGAAGGAATGGGTACTGAGCTGTGACCAAAGGGAACCCTTGCCGGACGTACCTGTAGGTCTTGAAACTGAATGAATGACACACCAAGAGGTTGAAAGCTTTACTCAAGAATACAGAGAATAGCTTTTACCAAATCAGAATAGAATGTCACGAAGCGCTTTGCAGATAAGTTATGCAGATAATGGTCAAAGGGGATTCTTATTGTGCCTGCTCGTGGGAGTTAGCCGCGAAAGATAGATTGAAGAAACAACACTCGTACTGTGAAATATGATTGCTGGGAGACTGGATGACCTGCATACACCAAAAATTTGCACTAAGTTTGGGTGTCTACTTTGAGGGTAGGTTTACAGTCTGCTAGTACACAGAGATGGAAAAGCCAAACTTTGCTTTGATGAGGAAATCTAGGGCTCGATCAAGTTGCTAGAATACAAGGCATGTAGACTTTGCTGACGGCACACAGAAACATTCACTGACCTCCAGGTCCATTGCGTCCTCTCCATTATGAGAATGAGCTTGATATTCACGAATAATCTTTGGTGTATCGCTGTTCTCGATGATGCAATAACTGTCCTTATATGTAATATTGGTACGATAGTGTCTTAATGAATGGGTTGCTCGCTTAATTATGTGGATGTCGCCTGGAATGATATCCCAAACCTGCAAATGTTGAGTGACAAGGGCGGAATGTCTGTGAATTTCATACCACTCCCTTATAAAGACCTCGTCGGGAATCCTGTAATAATCTTGTCGAAAGATTTTCTATGTTTTCGCGCTGTTGAGTACCCAAGGTGCGTATTTCTTCAATATTGTCCTTAATAGTTGATGTGATAATCCTCTCTGATGCTGCCACAGAATCGGTCAGAGTGCTGAATCCTGTGGTGACGTCATCATGGATGTCGGAGAGAGCTAGCTGTGCCATGGTCATTGTACGGATCTGTTGCCCATTCAAAAGTGAACGGCAATGATAACTGCAAGCCACCTACGAGGAAGTCTTCCTTAGCTGTCTGTACTCGTTGTCTGTACCCACTGATGTCATCAGAGATCTTCTTGGCTTTCAAAAGGCGGCGGGTCCCGGGCAGTTTGCCTTCCTTATTTAACTTTGAGAGCAAATCGTTTAGGTATCTGAGAACGGAAGGCTTGGGAAGGCGTAGATAGATAAGGTAAGTCAACTTACGTCTGAAAATCGAGACAGGTATCTTTGAAGCACAAGGCGCTAGTTGGACCGTGATTGATGACAGTGTCCCTTACTATGACCAGTGTAGTGACGATGCTCTCGGCCAATTCTTGCAGGTCTTTTTTATTCTTTGCGGCACTCTACAGGTCTCTTCAGTGTGGAGACCAGAGAAAACATAATGACACACCTCGATGACCTCGAGAACGACTACCACGCATTGGGCAGCACCTTTGATGAAGGGGAACGGAGCCATCTCGCCTGCTGCAGCAGTCAACTTTGCGATTCTGAGATAAGAATCGATACCAGACATGGTGGTGGAACAGGAGGACGTATAGAAAAGTGCTGCACCGCATATGCACAACTTTATATACCATCACGGCGCCAATACACGATGCATGGCCAAAGCTGTTGTAAGAATTTTTGAGAACGGTACGAGTCTTCTCGTTGCACAGGAATATGGCGGAGATGATGTATGCCATCATTTAAATGCCGCTACTGTATGCAAGGCGATGTTGTCCACTGATCTTCTTGGGCAAACCGGTGTCCGAAGAATAAGCACCTGGTATCGCGTAACCCGAGTCTGCCTACCAGAATTGCCAGTCCTCGACATCGTCAATGCAAATCCTTTACGGCGCCATATCATCATTTCACCCAGTCTATTTGAGCCTCATTGATAGGTAATCTCGTTTTGGTCATCCTAGTCCTGCTGGATGCCTCGGCTCGCCTAACAATTAGCTGTGCTTCCGCATTCGATGTCATGATATATTTCGAGTATAGTTCCGCATTGTATTCTTCACTCTTCGTTTCGGCTTTCAGACGACAATCGAAAGGTATACGGCTCGTATATTGAAGGGAATACAGATGGGATCGACCTATGTTCACGTATGTCTAGACACGGTTGGCATCAGCGAAATATTGATGTCATTGATATCGAAAGATCCCAAAGCTCAGAGTTGGAGGTGATGTTTGGAACCGGATAGATACTGCTTCAGAACGGAGGGGATATTTTATACTGTAAGACGACTATATTGAACGACGTACTTCTCTACTGGCAATTGATTAATCACAATCATGCCACGGCCTGCAGCGAACTCCCGGCTTGATACGCCACTGGTCCACTCTCTCCCTCGCTCCCTCCCAATCCGTATCCAAGACTCGATCAAACGTCGCCCTACGAAAGTCCTCAGGCATGCTTTCCACATATTCGTTGAATGCCAGAGGCTTCTTGTAGTGATACGGCGTCACAATCCTCTTCCAACGCCCGCCTTCAGGATCTACCAGAAGCCTCCTCATGTAGCGTGTATCCGGACCTCCGTGGACGACGCGCTCCCACTCCTCATCGCTATATTCAGGATCCCGAATGCTCGCCTCTCCAAAGTCAATGATGACAGAGGGCCGATTCCCCTCACGCAGAACGACATTCCTGGTGTGAACGTCATTGTGCAGTAGGCATTTCTCTGCCTCGATGGCACGAAACCCTTCTAGCACTGCGCTAGAGATCTTCTCCGCCTCTCGTTCTGAGACGTCGATACCCGGTTCGAGCTTGTCCATGCTAACACCAGGGATATACTCGAGAGCAAGTCCCTCAACGACGTCGGTGATGGGATGAAGAGGAGTAGACCCAGAGGATGTGAAGACGAACGACGCCATAAAGCCGGGGGATATACCGGCCTTGCAGCTGATGCAAAAGCCGATATGTAGAAAGCTCCGTGTCATGGTCCGACATCTTCATCATCCAGGTGCAGACTTCCCACATCCAATCCTCCCAAAGCTCAGTGTCAGGCCGGTCCTCAAAATCATGTATGAGCTCGAACCAATTGGGCTTCGCGCCTGCCTGGATATCACGTATAGCGCGTCGTAGATGTTCTTCGATGGAACATGTCCATGGCACAGTATCTAGCTTGTCCTTGTTGCTTCGAGACCCGAGCCTGCGATCTGCAAGCTTGAGGATAACCTTCTCGTTGTCAGGATGTCGCTGAACTAGTCACAGCTGGGCGGCGACTATTTTGGACGAGTCAAAATAGAATCAAAGTGCGAAATGTCGGATTTTGCCACAGTCAAAATCCGGGGAATTACCTAATAAGGAAATATCGAAGGATTTTGCCTCGCCCAAAATCGGTATCTCGGATTTTGATTTGATTTTGACCTTCCACAAATAGTCGCCCCCCAGCTGTGAGTAGGACCGTCGCAGATGTGAAAGGTTCAAAACGTTTGACCACTGTGGCCGCGAGGGGTTCGAAAGTGTCGGAGTCTTGGGATTGGATTTGAAAGTGGAGGGTCGTTCCGGGTAGATACAGTTCGTCGCTGCTGCATACATAACGCAAATCAACCAAATGTAAACACAATCAGCTGATTGACGTACATTCGAACTGATATCCAGCACCGTCCATAGTTCACTCGAGTAAAAAGTCTTGCATGTCGTGTCAGACGTGCCCGTCGAAGGCGGGCGGCGTCAGGGTGTGCGGCTATTCATGGTCGTCGCGGTGCATGAGCCACTGCCACGTGTTTAAGGAAACCTTGCCCGGCCCGGAATCGATCTCGAAGCGCCGTTCAACGACGCTCTGCACAAAAAGACTGACATCCTACCACAAGGACTCTATAACGCCTGCAAGGCCCACATCAGGGGCAGAGCCTGCTACGTTTACTCCCCTTGAAGTATCTTTGTTTATGTCTTGTTGAATCAAGAAAAATTGGCGATCTTTAAGAAATGGCACGGCCCCGAGCCTGAAGGCCCCTTCTTTCCATGGTTGCTTGCAGAAGAGAGTTTCAATCATGGGTAATTCTATTTTACGCAAAGAACTTTCGAATCAGTGATCATTCAAACTGGGAGTACTAAGCGGGCGCTGTCCGAAATGATTTGCTCGATGGCGGCTGACGCCGCCACCAGCTCACATTTTCTCACAGAATCCCGCAGACGAAGCTTCGGCTGATCAAATCCACGGTGAGCGTGATAGTACGGTGCGCTGTCTGATAGGTCAAACAGCAAATCACGCAAGTAACTGAGATACTCAGAAGGCATAGCATTCATCTGCAGCATCATCGATGAATGCTGGGTTAGTTTCATCGGGAAGTGATGTGCCGGCATTCCGCATTGGAAGACTACCAACGTACCAGAAATGGGGCACAGTCGCGACAGGGGACGGAATCAAGCCCGGTACTGGGACAATAAACGGGCCGTCTGAATTCAAGAATGGAGAAACTTACTAGACAATGTTTCAACCCCATCAGTACAAGAGTCACCCCTCATGCAGGTATCCAATTCAAAAGTATCTAAATGCATGGATTGGTGACCAAGAAGACTCAAGGGCAGCAATAGACGGACTGTAGAGGAAGTAACAAGGGCTTAAAAAATTGTCGGGGGTGTCAAAATAAACGAGAAGGAAACACATGAAACCGTGGAGGTCAGACGGGAGCAGCTCCCAAAAGAAGTATACCAATCAAAATTCAGACAGATATCCTGATTCCTCGGTGAACTCGCATAGATTCCGCACAGACATTCCCACAATTTGCCCCACGCTCCTACACGGCGACGAAAAAACTCTGACAAGACATAGCAGGCAAATCTCACGGCATACACGCTGACAAAATTAATTTAGAACATCAGAGAGACGAACGGGGTCGAGGAGTCTAAATAAAAGATTAAAATAACTTCCCCAGAGGACAACCCCATTCACGTTAATGTAGCACGTAGAAAGACACGAGCTACGACGTAGCAGGTGAAAGAGCGAAAGAAGGGCAGCAAGTCAGCGACGGAAAGGGACAAGTGACAGGATGGACAGGATGGGATGTGGTTGCGCGGCCGAACAAGTCCGTAAATACCGCGATAGTAACGGATAGTCACATGTAAACAGTGACAACTCAAGTCACTGCCATACCGAATATCTTACTTTCATTACTTCAGGAAATTTTTTTGCTCTGAGCCGCGAAAACTTTCCCAAGATAGAAATTTTATTGACATCGGGCTTCGGATTTAAAACAAACCTCGGCGACCGTCTCCCCTCTATAAGACCTACTACTAACGTAGCAGGAATAAGTAGATAACGCTGGCAAGGCCCACATCTGGGGCAAAGCCTGCTATACGTTTATTAAGAACTATCTACTTCCAAAGAAAATGTATAGATTGCCGGACTTAACACACTTGCTATGCCCCTTCGCATTGGGTGCAAGAGCAACGATCTGATTTCTCCAGGAACAAAGTACTTCATCATTCAGATGACGCAGGTGTATCGTGGTTGGAGATAATCACAAAGTCTGCGATGCAACTTCAGTGAGGCAGCGAGTAATGAGATGATATCTTACTGCTTGTTTCATGGGTGATGGCAGTCATCGTCACGTCGAACGAGTCATGGAGTTGGAATATGCCTGAAAAAGTCTGGATATGATGGATATCCGAAAACCGTTGGTGACATGGTGGAAGTGATCAAGGCCACAGCCCTCAAACTGGCAATACTAACAAGTAGGTGCTGCTCGAAAAAGATTCGCTCGGTGGCGGCCTGCGCCGCCACCAGCTCACATTTTCTCGCAGGTGGCAGAATGTCTGGCTGCTGCTAGCAGATAATGTTCGGCCGAGCAACTCCGTGGCAAGCGTGATAGTAACGGTCAGTCACATGTAAACAGTGACAGACAAAGCAACTGCCACACCGAGAAATTTACATTGAAGGAAACTTTCTTTCATCTCACCGCAGAAAACTCCCTTACATAGAAAACACGTGGCATACGGAGCGGCCTCCGGAGAAAAATCGCTTGGTACATCGATCCATCTACAAGACCTACTACTAACGTAGCAGGAATACATCGATGAAGCAACCCGGCCACGGCACGACTCGCCGATCGGACCTGTCCATCTTCTAAGCGCGGACTCTGACTGTGACTATCTCTTAGGAAGTAAGCTAGATGTTATGTCGTTTTCATCCATTGGGGAAATGGGATCTGATACGGGCACCATGGCTCGCTACCACTGACATGCATAGCACTGAGCCAAACTTCGCGTCGTATTCTTTGGGCCCTGTCAGTGTGATGTATGCATTAGACTGAAGAGAACCCACCTCATACGCTGCCAACATCAGCCGCCTAGTCATCTCTGCAGTGAATACCCAGCCCGAAGCACCACTGCCGCATTTATTCTCTTGTACCTTCCCATCCTGTCCCCGGAACCTCTCGAACGTTCGTCTGCGATAATCTTCAAGCTGGTTCTCCACATATTGGTCCTTCCCAGCGGAGAATAATAATGCATCGGGAGGGGCGTCTCCTTCCTCCTCCACATCCCATGCTCTTTTGCTCAAAAGAACCCTGCGTGCAAAGCGCACATCCTGGCAGCCTGTGACCGAGTTTTCCCACTCCTGATCGATCACTTCGCGTTCCCTCGTCAAAGCCCATCCAAAGTCAATCAGGACTGGAGATCTGTCCGAGTCGCGCAGAAGAATATTGTCGATGTGTACATTATTGTGCATGTCACACTTTTCAGCTTGTATTGCGCGGAAGGCATCCATGACACGATCTTCTGCCTCTGGACGAGGGATATCGACACCTGGTTGGAGTGAGCCTAGCGTTATTTGACAATTTCTCTGACCCAATAGCGTTACATTTTTGTCCAAGTAATCACTCTCGAAATTCACTAGTATCACTACTACTTGTTTATGAGGTCGATCCTAGTTCCGCAAATTGTTATGACAGAAGAGACATTCTTCGTGTCGTGATCTATATCTGCAAATGGTTCTGAGAGGACGACAGAATTTGAACAACGTGGATGACAATAACGATGAATATGACAATGAACACCGTGACCCGTGTGCTGATATCGTGCTGCACAACAGACACGATCTCCATCTTTGTCGGGGTCCCGCCAGCTTGCACTTCCTCGATGCTTCCCATAGCCATGTCCGTGCCACAAGATGCAGAGTCGTGCTCTTCACTCAATATCCGACCCTGCTTATTGCCCGACGCAAGACCCGAGGACTGGGATACGGCACCGTTTAATGTCCATGCTGTTGCATCTTCGTCAGCAAGATACCCATCAAGCACAAAGATCTACTCACCTCCCGTTGAATTGTCGAGGATCTCAAGGAGTGGCCACCCGAAATACTCGCATACATCAGTACCTTCACACGCAGGATCAAATCCGTGCTCAGCATTCAACTCTGGGATAGTTAAATGCACCATGTGATTCAGCGACCCCCATCGTGCCTGGCATTCGCCACTGCTAACTTCGACAGTAAAAATGTCTTCCTCCATCATCAAATCCATGCCGCAAACTCGGGAACACGACACAACGGGCCAGAGCCCAATCCTATTAGTCTTTGAGTCGATAGTGGGGCAGTTATCAACACTGAGAGCGCATGATGGTACCGGTCTTTTGCGTTACAGATACGACAAAAGCCATGCCTGTTCCCGCCCTTTGGCAAAATGGAAATGGTAAAGCACACACCTAAGTGTGTACGGTGTAGTCAGCAGTTGTTAAGCTAAAGCTAGAACAAGTAGCTGCCCACCTGTAATGATGTATGCTCCAAGATTGTCACCACATCCCCTGGAGTGAAGACGCTGTGAATATAGCTTGGATGTATGTGCGATCCACGATTGAAACATCTCGTCCCCCAAACGTGATTGCATTCCAATGGCCGGATTCCGGGACACATCGTCCCACGAAAGTCCGATGGACACCGACCCGCTGACAATCAACAATTAGCACTATCAAAAACAGGTGGACCGAATGTCAAACTTGACAAACGATAAATTTACAACCCCCGGCAGTGGCCCGTTTCTCAAGGAAACGTCCCACTTCCACTGATGCGACCAGGGCCGGATTCTCCCCACCAAAGTGCTTGGAACTTGGAGTGACGGTGGATCGGTTAATATACTGCCCGGCGCATATAAGGTCTTTTGGTACGGTGCGAACCGACCATTTAGCTGGTATTGTGGGGGTTGGATTCGGTGCCGGTTGAAGGTTTGGGTCCATATAATCTGCATGTTAATATTTCGCGGTTGACAAAAGATAATAGCTCTATACGGATTTAGTAAATCCCTCTTTCGTGAAGTTGAAGGAGGCATCCATCTGCTGACTTGCCCGTGAAGTGGCCCAGTCGATGGGCGCACATTGGGGCTATGGGGGATGTGATATTTGCCATAATCCACCGGCAGTACATATGAACTCTTGAACACCTCCATGCGACGAAGAGTTTCGCATAGCAGGTCTCCAAATACGAGTTTCCCATGCTCGTTGAAATAGAATGGTTGTAGTTCCTTGTCCATCAAAACAATTATGACGCAAAGAAACTCCTTCGTGACCATGGAAAATGCTGATGAATGTTGACTTGTACAGCCTGCCAAAGCTTCCGAGATCGACTGTAGGAATGGGCATTGAGCTGTGGCCAAAAGGAGCTCCTGCAGGATGTACCTCTAGATCTTGGATCTGCAAACGATACGCCAAGAAGTCAACCGCTTTACTCAAAAACACCGAAAATACCCTTTACCAGTTCAGAGAAGAATTGTACGAACTGCTTTACAGGCAGGTTACGCAGATAATTGTCAAACGGGATTCTCCTTGTCCCTGCCAGCGGGAGTTAGCAGCGGAAGACAGATGGAAGCCGCCGCAACACATTTAAATTACCATGAAATATGATTGCAGGAAGATCAGGTGATCTGCATACACCAAAGATTTTGGGAAGGTTTGGATGCCTGTTGTCAAGTACGGTGAAATTCAGTCAGCTACACTGAGATGGAAAGCCAAACCTTTGTTTCATAAAGAAATCGAGGGCCTGATCAAGCCGCTAGATGCCAAAGATGTGGACTTCGCCGATGGCACAGGGCAACATTCACTTACTTCCAAGTCCATTGCGTTCTTTCCGTGAGTTTGATACTCGCGAATGATTTTCCGTTTACGGCTGTTCTCGACGGTGCAGTAGCTGTCCTGATATGTAATACCGGTATCACAGCATCTTAATGAACGACTCGCTCGCTTGATTATGTGGATGTCACCAGGAATGATATCCCAAACCTACAAATGTTGAGTAATGAGGGCGGAATGACTGTAAAATTCATACTACTCCCTTATAAAGACCTCGTTGTCGAGAAGCCTGTAATAATCTTGTCGAAAGATTTTCCATGTTTTCGCTCTGCCGAGCACCCATGGTGCGTATTTCCTCCGTGTTGTCTTTGATGGTTGATGCGATGTTCCTCTCTGATGCCTTGACAGAACCAGCCAGTGTGCTAAATCCCGTGGTAACATCACCATGGACATCAGAGAGAGTTAGTTGCGTCATGGTCGTCGTACGGATCTGCTGCCCGTTCAAGAGTGAACAATTATGTTGACAGCAAGCCACCTACCAGGAAGTCTTCCTTAACTGTCTGCACTCGTTGCCTGTAATTACTGATGTCATCCGAGATCTTCTTGACTTCCAAAAGGCGGCGGATCCCGCGCGGTTTGCCTTCCTTGTTTAATTTCGAAAGTAAATTGTTCAGGTATCTTAGAACGGAAAACTTGAGGGACGAAGAGAGATAGTCAATGCAGGTCAACTCACGTCTGAAAGTCGAGGCAGATAGCTTTAAAACAGGATGCACTAGTTGGGCCATGGTCGATAACGGTGTCCCTTACGATCACCAATGTAGCGACGATACTCTCGGCCAATTCTAGCAGCGCCGTTTTATTCTTTGCGGCGCTCTGGAAGTTTCGTTAGTGTGGATAACAGGGATGAATAACGACATACCTCCATGGCTTCGAGAACGACTACCACGCACAGAGCAACACCCTTGATAAATGGAAACGGGGCCATCTCGCCCGCCGCAGCAGTCAACTTTGCAATTTTGAGACACGAATCGATACCAGACATGGTGGTGGAACAAGAGAATGAACAGACACAGCGCATATGCACGCCTTTATATTGTGCTGCTACCAATACCATCGCGACAACCAATACACGATACATGATCGAAGTTGTTGTAAGAATTCGTCAGAGCCGTATGCGTCGTTGCATGTAAACATAGCAGAGATGATATATGGAGCCATCATTCGAACGCTGCTACAAGCAAGGCGACGTCGTCTACCGGGTTTCTTGGATAAGCATGCGACATCGCATGGCTTCATTTCAAGCACGCCAGAATCGCCAGCCCTCCAATCGTATGCAAATCCTTGGCGGCACCATGATATCCTCGGACCTGATTTATTTGATTTTCATAGATAGGCACTCTCCTTCTGGTCGTCCTTATCCCGCTGTATGCCTCGGTACCACTATTAATTAGCTCAGCCTAGCCGTGCGTCCGAGTTCGATGCAAGTTCGATGCTATCCCCGAATATCATTCGATCTTGTATGTTCATTCTTCATTTTTGGTTAAGATGGCATATCCGGATCGTGCACCGGTAATACAAGGGATCAGCCGGCGTTTACATGTGTCTGGATGCTCAGTTGACATCAGTGAAGGATACAGCTCGAGCACTCTTTAACTTACATGTGACGCTTCACAGACAATTTGGGAGCGACCGGCGCTCGTCTCGTTAGGTATTACCTTGCTCGATACCAAGAGTATACGCCCGGTATTCTGGACGAATGCCCGTTGATCATCGGTTCTGGCTATGCAATAACACCGTAAGATCCGCATCGAAGAGCAGATCGTAACATCGAAGTGTTGAAGGAGGCGATTCTGCTCCATTGGATCTCTCCGATCTGTCGCAGCTGTAAATAGATCTTATCGAAAGAAAATTTAGACCACGAACCTTTACAGAAATCTGCCGTAGAAGCCCGTTGAAAGGGGAATTTTTTTAAATAATATTTTTTTGAAAAAATAAGATATTCTGTTAATTTCCCAACGGCATATATACTGGCCCACAATGCACACTGTCTTCAAGACAAGAGAAACAAGTAACAGTTCCTGGGTGAGAAATGGTAGTGCGACACGTCTGTCAAAGGTTTTAGGTCGTTCGAGGTACTGGGAGCGTTCCAGTGAAGGGAATTCGGGTTTCTGTCTCCCGAGAGTCGTGCTCCTCCTTCGTAAATCAGAGCAGATGGCTGTCGATGGTGCAAACAGTGGTGGTGTTGGTGTTGTTACCGGCACAAAGTCACGGTCTCAATAGCCGTGGCCACGAATACCGTTGTGATCACACGGGAAAACCATAAGAAGTAGATAGCTAGATGACGGAGTCCGTGTTGTATGGACCTGGAATCGCAACTGCATTTCCCGGCACTAGTCGCGCTCAAAACCCAGGCGAAATGACTGGAATGTCCCCAGTACGTCGATACAAAGATGCCGAACGAAATTGTATCCGACGGGAAGATTTTCTACGTGGACTAGGTGACGAAGCAGACTGAGATATATGACGGGTACGCCGTTGGCCCCGAAGAGAGAAGGACACCAGCATGACCATACACGGGTGTGAGACATGTCGCACGGACCCGTGTGTGAGGGCCGGGTCCATGAAAACGAACGGGACGAGACGGCAAGCGCAATATACACGAATGTGGGGTCAATACACGGGAACATGGAAACAAGATGGGAACGCAAAAGCAGGGACGAGAACGGGACACGAGAGCAGAACAGGGAAGAAAAGGCCGAGTGAAGCAGAGGAGACGGAAGAGAAGGAGGAACTCCATCGAAAAGTCAAAGATAATTGATTTGATGCTGCCAGGCCTGTGAGTGCCATCCATGATATCGACAATCCTCTGCGCAGCATGAGCAGCCAAAGACATCGATGCACAGACTTGCGATCCCTTGAACAATGGCCGACCACGGTATCGAAATGCTCGCTAGCTGTACTGCCGAGGTCTACAGGGCAGGCAGGCAGGCAGTCTGAAGAGCAGAATTTGTTCATCATCCTGATTTGAGTTGGTACCAGCCCAACAGTGTTCCTAATGGCGTTCGGCCTCGTTGTCCCGAAGCGATATCAGTTTGCGACTGACTTTGTTTCTTCATCGACTATGGCGTTGTAGGATTTCGATGAGCAGAGCTACAGGGTCCGCTTCAAGAGACGTCCAGAGGAATACCTTGCAGGCTCTGAGTCGACGAGACACGGGATAGAAGAAGCGAGCATCCGATACCCGCTTCGTATCAGTGTCGATTGAGTGACGGGATTATTGGGTGACTAAGTCCAACATGGAGGTGTGGGTCGGAACTATGGCTGCGAGAATACGCCAATTAGGTCCGATAGTGCTAGGAAGGACTGGCTCATAGTCTCATTGTACGTCGGTGTGGTAGTTACGTAGAGAGTGGTGATTCAACAAATTTCAACTTGAAACAGTAGTGGCATCCGGACCGTATCCGGACCGATTGCCGAAGTCGAACCACCTAGCGGAGATGGCCAATCAATCTAGTTTTCCTGCCCCAGTTTTCTACCATCGCTTTATCCATTCACGCTCGATTCTGAATGTGCTTCGAAGCTCGCCTAACCAGCTGGTATAGCGTATTTTCCCTTGCGCACTTCAGTCACGAGTCAAACTAGGAGGCGAGGATTATGCATCAGCAGAGCGGTGGTAGAGAAAATGTGGTGCGTAATCGATGGGTTTGCTTGTAAACTTGCGTTGATAATATTCACCATGACAGCCTATTTCTTCCCCGACAATGACTCGCAGACGATTTGACGTCGTAACCTTCGCTGCCTGCCGACCTCGACGAACTCTGGTCACAGAAGACCTAAAAGAGGGCTTAGGGGTACATACTGTTTCCGTCCTTAATACATACGAGCTTGCCGGTGTTTGAATGAGTCAAGAGCATCTAAGGAAGAGATTTGCGAGTTATTCAATGGCCTTCTTGGTGCGCCGTTCAAATGATCTGCTATTCGTATTAACACTGATTATTACAGGGCGAGAAGCTTCTGCCCTGACGTCTTGTAAGCAATACGCGGACAGCTGATAAGCGCTTATCGATTATCCCCAGTCAATAGTCAGCCTGGTCCTGGAGTTGCTTAGTGAGTTTTGAAGCTAGCAATGGTGTGTTTAATTATCCAGTCGTTAGCAGTTTCGAGGCTTATCTTACCTTCAGGATCCCGCTTTGTCACAGCGCAACGACTAGCTTCGACGTCTTCAGTTCATGCTGCACATACCTGCCACCGCCAATCCGGGACGAATCCTAGGAAGGAGGATAGACCATGTTTGTAGGTGGATTTTACGGGTCTTGTTTTGTTGTTAACTGACTGGATATACGAAGCTTGAAGATCATCCGAGGGGAAGACTCGAGTTGTTAACGATCGTGGTATATAATGCACATCTCGTTGGGCGTCCGGCTTCAAATTTGGGGTGCTGATGAGCACGACCTGGCTGTGTATTGCAATGGTCTCGTTCTGCAGGTGTACATATCGATTCTGTCATTCAAGTCGGCCCTTTTCACTTCGTTCTTTCTATCCACTGATGAAAGATACGTAGAATCGACTCTTTGCTGTCTCTGCGCACTTATCTGGAGGCGACGCGTCAGTGCATTTGGTATGTCGTCTTTTCTCGTCACCAACATCGACGTTAACGTTTACACCTATGTTAGTTCACCAATTGGCGAATGTCCTCTTGATTATGTGGATCCTCATGTTGGAGGAGGCGCCCAGCTGGCATTTCCATGCCGTATGGTCGAGGCTGCTGCCATGGTCAACTTCTTAATGGGAACTTCCCAGCACTACCGTCGTTGTTGACTGTCTGTGATGACGCATGCTGGAATTCAACCGTCGTGTTGACAAGAGCAAGGATCGTACGAGTATGTCGGGGAGCATCGCACCATTTCCTTTGATTCTGCTCCGCTGGTCTCCCCGTGGCGCATATACACCAGAGTTTCGTAGATAAGTGCGAGAGGAGCAGTGACTCGGAAGAGGACAAGGCGCGCACTCGGTATATTCGGACCGGAGCCCGGGGAGCCCGTAATAGTCTCCGCGGTTCAGATAGCACAATTTAAAATTTTCTCTGACAAATAGTGTTTCATTTTTGTCCAAGCTACCACTCTTGGATATGCTTATCGTCGATACTTGTTCCGGAAATTATATATCATGATGGAAGAGACACTCTTATTGGCGAGATCTGTATCTACAAATGGTCCTGAAGGTACGGCAGAAGAACAACTTGGATGCCAATAACAATGAATATGATAATGAGAGCCCGTGTACTGATATCAAGCTGCAAAACGGGAACGATTACGGTCTTGTTCGGGGCCTTGTCAGCTTGCGCTTCTTCGACGCTTCCCATGGCCACGTCCGTACCATGTGGTGCAGAGTCGTGCTCTTCACCGCATATCTGATCTGTATTGTCCGATATGACTGAAGCAGGTCCTGAGGACTGAGATACAGTACCATCTAAAGTCCATTCTGTTGCATGTTTCTCAGCAAGTTACCCGCTGTGCACAAAGATCTACTCACCTCCCGTGGAAGAGTCCAAGATTTCAAGGAGTGGCCACCCGAAATACTCGCATACATCAGCGCCGTCGCGTGCGGGATCGAATCCGTGCTCGGCATTTAACTCGGGTACGGTTAGATGCACCATGCGATGCAGCAGCAGGAGGCAACGCCACTGTGTCTGCAGCTCGCAAGCGACGACTTGGATAGTAAAAATGTCTTCCTCCTCCAACGAATCCATGCCGCAAACTCGGGAGCAAGATACGACGGGCCAGGACTCAATCGTATTGGTCTGATGATCAATAACGGGGGCATTTATCGACAACGAGAGAGCTTGATGGTACCGGTCTTTTGCATGGCAGATATGACAAGGGCCGTCCTTGTCGCCGTCCTTTGGGAAAATGTAAATGGTCAAGGTCAAACCTAAGTGTGTACAATGCAGTCAGCGGCTATCAGATTATTTCAAGCTGAACCAGCTGCCCCACCTTCAATGATATATGCTCCAAGATCATCACCATAGCCCCTGGAGCGAAGACACGAGTGTAGCTTGGAAGTCTGTGCGATCCACGATTGCAGAATCTCATTCCCTGAACACATGCGGAGATCAATGACAGCATAGCTGGACACATCGTCCCATGAAAGCCCGATGGACACCGACCCACTGACAATGAATAATCAGTACATCAGCGATTGATCGATTGAACGACAAACTTGTCAAACGATAAATTTACGGCTTTCTCCAATGGCCCTTTCGTCAAGGAAGCATCCCACTTCCACTCATGCGGCCAGGGCCGGACTCTTCCGACCAAAGTGCTCGGGACTCGGGGCGCATCTGGTGCGCAGATATATAGTGGGTTGCTTAAAACACTGCCCGGAGCATATAAGGCATTTTGGCGCGGGTTTTGCTGGTATTGTGGGGGTCGGAATCGGTGCTGGTTGAAGGTTTGGGTCCACGATATCTCATCGCCGTCACTTCGTGCGTGACAGGAGATAATAGCGCTGTAGCGATGTAGCAAATCCCTCTTTCGCGAACTTGAAGACGGCGTCCGTCCGCCGACTGGAGCATGAACCTGTGGGTCGGTCGATAGGCGTACATGGGAATTACGACAGACACGATATTTGCCATCATCCAGTGACAACTCTAAAGGTCCCAGGAAGTAATCAGTATAGCATAGCACGTCTCCAAATACGAGTTTCCCATGCTCGTTGATATAGGGTCGTTCCTGTTCCTTATCCTTCAAGATGATTATTACACAAAGCAAAGAAAATCATTTGTGATTGGACTGACCGTGGCAAATACTATATATTCGTTATGACTTATATGCCTTGTATCACTTGCCACGCTCAGAACGTCCGAGACCGACTGTAGGAATGGGCATTGAGATGTGGCCGAGGGAATTTCCAGCTGGACTTACCTGTAGATCTTGAAACTGCGTGATGATACACACCGGGAGGTTAGAAGCTTTACTAAAAAAAACTAGAGAATACCATTTACCAATTCAGAATAGAATTGTACGAACTGCTCTGCAGGCAAATTGCGCAGATAATGGTCAAGAGGGATTCGTGTTGTGCCTGCCCACAGGAGTTAGCAGAGGAAGACAAATGGACGGAACAGCTCCCTTACCATGAAATATGATCGCTGGGAGACTGGATGATCTGCATACACCAAAGATTTGCGCAAGATTTGGGTGTCTACTTTCAAGGGTGGGTTTGCAGTCTGCTAATACACGGAAATGGAAAAGGCTTACTTTGCTTTGAGGAAAAAATCCAAGGCTTGATCAAGTTGCTAGAGATAAATCATGTGAACTTTGTCGACGGCACAGGGTAATGTTCACCCACTTTCAAATCCATTCCGTCCTCTCCGTTATTACCGTGAGCTTGATATTCGCGAATGATCTTCAGTGTATTGCTGTTCTCGACGGTGCAATAGCTGTCCTTATATGTAATACCCGTACGATAGCATCTTAGTGAACGAGTCACTGTCTTAATTACGTGAATGTCGCCAGGAATGATATCCCAAACCTGCAAATGCTCATTGTTGAGTAACAACGTCGGAATGACAATAAAATTAAAAATACACACCACCCCCTTATAAAGACTTCGTTGTCGAGAAGCCTGTAATAATCTTGTCGAAAGATCTTCCATGCTTTCGCCCCGTTGAACACCCAAGGTGCGTATTTCTTGAATGTTGTCTTTTATGGTTGATGTGATGTTCCTCTCTGATGCCTCGATGGAACCAGTCAGAGCGCTGAATCTCACAGTAAAATCATCATGGACACTGGAGAGCGCCAGTCGTGTCATGGTCGCCGTACGGATCTGTTGTCCGGTCAAGAGTGACCATTTACGATGATAGCAAGCCACATACTATGAAGTCGCCCTTCGCCATCTGTACTCGTTGTTTGTAAGCACTGATGTCATCAGAGATCTTTTTCGCATTCAAAAAACCCCGGATTCCACGCTGCTTGTTCAACTTTGAAAGCAGATCGTTGAGGTATCTGAGAAGGGAAGGCTTGTGCCAGGAGGCATAGATAGTTAATGGTGGTTAACTCACGTCTGAAAGTCGAGACAGATATCTTTAAAACACGAGGCACTAGTAGGGCCATGGTCGATGACAGTGTCCCTTACTACGACCAGTGTAGCGACGATACTCTCGGCCAATTCTTGCAAATCTCGTCTATTTTTTGCGGCGCTCTGCAGGTCTCGTTAGTGTGGAGGCCAAAGAAAAAATAACGACATACCTCGATGGTTTCGAGAACGACTACCACACACTGGGCAGCACCCTTGATAAAAGGAAACGGAGCTATCTCGCCTAATGCAGCAGTAAACTTTGCGATTTTAAGACACGAATTGATACCAGACATGGGGAAGGAGAGGATATACAGACAAGCACTGCACCACATATGCGCAACTTTATACGCCATCGCGGCACCAATACATGACGCATGATCGAAGTGGTTGTAAGGCATTGTAAGAATACTGCGAGCCTCCTCGTTGCACAGGGGAGTGGCGGTGATGATATGTATGCATCCATCATTCGACTTCCGCTGGTGTAACGTCCGGTTTTCCTCGGTGAAGCTGAAAATAAGTTCCTGGCTTCGCATGACTTAAGTCTATGCTTACAAGAATCATCGGACCTAGTCTATGTTTCAGTCCCGTAATTAGGCAATGTCCTTTTGGTCTTCTTCATCTTGCTGTATACCTATGCTTGGCTATTTATTAGTGGTGCTTTTGAGTTCCATGCCATGAGATCCGAATATTGTTCAGCCTTACTTATATGTTCATTCTTCGTTTTGGCTTTAAGACGGCAATCGAAATATATACAGCTCGTAACTGAAGCTCATGCAAATAGGATCAGCCTGCGTTGACACGTCTGGCATCAGCGAAGGATACAACAAGCACTGTTTACTCACATGTGATGCTTCTCAGATGCTGGGAGCCACCTCACCAAGGCATCACCTCACTCAGCACGTATGATATTCTGAGCGAGGGCCTGCTGATCCGCAATTCTAGAAGCTATGCGATAGCACTGTAAGACCTCGCTCAAAAACTATACCGGATCCAAGAACAGATCAGTCGTGCAGTCCGTCAGAGCTGTAAGTAAACCTTACCAAAAGAAGAATTGGATCACTAACCTTGACAGAAGCATGCTGTAGAAACCTGCTGCTCACAAGGCGGACTTGCTATCACCGTTTCAACGGACCCAGCCGAGTTCGTTGTGGAGCGCGCTATCTCGGAGATACGAGAGAAAAAATCTGCATTGATGATTAGTAACGGTTCTTCAGGAACTTGCACATGCGAGCAAATGACAGTGTAATGAATCGCATATCTGACGTGGGTATTTGATGAATACCATGGTTGTGAAGGGAAGAAAAAATAGCTCAATTATCAATTATAGTGACTACTCGCATTCCCAACCACTCACAGGTAGCTTGCAGACTAGCTTGCATGCCCCTGATGACTGTCTGGATCACCTACATAGCCTTCAGGAGGGCCTGCCGTTGTATGTTGTTAGACTAGAAGGACATAGCACGGCTGAAGGTGCCTGTTAATAATAGCCATAGATCGGTCGCACAAAGCTTCTGGTCTTGAACTGGACTTCGAATCTAATCCCAGGTACTTGTATAAAGCAAACGAGATCAAAGATGGTGAGAGGGGGGCTTTGTTTGAGAAGTAAGTGGAACCCCTCTCGTGTTATGGTAAGGGCCTTGGGGCAACGTTGCTTGCCAGAGGCTGGACACGTAAGCTGTTGCATGCAGCAAAAGGATTCGCTTATTGTCCGGCGAGGATTCGAGAAGATGCAAGATGTGCGAAGTCCCGACTGAGTCGGGGTCGATCAATCACAATCATGCCACGGCCTACAGCGAACTTCCGGCTTGATACGCCACTGGTCCACTTTCTCCCTCACTCCTTCCCAATCCATGTCCAATACTCGATCGAACGTTGCCCTACGAAAGCCATCCGGTATGCTTTCCACATAGTTGTTGAATGCTATAGGCTTCTTGTGGTGATACGGCGTCACAGTCCTCTTCCAACGCCCGCCTTCAGGATCCACCAGAAGCCTCCTCATGTAGCGTGTATCCGGACCTCCGTGGACGACGTGCTCCCACTCCTTATCGCTATAGTCAGGATTCTGAATGCTCGCCTCTCCAAAGTCAATGATGACAAGGGACTGATCCCCTTCCCGAAGAACGATATTCCTGGTGTGAACGTCATTGTGCAGCAGGCGTTTCTCTGCCTCGATGGCACGAAACCCTTCTAGCACTGCACTAGAGATCTTCTCCGCCTCCTGCTCTGAGACGCCGATACCCGGTTTGAGCTTGTCCATGCTGATACCAGGGACGTACTCAAGAACGAGTCCTTGGACGACATCGGTAATGGGATGAAGAGGAGTAGACTCGGGGGTAATGCGAAGGCGAACGACGCCAAGGAGACGGGGAATATACCGGCCTTGCAGCTGATACAAAAGTCGATATGCAGATAGCTCTGTGTTATGGCTGGATATCTTTCCAATCCAAGTGCAGACCTCCCACATCCAATCCTCCCAAAGCTTAGTGTCAGGCCGGTTCTCGAAATCATGTATGAGCTTGAACCAGTTGGGCTTTACCCCTCTCTGGATATCACGTACAGCGAGTCGTAGATGATCATCGATGGAAGATAGCCATGGCACCGTATCCACGTTGTCGTCGTTGCTAGCGCGATAACCCAGTCTATGATCTGCCAGTTTTAAAATGAGTGGTTGGTTGTCGGGGAGTCGTTGAACAAGCTGCACAACCGTAGAGGTGAAAGGTTCGAAGCGCTTGATCACCGTAGCAGCTAGATCTGTGTACTCTGAAGATTTGTGAGGTTGAAACTTGAGATCGAGCGTTGTCCCAGGTCGATATAGATCACCGCCTCTGAAGATAAAGGTAAAGATCAACTTTGATTCAGGAATATACATATCTGGACGTACGTGCGTGGCCGTGATATTTGCTTCAGGCTTGGCGACGCCGACGACGCTGAACGACAATAAGATGTAGTTACGGACAGATACAATGTCCTTGAAGAGCAGCAGCTTGCCTTGCCAGAGACCGAATATGCTGTTTCATCTATCTGTAGCCAGTGTTGACGAGCGAAGGCGCTGATATGCGAAGACAACAGAGCAGCAGAAGTGATGCGACCATCAGCTACGTCGCGCCTTCATTGTTTTCAAGCTGAGACATCTGGACTGGGGGGAGAGAAGAATGAAATCAATTGAAATTTGTCGACGCGTTCGATCACGTGTCAGTGAGGGCCGCAGCGACCGGCTCGCTCGCCATCGTAACGACCACTCCTCTGACATGACCAACATTATCTGAGATTTTATCTTGGCGGTCCTCCAGAGCAACTTCAAAATTTCTATTCCCTTAAAACCGTATGTCTGGCTATGGAGATCATTATTGCTCCACCCCCCGAAAATCGGACAATATAAGCGCGTTTCTGATTTCCAGCCTTATGTTCGTATCGTTAAAGCTCAGGCTGTTACTTGGTAAATTCCTTCCTGAATCTAAAATGACTGGCCAGTGTCTTACTGATATCACCAGTCCCCTTCCTAAAAACAATCGCATTCTATAGACCAACGAGTACGTTCTCCTAATCTTCGCCTACAAGTCTAATTCTCAAATTTACTTTGTCAGTCGTCGAATAATCTATCGCCCTCAATGCACCAGTCATCCTTTCGCACCATCCGACGATATTCAAGCCCTTGCAAGCTTCATTTCTCTACTGTGCAACGTGCGGGAGAAGTTGTCTCGGCGTCCTTACCACACACATCATCAGGCTCAGTCTGGGGAGGGACTGGCCTACCAAAGGGTTTGGTACCGGTGAAGCCAGACCGTTGGTGGGCGAGAAATTCGATGCGAGTGGGACGAGCGAGGTTGCAGAAGGATGGCTGGACGAGTAGCTGACGTCCGTGAAAGAATATCGTCCTCGCTCAACGACTCCGAGTTTCCCTTCCACTCATGACTACGAAGTTCATCAGTGCTGGAGATGAAGGTGTTCTTATCAAGGTACGTCTTTTTTCGTTTCATATCTTAAGATAGTATCGTACTAATATACGCACAGAGATGCCAGGTGTCAGCTTGCCGGCCTATCGAATTAACTTTGGCTTTACATGATGGAAAATCCTTGAACAGGTAGCCTCCCTGGGACCAAAGACGGATTTCTGAAAGTCATTTCAGCCACCTCGAACATCATCTTCTCGCACGTCGACGGAATACTTCCGGCACAATCCATCCATCGGTTGAACCACATATACTTGCTTTAATTCTGAAGAGAAGGAGTCCGGCTGTTCATACACGCGAGTTCATCTACAACCCATCTCCCTTCACCGTTACAGGCGCGCCCACAGCTACATCACAAGGCAGGCTACGATGTTATAAGGAGGGGATATTTCCTTGACACCATTCAAAGGCCGACTGTCCGCGTCAGCGACTCCTTTCGCTGCCCATTGAGATCTTTTCAGTGTAGAGCAGAAGCCCTTTGCCAAGACGCTCAGGCTTGTTACGCTCGACGCCCCAGGGCGAAAAGCAATCTCTTGCAAGAAAGGTATTTAATTTCCTGGAAGCATCGATGACATTCATACTAATCTACGCTACAGAATTCGACATTAATTCACTTGTCTTCGTCTTTACACATATAAGGACAGACAACTGAGGCGCGTCTGTTACTCTAGCAATGACAATACCCTGTCTGCTCCTTCCCGTCCTCCCATTCTAGGGATGGACGGACAACGAGTGACGACTCCATCACTAGTGCATGTGTATTGACCCTAGCGCCAATGTTTCCAGCCATCGAGGGCAAAGGATATGTCTTGGTGTTGGGGTCTTATCGTACTACGTCGACTGAATCGAGACAATGTCCCTGTCTCAGTTTGAAACAGAAGCCGTTGAGCACCAGTGTATAAACGTTTACAGTCCACCGCGACTCTAGACACCTCCTGTCATGCCTACCAAGGTCGTATACCATCCACACACTCGAGAAAAAGAACTAGCATTCTATTTTGGAGCCTCCGGACCTGTCAATGAAGCAACCCGAGCACACCACGACTCATTCATCGGGCTTGTTTGACTTGTAAATGTGGACTCGGATTGGGACTATTTCCATTTCGTACAACTCTTCAGACGAATCTTGGTACACCTAACGGTATCAGCTCAATATTCTACGGGGACGATAGGCAGTTGCACGATGATGGTCTCCATCTTGAGGCGAACACGCAAGGGCAAGGTTGTTTGGCGGTGGACGGTGCTGCTTGTGGAGCTGATTGAGATGATCAAGGCATCAACCTGATCGGCTAACGTACCCTCAGTGCATTCTCATCGCTAAGGTTTGGACTCTGGCTTCGCGAATCCTCCCCTTCCGCAGCATCGTTCACTTCATTGAGTCTGCGTCGTCCTGCTACACGTGATATATCATCGTGTAGTCTTCTAGATGCGCCCTAGATTCTGGTCGCGCATACACCCAACTTGGAGCATCTCACGATCATCAGCATGCCGCCTAGATTCTCGCAAGCCTCGGGAGCTCTCCTCGAGGCCTGACGAACCCTTTGAGTCGGCACGTATTAACCATCCTTCCCGTGCTCGGTTCCAGTACACATTGAAGGCGTCAAGTCCGCAGCTCAGCGTGAGCCTGAGGTGCAGCCTTTCCACGTCGAAACCGTGGCAGACCTCTTAGAATGTGATCTGGTGTGGACCATAAGATCTCCTGTTGTTTCAAGGTGATTGAATCATGACGGGGCGTAGCAGCTGAACGAGCTTTGCGGAGTTCAGTGAGTGTGTGAGTTTTCGCTCGCAACATCGAGAGTCGTAAAGTCCCAGGAGGATAAGCAAGGGGTGCCCGTACATGTGGAGGATATCGAGGGTCGTAAAGTCGTACTCTCAGGAATATAAGCAAAGGACGACGGGTCAGTTTACGGCGTACAGATGACACATCGTGATGGGGTCCAGAGGCGCCGGCGATTTTGGGTTGCATGTCCACGGCCATCTCGTTATTGTCGTGGCGAAGATAGAATCCGCCGTCTGACCATAATGTGTTGAGCGCAACCAGGACGGTGACGTGGTGGATCTTCCCGTGGGTCAAGTCGCGGTGCCAGTCAAAGTGTCCGCCCTCGTCGTACATTGCACGTTTGTGAAACCGGACACGGCTTGAAGCTTGAGGCCCAGTCAAAAGTCTGGAGGCTTGTGTTGATAGCCATGGGTATGGGTCGATCCATCGATGTCCATAGACATGTAGAGATCCTGATGGATATACTTGACAAGCTGAGCATCCTCCGTCCGCCGTAGATTTATTATGACCTTCCAGAACTTCGTTTCTCTGCAAACGACTAGTGACAGAGTGTTAGTGAACTTGCCAGACGGTCTTATGTCTTCTTATGTCACAAGCGATAAAGTGGGGCCAGCGACGCCGGAAAAGTCCGAACACACTCTCCCTTTTACCATCACGACCCTCGCCCAACATGTTGCCCTTCCCTGGTGCGCTACCATCCTCGCTGAATACCCTTTCCTCCTAGCTCATATACCGCGACTGTATGGCCCCGACGATGCCAATGGCGTCGAAATTATCAAGACGACGCGTTAGATCTGGAAAGACCTCAAGGCAACCGCATATAACCAGTGTTTTCGTTCATGGTAGACGGTGATGAGAAAATCGGGCGTGAATTTGGTTGCAGGAAATGGTGCGTTCACTTGGGTCTCTCACCATAACGTCGTCTTATTCCCCAGTACGCCGTACCAGGTCAACTTATTGTCGTATGTCCACGCCGTCTCTTACATTTCGCATTTTCGATATCAAGTACGCTCTTATCATATTGCCTGGTATTGATTGACTTACAGGGAACTTCGATGCCCATTAATTCCAGGTTGCTACGCTTCGATGTTGGCCGCGCTCTTTCTTTCTTGTATGTGGTACGTTGAAGCAATATGTATTACGGGTATCTGACACTGACTGTCGCTACCGCCAATGAATTCAAGAAGCAGGCCGCGGCTCTGAAGAAGGTACGCTATGCGAGTCTGCATTTCTTACTTGTGCTGACTACCATCCGCTATCAGAATCAATGAACGGCGGCTGGAAACTGACATAACAGGGGGATGGAAGGCGACGAGGCTGGCAAGGCAGAGAAGGATATGCAGATATCTGTATGTATTATTAGCAATGCAATATACAGGCTTCTGTAGATATGCATCGATAGAAATCTATAGCTGTCTATGCACACCCACAGCTACCTGAGAAGTAAAAATAGAATGGGCCATTATTAGAGAGTGACAGGTAGCCATCGATTTATCGATGGATATATATGAGCGTCGACCCATGCCCACAGACTTTTGACTGGGCTTGAGGTACGGGTGATGTCTTCTCCAGGAGTCTATCTGGTCGCCCATGCAGAACAAAGAAACGGTTGACATTGGGTGCGCGAGTGGTAGCAATGTTCGGGGAGCTAAGAGGGCGACCGGTGACCGGAAGAGGTTCCCTGCCACGTGGCGGTTGCACTCTTGCACCGCGACCATGATTGCATCAACGGAACTGGCACATCCTCCTAACGCGCATCTGACGCGACATGCAGCACTTTATACTCGAGTGAACCATGGGCTTCAGTCCAAAGGTACGATAATCCGCCGATTTTCTGAAATCGTGTATCGGCTTCTCAGAACAAGAGACCATGAGGATATCCAGCGACGTGATGGCAGGGCTCGAGGCAGAGAACTTTTTGCTGCACAACGACATCCAAATCAGGAAAGTCGTTCGCTGGGAAGGGGATCGGTCTTCCGTCATCGTAGACTTGGAGACGCCTGGAACTAGCAATGGAGAACGGAGAACGGAGGTTCGGATACACGTTACACGAGGAGCCTTCTGGTGGATCCCGAGAGCAGGCGTTGGAAGAGGACTATGACGCCATACAAGATGTCGGACTGGCACTACAAAAAGAGTCATTGATGTTCAACGAATATGTGGAGAGTATGTCTGAGGATCGGATTGGTCAGTGGCGAGAGGAAAGGCGTATCAGTGGAGTGTAAGACCGGGAGTTCGTTGTAGGTGACTACGACTGATCCGTGGCTCAGATCTCCCAACGCGACGACCACCATTCAAGAGGAATATCGATCCGGTTTTAAGTGCCGATGTACGACATGGCGCTCTGTGTATTGATACGCACCCCTAAAACAGAGTTAGTGCTTGCAATGAATTCCGAAGCGACTATCGTCTTCCTAGTCAGCACTAGCACGTCCGATTTTCCTGTATTCAACGTGTTTTCAAGGGTCGTTGGTTCTCCTTCTATTACTTCCCTCTGCAATTTGAATGCAAACTATCAATGGAGTGGAGTCCGTTGCAGGCATCAATACAACTACGACTAATCTGTTGCTCAAACATCTCAGGATGGCGACCACCATTCGGACTAGTGAGAGGAATATCGACGTGGTTTTGAATGTCGCGTAGGCTTACGATATGGTGCTCTGTAGATCGATACGCATCACTCAAACGGAGCTGGTGCTTGCAATGAGTACCGCAGCTACTACCATCTTCCTAGTCAACACTGATACGTCCGATCCGAATTTCATGTATTTATCGTGTTTTCAAGGACAGCTGGTTCTCCTTCCATTACTTCCCTCTGCATTTGGATGCGAACCAAGATCACGATTGTATGGGAGCAGGTTGTTAAAACAGAAGCGGCATCCGGGCCGATTGCCGAAGTCGAGTCGTTTCGTTTTCGATTTAACCTTGGTCTCGAACTTTCTCTGTACCACTTGCATTTCGGGGTAGGTATTTGGCTATAACAGCTGGGTAAATTTGCTTTAAATTCCAGCCCCCACTTTCCTTATTTCCTTCCCTCCTTCCTTCTCTTTTATTCTTACTCTCGACATTACCAGACCCTCAGATGCAGGAATTTCCAGAACGAGCGGACCTTGATTCTCGTCACACCCACAACGTGAATTCGAACCGCCACCATTGAAGTCTTTTGGTACCTGCACCTTCTTTTCTATATGCTTACCTTGTGCTCTGAACAGATTTTAACTGAAAGTCTACCTCGACCTTTTCGCTATTAAAGGTGCATTGTCACGATTTTGGAATCGAATAGCTCGCTCACAGGCACCGAGTACCCGACATCATCCTTAGAGTCGATGCTGCCTTGGCTCGACGACAGCAGAGGATACACGGTGACGATCGGTGGATAGCGGCTCGGTATTTGGGCGGATTAGTGAGGAGATGATTGGACTCGAGGTAAGGACTTATTGTCTCCTGTTGATTTTGGGCACCAACTTTGTTTTTAAAGGCGGGTAAGATGTGGTGTTCAACAAGCCATCAAGCTTTGCTGGAATGAGCAGCGGTAACTCTAATTTTCTTACGCTAGCTAAGTGTCGGCGGAGACTACATGTCTCTGCTTGACACGACCATCTTTCGGTTACTCGAGGACCGACACCGGCTGTTTGGGCTCGGAGAAAGACATAGACACATGAATCAATTTTCACGATCACGAGGACGGTGAGCTTCTTTCTCTTTTTTCTGTTCGCCTGAGACGAGCTGAGGTTGGTGTTAGGATTGGACGTATCTCTTTCTGGCAGGGCTTAAACAAATGATAGGACAGGTTCATGCTGTGCGGATAGAAAAATCGAGATTAGAATGCAGTGTAGGTGGTGTGCGGATCTGTACCCATGGTGAGTTTGACAGCCCGAGTCTGTAAAGGACTCCCAAGACTCCACTCCACCCAAATGCGCATCCACGAAGTGAGCCAAAGCCTCCGCCATGATCCCCACTGACTGTCTTATCCTTCGTGTCACTGTTCCGGGGATCCTTCTTACCTGGCAGTCCGATAAGGGACGTCGTGCTGGCGTCGGTGCCGTTGGAGACTCGGGATGACGTTTGACGGCGGAGGGAGAACGAGGGCCGGCGAGGAAGGGAATGACAGAGACGTCCTCTCAGCGAGTGGAGGGTCGTCGCGTTCTGGGGGTGCTTGGACGAACGGATGAGAGAGGGCTTCTTCTAATTTTAGCAAGAGTGGGGTGCAGACTGATATTCACTGTTAATTGGTGTCGTTGATCCTAGTTCCGTGAATTATCATGATGAAAGAGACATTAAATAACATGTTGTCGATATCTGTATTTAGTACAAGTAGTTCTTAAAGGACGACAGAAGAATAACCTGAACGCTGATAGCAATGAATATGATAATGAGAGCTCGTGTACTAATATCATGCCGCACAACGGAAACACTCTCTGTCTTGGTCGAAGCCTCGCCAGCCTGCACTTCTTCAGCGATGCTTCCCGTGGCCACGCCCACGGTACCGCGTGGTGCAGAGTCGTGCTCTTGAGTCAATATCGGACTCATATTGTCCGATATGACTGACGCAGACCCCGAAGGCTGGGATGCTGTAGCATTTAATGTCCATTCTGTTGCATGCTCCTCAGCAAAATACCTGCTGCATACAAAGATCTACTCACCTCCTGTGGAAGGGTCAAGGATCTCAAGGAGTGGCCACCCGAAATACTCGCATACATCAGCGCCATCACGCGCGGGATCGAATTCATGCCCGGCATTTAACTCGGGTATGGTTGAACGCACCATGTGCTGCAGGAGCGGCCCCCATTGTGTCTGCACCTCGTAACCTCCGACTCCGACAGTAAAAATATCTTCCTCCTTCAACGAATCCATGCCGCAAACTCGGGAACAAGATATGATGGGCCAGGATTTAATTGTATTGGACTCATAATCAATGACGGGGGCAGTTATCGACAATGAGAGCGCGTGATGGTAACGGTCTTTTGCATTGCAGATACGACAAGGGCCATACCTATCACCACCCTTTGGGTGAATTTGAATGTCAAAGGCCACATCTAAGTGTGTACAATGCAGTCAGCACTGAGCAGTTGATTCAAGCCGAACCAGCTGCCCACCTGTAATGATATATGGCTCAAGATTGTCACCATATCCCCTGGAGCGAAGACACGAGTCTAGCTTGGAAGTCTGTGCAATCCATGATTTCACAATCTTATCAGAATCTTCCCAGTGCGTATGGATGCGAATGTCGGGGTTTCTGAACACATCGTCCCATGAAAGCCCGATGGACACCGGCCCACTGACAATCAACTTAGAAGCATCAAAATTGGTCAACTAGATGACAAACTTGTCAAACGATAAATTAACGACTTCCTCCCATGATGACTCTTTGTGCAAGGAAATGTCCCACTTCCACCCGTACGGCCAGGGCCAGGCTCTACCAACCAAAACTCGGTATGGTGACTCTGGTGAGCAGAGAAGCTGCGGACATAATATACTGCCCGGCACGTATAAGGTGTTGTCGTTCTGAGAGTGGAAGTCAAGATAATCTGGCTGGTATGGTGGGGGTTGGAGTTGGTGCCGGTTGAAGGTTTGGGTCCACGATATCCAATTGGCACTATATTTTATATGACAAAAGGCAATAGCGTCGTAACGATGTTGTAAATCCCCCTTCCGCGAACTTGAAGCCGACTTCCATCTGCTGACTTGACTGTGAAGGGGATTGCCCGATGCACGCGACCCAATACCATGACGGAGGCTATATTTGCCATGCTCCGGTGTATAGGACAAGTCGAAGGGGCCCAGGTAGTAACAAGTATAGCATAGTAGGTCTCCAAACACGAGTTTCCCATACTTGTTGACATAGACTTGTTCTTCCTCGTTATTCTTCAAAACGATTATTACGCAAAGGAAATCATTCGCGATTTCACTGACTGGGTGGAATACACTGTAAAATCTATCATCTGAATATCTATAGCTTTCCATTGGCAAAACCTCCGAGACCGACTGTAGGAATGGGTATTGATTTTTGGTCAAGGGTAATTCTTGGGGGACGTACCTGTAGATCTTGAAACTGCATGATGATACACCAAGAGGTCAGCCGCTTTACTCAAAAACACAAAGAATAGCCTTTACCAAATCAAAATAGAATTGTACGAACCGCGTCGCAGGCAAGTCATGAATATAATGGTTAAAAGGGACTCTTGTTGTGCCTGCGCACTGGAATTAACAGCAGAGCACACATGAAAGGAGCAACACTTCACCATGAAGAAGAAATACGATCGCAGGAAGATCAGGTGATCTGCAAACACCAAAGATTTGGGGAAGGTTTGGGTGCCTATTGACGAGACGGGGGCGATTCAGTCAGCTATAGAGAGACGGAAAGCCGAACCTTTGTTTCATAAAAAAATCGAGGGCCTGATCAAGTTGCTAGAATACAGAGTGGCATGTGGACCGTGCCGACACAGGGTAGTATGCACTCACTTCCATTGCGTCCTCTCTGTCATCGCCAGAAGCTTGATATTTGCGAATGACCTTCCGTGTATCGCTGTTTTCGATGGTGCAATAACTGTCTTGGTATCTAACGGCACGACACCTCGTCGATGAACGAGCCACTGGTTCGATTATGTAGATGTCGCCTGGAATGATATCCCATACCTGTAAATGTTGAATGACAGGAGTGGAATGATTGAAAATCACATACCGACCCCTTATAAAGACCCCGTTGTAGAGAACCTTGTAATCTCGCGGATAGATTCTGCATGTCCTCGCTCTGCCGAGCACCCCAGGTGCATATATTGTCTTTGATGGTTGATGTAATATTCCTCTCCGACGTCTCCATGGAACCAGTCAAAGTGCTGAACCCCGTAGTAACTTCATCATGGACATCAGAGAGTGCCAGTCGTGTCATGGCCGTCGTACGGATCTGCTGCTCATTCAAGAGTGAACGATAATGATGATAGGGAGCCACCTACCAGGAAGTCTTCTTTAGCCGCCTGTACTCGTTGTCTGTAAGCACTGATGTCCTCCGAAATCTTCTTGGCCTTTAAAAAACGCCAGATCCCGCTCGGTTTGCCTTCCTTGTTCAACTTTGAAATTAAATTGTTCAGGTATCTGAGAACCGAAGGATTTTAGGAGGCATAGGTAGATAATGTGGGTTAACTCACGTCTGAAAATCAAGACAAATATCTTTAAAGCACGAGGCGCTAGTCGGACCATGGTCGATGATGGTGTCCCTTACGACAACCAGTGTAGCGACGGTGTTCTCAGCTAATTCTTGCAGATCCTTTCCATTCTTTGTAGCGCTCTGCGGGTCTCGTTAGCGTGGAGAACAAGGGAGAATGAAGACATACCTCAATGGTCTCGAGAACGACTACCACACACTGAGCAGCACCCTTGATAAAAGGAAATGGAGCCATTTCGCCTGCTGCAGCAGTCAACTTTGCGATCTTGAGACATGAGTCGATACCAGACATGGTGGTACAATGAGAGAACGAACAGATAGGCGGTACACCGTACATGTGCAACTTTATACACCGTCGCGACACCAATAAATGATCCGTGATGGAAGCTGTTGTAAGAACGGTACGAATCCCGTCGCTGCACAGGAACATGGCGGCGATGAGATGTATGCAACCATCATTCGACTTCCGCTAGTATAACTCGTCTACCAGCTTTCTTGGGTGAACCTAGGTCAGTCGGAAGAATAAGTGCATGGATTCGCGTGACTCGAGTCTATACCTACTAAAATCACAAGTCCCCCATATTGTCCATGGACATCCTTGACAGAGCCGTATCATCCTCGGACCTAGTCTATTTGAGTCTCATCAATAGGCAATTTCCTTTGGTCGTTCTCATTCCTGCTGTAGGCAAAGCTATCATCCAGGTATGCTTCACAGTTCCATACCACGATCTTCGAATATCGTTCAGTCTTGTATTCTCCATTCTTTGTTTTGGTTTTGAGGCAGCAATCGAAAGATATACAGCTCGTATATTGAAAATAGTACGAGTGGGATCAGCCCTCGGTTACATATGTCTAGACGCGGTTGGCATCAGCGAAGGATACAGCTCGAGCAGTGTCTCACATGCGAATCGTGATGCTTCTCACCCCGCTCAACGCGTACAATATTCTTCGGAGCTAGCTCCTGCTGATCTGCCGTTCTGGAAGATGCACGATAAGACCTTGTTCAAGACTATACCGGATTCAAGAGTAGATCATAACATCAATGTATCGAAGTATGCGATTCTCTTCAGCTGGGTTCTTGCGGCCTGTCAGAATTGTAAATAGACCTTAACAAAAAAAGATTTGGAATACGAACCTTGAGAGAAATCTGCTGTAGAAAACAGCTGGAAGGATAACACAATCGATCTGCCATCGACGGCATATTACCAGGTCCAAATAAATGTCTTCAAGACAAGAGAAACATTCTCCAGTTCTCCGGGAACTTCACTATTTGTGGGCGAGAATTCGAGTTTCGTGGAAAGTTTTCGGTCCTTCGAGGTGGTAGAAGTGGTAGTGTGAAGGGAAAGATAGAACAATCTCTCGGAGTGCTGAGGGGCGTTGCAACACCTCCTTCGCAAATGGGAGCAGATGGCCAAAGTCGATGGCGCCAGTACCGGCCGTTGAAACAGAAGCGGCATCCGGACCGATTGCCGAAGTCGCGCCTCTGAGTTTACTTTCCCTTTCCACCAGAACGATTACTGTAGTATTTCGACCGTATCTTCACATAACGCGTAACGGGGGTCCATTATGTGAAGATCGGCGAACTTCGTAACGCGTAACAGGCCCTTTTGGTGCCTTAAATTACTCAATGTAGCAATAAAATTTCGGTCCGGCTTGCGCCGGACTGCCTATTAAGGTATGTGACATCATAATGAAGATGTAACTGGGTGAAGATGTGCATAACGCGTAACACCCCGTGAAGATACGGTCGAAATACTACAGTACTGAGAACAGGTGACGTTATTTTTGACACAGAAAACATATGCGATAAAATATATCTGATAGGGTGGACCGTTACATGGTTACTTCGTATGTGTACTGTAACTGGATAGGTACGATAACATTCTGTAAAATCTAATATGGACCGCGGGAGTACCCACATTTTGCGAGCACAGACAAGCACAGGATGTATACTAGACTTTAGGGCTTCGCACCGTCACCGTATAATACGGTTGTACGGGTGCCGTCGTACGGGTACCGTAACCGTACCGTCAAGGGCTTAAGAAGCACCCGTATTGACGGCCGTTAACGGCCGTGTGTACGGTATCAAGCCCTGAATCGCTGGTGAGTACAATTCAGGCTATCCCTCGGGCTTAGAAGCCAAGTACAAAGTAATACCTTTCATTACTGTTTATTTCCAGGCCATCACGGACTAATTTTGAGGTGTTCTTGCGTACTTGGCACTGATGATGTAATTGTACACTTGTTAGGGGCACTTCTTTATAGTGAGAATCCGCTCTTCAATGAGGGCAACGATGTCAAGGTGTATCAGAAAACAAGTTCGGTAAGTTTTAATTACTAGATCATATAGTTTTATGCCAGTTTGACCTACCAAGGCGAGCTCTTCGCATACGGCCGTACACACGGCCGTGACGGACGTACTCATACGGACCGTACGCCGTCGACGGATTGGAGCTGACGGCCGTATACCGTATACGGTACGGTGCGAAGCCCTACTAGACTTTTGGTGTAGGCGGTACCTCCGGTAAATCCGATAATGTGCCCACTTTTACCAGTCAAAAAGCGACATGAACACTCTTTATACGCGTAAAAGCAATACTGTCGAGCCTCAAAGCGATACAAAGAAATGAAAGAGATATGAGCCAGAGATGGCGAAGACGACGCGAAAAAAAGTTATCGGGGAACGTACAGTTTGCAGTTGTTTGGCACACCGCACCGGACTGATATCTCACGTTAGCCAAGTCTACTCGCTGCGCTCGCAACAATGCCAGAGCCCGAACCAATTCCTCTGCAAGCAATGAAAAAGTACAATACATACACTCCCAACGGGTTCGTTGTCGGAATCGTTGATCAGCTTGAACTAGTCAGAAATGTCCCCCCTGTCTTGCTATCCTTTGCTGAATTCGTAACCTCTTCCCGTCGATAGAAGACTCCATCACACCGTATCCGCCATTGTTCTTCTGCGATACCTCCGCTCTGCAAAGCTTGAGGATAACTTTCGTGTTGTCCGATTGGTCTCTGAACTAGTAGTACGGTGCCAACGCTGATGGGTTTGAAGTGCTTGATCTTGGACCAGTCCGGACGGCATGTATGAAAACACATGATCGTATTGCGACTAAAGATACCGTGGCTTATGGATAGAAGGAATCGGTGGCTGCCGCCTGGGAGAGATTGGAACCAGTCGATCACGTGCATCGTCTCGTTGAGGCATAGCCATATCTCTCGACTTAGTCGTAGTCATAGCGAGGCCTGCAACGAACCCCAGGTCGTATCCTCCACCAGTACACCTTCTCCCTCGCCCAGTCCCTGTCTGTATCCAAAATTCTCTCAAACGTCTTTCTACGAAAGTCCTCAGACATGCTTTCGACATATCTGTTAAAGACCAAAGGATCCTTATGGTGCGGATTCGACATCTCGTACGGCGTCACGGTCCGCTTCCACGGTCCATTCTCAGGATTCACCAGAAGCCTCCTCATGTAACGCGTGTCTGGGACTCCAGGAGGAGGGGTTTTTTATTCTGATCGATGTCCCTTAGAAGGCAACGGACTAGAGTCCGTACTACATGCGTGTATACTACACTATGCTACGGTACCGAACATAAATCTAGCCTCACTGATACGGACATGTCCCCGCAGGGTACAGCGTCACAGCCCTAGCATAGACAATGTGAATATATAAGATAAGAAATAGTTTAATAAGCCCACCATGCGGGTCAAGAGGTGACGACCCATCTAAGTCACACCCGGGTGAATGTACATCGCTATCTTCTCAACTTCCTGGCAGGCTTCATACACATACCTGGCCAGGCGAGGGTGCAAGTCGGTGTACATCAGCAGCCTATGGAACAGCCCCATTGGTGTTGATGAAGCATAGCGCAAGGCGGGGAAAGTCTTCCACACATCAGCGAGAAACGCATTGCGAAGATCCTCTAGGTCAGAGTGTGAGCAGGTGAAGAGGATATGTATCTCGTCTTCCACGTCGTCGTGGCACATCCTGCACAGCCGAAATGCTCTGGGTACATGAACTGATGAGTTACGTACAGTCATCCACCTCCCCCGCTCCACTGCAAGAGTATGACTCGCCGTAAGGAGCCTCGTTAATGCCACACGGTGATCCCGGATGCGGACAAGGAGGTAGGACCTGAATAGTAAAGGCTCTGAGGACAATCTTCCTCCTCTCAAGCGCTCGACTCTATCCCGCATGAGTTCCAGACGAGATGGTGACTGTATTTGATTTTGTGCCCATTCCGAGCACTTTTGGGGCACAGCCTTGATGAGCGCGAAGGCATCCTCAGGATTCAACAATGACTCCAGTGACAACTCGTCTTCAGTAAAGCCCAGTCTTCGTAGAACGATTGCAATGTCTCCCAACCAGCATGCCTTGCCTTGAACCCAGAGGTCGACATTGGACTCCAGGCACCAGGTCGGTATGCGGTGTTCTTGAAGGCGTAGAACATGAGCTAGGTAGCGGAGCGCGAACAGGATGCGACGATAAGGCAGAGGGAGGATTCCCGTCTCTGTGAACACGACTGCTCGGATGGATCTTTTTTGGATAGACAGCAGACGTCTCAAGTAGGCGACCTGTACATTTTCAAGTATTTGACTGCGTGATGTTGACACATCCACTGCGACCTCAGCACCAAATGAGAGGAGAGGGTCAATACGACTCTTGTAGATAGAGACTCCCTCTCAAGGTGGTAGATCACCAAAGTAATTTACCAGGGTGAATGTGACGTTGGCAGTGCGACGTGCCGACTTCTCCTTCTCGATAGTGCTGTGAGAAGATGTCTGCATGAGAGGAGGTGAACGTCACTCCGAGATACTTGTGCTCATTAGTCCATTCAATCGGACGACCCAAGATCGTGAAGACGGGGAGCGTATCCGGGAGCTTGCCAAATGCCATTGCCTTAGTCTTTGCCCTGCTGCGAAACTCCATCCTTAAGCGTCTTCCACATGGCACATCGACCCATGGATTGACTTTTGGTACCAGTCGGGATACGGGAGATAACCCTGAAAAGAGAAGGATCCAGGGACGGCACTCCACCACTCTTCATCGCTGAGTTCAGGCTCTCTGATATCCGCTTGTCCAAAGTCGATGATGACTGGAGATAAGCTCTTTTCCCGGAGAATGACGTTCCCGATGTGGATGTCGTTGTGCAAGGCACAGTTCTCGGCCTCGATAGCGCGGAGCGCCTACATGACTTGGCTGGAAATCCGCTCTGCTTCTTGCTCTGAGACGTCAATACCAGGTTTGAGCTTCGCCATGCTGACTCCAGAGAAATACTCCAAAACGAGTCCTTGGACGATGTCGATGATAGGATGTATGGTAGTAGAATCCGGGGTTAGGCAAAGATGAACAATGCCAAAAAGACGGGGAATATAACGGCCTTGCAGTCGGCGCAAAAGTCGATATGCCGCAAGTTCCGTGTTGTGGTTCGACAGCTTGTAACGCTAAGTGGAGACCTCCCACATCCAGTCCTCCCAAAGCTCGATGTCAGGCCGGTTCTCGTCATCGCGTATAAGATCGAACCAGTTAGGCGCCACGCCGTCCTGAATATCGTGTACGGCGCGTCGCAGATGACCTTCGAGGAAGGCGACCACAGCACTGGTCTGCCTTTACCACTGCGATGTCCCAGCCTACGATCCGCCAGTCTTAGAATAGCTTTCTCATTGTCAGTGTCGCTGAACGAGCAGCACGGCGGCAGATGTGAATGGCTCGAAGCGCTTGAGTACCGTGACGGCTAGATGTCCAAAAGTATTGCAGCCTTCTGCTTGGAACTGAAGGCCGAGGGTCGTTCCTGGTAGATACAGTTCATCGCCGCTGCACAACGCAAATCAACACGCGTATTGAAAGAAAATCAGCGACGTACCTCTGAACAGAAATCCAACATCGCCTGTGGTTTACCGTAAAAAGCCTTGCATGCGATGTTAAACAACGAAGCATGATGTTAAGAGTGCGCGTCGATGACGGCGTCAGTGTGGACAAGGCTGCACCACGCTAGTGCCATCGACGCCGCTTGATGGTCGTCGTAGCGCAAGAGTGCCACGTGTTCAGGATCGACCTCGACCGTGACCTACTACCCAATGCATTCCTTGCTGTCCTACCCTTCGACAATGCTCGTCTCTGCAATTCCGTCTCAGTGCCATGATTTCGACAAGTTTGACGAGCAAATTCTGGATCAACGAGGGTTCAAATCAAAAATCTGCATATATGTTAATCCACAGTGCAAAGATCAGATCGGGCGACGGCTTCAGGCATCCTGGAGATATACGGCTGGTAGTTGGTGTGCGTTAGATATGTATATCGCTCTTTGCGTTCATGAACCTTCTCGTATGCAGAGCCTACAGTAGCAGCAACGTGCCATGCTTTGACCAAGGCAGTCATCTCCAGGCTCGCCCTACTGGTGTTCAGAACATGGATTGACGCAACACAGGCGTTCTCTCAGCGACACCGGAAGCCTCAAAGTTCATGACCAACGAGCAGGTGTAGATGCGATAAACGATGGTGTGCTTCTCTTGTTCGCTCTTGACTGTATATGAATAGAGTTCATGTAAACTCCAAGCATCGATGTCTGTTGTTTTGATGTCACTCTAATGCTCTTTGCGGCAAGATTCCATTGTACATACGACGGACGTTTAGTCTCACTTTGGAACAACATTGTGGACGGTACGTCTTGCTTATATACGATCAGAGGTATAGATAGACCTTGCTCACTTCTTATTCTAGCAGGATTTTGTATTCACCCGAAATGAGATGCCTATAGCCTTCATAACACTACTTGCCGCGTCACCTGCACCTATCTCCTTTCTAATTCTCGTCTGGCGGCTTTCCAGCTTCAGCACTTCAGCATGAGCTGGAGGAGAGCTATAGTGAGAGCTCGCCACAAATCCGTCTCCTTGTTCTTCGCGGGACGACAATACATCGTCCTGAAGCAAATACAGGCATCGGCGCTTAGATGTCGACATCACTAGAGACTTGAAGTATGAGGCCTCATGGTTGGACGCGCCTGTGCGGAATGAGACGTATTTGGGCTAAGAATGGTAAATACGAGTTACTTACCATTCCCGACACCTCCATGATCATCCTTCTTCCTGTGTCCGCGTCTCTTTGTTCCGACCGTCATATCCTAGGACTTGCTCGCCGGACGACGATACTCGTCTCAGCGCAAAATCTAGCTCTCAAAGCGTCGGCGTCAGAGGAGTTCGACGGCACTGTAAAGCGCTCCCCAATGGTACCGCCGTGCTGATCGGAGAGATCGTGGAGAGTGACCACCCTGAAGTCAAGAAGTAGCGAGTGAACATACCCTCTCGCGTGTTTCTTCACCCTTTGACCACCCCCACTTCGATACAATTTGCCTCTTGTCGCTGTTGAGAACGACGAGGATGTGTTGCCCTCCACAACAAGTACGCGATGCTTGTCATCCTCTCGGGGAAAAATTCGGTCTCTACACTTGCAAGAACTCAATAGACATCATGTCATCGCTGGCAGGAGTGCAGGTCGGTTAGACCGTTGTCAATTCAGGCGTTGATGACTTGGTAGGGAAGAGTACGCTGCGGAAGGAAGGATAGAACAAATGCGAGTAAACGGACCTCTGAATCCATGCCATGTGCACCAGACATCAATACTATGCCCAACGTCCTCTGTGTCAGCGTGGTCTTGATCTTGAGGTTTCGGGCTAGGAGGAATGTAATTCCGGGGAATGCACGCCTAAGGGCTCCGCGTCTCGATATTGTCGCCATGGAAATTATACAGTCAGGAAATGCCAATGGTCAAGTCGAGAAGGCGGTACTATCAGGAAACGATGCAGCGGAAGTCGTAGGCAAGAAGGTCAGGAAGATGGGGTCGGGCCTCTGACTGAACTCGCATCTCCCTAGGCTCACTTTCTTGCTTGCGAGACACACAATTCTAGGACTATAAGTTTCCGTACTCCTTACCTGAATTCTTTTCTCATCAGCTGCTATTCTATCGAGTCTTCTATTTTGCCTTTCTTCGGCATTGCTTTGGCTTCTTAAAGACGGCGTGATGACGGCCCATCGAGGTTTCTAGAATGAATTATATTCAGACATAATTTCGTGAATGTCACTTCCTACGAATTGGATACAACCTTTGGTCATCTTTCGAAGGTATCGGACCGTCAACGGATCTCTTCGGCATGATATAAATACAAAGTGCTGCATTCAAACATGCGCTGAACGCGTGTTCTTCCTTGACAGCTACCATCGCCATTGACAGTGAGATTTATCGTCAAATTTTGGATGCAAACTTAACGACCTGACTTTGTAGCTCTGAGAATCGTACCGGGGACCCGTCTCATCCACCAGCGGGTGAGACTCCTACCCCTGCGGCGGCTGCCGCTGAAGGCGCTTATTCCCAGAACAACATTCCAAGTGGGACGTTTTTTGGACTGAGGAAGAATCAGCTCCGTTTTGGGGGAGTCGGTGCGTGCGGTTACTTCAACCCTTCCGCCGTGGTATTTAAATGGCTTCAGATGCTACTCCACGCGACTATAAGGCGCGCTACCCTCCCGATCCTTATGGCCAAGAGATGTCCGACAATGCACGAATATGGTCTATCTACCTTGAAGAAGTCGCCGATTTTGACACCAATATGTTGGCAGAATGGCGGGATACCATTGATGTCCTACTTGTTTTTGTACGTCTCAGGTTTCCTTTCAACATTGGGCTCCTCAAAGTATAATACTATCATAGGCTGGTCTTTTCTCTGCGATATTAACAACATTTGTGGTACAGACATCGCAAAACATGCTGCCAGATTACAACGAGGCGTCCATGCTTCTTCTCTTCGAAATTCTCAAGGCTACCGCGTCGAACGACTCCCAAATCTCTATCCCTTCCTCCCCTACTTCCTTCTTCTCTCCCAGCCATTCTGATGAGTGGACGAACAGCTTGTGGTTCGTGAGTCTGGCTCTCAGCCTCATCACTGCTCTGGTCGCTGTTTTGGTCAAGCAGTTGCTCCACCAATACGCCGCCGTCGCCTTTGGCAGCTCCACGCACGATCGTGCAAGACTCCGACACTTGCGGTATACTGGACTAGAGACGTGGCAGGTGCCAATGATCATCGGCCTGCTTCCAGTCCTTCTTCATGTTTCGTTAGCACTCTTTTTCGCTGGCCTTGCTATCTTCCTCTTTTCTTTGGGCATGAAAGTGGCCTGGCTAGTATCCATTATCAGTGCAGCAACATACACGGCCTAAATTACAGCCCTAATCCTCCCCCTCATCCATCCCTACTGTCCTTACAAGGTCCTGTTAACACTTTACATCCACCGTCTGTATCCATATGCCCACCGTCTATATCAATACGGCAACGGCTATCTTATTCCACGTATCCGATACTGTATCATCTTCATGCAACACTATCCATATACGCACGTGTTTAACTCGTTTCGTCGTCATTCTTCTATGGTCTGGGTCATGCACCAGAGAAGACAGGAAGAGTGGAAAAGGCAGGAACAGCAGGAACGACAGGAAAGGCAGCAGTATTTAATCCCTCTCCCCCAAAAGGTTCCCATTCTAAAGGAAATCGAGTGGCACAATCACATTCAGCAATATGCCACGATGGCGGATGCACAATTGCTACTATGGCTGCATTCCTCTACCTCTAACCCATTGGTACAACAAAGCGTGCTGCAAGCCATTTCTGCAATGTCATCCACTCACACGAAATATCTTCGAGGTGCATATGTATCCCCACTTGCAATGTCTCTGCATCAGCAGATAACGGACATAAATGTTGTACTCGGATCTCCTGATGCCGAAAGGGCACTGGTAGAATTGGAGCTTTACTGCAAAATTCTGTCACACCTTTGTGGTCCTCCGATAGTCGACGGTTCCAGCGAACAACGAAAAGTGCTATTGTACTCCATGACCACTACCGAGAAAGCTTCGGCTGCCTTTCTGGAAATGCTTGAAGGCCCGCACCGCTCTTCCCTTGCCTTGCCACAAGCTGTCTGGAAGATGCTAGTCGATATCGCCATCTCCCCCCCATCCCTTCCTACAAATTTAGAGCTTGAGCTTATGAAAAGCCTTGTGAGGCCCCTGACTACAAATGAGAGTGATGATCCCACGACTATCGACAGCCTTACCCATTGGATGAAGGAGTACATTCGCGACAAATTATTGGCTTGCCGGGGGTATGGTCCTGCGCAAACCTCTAGTATCCACACTATCCACCACCCCCTTGGTATCATGCTTTCACTTATCCCTCGGATACATCAGATGTTGCTCGACTCATCGTATGCCTCAGATCGAAAGCAGGTAGTCGAAACTGCTCTTGCCATCATCAATGGCATTGTTTTTGTCATCCGTCCTTCTCTTGTTGGGACGGGAACGATTCTGGATTCTTTTACTGTGCTTTTCTCTTTGTTTTCCTCCGAGTCCGAGGCTTCTGATGTCGATGTCGAAATATTTGCATTCGGGATATCATTGATTTTTAACGCGGACCAATCTCAGTGGATTAAGATTATATTGGAAGTGATGTGGAAGCGATGCAGCGACGGATGAATATGTACTCACCATCACCCATTGATACGGGGATCGACACACTCGTTGATGTTATGTTGTTTCTCATTAACAGACACCGGGAACGGATCCTCTTTACTTGGGTGGACCGTTCCCCTACTATGCGTCACTGGCAAGAGTGTGTTTCGCGATTAATTCAGTGGGCATCAGGAGAGCAATTCCACGGATGGGACTTTCTCAAACGTGTCCTAGCCGTCATTGTAATCAAGGAGCTGCAGAGGAAGTTGGATTGTACCGATGTCAATGAGTCTCTACCACAAAATGATTACGGGGTGCATAGGGAAGTAGACCTGCTGCCTTGGCTGCTTGATATATATTCTCCCGGTTCGTCTAGGTGAGCCGGAATTCCTTTGTTGATTCATATTCCCGCTCTAATGATGAGGTAGCGATGGAGTCCCCAATCCATTGGAATATTCACGGGTACGTTGACGTTTGACATCATGCTTGACTTCTCCCGACTCATTGGAGACAGATTGCAGCACATCCAAAATTCGAGGAATTCTTGAACTCTGGTCATCCATCACGAGAAGACGTAGCAAATGATACGCGAGCGGCGAGAGATTCGACTCGGCGGTACGAGCTGTAGAAGGCAAGTAAATCGTCGAACCCATTGGAAAATTACTGACAGTCCCATTAATCAGTTAACGAAGTTATATATTACGGAGTCCCGTTGTCAATCCTTATCATAGAGTGTAAGAACTACCGTCCGGCTTTGCATCATCTCTGGTTGCACACAATCACGTTCCTCCTTGACGCCGAGTCTCTCAACACCTGGTCCAAGCTGGCGTTTCCAAGTTTAGCGATGACTTTACTGAAGGTTTGGAGTCGACCAATTCGACAGCACTATTCAACCAGTTCGACAAGATTAATTGAATTATGAGAGATACCTGCTTTCTCTTCACATGGAGAAGAATCGGAGGAAGACACATAGTATATTCTTCTCCGACATTAGGCACACAATCCGATATTGTTCTCTGGTCTAGCAAGGCATTGCCGAAGACTTGGCACTCTTCTATGTATGTCACCGTAGAGACGAGTTTGCATTAGAATTATCGTGCCAAAAATCCAGCGCTACATGGAAGCGTTGGTCAATAAATGTCTGTTCCAAGGCGGGGGAGTTTGTCCCGGGCACACTTATCATTAAGCAGACTATGAAATCGGCCACGGCGTATGGCTCTGAAGGAACAGATTGACATAGCCGCCATTCGAAGACGTAAAAGTGACATACCTCTGAGAGTCATCCATTTTCTTCTTTGTCACCCTTTTGCTTGAAGACGTATCCACTGCTTGCCTTGGATACGCCGCCAAGCCAGACAATCCAAGCATCCGGTTAAAGTGTACACATGGAGATGCCATGACAGAGATAAAGTGCGAGACAAAATTCTCCAATTCGCCGGTTCATCGTTCGAGAGAATGATCACAAACGACGCCTTGAAATGCACTGGCACGGTTCACTCTAAACGTCGTTCAGGCAAACATAATTACCAATGTCGACGATACCTGATCCACGGCGGACGGTGCTGCTTGTAGAGCTGATTCAAGACATCGACTCATTGCTAAAGTTTGATCCCTGACTAGGACTTTGCAAATCCACCTCCATCATTTCACTTCGATACTGCAGCATGTTGCCTAATTTCTTGTAAACCTCAGGAGCGACGAACCCTGCGAGTCGGCACGTATTGGCCATCCTTCCCACGTTCGGGTTCGGTATGCTTTGGAAGGCAGTAATTCGACGGCCAGCGCGAGCACGGGGTGCAGTCGAAATAGTAGTAGATCTCATAGAATTTGATCTGCTGTGGGTCCACAAGATCTTTCGTTGCCTCCCCGATTCACCAGCAAGACGATGTATCTTCTCAGCCCACGACCATGTTTTTGACCAACTCCACCCCATACGCAAATCGCGCCAGCTCCTCGGACTCGGCACTGTGCTTGACGGTGGCTTGGAGGGCGCGGCGGTTAAACTCTGGAGGGGTTGATGGATTGGCGACTGTTTCGGTATACTTGACTCTGAGATAACAGAGGAGATTTGTGTAGAAGTCGGTAGGTCGGTATTCGTGGCGCTTATGGTTGGGAAGGTTTGTAGGAAAGGATTTGGGTAGTTAAAGAGGTGCGGATCGCTGGAACCATGGCGAGACATAGCAGCTGGGCAGGATTTGGAGCATTGCGGAGTTCAGTGAATGTGGATTAGGTTCCTCCCCCGTGAATGCTGTCCGCGATTTTCTGCTCACAATATCGAGGGTCGAGTCGTGCTCCCCAGCTGCAGGAGTATGAGCAAGGGGCAACGGGTCAGCTTGCGGCGTACAGATGAACACGTTGTATTGGGGCTCAGAGTTGCCAGCGATTTTGGGATATATGTCCACAGCCATCTCGTTAGAATTCACTGCCTGACCAGGATGTGTTGGGCGCAACCAGGACGGTGATGTGGTAGATCTTCCCGTGGATCAAGTCGCGGTGCCAGTCAAAATGTCCGCCCTCATCGTATACTGCGAGCTCGTGAAACCGGACATCGACCTCCATGCCGACGAACAGAGCCGCCTCTTGGACCAGTTTGAGATACAGGTGATGTCTTTCGGATTTCCCATGTACTTCGCGGCCGTGTGGTCTGTGATGATCTGGTTTCCCTTGCAGCCTGCAGAACGAAGGGACGACTGACATTAATTGGGCGCAAGTTGATAACAATGTTCGGGGAGCCAAAAGGATGAAGGAGAGACGACGCCGTTCAGACGAAGAGGTTCCCTGCCACGTGGCCAGGTCACTCTTGTACCGTGACCAATGCATCAACGGGACTGGCACATCCTCCTAGCGCGCATCTGACATGACATGCAGGATCCAGTCTAGAGGTACAATAATCCCCCAATTTTATGTACACTCGTGTTGAATTGCAACATTGCAGCGGCGACGAACTGTATTTACCCAGATCGACTCTCCACCTTCAATTTTAAGCGCAAGTAGTCAAACACTTCGACCCTTTCACACCTGCCATGTCCTATAGTTCAGCGATGCTCTGACCACGATCCTCAAGCTAGCGGCTCGGGTATCCCAGCAATGAGAGGACAAGTTGGATACGGTGCCGTGGACATCTTCCATCGATGATCACCTACGACGCGCCATTCGTGATATTCGAGCGGGTCCAATTCCAGACTGGTTCGAGGTCAAATGATTTTGATAAACACGGCACTTTGGGAGGTTTGGATGTGGGGGTTTGGGAAGACGAGGTCGTACAACATGGAACTTGCTGCATATCGGCCTTTGCATCAGCGGCAAGGCTGGTATATCCCCCATTTTTTGGCGTCGTTTGTCTTTGCACCACCCCTGTGGCTCAGATCTCCCAACGCAATGATGCCGATGTGCGACATGGCGCACTGTGTATTGATATGCATCAGTTAATGCAATGAATTCCGAAGCGACTATCGTCTTCCTAGTCAACACTAGCACGTCCGATTTGAATCTCCTGTATTCATCGTGTTTTCAAGGGCCACTGGTTCTCCTTCTATTGCTTCCCTCTGCATTTGGACGCAAATCAAGATTGATCACAGCTGTAACACCTCCCTCGTAAATGGGAGCAGGAGGTTGAAACAGAAGCGAGATCCGGACCGATTGCCGTCGTCAAGTCTTTGTTTTCGATTTAGCCTCGAGCTTTCTCTGTACCACTGGGATTTCGGGGTAGGTATTTGGCTATGACAGCTGGGTAAAATTTTGGTTTGAATTCCAGCCCCCACTTCCCATGTTCCCTCCCCTCCCTCCTCTTTTATTCTTACTCTCGACATTACCAGACCCTCAGATGCAGGAAACTCCAGAACGAGCGGACCGTGGTGCTCGCTGATTCTCACCATTGAATTCTTTTGATACCTGTGCCTTCTTTTCTGTATGCTTACTGTGTGCTCTGAACAGATTTAACTGGTCGTGTGCAAGCGACTTGAGTCCTTTCCGCTATTAAAGGTACATAGTCACAATTTTGATATTGAATGGCTTGCTCACAGGCACCCAGTACATGACGGCATGATCCTTAGAGTCGACGACGGCGATGGATTCGACTACGATGCAGAGGATATGCGGCGACGACGGGTGGATAGCCGCTCGGTATTTGGGCTCAGCCGAGCGGATTAGCGAGGATATGATTGGACTCGAGGTAAGGACTCGTCATCTCTTGTTAGGTTTGGGTGCTGAGTGTTAACTTTGCTTTTAAAGGTGGTAAGATGTGGTGTTCAACAAGCAACCAAGCATTGCTGGAATGAGCGGTGGTAGATTGATTTACTATAATTTTCTTATGCTAGCTAAATGTCGGTGCAGAATATATGTCTGCTTGACGCGACCATCTATCAGTTAGTCGATGACCAATACCGACTGTTTGGGCACGAAAGAAACGTAATCAATTTTAACGGTCAAGATGACTGTGAACTTTTTTCTATTTTTTCTCTTCGCCTGAGACGAACTGAGGTTTGTATCAGGATTGGACGTATCCTTTTCTGTCACGGCTTGAACAAAGAGTAGGACTGGTACATGGTGTGCGAATAGAGGAATCGAGATCAGAATGCAGTGTAAGTGGTGTGCGGATCCGCACCCATGGCGAGTTCGACAGGAGGGTACTCTTGTATACAAAACTGAACCGCCTCCACTCCGCCCAAATCCACATCCACGGAGCGAGCCAAAGCTTCCGCCACGATCCCCACTGACCGTCCCATCCTTCATGTTGCCACCGTTCCGGGCATCCTCCTTCCTGGCGGTCTAATGAGGGACGTCGTGCTCGAGTCGGCGCTGTTGGAGACTGGGGATGACGTTCGACGGCGGAGGAAGAAGGAGGGGCGGCGAGGAAGGGAAGGACAGAGACGTCCTGGAGAGTGGAGGAGGTGAATGATCATGGGGTCGGGAGGGTCATCGTGTTCTAGTTATTAGCACGGAGGATGGGGGTGCTTAGACGAATGGATGAGAGAGGGCTTATTTTATTTTTAGGGAGAGAGGGTCGTGTTGTGATTTCCATTGTTAATTGGTGTCGTTGTTCCTAGTTCCGCGAATTATCATGATGGAAGAGACGTTAAATATTTTGTCTATATTTACTAGTTCTTAAAGGATGACAGAAGAATGACCTGAAGGCTGATGGCAATGAATATGATAACAAGCGCCTGAGTACTGATATCATGCTATACAACGGAAATACTTTCCGTCCTGGTCGGCGCCTGCGTTGCCACAGTGATGCTTCCCGTAGCCACGTCCACGGTACTGCATGGTACAGAGTCATGCTCTTCGCTCAATATTTGACCTGTATTGTCCGATATGACTGATGCGGGCCCTGGGGACTGGGATGTTGTACCATTTAAAATCCATTCTGTTGCACGAGTCTCAGTAAAACACCTGCTGCGTACAAAGATCTACTCACCTCCTGTCGAAGGGTCAAGAATCTCAAGGAGTGGCCACCCGAAATACTCGCATACATCAGCGCCGTCGCATGCGGGATCGAATCCGTGCTCGGCATTTAATTCGGGTATGGTTGAACGTAACATACTCTCCCGGAGCCACCCCCATTGTGTCCGGAACTCACAACCTGTGACGTGGATAGTAAAAATATTTTCCTCCTTCAATGATTCCATGCCGCAAACTCGGGAACAAGATACGACGGGCCAGGATGTAATTGTATTGGTCTCATGATCAATGACGGGGGCAGTTATCGACAATGAGAGCGCGTGATGGTACTGGTCTTTTGTGTTGCAAATATGACAGAAGTCGCTGTCCTTGTCCTTTGGGAAAATGTGAATGTAAAACCACGCATCTAAGTACGTACAATGCAGTCAGCAGTTGTTTCAAGCTGAACCAGCTGCGCCCACCTGCAATGACATATGCTTCAAGATCGTCACCATAATCCCTGGAGCGGAGACATGAGTCTAGCTTGGAAGTCTGCGCAATCCACGATTTCACAATCTCATCAGTATCTTCCCAACGTGTATGGATGCTAATGGTCGGATTTCTGATAACATCGTCCCATGAAAGCTCGATGGGCACCGACCCACTGACAGTCAACAATTAGCAGCATCAAAAGTTGGTCGACTGAATGACAAACTTGTCAAACGATGATTCAACGGCTTCCATCGATGGCCCTTTTTGGCAAGAAATGACCCACTTCCACTGATGCGGCCAAGGCCGGATTCTCCCGACCAAAACTCGGAGTGGTGAAGGGAAATCCTGCAGACTACACAGTAATATACTGCCCAGTGCATATTTGGGCTTTGGGTATGGGCTGCTGTAGGGAAAGTCGGACTCGTATTGTGGGGGTTGGAGTCGGTGCCGGTTAAAGGTTTGAGTCCAGCGTATCATGCCATCCAAAGATTTTCTGTGAGAAGAGATAATAGCTTCATAACGATATTGTAAATCCCCCTTCCGCGAACTTGAAGCCGACTTCCACCTGTTTACTTGACTGTGAAGTGGATTGCCCGATACGCGCGACCTGATACCATGACTTAGGCTATATTTGCCATATTCCTGTGTATAGGACAAGTCAAACGGGCCCAGGAAGTAATGAGTATAGCGTAGCAGGTCTCCAAACACGAGTTTCCCATATTCATTGACATAGAGGTCTTCGTTTGCCTCATCCTTCAAAAGGATTATTATGTGAAGAAAATCATTCGCGGTGTCACTGACCGTGGTGAATAATTTGTAATGGCCATCACCTAAATATCTATAGCTTTCTATTGGCAAAACCTCCGAGACCGACTGTAGGAATGGGTATTGACCTTTGGCCAAGGGTAACTCTTAGGGAACATACCTGTAGATCTTGAAACTGAATGATGATACACCGGGAGATCAGCTGGTTTACTCAAAAACACAAAAGAATAGTCTTTACCAATTCAGAAAAGAACCGTATGAACCGCGTCGCAGGCAAGCCATGAACATAATGGTGAAAAGGGATTCGATTTGTACCTGTCCGCGGGAATCAGTGGCAGAGGACAGATGGAAAGAGCAACACCTTACCATGAAGAAGAAATATGATCGCAGGAAAATCAGGTGATCTGCATACACCAAAGATTTGGGGAAGGTTTGGGTGCCTATTGTCGAGAAGGGTGTCATTCAGTCAGCTACGCAGAGATGAAAAGTTGAACCTTTGTTTGATGAAAAAATCAAGGGCTTGATCAAGTTGCTAGAATACAGAGCATGTAGACCTTGCCAACAACACAGGGTAGTATTTACTCACTTCCATCGCATCCTCTCTGTCATCGCCAGAGGCTTGATATTTGCGAATGACCTTCCGTGTATCACTGTTCTCGATGGTGCAATAACTGTCTTGGTATCTAACGACACGATACTTCGTCGATGAACGAGTCACCGGTTCGATTATGTGGATGTCACCGGGAATGATATTCCACACCTGTGAAGGTTGAATGACAGGAGTGGAATGACTGAAAATCACATACTGATCCCTTATAAAGACCCCGTTGCTGAGAACCTTGTAATCTTTCGGATAGATTCTGCATGTCCTCACTCTGCCGAGCACCCCAGGTCCGTATTTCTTCGATGTTGTCCTTGATGGTTGATGTTATGTTCCGCTCCGATGCCTCCACGGAACCAGTCAGAGTGCTGAATCCCATGGTAACTTCATGGTGGACATCGGAGAGACCTAGACATGTCATGGTCGTTGTACGGATCTGCTGCCCGTTCAAGAGTGAACGATAATGATGATAGCAAACCACTTACCAGGAAGTCTTCCTTAGCCGTCTGTACTCGTTGCCTGTAAGCACTGATGTCATCCGAGATCTTCTTGGCCTTCAAAAGATGCTGGATCCCGCTCGGTTTGCCTTCCTTGTTCAACTTTGAGAGCAAATCATTCAGGTATCTGAGAACCGAAGGTTTGTAGGAAGCATAGATGGATAATGTGGGTCAACTCACGTCTGAAAATCGAGACAGATATCTTTAAAACACGAGGCGCTAGTCGGCCCATGGGTGATGACAGTGTCCCTTACTACAACCAGTGTAGCGACGGTGCTCTCAGCCAATTCTTGCAGATCTTTCCTATTCTTTGTGGCGCTCTGTAGCTTTCGTTAGTGTGGAAACCAACGAAAAAAGAACAACACACCTCGATGACCTCGAGAATGACTACCACGCACTGGGCAGCACCTTTGATGAAAGGAAACGGGGCCATCTCGCCTGCTGCAGCGGTCAATTTTGCGATCTTGAGACAAGAGTCAATACCAGACATGGCGGTGAAACGAGAGAACGTACAGACAAGCGCTGCACGGCATATGCACAACTTTATATACCATCGCGGCACCACGGCACATGATTGAAGCTGTTGTAAGAAGTTCTAAGAACGGTATGAATCCCGTCGTTGCACAGGAGCGTGTTGGTGATGATATGTATGCAGCCATCATTTGAATGCGGCTGCTGTAAGCAAGGCTATGTCGTCTACCGGTTTTTTTGGGTGAACCTGTGCCGGAAGAATACACACCTGTCATCGCGTGACTCGAGCCTATGCCTATCAGAATCACCAGTCCTCCACATCGTCCATCCAAATCCCTAACGGCGCCATATCATCCTCGGACCTAGTCCATCTGATCGCCTATTTGATTAGCTGTGCTCCCAAATACAGCACCGTGATCTCTAAACATTGATCAGCCTTGTATGTTCATTCTTTGTTTCGGCTTTGAGACGGTGATGGAAAGATGTACAGCTCGTATATTGAAGGTAATACAAATTGTTTACATATGTCTAGACACTGTTGACATCAACGGAGGATACAACTCGAGCAGTAGTAACTTACATGTGAATCGTGATGCTTCACAGATAACTTGGGGAAGCAGCCGACACTCGCCTCGCCAGGTATCAACACGTACAATTGTAAGCTACGCGATTATGCTGTCAGACCTTGTCCAAATCTATCTCAGATCTAAGAGCAGATTAAAACATCAAGGCGTCCAAGTAGACGCCTGTCAGAGCTGTAAGTAGATTGTATCAAAACAGAATCTGAGCACGAACCCTGACAGAAATATGCTATAGAAACTAGCCGAATGCTCGGAAAATGGGTCCGCTATCCCTTTGTTCATTGTCGAGTGAGCCTTCTTCAAGACATGAGAGGAACTTTCTCCACCAGCAACAGATCTCTGGGAACGCCATTTACGTAGGCGAGAAAAAGGTAGTGTAGCACATCTGGGTTTCTTAAGTTTCCCGAGGTACTGGAAAATGTGAATAGAATGTTGGAGTGTAGATAAACAGTTTCTTGTTCGTGCGGAGGGTCGTCGTTACACCGCCTTCATAAACGGAAGCGGATGACGCAAGTGATGGTTCTGGAATATAGTGATTCAGTTTATATTATGAGATGATTATACTGTATGACGCACCTCTCGATTGGTACTCCGGGCAGGGCTTAGCCAAATTCTGGCCGGAAGTTCCTGGTCCAGGTAGTACACTTTGAATCTGGCCCCCACATCCTCATCAACATCATACGAATGCCAACGGAAGCGCATCCTGTTTGCTACTAACAAAGACTACAAGGTCCTCAACTTAAATCTCCTTCTGAAGCGCCTTCCATATTCGTGTGACCGCCTATCAACAAATGGGTTACAGGGCGAAGTTTTCATGGCTTGTATTGCGAGCGCTTACCCAAAACAGCATGCTTCCCAACAGCGACCGATGTTAATACTTCATGCTGTCGTCGAAGTGTCAGTACACTGGTAGTAACCAGAATACGAAAGACAGACGAACGTGAGGAATCTTAAACGTCTGCATCACGTCCAACGATCATGGATTCCCCCGGCTCGGCGCGTATCGTCACTGTTCGAATGTCGCTAAGTACGGTGGAAGGATATGTTACTTGAACTGAGTGCATACATCAGCCAATGAGAACGACAACCAAGCGATGAAAAGACTTCTCACCCTGCGATAGGCCGATGCCGCTTCACCTTTATCCATCAGCTCCTTCAGACACCGGCTCATCTAGGATCACCAACTGTCCTTGCACCTTTGCTCGTCCCACTCGCATCGAGTATCTCGGCCACCAAGGCACTGACCTCCCCAGTGCCAAATCTGACAGTCCTTGGAGGTATATGGTTTTCAGCCGTGGTCAATGTTGAATTTCCATCGTGTCAATACAGCTGATGTTTGACGACCATCGACATGCTGCCTCGATTCTATTCACCGCTTCCTTTGCTCGCCCAATGTTCATACATGATGTCGGGACAAAATTCTCCCAACGGTGCCGCTTTCTCGTGTTTGAAGGAAATCGTTGGAGCGCGAAATCTTATACCTGGGGAGTTGTCCAAGGAAGGAAAGGAGGGAGCGGAATCAGGCTAAGGATGGCTTGAGGGTTCGGCGTGGTTGGAGAAACTGGCGGAACTTACCATCTTCGTCGCTATCTCCTCTATCACCGCCATCTCCTTCAATCCCTCGAGTCCGGTCTGCACCCGGTGCTGACCTTGCTCGCAGTACGACGATTCGTTGTCCTGAAGTAAAGACAGGTTTCGGCATACGGACGTCGACATCGCTGGCGACTCGAGAGTTAGACACACGCGCGCAACACGGAAGGAGCTAAGAATGGGTGAACGCCTAGGGATGTCGGGTGGCGAGTAACTTACCATTGCCAACGTCCGTGGCCATCCTCCTTCCTGCTCCGACCGTCATATCCTGATGATACTCGTCTCAGCGCAAAATACGGGTCCTGAGGCATTGAGGCGTCGGCGTCAGAGGAATAGATATCTGTGGAGAGTGTGAGTACCCCTGAACATCAGCAAGGAGCGAGCGGACTTACCCTCTCGTGTGTTTCCTCCCCGCTCCGATACAATTTGCATCTCGTCGATGCGGAAAACAACGAAGATGTCCTGCTCTCCGTGTTCATCGTCTCCGGACAAAATTTGGTCGTTCCGCTTGCGAGAGCTCGATGTGAATGATGTTCATCACTGGCAGGGGTGCAGGTCCGTTGGAATGTTGTCGATTCAGGTTGACGTTTATGAGACTCGGTAAGGAAGAGTACGCTGGGGAAGGAAGATTAGAACAAATGTAACACTCAACGAGTCAGCGGACCTTTGAATTCATGCGCCAAGCGACATCAATATTACGTTAAGGTCCTCCTCAGCGTGGTCTTGATCTTGAGGTTTCGCGCGTTAGAAAGGTACCCCACAAATTTGACGTGAGGAACGAACGGCTCAAATTTGTGACCGGCCAAGTTAAGCAAAGAGCAGTGATGCTCGATTGCGTTCCCCATTGTTTTGGTTGGCAGGTAGTGCCAAACAACACGATCGCTTCATGGTTTTCTGTCCGCAATCATTTTCACTTTCTTCTAGTCGCTCCATTTCTCAATCACTTCGCTCTCCTTTTGACCCGCCCACCTACTCCCTTCTGTGTTTGGGTAGTTCCTGGTTTGACGCAGCAGTTACTTCCGTTCACACCTACGCTGCTCACGCTTCAGGTCTCCCGATCACCTGAGCTCTCGGCTTCTCCCGCAAGTCTCGTTGTCAGTACCTTCACACTCTCGACTTGTTGAAACTTCTGGACGCCGAGTTCTCTCCCCCCAAACCCAAGAAATCACAGATTTCTTGTTCATTCACTTGACAATATCTATTCCATATTTCATCCTCTCTAAACGTCCTACCTCTACAGCTTAACTTGGCGACTGGAATGAATGGTAAATGTAGCACCTCGAGCAGGTACAAAAAACACTTACAGGGAGTCAAGAAGGAGGTCAGAATCATCTTAAAAGTCTTGGAAATCGCTGATGGACAGATAAAAAGGAGTGATGGAAAGAGCTAGTGATGGCGAGAGAACAGGGACGACTCGGCTGTATCCGAGCCTTTTTCTTATTTTGGGCATCAACGCTCATCTCGCGACGACGATGCGAAGTCAGCATTGTGCTTTGTGACGCATATTCCACAGGCACAAACACGCTCTCTGGATAAATCAGAGTGGTAGCGATAGGTGACGATGGTAAGTAAAGTATTTGAAAGTCAGATTTGACGTGACTTCGGTACTGAAGTACTACTGCAGCTTCGTTTTCTTCTCTGAATCGTTCTGCAGGTGTACCTGTCCCTGAAATAGTAACATCGCTAAACCAGCTTGTAACTGATGACGATTGCAGAGGACAGGCGATGTCATTTTCGAGACAGAAAGCATATGCGATAAAATATATTTGATAGGTTGGATACTTTGTACGTGTTACAACTGGATCGGTATTATCATTCTGTAAAATTTACAATCGAACCCGAACCAATTCCTCTGCAAGCAATGAAAAAGTACGACGCATCCACTCCGAACGGGTTCGTTGTCGGAATCGTTGATCAGCTTGAACTAGTCAGGAATGTCCCCCGTGTCTTGCTATCCTTTGCTGAATTCGTAATCTCCATCACACCGTATCCGCCATTATTCTTCCGCGATACCTCCGCTCTGCAAAGCTTGAAGATAACTTTCGTGTTGTCTGATTGGTCTCTAAACTAGTAGGACGGTGCCAACGGTGATGGGTTCGAAGTACTTGATCTTGGACCAGTCAGGACGGCATGTATGAAAACACATGATCGTATTGCGACTAAGGATACCGTGGCTTATGGATAGGAGGAATCGGTGGCTGACGCCTTGAAGAGATTGGAACCAGCCGATTGCGTGCATCGTCTCGTTAAGGTGTAGTCATATCTCTCGACTTAGTCGTAGTCATACCGAGGCCTGCAACGAACCCCAGGTCGTATCCTCCACCGATAAACCTTCTCCCTCTCCCGGTCCCAGTCCGTATCTAAAATTCTCTCAAATGTCTTCCTACGAAAGTCCTCAGGCATGCTTTCGACATATCTGTTAAAGACCAAAGGTTCCTTATAGTGCGGGTTCGACATCTCGTACGCGTCACAGCCCGCTTCCACGGTCCATTCTCAGGATTCACCAGAAGCCTCCTCATGTAACGCGTGTCTGGGGCTCCGAGGACGGCACTCCACCACTCTTCATCGCTGAGCTCCGGCTCTCTGATGTCCCGCTTGTCCAAAGTCGATGATGACTGGAGATCGGCTCTTTTCCCGGAGAATGACGTTCCCGATGTGGATGTCATTGTGCAAGACGCAGTAGTTCTCGGCCTTGAAGCTTGATAGCGCGGAGCGTTTCCATGACTTGACTGGAAATCCGCCCTGCTTGTTCTGAGACGCCAATACCAGGTTTGAGCTTCGACATGCTAACGCCAGGGATATACTCGAAAATGAGTCCTTGAATGACGTCGGTGATGGGATGTAGGGTAGTAGAATCCGGGGTTAGGCAAAGAAGAACGACGCCAAAACACGGGGAATATAACGGCCTTGCAGTCGGCGCAAAAGTCGATATGCCGCAAGTTCCGTGTTGTGGTTCGACAGCTTGTAACGCCAAGTGGAGACCTCCCAAAGCTCGATGTCAGGTCGGTTCTCGTCGTCGCGTATAAGCTCGAACCAGTTAGGCGCCACGCCGTCCTGAATATCCCGTACGGCGTGTCGCAGATGTCCTTTAAGGGAAGGCGACCACGGCACTGGTCCGCCTTTACCACTGCGATGTCCCAGCCTACGATCCGCCAGCTTGAGGATAACCTTCCCGTTGTCAGAGTGTCGCTGAACGAGCAGCACGGCGGCAGATGTGAACGGCTCGAATCGCTGCCCGGCAAGGATGTGTTGAGCGCAACCAGGATGGTGGTTCTTCTTGTGGGTCAGGTCGTCAATATTCAATTGCGAGCTCGTGAAGCCGTGCCGACAAACAGGGCCGCCGGATTGAGGTACAAGTGATGCCTGTCCCATAGATCTCGGTCCGTGATGATCTGGTCGCCCTTGCAGAACGAAGGGACAGCTGGCATTGGGTGCGCCAGTGGTAACAATGTTCGGGAAGCTGCCGTTTACTTCGGCAAGCCAAGAAGAGGTCCCCGGCCACGTGGAGGTGGCGCTCTTGCACCGCGACGACGAGCAATGTATCAACGGTACCGGCACATCCTCCTCGCACAGGTCTGACACGACATGCAGGACTTTTTACTCTAGTAAACCATGGGCTCCAGTAGAGAGGTATGATAATCCGCCGATTTTCCTGACACTCGTGTTGAATTATAACAGTGTAGCGGCGGCGAACTGTATTTACCTGGATCGACTCTCCACCTTCAATTCTAAGAGCGAGGCTTCAGCACTTTTAAACCTTGCAGCCACGGCAGTCAAACACTTCGAACCCTTCTCACGTCTGCGACGGTCCTATCAGTTCAGCGATGCTCTGACCACGATCCCCAAGCTAGCGGTTCAGATATCCCAGTAGCAAGGACGAGTTGGATACGGTGCCATGGATGTCTTCCATCGATGATCACCTAGATGCGCTGTACGAGAGATCTTGAGATCGAAGCAGGTCCAATTCAAGACTGATTCGAGGTCATAAACGATCTTGATAAACACAAGGACTTGGGAGGGCGGCTTGGTTTGGGAAGACGTCACTGAGCTTACTGCGTATCGACTTTTGCATCGCCTGCAAGGCCGGTATATCTCCTGTCTTTTCAGCGTCGTTCATCTTCGTGTCACTTTTAAGTCTACTCCTCTTTATCCCATCACCGACGTTGTCCAGGGAACTCTTTCGAATATATCCCTCACGTTAGTATGGAGAAGCTCAAGCAGGGTTTCGATATTAGACGATCCAGTGACGTGTGCCATCGAGACGCACTGCTTGCTGCACAATGGCATCCACACCAGGAACCTTGTTCTGCAGGAGGGGGACTGGTCTCTCGTCATCATCATCTTCGGAGAGGCCAACATCAGGAACTAGAGACAAAGTTTGGAGAACGGAGGTGCGGATACGTATTACATGAGGTGGATTCCGAGAATGGACGCTGGAAGGGGACGGGGACGCCATGCGAGATGTTGGACTGGCAATACAGGAAGCCATTGATGACGAATACGTGGAGAGTATGCCTGAGGATTTTTGTCAAGCGGCATCCACGGGAGGGGTAGGGACAAATTGGTCGGGAAGGCGTATCAGTGGAGTGTAAGACCAAGAGTTCGACTACAATCCGTCTCCCAACATAACGAATACCATCCGGACTAGCGAGAGGAATATCAACCAGGTTTTGGATGTCGCGTAGATGTACGATATCATGCTCTGTGTACTGATGTGCAACATTAAAACAGAGTCAGTGCTTTCAATCAATTCCCGGTTCCGAAACTACTATCGTCTTCCCAGCCAACACTAGTTCGTCCAATATTGAATCTACCGTGTTTGTCGTGTTTGAAAGGGCTGTTACTTCCCTCTGCATTTACATCACGGTTGTAATGCCTCCTTCGCAAATAGGAGCAAGTTGATATGGCGCAATTGAAACAGAAGTGGCGTCTGGGCCGATTGCGAAGTCGAGTCTTCATTTTCGGTTTAACCTCGAACTTTCTCTGTACTCACTGTCATTTCGGGACGTATTCAGCAATAACAGCCGAGTCGATTTTTTGTTTCAACTCCAGTCACCCACTTCCTCGTTTCCTTTGCTCTTATTCTTACTCTCGACGTTGCCAGAATAAGCAGGAATTTGAACCACCACCATAGAGCCATGGCAAGTCTTTTCATGCCTGCGCTTTCTTTCTATCTGCTTACCTTGCATTCTGAACAGATTTCAACTCTCGACGACCTGAGTCCTTTTCGCTATTGAAGGTACATAAACACGATTGTTGAATTGAATAGCTTGCTCATAGGCACCCAGTACATGACGACATGATCCTTGCAGTTGCAGAGTCGGTGCTGCCTCGACTCGAAGACAGTAGCGGATTCGAATACTATACAGAGGATATACCGCAATGACGAGTGGATAGCAGCTCGATGTTTGGGCTCAACCGAGCAAATTAGTGAAGAGATAATTGGACGGTAAGGACTTGTCATCTGTTGTTAGTTTTGGGTGCTAACTCTGCTTTTGGAGGTGGCAAAGATCTGGCAGTGAGATGTGGTGTTCAACAAGTGACCTAGCTTTGCTGGAATGAGCGGTGGTAGATTGATTTACTATAATTTTCTTTCGCTAGCTAAGTGTCGGTACAGAATATATGTCTGCTTGATGCGACCATCTATCAGTTATTCAAGGACCAATACTGGCTGTTTGGGCACGAAGAAAAACGTAATCACCTTAACGGTCACGACGATGGTGAGCCTTTTTCTATGTTTTCTCTTCGCCTGAGACGAACTGAGGGTTTGTATCAGGATTGGACATATCCTTTTCTGGCATGGCTTGAACGAAGGGTAGGGCAGGTTTATGGCGGGCGGAAGGAAGGGAATGATGTGGGTCGGGAGGGTCAATACATGTCGCAGCCTCTAAAATTGTGTATGTATGAGAAACATTGAACTTTCTGGTATAAAATTTCCACTTTTGATGTACTTTTGAGATGAGTGAAACTGTTCTTATACCGCTGCCAACCCCAAGTGACACCAACCGCCGGCCCCCAATCACTAAGTGTATAGGTGCGCTACTTGTCGAGGATGAAGAAGATTGTTGTGCCAAAGTCTGAAGTTGTTTAATGTGTCATGAAGATGGTTAGTGGGCCCACGGCACAACCACCAGGACCGTCTTGAAGCGTGCAAAATAGTATGATGCCATCACTCACGACCGATTTGCTTTTGGGCTGGGTGCAGACTGGGTCGCAGACAGTTCAGATTTTCACTGTTAATTGGTGTCATTGATCTCATAGTTACGTGAATTATCATGATGGAAGAGACATTCTTGTTGTCGATATCTATATTTACAAGTAGTCCTTGAAGGATGATAGAAGAATAATGTGAACGCCGATAGTAATGAATATGATAATGAGCGCTCGTGTACTGATATCATGCTGCACAACAGAAATGGTCTCCGTCTTGATTGAGGCCTCGCAACCTTGCATTTTCTCGATGCTTCCCGTGGCCACGTCCGTACCGCGTGGTGCAGAGTCGTGCTTTTGACCCAATATCGGACCCGTATTGTCTGATGTGACTGACGAAGGCCCTGAGGACTGGGATACGGTACCATTTGGGATCCATTCTGTTGCATGTTCATCAGTAAAATACCTGCTGTGTACAAAGATCTACTCACCTCCTGTGGAAGAGTCATGGATCTCAAGGAGTGGCCACCCGAAATACTCGCATACATCAGCGCCGTCGCGTGCAGGATCGAATCCGTGCTCGGCATTTAACTCGGGTATAGTTGAACGTAACATACTCTCCTGGAGGCACCCCCATTGTGTCTGCGACGCGTGACCTCTGACTTCGATAGTAAAAATATTTTCCTCCTGCAACGAATCCACGCCGCAAACTCGGGAACAAAATACGACTGGCCAGGATGTGATTGTATTGGTCTCATAGTCAATGACGGGGGCAGTTATCGACAATGAGAGTGCGTGATGGTACTGGTCTTTTGTGTTGCAAATATGACAGAAGTCGCTGTCCTTGTCCTTTGGGAAAATGTGAATGTAAAACCACACATCTAAGTACGTACAATGCAGTCAGCAGTTGTTTCAAGCTGAACCAGCTGCCCACCTGCAATGACATATGCTTCAAGATCGTCACCATAATCCCTGGAGCGGAGACATGACTCTAGCTTGGAAGTCTGCGCAATCCACGATTTCTCAAACCCATCAGAATCTTCCCAACGTGTATGGATCATAATGGATGGGTTTCTGATAACCTCATCCCATGAAAGCTCGATGGTCACCGACTCACTGACAGTCAACAATTAGCAGCATCAAAAGTTGGTCGACTGAATGACAAACTTGTCAAACGATGGATTAACGGCTTCCATCGATGGCCCTTTTAGCCAAGAAATGACCCACTTCCACTGGTGCGGCCAAGGCCGGATTCTCCCGACCAAAACTTGGGGTGGTGAAGAGAAATCCTGCAGACTACACAGTAATATACTGCCCAGTGCATATTTGGGCTTTGGGTATCGGCTGCTGTAGGCAGAGTCGGACTCGTATTGTGGGGGTTGGAGTCGGTGCCGGTTGAAGGTTTGAGTCCATGGTATCATGGTATTGACGAAAGATGTTCCGTGACAAAGGTGAATAGCTTCATAACAATATCGTAAATCCCCCTTCCGCGAACTTGAAGCCGACTTCCATCGGTTTACTTGACTGTGAAGTGGATCGCCCGATACGCGCCACCTGTAACCATGACCGAGGCTATATTTGCCATGTTCCTGTGTATAGGACAAGACAAACGGGCCCAGGAAGTAATAACTATAGCGTAGTAGGTCTCCAAACACGAGTTTCCCATATTTATTGACATAGAGGACTTCGTCTGCCTCATCCTTCAAAAGGATTATTACGTGAAGAAAATCATTCGCGATGTCACTGACCATGGTGTGTAAGCTGTAACTGCCATCACCTAAATATCTATAGCTTTCTATTGGAAAAACCTCCGAGACCGACTGTAGGAATGGGTATTGACCTTTGGCCAAGGGTAACTCTTGGGGAACATACCTGTAGATCTTGAAACTGAATGATGATACACCGGGAGATCAGCTGCTTTACTCAAAAACACAAAAGAATAGTCTTTACTAATTCAAAAAAGAACCGTATGAACCGCGTCGCAGGCAAGCCACGGAGGTAATGCTGAAAAAGGATTCGATTTGTACCTGTCCGCGGGAATCAGTGGCAGAGGACAGATGGAAAGAGCAACGCCTTACCATGAAGAAGAAATATGATCGCAGGAAAATCAGGTGATCTGCATACACCAAAGATTTGGGGAAGGTTTGGGTGCCTATTGTCGAGAAGGGTGTCATTCAGTCAGCTACACAGAGACGGAAAGTTGAACCTTTGTTTCATGAAAAAATCAAGGGCCTGATCAAGTTGCTAGAATACAGAGCATGTAGACCTTGCCAACAACATAGGGTAGTATTTACTCACTTCCATCGCATCCTCTCTGTCATCGCCAGAGGCTTGATATTTGCGAATGACCTTCCGTGTATCACTGTTCTCGATCGTGCGATAACTGTCTTGGTATCTAACGACACGATACTTCGTCGATGAACGAGTCACCGGTTCGATTATGTGGATGTCACCGGGAATGATATTCCACACCTGTGAAGGTTGAATGACAGGAGTGGAATGACTGAAAATCACATACTGATCCCTTATAAAGACCCCGTTGTTGAGAACCTTGTAATCTTTCGGATAGATTCTGCAGGTCCGAGCTCTGCCGAGCTCCCCAGGTGCGTATTTCTTCAATATTGTCCTTGATAGTTGATGTGATATTCCTCTCCGATGTCTCCACGGAACCAGTCAAAGCGCTGAATCCCGTGGTAACTTCATCATGGACATCGGAGAGTGCTAGTCGTGTCATGGTCGTCGTACGGATCTGCTGCCCATTCAAGAGTGAACGATAATGATGATAGGGAGCCACCTACCAGGAAGTCCTCTTTAGCCGCATGTACTCGTTGTCTGTAAGCACTGATGTCCTCCGAAATCTTCTTGACCTTCAAAAAACGCCGGATCCCGCTCGGTTTGCCTTCCTTGTTTAACTTTGAAAGTAAATCGTTCAGGTATCTGAGAACAAAGGCTTGTAGGAGGCATAGATAAATATTGTTGGTCAACTTACGTCTGAAAATCGAGACAGATATCTTTAAAGCATGAGGCGCTAGTCGGACCATGGTCGATGATGGTGTCCCTTACGACAACCAGTGTAGCGACGGTGTTCTCAGCTAATTCTTGCAGATCTTTTCCATTCTTTGCGGCGCTCTGCGGGTTTCGTTAGGGTGGAGAACAAGGAAGAATAGAAACATACCTCAATGGTTTCGAGAACGACTACCGCACACTGGGCAGCACCCTTGATAAAAGGAAACGGAGTCATCTCGCCTGCTGCAGCAGTCAACTTTGCGATCTTGAGACATGAGTCGATACCAGACATAGTGGTTTAACGAGGGGACGTACAGACAAACGCTGCACAGCATATGTACAACTTGATATACCATTGAATACGCGCCACATGATTAAAGCTGTTGTAAGAAGTTCTAAGAACGGTACGAATCCAGTCGTTGCATGGGAACATGTTTGTGATGATATGTATGCAGTCATCATTCGAATGCCGCTGCTGTAAGCAAGGCGACATCATCCACCAAATTTTCATGGGTGAACTTGCGCCAGAAGAATAAGCATATGGCATCGTGTGACTCGGGTCTATGTTTACTAGAATCGCCAGCTCGCCACACTGTCCGTGCAAATCCTTGATGGCGCCAGATCATCCTCGGACATAGTCTATTTGAGTCTCGTCAATATGCAATCTCCTTTTGATTGTCCTAGTCATGCTGTATACCTCGGCTCACCTATTTAATTCCTAATAATATCGTTCAGCTTTGTATGTTCATTCTTCCGGCTTTGAGACGGCAATCGAAAGATATACAGTTCGTATATTGAAGGTAACACAAATCATTTATATATGTCTAGACGCCGTTGACATCAACGGAGGATACGGCTCCAGCAGTGGCAACTTACATGTGAATCGTAATGCTTCGCAGATAACTTGGGAGTAACCGACACTCGTCTCGCCAAGTATTACCTCGTTCGACACGTACAATTGGAAGCTACGCAATAATACTGTAAGACCTTGTCCACAGCTACCCCAGGTCCAAGAACAGATCAGAACATCAAAGTGTCGAAGTGTCGAAGTAGACGCCTGTCAGGACTGTAAGTAGATGTATCAAAACAAAATTGGGGCACGATCCCTGACAGAAATATGCTGTAGAGGCTGAATGCTCAAAAAACGGATCCGCCATCGTAGAGTACGCCGTCTTCAAGACATGAGAGCAAATTGCTCCATCAGCAACAAATCTCTAGGAACGCCGTTTACGTAGGCGAGGAACGGCTGATCAGAGAAATCGATATCTTATCCTGGGAGCGAGGAGACTTACCCTCTCGCGTGTTCCGTCCCGGCTCCGATACAATTCGTATCTCGTCGCTGTCGAGAACAACGAAGAGGTTATGCTTTCCAACAACAAATGCGCGTGCTCGTCATCTCGGAGAAAAATTCAGTCCTTCCGTCCGCGAAAAGTCTACGTACATCATGTCACCACTGGCAAGGGTGCAGATCGGTTACAAGGTCGGTCGATTCAAGTTGACGTTGATGAGACTCGGATGGGAAGTACGCTGGGGAAGGAAAATTAGAACAAACGTAGCACTCGGCGAGTAAGCAGACCTTTGAATCCATGCCCAATACACCAAGCGGCAACAACATCACGTTAAGGTCCTCCTGGTCAGCGTGGTCTCTTCAGATTTTGCACGGTAGAATGGCGGCTGGAATGAATGGTAGATGTACCACCTCGAGCGGGTACCAAAAGCACTTACAGGGCATCAAGAAGGAGGCCAGAATCATCTTGAAAGTCTTGGAGATCGTTGATAGACAGGAAAGAAGGAGTGATGGAAAGAGCTAGGGATGGCGAGAGAGAAGGGACGACTCGGCTGTACCCGAGCTTTTTTCTTATTTTGGGCATCAATGCCCATCTTGCGACAAGTCAGCACCATGCTTTGTGACGCATATTCTACAAGCACAAACACGCTCTCTGGATAAATATTAGTGGTAACGAAAGGTGACGACGGTAAGAGAGGTCAGATCGACCGTGGCACATCACCCCTCTTTATACCCGTACACCCGCATCCAATATTCATGACTGACGGTGCTTCGCTAAGCCACACAACCAAGAATGCTCCGCCTACCATTCAAACCAACGGATTATTCCTCTGATATCGCGGTATGTAAAGTATTTGAAATGTCAGATTTGACGTGACTTCGGCGCTGAAGTTTCGTTTTCTTCTCTAATCCTGAATCGTTCTGCAGGTGTACCTGTCACTGAATTAGTAACATCACTAAACCGGCTTGTAACTGATGACGATTGCAGAGGACAGGCGATGTCATTTTCGAGACAGACAGCGTATGCGATAAAATATATTTGATAGGTTCGACCGTACGTTACATGGATACTTTGTACATGTGTTACAACTGGATCGGTATTATCATTCTGTAAAATCTACAATCGAACCCGAACCAATTCCTCTGCAAGCAATGAAAAAGTACGACACATACACTCCCAACGGGTTCGTTGTCGGAATCGTTGATCAGCTTGAACTAGTCAGGAATGTCCCCCGTGTCTTGCTATCCTTTGCTGAATTCGTAATCTCCATCACACTGTATCCGCCATTGTTCTTCCGCGATACCTCCGCTCTGCAAAGCTTGAGGATAACTTTCGTGTTGTCCGATTGGTCTCTGAACTAGTAGGACGGTGCCAACGGTGATGGGTTTGAAGTACTTGATCTTGGACCAGTCCGGACGGCATGTATGAAAACACATGATCGTATTGCGACTAAGGATACCGTGGCTTATGGATAGGAGGAATCGGTGGCTGCCGCCTTGAAGAGATTGGAACCAGCCGATTGCGTGCATAGTCTCGTTAAGGCGTAGTCGTATCTCTCGACTTAGTCGTAGTCATAGCGAGGCCTGCAATGAACCCCAGGTCGTATCCTCCACTGGTACACCTTGTCTCTCGCTCCTTCCCAGTCCGTATCCAAAATTCTCTCAAATGTCTCCCTACAAAAGTCCTCAGGCATGCTTTCGACATATCTGTTAAAGACCAAAGGATCCTTATAGTGCAGGTTCGACATCTCGTACGCGTCACAGCCCGCTTCCACGGTCCATTCTCAGGATTCACCAGAAGCCTCCTCGTGTAATGCGTGTCTGGGGCTCCGCGGACGGCACTCCACCACTCTTCATCACTGAGTTCAGGCTCTCTAATGCCCGCTTGTCCAAAGTCGATGATGACTGGAGACCGGCTCTTTTCCCAGAGAATGACGTTCCCGATGTGGATGTCATTGTGCAAGACGCAGTAGTTCTCGGCCTCGATAGCGCGGAGCACTTCCATGACTTGGCTGGAAATCCGCTCTGCTTCTTGCTCTGAGACGCCAATACCAGATTTGAGCTTCGACATGCTAACGCCGGGGATATACTCGAAAATGAGTCCTTGAACGACGTCGGCGATGGAATGTAGGGTAGTAGAATCCGGGGTTAGGCAAAGACGAACAACGCTAAATAGACGGGGAATATAACGGCCTTGCAGTCGGCGCAAAAGTCGATATGCCGCAAGTTCCGCGTGTGGCTCGACACCTTGTAACACCAAGTGGAGACCTCCCACATCCAGTCCTCCCAAAGCTCGATGTCAAGCCGGTTCTCGTCATCGCGTATAAGCTCGAACCAGTTAGGCGCCACGCCGTCCTGAATATCCCGTACGGCGTGTCGCAGATGATCTTCGAGGGAAGGCGACTACGGCACTGGTCCGCCTTTACCACTGCGATGTCCCAGCCTACGATCTGCCAGCTTCAGGATAACCTTCCCGTTGTCAGGTTGTCGCTGAACGAGTAGCACGGCGGCAGATGTGAATGGCTTGAAGCGCTTGATTACTGTGGCTGCAAGCGGTCTAAAGTTATTCGAGCCTTCTGCTTGGAATTGAAGGTCGAGGATGGTTCCGGGTAGGTACAGTTCACCACCGCTGCACAACCCAAATCAACACGCGTATTGAAAGAAAATCAGCGACGTACCTCTGAACAGAAATCCAACGTCGCCCACGATTCCCTCGGGTAAAAAGCCTTCCATGCCATGTTAAACAACGAAGCATGAAGTTAAGAGTGCGCGTCAATGACGGCGTCAGTGTGGACCAGGCTGCACCATGCTAGTGCCATCGACGCTGCTTGATGGTCGCCGTCGTAGCGCAAGAGTGGCACGTGTTCAGGATCGACCTTGACCGCGACCTACTTGATTCATTCCTTGCTCTCCTACCCTTCGACAATGCTCGTCTCTGCCATTCCGTCTCAGCGCCACGATTTTTACAAGTTTGACACGTAAATTCCTGATTTTTCAGGGGTCTAACGAGAATTCAAATCGAAAATCTGCATATATGCTAGCCGCGAGGATTAACTCAGGCTTGGGCAACGGCTTCTGGAATCTGGGAGATTTACGGTTGGTAGTCGATGTGCGTTGGATATGTATATCACTTTTTGCGTTCTTTGACCCTCTTGTATGCACAGTCGAAAGGCAGCAGCAACGCGGCTTGGATCACTGGTCGATCTGCAGACTCTCGCTCTGCTTGACCACTACTGCTGGTCTTCAGAAGGCGGATGCCGTATAGGCGTTGATCATTCTGTCAGCGACACTGGAAGCTTCCAAGTTTACGACCAGCGAGCAGATGTAGATGCGGTAAGGGATGGTGCGGACCGTACGGTATGCCTTTTTCTCGTTCACTCTTGACTGTGCATGACTGGACACTCGTGTAACTACCAGGCTTCTATGTCGTCTCCTGGTTTGGTGTCACTCTAATTCGCTTTGCGGCAAGATTCCATTATGCGTACGGCGGCACTTTTAAACAATGCCATTGTAATGTGTAGACGGTACGTCTTGTTTATATGGGATCAGAGATATGGACCTCGCTCACTTTTTACTCTAGCAGGATTTCATATTCACCCGAAATGAGATGCCTATATGCCTCATGGCCGAACATACCACACTATACTCGCATCACCTGCACCTACGATGAACCTTTGCTTTTCTCGTTTGGCGACTTTCCGACTGCGGCGCGCTGAGCCAAAGGAGTGTTTTAGTTCGAGCTTACCACAATGCCGTCTCTTTCAAATCCTTCCTCCGACCTGCACCCGGTGCTTCGTGGGACAACAACATGTCGTTCTGAAGGAAAAACAGGTTTCGGCACACCGACATCAATATCGCTAGAGACTTGAGGCCTATGCCTGATGGTTCGACGTGCGCGTGCAGAATGGAACGATATTTGGGCTAAGAATGGTGGATGCGAGTAACTTACCATTCCTGACACGTCCATGGTCATCCTCCTTCCCCGTGTCCCTTCGTCCCTTTGTTCCGACCGGCATATCCAAGGGCTTTGCTCGCCCGACGACGACACTCGTCTCAGCGCAAAATATGGCTCTTAAAGCGTCGACATCGGAGGAGTTCGACAGCACCGTAAAGTGCTCCCCACTGCTACCGCCGTGCTGATCAGAGAGATCGGGGAGAGTGACCACCCTGAAGTCAAGGAGTAGCGAGTGAACGTATCCTCTCGCGTGTTTCCTCACCCTTTGACCACCTCCGCTTCGATGCAATTCGCCTTTCGTCGCTGTCGAGAACGACGAGGATGTGTTGCCCTCCACAACAAGTCCGCGATGCTTGTCGCCCTCTTGGGGAAAAATTCGGTCTCTACACTTGCAAGAACTCAATAGACATCATGTCATCGCTGGCAGGGGTGCAGGTCGGTTAGACCGTTGTCAATTCAGGCGTTAATGACTCGGTAGGGAAGAGTACGCTGCGGAAGGAAGGATAGAACAAATGCGAGTAAACGGACGTCTGAATCTATGCCATGTGCACCAGACATCAATACTATGCCCAACGTCCTCTGTGTCAGCGTGGTCTTGATCTTGAGGTTTCGGGCTAGGAGGAATGTAATTCCGGGGAATGCACGCCTAAGGGCTCCGCGTCTCGATATTGTTGCCATGGAAATCATACAGTCAGGAAATGCCAATGGTCAAGTCGAGAAGGCGGTACTATCAGGAAACGATGCAGCGGGAGTCGTAGGCAAGAAGGTCAGGAAGATGAGGTCGGGCCTCTGACTGAACTCGCATCTCCCTAGGCTCACTTTCTTGCTTGCGAGACACACAATTCTAGGACTATAAGTTTCTGTACTCCTTACCTGAATTCTTTTCTCATCAGCTGCTATTCTATCGAGTCTTCCATTTTGCCTTTCTCCGGCATTGCTTTGGCTACTTAAAGACGGCGTGATGACGGCCCATCGAGGTTTCTAGAGTGAATTATATTCAGACATAATTTCATGAATGTCACTTCCTACGAATCGGATACAACCTTTGGTCATCTTTCGAAGGTATCGGACCGTCAATGGATCTCTTCGGCATGATATAAATACAAAGTGCTGCATTCAAACATGCGCTGAACGCGTGTTCTTCCTTGACAGCTACCACCGCCATTGACAGTGAGCTTTATCGTCAAATTTTGGATGCAAATTTAACGACCTGACTTTGTAGCTGACACGCTATGGAATCATCTGAGAATCGTACCGGGGACCCGTCTCATCCACCAGCGGGTGAGACTCCTACCCCTGCGGCGGCTGCCGCTGAAGGCGCTTATTCCCAGAACAACATTCCAAGTGGGACGTTTTTTGGACTGAGGAAGAATCAGCTCCGTTTTGGGGGAGTCGGTGCGTGCGGTTACTTCAACCCTTCCGCCGTGGTATTTAAATGGCTTCAGATGCTACTCCACGCGACTATAAGGCGCGCTACCCTCCCGATCCTTATGGCCAAGAGATGTCCGACAATGCACGAATATGGTCTATCTACCTTGAAGAAGTCGCCGATTTTGACACCAATGTGTTGGCAGAATGGCGGGATACCATTGATGTCCTACTTGTTTTTGTACGTCTCAGGTTTCCTTTCAACATTGGGCTCCTCAAAGTATAATACTATCATAGGCTGGTCTTTTCTCTGCGATATTAACAACATTCGTGGTACAGACATCGCAAAACATGCTGCCAGATTACAACGAGGCGTCCATGCTCCTTCTCTTCGAAATTCTCAAGGCTACCGCGTCGAACGACTCCCAAATCTCTATCCCTTCCTCCCCTACTTCCTTCTTCTCTCCCAGCCGTTCTGATGAGTGGATGAACAGCTTGTGGTTCGTGAGTCTGGCTCTCAGCCTCATCACTGCTCTGGTCGCTGTTTTGGTCAAGCAGTTGCTCTACCAATACGCCGCCGTCGCCTTTGGCAGCTCCACGCACGATCGTGCAAGACTCCGACACTTGCGGTATACTGGACTAGAGACGTGGCAGGTGCCAATGATCATCGGCCTGCTTCCAGTCCTTCATGTTTCGTTAGCACTCTTTTTCGCTGGCCTTGCTATCTTCCTCTTTTCTTTGGGCATGAAAGTGGCCTGGCTAGTATCCATTATCGGTGCAGCAACATACACGGCCTACATTACAGCCCTCATCCTCCCCCTCATCCATCCCTACTGTCCTTACAAGGTCCTGTTGACACTTTACATCCACCGTCTGTATCCATATGCCCACCGTCTATATCAATACGGCAACGGCTATCTTATTCCACATATCCGATACTGTATCATCTTCATGCGACACTATCCATATACGCACGCGTTTAACCCGTTTCGTCGCCATTCTTCTATGGTCTGGGTCATGCACCAGAGAAGACAGGAAGATTGGAAAAGGTGGGAACGGCAGGAACGACGGGAAAGGCAGCAGTATTTAATTCTTCTCCCCCAAAAGGTTCCCATTCTAAAGGAAATCGAGTGGCACAATCACATTCAGCAATATGCCACGATGGCAGATGCACAATTGCTACTATGGCTGCATTCCTGAATCCTCTACCTCTAACCCATTGGTACATCAAAGCGTGCTGCAAGCCATTTCTCCAATGACATCCACTCACACGAAATATCTTCGAGGCGCATATGTATCCCCACTTGCAATGTCTCTGCATCAGCAGATAACGGACATAAATGTTGTGCTCGGATCTCCTGATGCCGAAAGGGCACTGGTAGAATTGGAGCTTTACTGCAAAATTCTGTTGCACCTTTGTGGTCCTCCGATAGTCGACGGTTCCAGCGAACAACGAAAAGTGCTGTTGTACTCCATGACCACTACCGAGAAAGCTTCGGCTGCCTTTCTGGAAATGCTTGAAGGCCCGCACCGCTCTTCCCTCGCCTTGCCACAAGCTGTCTGGAAGATGCTAGTCGATATCGCCATCTCCCCCCCATCCCTTCCTACAAATTTAGAGCTTGAGCTTATGAAAAGCCTTGTGAGGCCCCTGACTACAAATGAGAGTGATGATCCCACGACTATCGACAGCCTTACCCATTGGATGAAGGAGTACATTCGCGACAAATTATTGGCTTGCCGGGGGTATGGTCCTGCGCAAACCTCTAGTATCCACACTATCCACCACCCCCTTGGTATCATGCTTTCACTTATCCCTCGGATACATCAGATGTTGCTCGACTCATCGTATGCCTCAGATCGAAAGCAGGTAGTCGAAACTGCTCTTGCCATCATCAATGGCATTGTTTTTGTCATCCGTCCTTCTCTTGTTGGGACGGGAACGATTCTGGATTCTTTTACTGTGCTTTTCTCTTTGTTTCCTTCCGAGTCCGAGGCTTCTGATGTCGATGTCGAAATATTTGCATTCGGGATATCATTGATTTTTAATGCGGACCAATCTCAGTGGATTAAGATTATATTGGAAGTGATGTGGAAGCGATGCAGCGACGGATGAATATGTACTCACCATCACCCATTGATACGGGAATCGACACACTCATTGATGTTATGTTGTTTCTCATTAACAGACACCGGGAACGGATCCTCTTTACTTGGGTGGACCGTTCCCCTACTATGCGTCACTGGCAAGAGTGTGTTTCGCGATTAATTCAGTGGGCATCAGGAGAGCAATTCCACGGATGGGACTTTCTCAAACGTGTCCTAGCCGTCATTGTAATCAAGGAGCTGCAGAGGAAGTTAGATTGTACCGATGTCAATGAGTCTCTACCACAAAATGATTACGGGGTGCATAGGGAAGTAGACCTGCTGCCTTGGCTGCTTGATATATATTCTCCCGGTTCGTCTAGGTGAGCCGGAATTCCTTTGTTGATTCATATTCCCGCTCTAACGATGAGGTAGCGATGGAGTCCCCAATCCATTGGAATATTCACGGGTACGTTGACGTTTGACATCATGCTTGACTTCTCCCGACTCATTGGAGACAGATTGCAGCACATCCAAAATTCGAGGAATTCTTGAACTCTGGTCATCCATCACGAGAAGACGTAGCAAATGATACGCGAGCGGCGAGAGATTCGACTCGGCGGTACGAGCTGTAGAAGGCAAGTAAATCGTCGAACCCATTGGAAAATTACTGACAGTCAAATTAATCAGTTAACGAAGTTATATATTACGGAGTCCCGTTGTCAATCCTTATCATAGAGTGTAAGAACTACCGTCCGGCTTTGCATCATCTCTGGTTGCACACAATCACGTTCCTCCTTGACGCCGAGTCTCTCAACACCTGGTCCAAGCTGGCGTTTCCAAGTTTAGCGATGACTTTACTGAAGGTTTGGAGTCGACCAATTCGACAGCACTATTCAACCAGTTCGACAAGATTAATTGAATTATGAGAGATACCTGCTTTCTCTTCACATGGAGAAGAATCGGAGTAAGACACATAGTATATTCTTCTCCGACATTAGGCACACAATCCGATATTGTTCTCTGGTCTAACAAGGCATTGCTGAAGACTTGGCACTCTTCTATGTATGTCACCGTAGAGACGAGTTTGCATTAGAATTATCGTGCCAAAAATCCAGCGCTACATGGAAGCGTTGGTCAATAAATGTCTGTTCCAAGGCGGGGGAGTTTGTCCCGGGCACACTTATCATTAAGCAGACTATGAAATCGGCCACGGCGTATGGCTCTGAAGGAACAGATTAACATAGCCGCTATTCGAAGACGTAAAAGTGACATACCTCTGAGAGTCATCCATTTTCTTCTTTGTCGTCCTTTTGCTTGAAGACGTATCCACTGCTTGCCTTGGATACGCCGCCAAGCCAGACAATCCAAGCATCCGGTTAAAGTGTACACATGGAGATACCATGACAGAGATAAAGTGCGAGACAAAATTCTCCAATTCGCCGGTTCATCGTTCGAGAGAATGATCACAAACGACGCCTTGAAATGCACTCGCATGGTTCACTCTAAACGTCGTTCAGGCAAACATAATTACCAATGTCGACGATACCTGATCCACGGCGGACGGTGTTGCTTGTAGAGCTGATTCAAGACATCGACTCATTGCTAAAGTTTGATCCCTGACTAGGACTTCGCAAATCCACCTCCATCATTTCACTTCGATACTGCAGCATGTTGCCTAATTTCTCGTAAACCTCAGGAGCGACGAACCCTGCGAGTCGGCACGTATTGGCCATCCTTCCCACGTTCGGGTTCGGTATGCTTTGGAAGGCAGTAATTCGACGGCCAGCGCGAGCACGGGGTGCAGTCGAAATAGTAGTAGATCTCATAGAATTTGATCTGCTGTGGGTCCACAAGATCTTTCGTTGCCTCCCCGATTCACCAGCAAGACGATGTATCTTCTCAGCCCACGACCATATTTTCGACCAACTCCACCCCATACGCAAATCGCGCCAGCTCCTTGGACTTGGCACTGTGCTTGACGGTGGCTTGGAGGGCGCGGCGGTTAAACTCTGGAGGGGTTGATGGATTGGCGACTGTTTCGGTATACTTGACTCTGAGATAACAGAGAAAATTTGTGTGAGAGTCGGTAGGTCGGTATTGGTAGCGCTTATGGATGGGAAGGTTTGTAGGAAACGCTCTGGGTAGTTAAAGAGGTGCAGATTGCTGGAACCACGGCGAGACACTAGTAGCAGCTGGGCAGGATTTGGAGCATTGCGGAGTTCAGTGAATGTGGATTAGGTTCCTCCCCCGTGAATTTGTCCGCGATTTTCTGTTCACAACATCGAGGGTCGAGTCGTGCTCCCCAGCTGCAGGAGTATAAGCAAGGGGCGACGGGTCAGCTTGCGGCGTACAGATGAACACGTTGTGTTGGGGCTCAGAGTCGCCGGCAATTTTGGGATATATGTCCACAGCCATCTCGTTAGAATTCACTACCTGACCAGGATGTGTTAGGCGCAACCAGGACGGTGACGTGGTGGATCTTCCTGTGGGTCAAGTCGCGGTGCCAGTCAAAATGTCCGCCCTCATCGTATACTGCGAGCTCGTGAAACCGGACATCGACCTCCATGCCGACGAACAGAGCTGCCTCTTGGACCAGTTTGAAATACAGGTGATGTCTTTCGGATTTCCCATGTATTTCGCGGCCGTGCGGTCTGTGATGATCTGATTGCCCTTGCAGCCTGCAAAACGAAGGGACGACTGACATTGGGCGCAAGTTGATAACAATGTTCGGGGAGCCAAAAGGATGAAGGAGAGATGACGCCGTTCAGACGAAGAGGTTCCCTGCCACGTGGCTATGGCACTCTTGTACCGCGACCAATGCATCAACGGGACTGGCACATCCTCCTAGCGCGCGTCTGACACGACATGCAGGATCCAGTCCAGAGGTACGATAATCCCCCGATTTTATGTACACTCGTGTTGAATTACAACATTGCAGCGGCGACGAATTGTATTTACCCAGATCGACTCTCCACCTTCAATTTTAAGCGCAAGGTTTCAGTGCAGCCACAGTAGTCAAACGCTTCGACCCTTTCACATCTGCCATGTCCTATAGTTCAGCGATGCTCTGACCACGATCCTCAAGCTAGCGGCTCGGGTATCCCAGCAATGAGAGGACAAGTTGGATACGGTGCCGTGGACATCTTCCATTGATGATCACCTACGACGCGCCATTCGTGATATTCGAGCGGGTCCAATTCCAGACTGGTTCGAGGTCAAATGATTTTGATAAACACGGCACTTTGGGAGGATTGGATGTGGGGGTTTGGGAAGACGAGGTCATACAACACGGAACTTGCTGCGTATTGGCTTTTGCATCAGCGGCAAGGCTGGTATATCCCCCATTTTTTGGCGTCGTTTGTCTTTGCACCACCCCCATGGCTCAGATCTTCCAATGCGATGATGCCAGTGTGCAACATGGTGCTCTGTGTATTGATACACATCAGTTAATCCAATGAATTCCGAAGCGACTATCGTCTTCCTAGTCAACACTAGCACGTCCAATTTGAATCTCCTGTATTCATCGTGTTTTCAAGGGCCGCTGGTTCTCCTTCTATTACTTCCCTCTGCATTTGGACGCAAATCAAGATTGATCACAGCTGTAACGCCTCCTCGTAAATGGGAGCAGGTTGTTGAAACAGAAGCGAGATCTGGGCCGATTGCCAAAGTCGAGTCTTTGTTTTCGATCTAGCCTCGAGCTTTCTCTGTACCACTGGCATTTCGGGGTAGGTATTTGGCTATGACAGCTGGGTAAATTTTTGGTTTGAATTCCAGCCCCCACTTCCCTTGTTCCCTTCCCTCCCTCCTTCTCTTTTATTCTTACTCTCGACATTACCAGACCCTCAGATGCAGGAATTTCCAGAACGAGCGGACCGTGGTGCTTGCTGATTCTCACCATTGAATTCTTTTGATACCTGCGCCTTCTTTTCTGTATGCTTACTGTGTGCTCTGAACAGATTTAACTGGTCGTGTGCAAGCGACTTGAGTCCTTTCCGCTATTAAAGGTACATAGTCACGATTTTGATATTGAATGGCTTGCTCACAGGCACCCAGTACACGATGGCATGATCCTTAGAGTCGACGACGGCGACGGATTTGACTACGATGTAGAAGATATGCGGCGACGACGGGTGGATAGCCACTCGGTATTTGTGCTCAGCCGAGTGGATCAGCGAGGATATGATTGGACTCGAGGTAAGGACTCGTCATCTCTTGTTGGGTTTGGGTGCTGGGTGCTAACTTTGCTTTTAAAAGCGGTAAGATGTGGTGTTCAACAAGCGACCAAGCTTTGCTGGAATGAGCGGTGGTAGATTGATTTACTATGATTTTCTTATGCTAGCTAAATGTCGGTGCAGAATATATGTCTGCTTGACGCGACCATCTATCAGTTAGCCGACGACCAATACCGACTGTTTGGGCACGAAAGAAATGTAATCAATTTTAACGGTCAAGACGACGGCGAACTTCTTTCTATTTTTTCTCTTCGCCTGAGACGAACTGAGGTTTGTATCAGGATTGGACGTATCCTTTTCTGTCACGGCTTGAACAAAGAGTAGGACTGGTACATGGTGTGCGAATAGAGGAATCGAGATCAGAATGCAGTGTAGGTGGTGTGCGGATCCGCACCCATGGCGAGTTCGACAGGAGGGTACTCTTGTATACAAAACTGAACCGCCTCCACTCCGCCCAAATCCACATCCACGGAGCGAGCCAAAGCTTCCGCCACGATCCCCACTGACCGTCCCATCCTTCATGTTGCCACCGTTCCGGGCATCCTCCTTCCTGGCGGTCTAATGAGGGACGTCGTGCTCGAGTCGGCGCTGTTGGAGATTGGGGATGACGTTCGACGGCGGAGGAAGAAGGAGGGGCAGCGAGGAAGGGAAGGACAGAGACGTCCTGGAGAGTGGAGGAGGTGAATGATCATGGGGTCGGGAGGGTCATCGTGTTCTAGTTATTAGCACGGAGGATGGGGGTGCTTAGACGAATGGATGAGAGAGGGCTTATTTTATTTTTAGCGAGAGAGGGTCGTGTTGTGATTTCCATTGTTAATTGGTGTCGTTGTTCCTAGTTCCGCGAATTATCATGATGGAAGAGACATTAAATAATTTGTCTATATTTACAAGTAGTTCTTAAAGGATGACAGAAGAATGACCTGAAGGCTGATGGCAATGAATATGATAACAAGCGCCTGAGTACTGATATCATGCTATACAACGGAAATACTTTCCGTCCTGGTCGGCGCCTGCGTTGCCACAGTGATGCTTCCCGTAGCCACGTCCACGGTACTGCATGGTACAGAGTCATGCTCTTCGCTCAATATTTGACCTGTATTGTCCGATATGACTGATGCGGGCCCTGGGGACTGGGATGTCGTACCATTCAAAATCCATTCTGTTGCACGAGTCTCAGTAAAACACCTGCTGCGTACAAAGATCTACTCACCTCCTGTCGAAGGGTCAAGAATCTCAAGGAGTGGCCACCCGAAATACTCGCATACATCAGCGCCGTCGCATGCGGGATCGAATCCGTGCTCGGCATTTAATTCGGGTATGGTTGAACGTAACATACTCTCCCGGAGCCACCCCCATTGTGTCCGGAACTCACAACCTGTGACGTGGATAGTAAAAATATTTTCCTCCTTCAATGATTCCATGCCGCAAACTCGGGAACAAGATACGACGGGCCAGGATGTAATTGTATTGGTCTCATGATCAATGACGGGGGCAGTTATCGACAATGAGAGCGCGTGATGGTACTGGTCTTTTGTGTTGCAAATATGACAGAAGTCGCTGTCCTTGTCCTTTGGGAAAATGTGAATGTAAAACCACGCATCTAAGTACGTACAATGCAGTCAGCAGTTGTTTCAAGCCGAACCAGCTGCGCCCACCTGCAATGACATATGCTTCAAGATCGTCACCATAATCCCTGGAGCGGAGACATGAGTCTAGCTTGGAAGTCTGCGCAATCCACGATTTCACAATCTCATCAGTATCTTCCCAACGTGTATGGATGCTAATGGTCGGATTTCTGATAACATCGTCCCATGAAAGCTCGATGGACACCGACCCACTGACAGTCAACAATTAGCAGCATCAAAAGTTGGTCGACTGAATGACAAACTTGTCAAACGATAGATTAACGGCTTCCATCGATGGCCCTTTTTGCCAAGAACTGTCCCACCTCCACTGCTGGTGCGGCCAAGGCCGGATTCTCCCGACCAAAACTCGGAGTGGTGAAGGGTAATCCTGCAGACTACACAGTAATATACTGCCCAGTGCATATTTGGGCTTTGGGTATGGGCTGCTGTAGGGAAAGTCGGACTCGTATTGTGGGGGTTGGAGTCGGTGCCGGTTAAAGGTTTGAGTCCAGCGTATCATGCCATCCAAAGATTTTCTGTGAGAAGAGATAATAGCTTCATAACGATATTGTAAATCCCCCTTCCGCGAACTTGAAGCCGACTTCCACCTGTTTACTTGACTGTGAAGTGGATTGCCCGATACGCGCGACCTGATACCATGACTTAGGCTATATTTGCCATATTCCTGTGTATAGGACAAGTCAAACGGGCCCAGGAAGTAATGAGTATAGCGTAGGAGGTCTCCAAACACGAGTTTCCCATATTCATTGACATAGAGGTCTTCGTCTGCCTCATCCTTCAAAAGGATTATTATGTGAAGAAAATCATTCGCGATGTCACTGACCGTGGTGAATAATTTGTAATGGCCATCACCTAAATATCTATAGCTTTCTATTGGCAAAACCTCCGAGACCGACTGTAGGAATGGGTATTGACCTTTGGCCAAGGGTAACTCTTAGGGAACATACCTGTAGATCTTGAAACTGAATGATGATACACCGGGAGATCAGCTGAATTACTCAAAAACACGAAAGAATAGTCTTTACCAATTCAGAAAAGAACCGTATGAACCGCGTCGCAGGCAAGCCATGGAGATAATGGTGAAAAGGGATTCGATTTGTACCTGTCCGCGGGAATCAGCGGCAGAGGACAGATGGAAAGAGCAACACCTTACCATGAAGAAGAAATATGATCGCAGGAAGATCAGGTGATCTGCATACACCAAAGATTTGGGGAAGGTTTGGGTGCCTATTGTCGAGAAGGGTGTCATTCAGTCAGCTACACAGAGATGGAAAGTTGAACCTTTGTTTGATGAAAAAATCAAGGGCTTGATCAAGTTGCTAGAATACAGAGCATGTAGACCTTGCCAACAAGACAGGGTAGTATTTACTCACTTCCATCGCATCCTCTCTGTCATCGCCAGAGGCTTGATATTTGCGAATGACCTTCCGTGTATCACTGTTCTCGATGGTGCAATAACTGTCTTGGTATCTAACGACACGATACTTCGTCGATGAACGAGTCACCGGTTCGATTATGTGGATGTCACCGGGAATGATATTCCACACCTGTGAAGGTTGAATGACAGGAGTGGAATGACTGAAAATCACATACTGATCCCTTATAAAGACCCCGTTGCTGAGAACCTTGTAATCTTTCGGATAGATTCTGCATGTCCTCACTCTGCCGAGCACCCCAGGTCCGTATTTCTTCGATGTTGTCCTTGATGGTTGATGTTATGTTCCGCTCCGATGCCTCCACGGAACCAGTCAGAGCGCTGAATCCCATGGTAACTTCGTGGTGGACATCGGAGAGACCTAGACATGCCATGGTCGTTGTACGGATCTGCTGCCCGTTCAAGAGTGAACGATAATGATGATAGCAAACCACCTACCAGGAAGTCTTCCTTAGCCGTCTGTACTCGTTGCCTGTAAGCACTGATGTCATCCGAGATCTTCTTGGCCTTCAAAAGATGCTGGATCCCGTTCGGTTTGCCTTCCTTGTTCAACTTTGAGAGCAAATCATTCAGGTATCTGAGAACCGAAGGTTTGTAGGAAGCATAGATAGATAATGTGGGCCAACTCACGTCTGAAAATCGACACAGATATCTTTAAAACACGAGGCGCTAGTTGGCCCATGGGTGATGACAGTGTCCCTTACTACAACCAGTATAGCGACGGTGCTCTCAGCCAATTCTTGCAGATCTTTCCTATTCTTTGTGGCGCTCTGTAGCTTTCGTTAGTGTGGAAACCAACGAAAAAAGAACAACACACCTCGATGACCTCGAGAATGACTACCACGCACTGGGCAGCACCTTTGATAAAAGGGAACGGGGCCATCTCGCCTGCTGCAGCGGTCAATTTTGCGATCTTGAGACAAGAGTCGATACCAGACATGGCGGTGAAACGAGAGAACGTACAGACAAGCGCTGCACGGCATATGCACAACTTTATATACCATCGCGGCACCACGGCACATGATTGAAGCTGTTGTAAGTTCTAAGAACGGTAAGACTCCCGTCGTTGCACGGGAGCGTGTTGGTGATGATATGTATGCAGCCATCATTTGAATGCCACTGCTGTAAGCAAGGCTATGTCGTCTACCGGTTTTTTTGGGTGAACCTGTGCCGGAGCGTGACTCGAGCCTATGCCGATCAGAATCACCAGTCCTCCACATCGCCCATCCAAATCCCTAACGGCGCCATATCATCCTCGGACCTAGTCCATCTGATCGCCTATTTGATTAGCTGTGCTTCCAAATCCAGTACCGTGATCTCTAAACATTGTTCAGCCTTGTATGTTCATTCTTTGTTTCGGCTTTGAGACGGTGATGGAAAGATATACAGCTCGTATATTGAAGGTAATACAAATTGTTTACATATGTCTAGACGCTGTTGACATCAACGGAGGATACAACTCGAGCAGTAGTGACTTACATGTGAATCGTGATGCTTCACAGATAACTTGGGGAAGCAGCCGACACTTGCCTCGCCAGGTATCACCTCACTCAACACGTACAATTGTAAGCTACGCGATTATGCTGTCAGACCTTGTCCAAATCCATCTCGGATCTAAGAGCAGATTAAAACATCAAGGCGTCTAAGTAGACGCCTGTCAGAGCTGTAAGTAGATTGTATCAAAACAGAATCTGAGCACGAACCGTGACAGAAATATGCTATAGAAACTAGCCAAATGCTCGGAAAATAGATCCGCTATCCCTTTGTTCATTGTCGAGTGAGCCTTCTTCAAGACATGAGAGGAAATTTCTCCACCAGCAACAGATCTCTGGGAGCGCCATTTACGTAGGCGAGAAAACGGTAGTGTAACACATCTGGGTTTCTTGAGTTTCCCGAGGTACTGGAAAATGTGAATAGAATGTTGGAGCGTAGATAAGCAGTTTCTTGTTCGTGCGGAGGGTCGTCGTTACACCGCCTTCATAAACGGGAGCGGATGACGCAAGTGATGGTTCTGGAATATAGTGATTTAGTTTGTATTATGAGACGATTATACTGTACGGCGCACCTCCCGATTGGTACTCTGGGCAGGGTTTAGCCAAATTTTGGCCGGAAGTTCCTAGTCCAGGTAGTACACTTTGATGAATCTGGCCCCACATCCTCATCATACGAATGCCAACGGAAGCGCATCCTGTTTGCTACTAACAAAGACGTCAAGGTCCTCAACTTAAATCTCCTTCTGAAGCGCCTTCCATATTCGTGAGGCCGCCTATCAACAAATGGGTTACAGGGCGAAGTTTTCATGGCTTGTATTGCGAGCGCTTACCCAAAACGGCATGCTTCCCAACAGCGACCGATGTTAATACTTCATGCTGTCGTCGAAGTGTCAGTACACTGGTAATAACCAGAATACGAAAGAAAGACGAACGTGAGGAATCTTAAACGTCTGCATCACGTCCAACGATCATAGATTCCCCTGGCTTGGCGCGCATCGTCACTGTTCAAATGTCGCTAAGTACGGTGGAAGGATATGTTACTTGAACTGAGTGCATACATCAGCCAACGAGAACGACCACCAAGCGATGAAAAGATTTCTCATCCTGCGATAGGCCGATACCGCTTCACCTTTGTCCATCAGCTCCTTCAGACACCGGCTCATCTAGGATCACCAACTGTCCTTGCACCTTTGCTCGTCCCACTCGCATCGAGTTTCTCGGCCACCAAGGCACTGACCTCCCCAGTGCCAAATCCGACACGCCTTGGAGGTATATGGTTTTCAGCTGTGGTCAATGTTGAATTTCCATCGTGTCGATACAGCTGATGTTTGACGGCCATCGACATGCTGCCTCGATTCTATTCACCGCTTCCTTTGCTCGCCCATACATGATGTCGGGACAAAATTCTCCAAACGGTGCCGCTTTCTCGTGTTTGAAGGAAATCGTTGGAGTGCGAAATCTTATACCTGGGGAATTGTCCAAGGAAGGAAAGGAGGGAGCGGAATCAGGCTAAGATGGCTTGAGGGTTCGGCGTGGTTTGAGAAACTGGCGGAACTTACCATCCTCGTCGCCGTCTTCTCTATCATCGGCGTCTCCGTCAATCCCTCCTCCGGCCTGCACCCGGTGCTGACCTTGCTCGCAGTACGACGATTCGTTGTCCTGAAGTAAAAACAGGTTTCGGCATACGGACGTCGACATCGCTGGCGACTCGAGAGTTAGACACACGCGCGCAACACGGAAGGAGCTAAGGATGGGTGAACACCTAGGGATGTCGGGTGGCGAGTAACTTACCGTTGCCAACGTCCGTGGCCATCCTCCTTCCCGCTCCGACCGTCACATCCTGATGATACTCGTCTCAGCGCAAAATCCGGGTCCTGAGGCGTTGAGGCGTCGACGTCAGAGGAATTCGGCAGCACCGTAAACTGCTCCCCAATGCTACCGACTGATCAGAGGAATAGATATCTGTGGGGAGAGTGAGCACCCCTGAACACCAGCAAGGAGTGAGTAGACTTACCCTCTCGTGTGTTTCCTCCCCGCTCCGATACAATTTGCATCTCGTCGATGCGGAGAACAAGGAAGATGTCCTGCTCTCCGTGCTCATCGTCTCGGGACAAAATTTGGTCGTTCCGCTTGCGAGAGCTCGATGTACATCATGTTCATCACTGGCAGGGGTGCAGGTCCGTTGGAATGTTGTCGATTCAGGTTGACGTTCATGAGACTCGGTAAGGAAGAGTACGCTGGGGAAGGAAGATTAGAACAAATGTAACACTCAACGAGTCAGCAGACCTTTGAATTCATGCGCCAAGCGACATCAATATTACGTTAAGGTCCTCCTCAGCGTGGTCTTGATCTTGAGGTTTCGCGCGTTAGAAAGGCGACTGGAATGAATGGTAAATGTAGCACCTCGAGCAGGTACAAAAAACACTTACAGGGAGTCAAGAAGGAGGTCAGAATCATCTTAAAAGTCTTGGAAATCGCTGATGGACAGATAAAAAGGAGTGATGGAAAGAGCTAGTGATGGCGAGAGAACAGGGACGACTCGGCTGTATCCGAGCCTTTTTCTTATTTTGGGCATCAACGCTCATCTCGCGACGACGATGCGAAGTCAGCATTGTGCTTTGTGACGCATATTCCACAGGCACAAACACGCTCTCTGGATAAATCAGAGTGGTAGCGATAGGTGACGATGGTAAGTAAAGTATTTGAAAGTCAGATTTGACGTGACTTCGGTACTGAAGTACTACTGCAGCTTCGTTTTCTTCTCTGAATCGTTCTGCAGGTGTACCTGTCCCTGAAATAGTAACATCGCTAAACCAGCTTGTAACTGATGACGATTGCAGAGGACAGGCGATGTCATTTTCGAGACAGAAAGCATATGCGATAAAATATATTTGATAGGTTGGATACTTTGTACGTGTTACAACTGGATCGGTATTATCATTCTGTAAAATTTACAATCGAACCCGAACCAATTCCTCTGCAAGCAATGAAAAAGTACGACGCATCCACTCCGAACGGGTTCGTTGTCGGAATCGTTGATCAGCTTGAACTAGTCAGGAATGTCCCCCGTGTCTTGCTATCCTTTGCTGAATTCGTAATCTCCATCACACCGTATCCGCCATTATTCTTCCGCGATACCTCCGCTCTGCAAAGCTTGAAGATAACTTTCGTGTTGTCTGATTGGTCTCTAAACTAGTAGGACGGTGCCAACGGTGATGGGTTCGAAGTACTTGATCTTGGACCAGTCAGGACGGCATGTATGAAAACACATGATCGTATTGCGACTAAGGATACCGTGGCTTATGGATAGGAGGAATCGGTGGCTGACGCCTTGAAGAGATTGGAACCAGCCGATTGCGTGCATCGTCTCGTTAAGGTGTAGTCGTATCTCTCGACTTAGTCGTAGTCATACCGAGGCCTGCAACGAACCCCAGGTCGTATCCTCCACCGATAAACCTTCTCCCTCTCCCGGTCCCAGTCCGTATCTAAAATTCTCTCAAATGTCTTCCTACGAAAGTCCTCAGGCATGCTTTCGACATATCTGTTAAAGACCAAAGGTTCCTTATAGTGCGGGTTCGACATCTCGTACGCGTCACAGCCCGCTTCCACGGTCCATTCTCAGGATTCACCAGAAGCCTCCTCATGTAACGCGTGTCTGGGGCTCCGAGGACGGCACTCCACCACTCTTCATCGCTGAGCTCCGGCTCTCTGATGTCCCGCTTGTCCAAAGTCGATGATGACTGGAGATCGGCTCTTTTCCCGGAGAATGACGTTCCCGATGTGGATGTCGTTGTGCAAGACGCAGTAGTTCTCGGCCTTGATAGCGCGTTTCCATGACTTGGCTGGAAATCCGCCCTGCTTGTTCTGAGACGCCACTACCAGGTTTGAGCTTCGACATGCTAACGCCAGGGATATACTCGAAAATGAGTCCTTGAATGACGTCGGTGATGGGATGTAGGGTAGTAGAATCCGGGGTTAGGCAAAGAAGAACGACGCCAAAACACGGGGAATATAACGGCCTTGCAGTCGGCGCAAAAGTCGATATGCCGCAAGTTCCGTGTTGTGGTTCGACAGCTTGTAACGCCAAGTGGAGACCTCCCAAAGCTCGATGTCAGGTCGGTTCTCGTCGTCGCGTATAAGCTCGAACCAGTTAGGCGCCACGCCGTCCTGAATATCCCGTACGGCGTGTCGCAGATGTCCTTTAAGGGAAGGCGACCACGGCACTGGTCCGCCTTTACCACTGCGATGTCCCAGCCTACGATCCGCCAGCTTGAGGATAACCTTCCCGTTGTCAGAGTGTCGCTGAACGAGCAGCACGGCGGCAGATGTGAACGGCTCGAATCGCTGCCCGGCAAGGATGTGTTGAGCGCAACCAGGATGGTGGTTCTTCTTGTGGGTCAGGTCGTCAATTGCGAGCTCGTGAAGCCGTGCCGACAAACAGGGCCGCCGGATTGAGGTACAAGTGATGCCTGTCCCATAGATCTCGGTCCGTGATGATCTGGTCGCCCTTGCAGAACGAAGGGACAGCTGGCATTGGGTGCGCCAGTGGTAACAATGTTCGGGAAGCTGCCGTTTACTTCGGCAAGCCAAGAAGAGGTCCCCGGCCACGTGGAGGTGGCGCTCTTGCACCGCGACGACGAGCAATGTATCAACGGTACCGGCACATCCTCCTCGCACAGGTCTGACACGACATGCAGGACTTTTTACTCTAGTAAACCATGGGCTCCAGTAGAGAGGTATGATAATCCGCCGATTTTCCTGACACTCGTGTTGAATTGTAACAGTGTAGCGGCGGCGAACTGTATTTACCTGGATCGACTCTCCACCTTCAATTCTAAGAGCGAGGCTTCAGCACTTTTAAACCTTGCAGCCACGGCAGTCAAACACTTCGAACCCTTCTCACGTCTGCGACGGTCCTATCAGTTCAGCGATGCTCTGACCACGATCCCCAAGCTAGCGGTTCAGATATCCCAGTAGCAAGGACGAGTTGGATACGGTGCCATGGATGTCTTCCATCGATGATCACCTAGATGCGCTGTACGAGAGATCTTGAGATCGAAGCAGGTCCAATTCAAGACTGATTCGAGGTCATAAACGATCTTGATAAACACAAGGACTTGGGAGGGCGGCTTGGTTTGGGAAGACGTCACTGAGCTTACTGCGTATCGACTTTTGCATCGCCTGCAAGGCCGGTATATCTCCTGTCTTTCCAGCGTCGTTCATCTTCGTGTCACTTTTAAGTCTACTCCTCTTTATCCCATCACCGACGTTGTCCAGGGAACTCTTTCGAATATATCCCTCACGTTAGTATGGAGAAGCTCAAGCAGGGTTTCGATATTAGACGATCCAGTGACGTGTGCCATCGAGACGCACTGCTTGCTGCACAATGGCATCCACACCAGGAACCTTGTTCTGCAGGAGGGGGACTGGTCTCTCGTCATCATCATCTTCGGAGAGGCCAACATGAGGAACTAGAGACAAAGTTTGGAGAACGGAGGTGCGGATACGTATTACATGAGGTGGATTCCGAGAATGGACGCTGGAAGGGGACGGGGACGCCATGCGAGATGTTGGACTGGCAATACAGGAAGCCATTGATGACGAATACGTGGAGAGTATGCCTGAGGATTTTTGTCAAGCGGCATCCACGGGAGGGGTAGGGACAAATTGGTCGGGAAGGCGTATCAGTGGAGTGTAAGACCAAGAGTTCGACTACAATCCGTCTCCCAACATAACGAATACCATCCGGACTAGCGAGAGGAATATCAACCAGGTTTTGGATGTCGCGTAGATGTACGATATCATGCTCTGTGTACTGATGTGCAACATTAAAACAGAGTCAGTGCTTTCAATCAATTCCCGGTTCCGAAACTACTATCGTCTTCCCAGCCAACACTAGTTCGTCCAATATTGAATCTACCGTGTTTGTCGTGTTTGAAAGGGCTGTTACTTCCCTCTGCATTTACATCACGGTTGTAATGCCTCCTTCGCAAATAGGAGCAAGTTGATATGGCGCAATTGAAACAGAAGTGGCGTCTGGGCCGATTGCGAAGTCGAGTCTTCATTTTCGGTTTAACCTCGAACTTTCTCTGTACTCACTGTCATTTCGGGACGTATTCAGCAATAACAGCCGAGTCGATTTTTTGTTTCAACTCCAGTCACCCACTTCCTCGTTTCCTTTGCTCTTATTCTTACTCTCGACGTTGCCAGAATAAGCAGGAATTTGAACCACCACCATAGAGCCATGGCAAGTCTTTTCATGCCTGCGCTTTCTTTCTATCTGCTTACCTTGCGTTCTGAACAGATTTCAACTCTCGACGACCTGAGTCCTTTTCGCTATTGAAGGTACATAAACACGATTGTTGAATTGAATAGCTTGCTCATAGGCACCCAGTACATGACGACATGATCCTTGCAGTTGCAGAGTCGGTGCTGCCTCGACTCGAAGACAGTAGCGGATTCGAATACTATACAGAGGATATACCATGATGACGAGTGGATAGCAGCTCGATATTTGGGCTCAACTGAGCAAATTAGCGAAGAGATGATTGGATGGTAAGGACTTGTCATCTGTTGTACTATAAATTTCTTTCGCTAGCTAAGTGTCGGTGCAGAATATATGTCTGCTTGACGCAACCATCTATCGGTTAGTCGACGACCAATACCGACTGTTTGGGCACGAAGAAAACGTAATCAATTCTAACGGTCAAGACAACGGTGAACTTCTTTCTATTTTTTCTCTTCGCCTGAGACGAACTGAGGTTTGTATCAGGATTGGACGTATCCTTTTCTGTCACGGCTTGAACAAAGAGTAGGACTGGTACATGGTGTGCGAATACAGGAATCGAGATCAGAATGCAGTGTAGGTGGTGTGCGGATCCGTACCCATGGCGAGTTCGACAGGGGGGTACTCTTGTATACAAAACTGAACCGCCTCCACTCCGCCCAAATCCACATCCACGGAGCGAGCCAAAGCTTCCGCCACGATCCCCACTGACCGTCCCATCCTTCATGTTGCCACCGTTCCGGGCATCCTCCTTCCTGGCGGTCTAATGAGGGACGTCGTGCTCGAGTCGGCGCTATTGGAGACTGGGGATGACGTTCGACGGCGGAGGAAGAAGGAGGGGGAGCGAGGAAGGGAAGGACAGAGACGTCCTGGAGAGTGGAGGAGGTGAATGACCATGAGGTCGGGAGGGTGACGGTCGTCGTGTTCTAATTAATAGCACGGAAGATGGGGGTGCTTAGACGAATGGATGAGAGAGGGCTTATTTTATTTTTAGCGAGAGAGGGTCGTGAAGTTGTGGTTTCCATTGTTAATTGGTGTCGTTTTTCCTAGTTCCGCGAATTATCATGATGGAAGAGACATTAAATAATCTGTTGCTGATATCTATATTTACAAGTAGTTCTTAAAGGATGACAGAAGAATGACCTGAAGGCTGATAGCAATGAATATGATAACAAGCGCCCGAGTACTGATATCATGCTGTACAACGGAAACACTTTCCGTCCTGGTCGGCGCCTGCGTTTCCACAGTAATGCTTCCCGTAGCCACGTCTACGGTACTGCATGGTGCAGAGTCATGCTCTTCGCTCAATATTTGACCTGTATTGTCCGATATGACTGATGTGCGCCCTGGGGACTGGGATGTTGTACCATTTAAAATCCATTCTGTTGCATGAGTCTCAGTAAAACACCTGCTGCGTACAAAGATCTACTCACCTCCTGTCGAAGGGTCAAGAATCTCAAGGAGTGGCCACCCGAAATACTCGCATACATCAGCGCCGTCGCATGCGGGATCGAATCCATGCTCGGCATTTAACTCGGGTATGGTTGAACGTACCACACTCTCCCAGAGCCACCCCCATTGTGTCTGGAACTCACAACCTGTGACTTGTATAGTAAAAATATCTTCCTCCTTCAACGAATCCATGCCGCAAACTGGGGAACAAGATACGACTCCGGGCCAGGATGTAATTGTATTAGTCTCATAATCAATGATGGGGGCAGTTATCGACAATGAGAGTGCGTGATGGTACTGGTCTTTTGTGTTGCAAATATGACAGAAGTCGCTGTCCTTGTCCTTTGGGAAAATGTGAATGTAAAAGCACACATCTAAGTACGTACAATGCAGTCAGCAGTTGTTTCAAGCCGAACCAGCTGCCCACCTGCAGTGACATATGCTTCAAGATCGTCACCATAATCCCTGGAGCGGAGACATGAGTTTAGCTTGGAAGTCTGCGCAATCCACGATTTCTCAATCTCATCAGTATCTTCCCAACGTGTATGGATGCTAATGGTCGGATTTCTGATAATACCGTCCCATGAAAGCTCGATGGACACCGACCCACTGACAGTCAACAATTAGCAGCATCAAAAGTTGGTCGACTGAATGACAAACTTGTCAAACGATGGATTAACGGCTTCCATCGATGATGGCCCTTTGTTCCAAGAAATGTCCCACTTCCACTGGTGCGGCCAAGGCCGGATTCTTCCGACCAAAACTCGGAGTGGTGAAAGGAAATCCCGCAGACTACACAGTAATATACTGCCCAGTGCATATTTGGGCTTTGGGTATGGGCTGCTGTAGGCAGAGTCGGACTCGCATTGTGGGGGTTGGAGTCGGTGCCGGTTGAAGGTTTGAGTCCAGCGTATTATGCCATTGACGAAAGATTTTCTGTGACAAAGGATAATAGCTTCATAACGATTTTGTAAATCCCCCTTCCGCGAACTTGAAGATGACTTCCATCTGCTGACATCACTGAGAAATGGATTGCCCAATATGCGTGACCCGATACTATGACGGAGGCTATATTTGCCATCTTCCTGTGTATAGGACAAGTCGAACGGGCCTAGGTAGTAATCAGTATAGCGTAGTAGGTCTCCAAACACGAGTTTCCCATATTCATTGACATAGAGGTCTTCGTCTGCCTCATCCTTCAAGCAAAAGGATTATTACGCGAAGAAAATCATTCGCGATGTCACTAACCGTGGTGAGTAATTTGTAATGGCCATCACCTAAATATCTATAGCTTTCTATTGGCAAAACCTCCGAGACCGACTGTAGGAATGGGTATTGACCTTTGGCCAAGGGTAACTCTTGGGGGACGTACCTGTAGATCTTGAAACTGAATGATGATATACCATGAGGTCAGTCACTTTACTCAAAAACACAAAGAATAGCCTTTACCAAATCGAAATAGAATTGTGTGAACCGCATCGCAGGCAAGCCATGGACATAATGGTGAAAAGGGATTCGATTTGTGCCTGTCCGCGGGAATTAGCGCTGAAGGACAGATGGAAGGAGCAACACCTTACCATGAAGAAGAAATATGATCGCAGGAAAATCAGGTGATCTGCAAACACCAAAGATTTGGGGAAGGTTTGGGTGCCTATTGTCAAGAAAGGTGCGATTTAGTCAGCTACACAGAGACGGAAAGCCAAACCTTTGCTTCATGAAAAAATCGAGGTCCTGATCAAGTTGCTAGAACACAGAGCTTGTGGACCTTGCCGAAGACACAGGGTAGTATACACTCACTTCCATCACGTCCTCTCTGTCATCGCCAGAAGCTTGATATTTGCGAATGACTTTCCGTGTATCACTGTTCTCGATGGTGCAATAACTGTCTTGGTATCTAACGGCACGATACTTCATCGATGAACGAGTCACCGGTTCGATTATGTGGATGTCACCGGGAATGATATTCCACACCTGTGAAGGTTGAATGACAGGAGTGGAATGACTGAAAATCACATACTGATCCCTTATAAAGACCCCGTTGTTGAGTACCTTGTAATCTTTCGGATAGATTCTGCATGTCCTCACTCTGCCGAGCACCCCAGGTCCGTATTTCTTCGATGTTGTCCTTGATGGTTGATGTTATGTTCCGCTCCGATGCCTCCACGGAACCAGTCAGAGTGCTGAATCCCATGTTAACTTCATGGTGGACATCGGAGAGACCTAGACATGTCATGGTCGTTGTACGGATCTGCTGCCCGTTCAAGAGTGAACGATAATGATGATAGCAAACCACTTACCAGGAAGTCTTCCTTAGCCGTCTGTACTCGTTGCCTGTAAGCACTGATGTCATCCGAGATCTTCTTGGCCTTCAAAAGATGCTGGATCCCGCTCGGTTTGCCTTCCTTGTTCAACTTTGAGAGCAAATCGTTCAGGTATCTGAGAACCGAAGGTTTGTAGGAAGCATAGATAGATAATGTGGGTCAACTCACGTCTGAAAATCGACACAGATATCTTTAAAACACGAGGCGCTAGTCGGCCCATGGGTGATGACAGTGTCCCTTACTACAACCAGTGTAGCGACGGTGCTCTCAGCCAATTCTTGCAGATCTTTTCTATTCTTTGTGGCGCTCTGTAGCTTTCGTTAGTGTGGAAACCAACGAAAAAAGAACAACACACCTCGATGACCTCGAGAATGACTACCACGCACTGGGCAGCACCTTTGATAAAAGGGAATGGGGCCATCTCGCCTGCTGCAGCAGTTAATTTTGCGATCTTGAGACAAGAGTCGATACCAGACATGGTGGTTAAACGAGAACGTACAGACAAGCGCTGCACGGCATATGCACAACTTTATATACCATCGCGGCACATGATTGAAGCTATTGTAAGAAGTTCTGAGAACGGTACGAATCCCGTCGTTGCACAGGAGCGTGTTGGTGATGATATTTATGCAGTCATCATTTGAATGCGGCTGCTGTAAGCAAGGCTATGTCGTCTACCGGTTTTTTTGGGTGAACCTGTGCCGGAAGAATACACACCTGTCATCGCGTGACTCGAGCCTATGCCTATCAGAATCACCAGTCCTCCACATCGTCCATCCAAATCCCTAACGGCGCCATATCATCCTCGGACCTAGTCCATCTGATCGCCTATTTCATTAGCTGTGCTTCCAAATCCAGTACCGTGATCTCTAAACATTGTTCAGCCTTGTATGTTCATTCTTTGTTTCGGCTTTGAGACGGTGATGGAAAGATATACAGCTCGTATATTGAAGGTAATACAAATTGTTTACATATGTCTAGACACTGTTGACATCAACGGAGGATACAACTCGAGTAGTAGTAACTTACATGTGAATTGTGATGCTTCACAGATAACTTGGGGAAGCAGCCGACACTCGCCTCGCCAGGTATCACCTCACTCAACACGTACAATTGTAAGCTATGTGATTATGCTGTCAGACCTCGTCCAAATCTACCTCGGATCTAAGAGCAGATTAAAACATCAAGGCGTCTAAGTAGACGCCTGTCAGAGCTGTAAGTAGATTGTATCAAAACAGAATCTGAGCACGAACCGTGACAGAAATATGCTATAGAAACTAGCCAAATGCTCGGAAAATAGATCCGCTATCTCTTTGTCCATTGTCGAGTGAGCCTTCTTCAAGACATGAGAGGAAATTTCTCCACCAGCAACAGATATCTGGGAACGCCATTTACGTGGCGAGAAAACGGTAGTGTAGCACATCTGGGTTTCTTATGTTTCCCGAGGTACTGGAAAATGCGAATAGAATGTTGGAGCGTAGATAAACAGTTTCTTGTTCGTGCGGAGGGTCGTCGTTACACCGCCTTCATAAACGGGAGCGGATGACGCAAGTGATGGTACTGGAGTATAGTAAGTTAGTTTGTATTACGAGACGATTATACTGTACGACGCACCTCCCGATTGGTACTCCGGGCAGGGCTTAGCCAAATTCTGGCCGGAAGTTCCTGGTCCAGGTAGTACACTTTGAATCTGGCCCCCACATCCTCATCATACTCATGCCAACGGAAGCGCATCCTGTTTGCTACTAACAAAGACGTCAAGGTCCTCAATCTCCTCCTGAAGCGCCTTCCATATTCGTGTGGCCGTCTATCAACAAATGGGTTACAGGGCGAAGTTTTCATGGCTTGTATTGCGAGCGCTTACCCAAAACGGCATGCTTCCCAACAGCGACCGATGTTAATACTTCATGCTGTCGTCGAAGTATCAGTACACTGGTAGTAACCAGAACATGAAAGAAAGACGAACGTGAGGAATCTTAAACGTCTGCATCACGTCCAACGATCATGGATTCCCCCGGCTTGGCGCGCATCGTCACTGTTCGAATGTCGCTAAGTACGGTGGAAGGATATGTTACTTGAACTGAGTGCATACATCAGCCAACGAGAACGACTATCAAGCGATGAAAATATTTCTCACCCTGCGATAGGCCGAAGCCGCTTCACCTTTGTCCATCAGCTCCTTCAGACACCGGCTCATCTAGGATCACCAACTGTCCTTGGACCTTTGCTCGTCCCACTCGCATCAAGTTTCTCGGCCACCAAGGCACTGACCTCCCCAGTACCAAATCTGACACGCCTTGGATGTATATGGTTCTCAGCCGTGGTCAATATTGGATTTCCATGGCGTCAATACAGCTGATGTTTGACGGCCATCGACACGCTGCCTCGACTCTGTTCACCGCTTCCTTTGCTCGCCCAATGTTCATACATGATGTCGGGACAAAGTTCTCCCCACGATGCCGCTTTCTCGTGTTTCAAGAAAATTGTTGGAGCGCGAAATCTTATACCTGGGGAGTTGTCCAAGGAAGGAAAGGAGGGAGCAGAATCAGGCTAAGGATGGCTTGAGGGTTAGGCGTAGTTTGAGAGACTGGCGGAACTTGCCATCCTCGTCGCCATCTCCTCTATCACCGCCATCTCCTTCAATCCCCCGAGTCCGGTCTGCACCCGGTGCTGACCTTGCTCGCAGTACGACGATTCGTTGTCCTGAAGTAAAAACAGGACGTCGCGACTCGAGGGTTAGATGCATGGGCGCGCAGAACGGAAGGATATTGAGCTAATAGTAAGAATGGGTGAATACCTAGGTATGTCGGGTGGCGAGTAACTTCCAACGCGTCCATGGTCACGCTCCTTCCCGCGTCCCTGCATCCCTTTCTTTCGACCATCACATCCTGATGATACTCGGTTCAGCACTAAATCTGGGTTCAGAGGCGTTTCTTGAGGTTTCGCGCGGTAGAAAGGTGGCTGGAATGAATGGTAAACGTAGCACCTCGAGCAGGTGCCAAAAACACTCACAGGGCATCAAGAAGGAGGTCAGAATCATCTTAAAAGTCTTGGAAATTGCTGATGGACAGGGGAAGAAGAGTGATGGCGAGAGAACAGGGACGACTCGGCTGTATCCGAGCCTTTTTCTTATTTTGGGCATCAACGCCTATCTCGCGACGACGATGTCAAGTCAACACTGTGCTTTGTGACGCATATTCCATAAGCACAAATATGCTCTCTGGATAAATCAGAGTGGTAGCGAAAGGTGACGATGGTAAGTAAAGTATTTGAAATGTCAGATTTGACATGACTTCGGCACTGAAGCTGAAGTTTCGTTTTCTTCTCTAATCCTGAATCGTTCTGCAGGTGTACCCGTCACTGAATTAGTAACATCGCTAAACCGGCTTGTAATCGATGATGATTGTAGAGGACAGACGATGTCATTTTCGAGACAGAAAGCGTATGCGATAAAATATATTTGATAGGTTCGACCGTTACATGGGTTTGCAAGCAATGAAAAAGTACGACACATCCACTCCCAACGGGTTAGTCGGTCGGAATCGTCGAATAGCTTGAACTAGTTAGGAACGATCCCCGCGTCTTGGTAGTTCATAATCTCTTCACGTCGATGAAAGACGTCTATCTCACCGTATCCGCGCCTTTGTTGGTGCCGCGATACCCCATATCTGCAAGCTTGAGGATAACTTTCTCGTTGTTCGAGTGTCTCTGAGCTACTAGGACGATGCAAATGGTGATGGGTTCGGCGTGTTTGATCTTGGACCAGTCCGGACGGCAGCGTCTCAGAAAATTGTCACCGTCTCTGCTACTGCGGTAATATTTTAGAAATAAACAGCATGGTACCTTCGTCTTGTGGTAATGTATTGAAACGAGCGCAGCTTTCGCCAAAAATGCGGGGGAGAGGAACAGTGATGGCCACCGTGGTCTGGACCCGAGTCTCGCGACAAGAAACCGGACAGTAGTCAAGATATTCGGCATAGTCACAAACGACGTAGACATTGATATGCAGAAAGACACCGAATATAATCGCGTCTTTTCGAAATGGATCATAGGAGTCACGTCCTAGTCGTAGATAGGCCTGCAACGGACTCCCGGTCGTATCCTCCACTGGTGCACCTTCTCTCTCGCCCCTTCCCAGTCCGTATCCAAGACTCTCTCAAACGTCATCCTACGAAAGTCCTCAGGTATACTTTCGACGTATCCGTTGAATACCAAAGGATTCTTATAGTGCGGGTCCGACATCTCGTACGGCATCACAGTCCGCTTCCAAGGCCCATTCTCAGGATTCAACAGAAGCCTCCTCATGTAACGTGTATCTGAACCTCCTCCGACGGCATCCGACCACTCTTCATCACTGAGGTCAAGGTCTCTGATACCCGCCTGTCCAAAGTCAATGATGACTGGAGAACGGTTCCCTTCCCGCAGAATGACATTCCCAATGTGAATGTCATTGTGCAAGGGGCAATTCTCAGCCTCGATAGTACGGAGCGCCTCCATGACTTGGCTGGAGATCCTCTCTGCTTCTTGCTCCGAGACGTCAACGCCACGCTTGAGCTTCGCCATGCTAACACCAGGGATATACTCGAAAACGCGACCTTGAACGACGTCAGTGATGGGATGTAGAGTAGTAGACTCGGGGGTAATACGAAGACGACGACACCAAGAAGGTGGGGAATATAACGGCCTTGCAGTCGGTGCAAAAGCCGGTATGCAGCAAGTTCAGTGTTGTGATTCGACACCTTGTAACGCCAGGTGGAGACCTCCCACATCCAGTCCTCCCAAAGTTCGAAATCAGGTCGGTTCTCGTAGTCGCGTATAAGCTCGAACCAGTTAGGTGCCGAACCCTTCTGAATATCACGTACGGCGTGTCACAGATGATCTTCGAGGGAAGGCAACCACGGCACTGACCCGGTTTACCACTAAGATATCCCAGCCTACGATCTGCCAGCTTTATAATAGCTTTCTCGTTGTCAGAGTGTCGCTGAACGAGCAGCACGGCGGCAGATGTGAATGGCTCGAAGCGCTTGAGTACCGTGACGGCTAGAGGCTCAAAAGTATTCCAGCCTTCTGCTTGGAACTGAAGGTCGAGGGTCGTTCCGGGTACATACAGTTCATCGCCGCTGCACAACGCAAATCAACGCGAGTGCTTGACGAAAATCAGCGGATTGGCGTACCTCTGGACTGAAATCCAGCATCGCCCATGATTCTCTCGAGTAAAAAGCCTTGCATGCCGTGTCAGACAACGAAGCATGGAATTAAGAGGTGCGCGCCGATGGTAGTATCAGTGTGGACCAGTAGGCTGCGCTATGCTAGTGCCATCGACGCCGCTTGATAGAGTGAACCGTATTGACCCAACAGTGTTACGTAACACGTGACCCGGTAAAGCGCTTCCGGATATCCGGCACTGCCACGATGTTCGTTTTTCATACCAAGTCCACGCGCCTTATATTTTCGCAGCGCGTTTTCCTTCTCCCATCATAAGTGTGTTCACCTGCAAGTCTATAATAACAATATTCTATGCCTGAATACATGTATATCTATAGCGGCCACCAACTTGATAATGTCATCGAAGAAGACTGATGTCTTGCTTATGTCTTGCTGATGTTTTGGCAGTCTCTACAAGTTTAATATCTTCCTGCCTTCGGTTCAATTGGAAAACCTTTTTTTTTGCCTACTTTTCTAACATTTACATAGTGTTCTAAAGATTCTATGTGCCACTACTTCATAATTTAACCTCAAAAATGGCTGCAAATCCTGATTCCGTGCCCAAATGTCTGAAAGATGTGTATTTTAACATAAATGACAAGAGATACAGTAACTACTGAGTACCATAATGGTGGAAGAAAGAACACGCGCTGCGAAAATATAAGGCGCGCGGACTTGGTACGAAAAACGAACATCGTGGCAGTGCCGGATATCCGGAAGCGCTTTACCGGGTCACGTGTTACGTAACATTGTTGGGTCAATACGGTTCACTGCTTGATAGTCGTCTTCGCAGGGTAAGAGTACCACGTGGTGATAGACCACAACCAAGACCTAATACTTTTTCCTACACTTTTCCTAGCTCTCAGCTACCCTCAAATATTCTGTCTCCGTCTCATGGCGAATTCTTGCCAAGTGAACGAAATCGATTCTGACTTTTTCTTTTTGGCCAAACGACGCTCCTACATTCAAATATAACTGAAAATCGATATCTGCATATATGCTGCCTTGCCACGGGTCATCTTTACAGCCGTTCATGTGAGATTAATTTGAGCGACAGTTCCCAGTAATAGTGTCTGGGTGGTATCTAGACGGTTGTGAATGTGCGTTGGAATATGTAAACCACTCAGTCACTGACATTCTTGAATAATAGCCACTGGTGACTGGAGAACCTTCCTTCGAAATAGAAAATCAAACAAGCCGTGAATGATAGATGTTGAGCCCTATCTTGCTTGAACCGAAAGGGAACTTCTAAGTGGTGTTGTACCTACGTCGTAGAATCCAAAATTGCTCGTTTCCTGTCTTGTGTCTGTGAAGTGGATTCTGGTCGCGCCATACAGAACTTGAACTCAGCCGGTTAGTTCCGATGACCGCTGCTATCCGATCAACCGAACATGAACGAAACTGTGATCTCCTGCACAAGATGTTTGTATTTTCTATGTCTTTGTAGTGGAATAATCGTGCTGAACATTCCTACGGTACAGGTCGTTATTGGAACGCCTTCTTGCATTTATTCTCCAGCCGTTTGTCCTTTCTCGTCGAAAGCATGCAGTGATACAACGTCTTCAGTACGCGCTTCGCTCGTATTCCGTTCTTTGCTCACACGCGTTATTGGCATCTTAGAGTCAGAAAAATCCCGTAGAACATTTGAGCTACTCGGATATAGTGAAGCTGATAATTGGGAGAACTCTTGCAAAATCGATGCCAACACCTTTGTCACCTGGATGGGACACTCAAACAAGGGGAGGATTGCTTCTATCAGCTCCGACACTGTCGTCAAATATCACGGATCAGCCCAAGAGTTCCGGGCCATGGAACTGGTCTGTCAAGAAACTGCCATCCCCGTTCCACTATGCTATCGCTTCTTCGACGGAAACCCGAGCTACCTAGCTATGGGAGCCATTGAGGGCGTAACAGTTGACTCTGTGTGGGACCAACTCGGGCTATGGATGCGGTTCCGCGTTGTGGTATCGCTCTGGCATTTCGTACATCAGCTTCGTAGCATCTCCCGCCGAAATACCCAACTATGTCACTTTCCAGGTCCCCTCGGGGATACCCCGTAGCTGTGCACGATTCGCTTCTTCACCGACCCTGCTGCTGGCCCATTCATTTCATACGCTCACATGGCAGCATGGTAGACTACTTGTTATGCAGATTTGTGGTCCCCTTACCGCTCAATCCAAGAAGGCAGACCCATACTTCGACGACCGTAAACCCTTGGTATTTACTCACCAGGATTTGCACATGCGGAACTTGATGCTAGGAAAAGACGATCAGCTTTGGATGATTGATTGGGCTGATGCAGGCTTCTATCCCGAGTAGTTTGAAGGTGCTAATATGAAACAGTTGTCTATTGAGCAAGGGAATAGCGGGTCGTGGAATAGACTGTGCTCATAAATATATGGAGACTACAAGAGTCGAGGCCAGTATCCTTACATCGATTCGATTCGATATTCCCTCGCTGTGCTGAAGAACGAGGTAGTAGATATGGTAAGCCAGATTCTTCATTGTCATCTTCCCCACCAGAGTAACTCCTATCACAGGTCAGCATGGAAAAGTACTAGTCTCTGACGTGCACTTTCGTATACATGAGGCTGATACTCCTCTTTCAATGTCGTTATGTCTTGAGCATGTCGACATCGGTGACAGTTACACTCCCACTTGGAGGCTAAAGCGTAGCGACACCTTCAAAGTTTACGACCGGCAAGCAGGTGTAGATGAAATAAAGGCATGGCGAGGTATGTCCATTTCTTGTTCGCTCTTGACTACATGACTGGCCACGTGTAACTGTCAGGCTTCAATGTGGTGTCTTGCTTTTGTGTCACTTTAATTCGCTTTGCGGCGAGAGAGTCATGGCCGAACCTAACACGCCGTTTTTTGCGTTACCTGCATCTACAATGGACCTTTCTAGTTCTCGTCGGGTGACTTTCTGACTACAGCGCTGAGCTGGAGGGGAGCTGTACTTCGAGCTCGCCACAATACAAAGTAATGAGGCGCAACTTGAAACGCACTATGACGAGCTGGAACTTTGGTCTAATCCCACGCTATATATATTGAATTATAATTCCTCATTTTCTGTTCACCATCCTGTCTCGCGTCTTCTCAATTCCTCCAATCCTAGCATAGGACCGAGACCTCGCTCTGCCGCAAACTAGGCATTTGTATCCTCTGAGAAACTGCCAAGTTCCGTGCAGGGAGAAAGTCGGACGTTCAAGTTCGTATATTTTATGTGACGGGTATTTGAAACTCGACAATATGGACAGGCTGTCGAATTGCTCGAATTGCTATATCAAACATCTTAACAGTGGGCCTTCTTTCTCTACGACTAGGAACGTTATCCTTCCTGGAGCTCACTGAGTCGACTTGCCTCACACTATGTGCAACTCTTCGTTCCCCGGTGCCTGTGATCACGATGCGCGCGTTCCGCGCAGTTCCCACCTTTTATCATCAACGCTCTTGTACAGTTACGCCGCTCGTAGACGCGTCGTATGTACCCTAGAGTAGACACAATTTGGATCGGTGTCGGCGTCCTTGAGGAAGACCTCACAGTTTGTTCATCAGATCTCAACAAATTAGTGCAACACTGGTCACTGGAGTGATGCAAGGAAAGATTGGTGCGCTACCTCGGTAGCCGGAAGGATGGTGTTGATAGCCTCGATTATTACGGCCATCCTTGGAATTACCGAGTCCTGTGTATACAGGCTCGGTTATCTTATGCGGTTTTTGGGGTAGGTCCTCAGTGGCGGTGCACTTTGGTTATCCCGGGCGTTGCCGGTGTTAGTCAGCAAGGCCGACGTCATTTCTCGGTCGGTTTTACTCTTGCTTACAGCGTTGTTACTCTTTTCTCCCCCTGTCACCACACATATACCCCCGCACGCTACAAAAATGTCCCGATGCTAGTACTTGCAACAATCTCCAGGACCTCCCCCAAACTTCTATGATAGGACCGAGAACGACCGATTCGTGCCCGGAACCAAGTTAACCCTAATCAAGAACGCGAAGATATGGACGGGATTGTACAATGGGACTCAGGTTCCGGGGGCGGACGTTCTCATTGACAACCGTTAGAGTGATGAAATCTGTCACGGTGAGTCTAGGGAGGAGAGTAAGGTCTAAGTACTGAGTAGTCCGCTGAGGACTGTTTGATCCCCAGGGGCAGTCAAGATATTATAGGCGGTATCTCAATTATAGTTCCTATTGAGTTGGGACCCATCTGAGGTGGGTTAGGAAGGCTCTTGAATGTTGGCGGGTTGAAAGTGCCGACGTGCCGTGTTCTAAGTTTGAAGTCACTGTATCGGTGCAATAATAGATAAGGTACTTCCACACGTCATGCCAGACGCATTTATAGTTGGTGAGCCTACTGGTGGCTTCGGAAAGAAAGTCAGAAATTCGTGTAGTTTGGCGGGATACCTACTAGAGTTTAGAGTTTAGAAAACTAGTAGATCGTCACTGCAGGAGGGGACTTCTATTTTTGGTAATGGGATATCATTTTCCCACGTTTGAATTTCCTTCGACGTAACTTCGATGAACCATTGACTTGGAGCTGTGCAGTTTTACGTCTCATTGATCGCCTCCCCCGTGTAGTACGATTGTCGGAGGATACCTGGAAGATGCGACGAAGAGAGATGGTTCGGTGCGAAGGGATGGATGCTACGATTGCCACCCATAGTCCACATTGATCCACTTTCCGAGTTGTGGCCCTTCGAACCAACAAAATCACAGGAATGTGAGAGACCGGAAAGATTGTTGATAAAGGGCCCGGGAGAAGCTGCTATCGCAAAGTTCTAGTCCCCCTTTCGAACAATTAGCTGTGAGAGGCGATAACCGTGGTACCTTCATGTTCCTTTGCAGTTTATTCCAGGGGTGGTTTTCATGCGAACTTGATATCAACGCGCCAGTATCTCTTCCACTAGAAATTTGTTTGGAGTTTTTTCTGAACGGGTAGAACGGAGATGCAATAATTCATTTAGTGAGTCGGCGCGCTCACCACTACCGATGAGCATGGTTGAAATCAAGGGAGTTCAACTACTAATGCCCATTCACCTCAGATGCCGAGGTGTAATGCTGACCGGACTTGGGAATTTGTACGCCTTCCTTCAAATCTCTCACGATGATTGTCAGAAATATATGAAAAGGCTAAAGCTTCTTTCCCTTCAGGACCGACAAAACGACTGAAGATACAACATGCCCATCCCCGCAGGTTATCCTATAGAAAGACTGTGAGTTACCATCGTGGAGTTGAGCAGTGAATGTACTGAATCATCTGTTCTAAGGTCTGGACCTATGGTTCGTGAATCGTCAAATTTTTTTCCTTCAATATATTCGGTCGCTAACACAGCAATTCAGATTGTCGCCTCTCTCCTGCACTGGGGGCTCTTCGGAACTCTCTCTGTGCAGCTGTGTGCGTCGCTCATTCATAGTAGTCAATTATTTCTGATCCATTCTCGTTAGATCTGTACTATCTAGCATTTCCGAATGACAGGAAATTCACAAAATACCTCGTCTATGGCGTTTACGTTGTCGAATTTGCTCAGACAATACTCGTCAGCCATGACATCTTTGCAGTGTTCGGGTACGGCTTCAGTGATTTGGAAGCAGTCACTGAGATGCGTTTCAATTGGCTCACTGTCCCCGTCATGAGTGCTGCTGGTAAGTACGGCATCTTCTGCTTGTTTTCTGTTACTAAGTTACTAAACATGGATACAGCTGCTTGTGTCGGACAAGTCTTCTATGCATACCGAATCTTCATATTGTCAAAGTCACGAATCGTCCCGATATTCGTCACCTGCGTTCGTTGCCGTGCTCCTTCTCCGTGGAAGTTTGGCTCATCTATTTACAGGTGTCCTTGACGAGCTCTGTGGCCGCTATAATCACAGGCGTCTTCTCTTTCCAAGCAGGCAACATCACTAAACTCAATAATCGGAAGACGTCCGTCGCCGTCGGGGTAATTAGCTAACTAGATATCCCGTGTTCTTCGTGCTGATGCACACGTAGATCTGGTGCGGAGCCTCTGCCCTGTGTGATGTCGTCATCGCTATTTGCATGACTTACCATGTGAGCTCTTTCTCTCTTTCAGTTACCTTTATTGACGTTGATACTATTTTGTAGCTTATGCGCAGCAATACCGGCTTCCGTCAGACCCGAATCATTGTCACAAAGTTAATTCGTCTCACTATTGAAACGGGATCTGTGACAGGTATTTCCTTTGCACTATCCGCCGTCGTCACAAAGTTAACGCCGCCTATGTCCAGCTGTTGTCGCTCTGCTCAACCTTATCCTCTTTTTTGCGTTGCCTGATCAGAGTTTCTATACAGCACCCGCTCTGCTCATGCCCAAACTGTATGCTAATACCGTTTACATGGTGCTGAATTCGCGAATCCGAATTATGGGTGGACGAGACACCTATACGTCTTCAACAGATATGAGTATCACGACCACTATGATGAGGGATATCACCTCCCAATCAACGGAAGGCACGCAGCCTACAGACAGGGTGCAAGGACAGGCGTCGGTAGTCGCGATAACTAAAGAGGTATTCAACGATGATTATGAAGTGGGTGGAATGAGTGTCAGTCATGTTGATTCACGCGCTTTTACTCAAGCTGATTTTTTTACAAGGAGAAACCACAGGCGGCGTTATGAGCCTCCCTGCGTAACTGTCAGAGTGCATCCTTTGAGCCCACGCCGTCCTCATTTATTTATTGTCTTGTCGTTATAAACATCGATGCCACTTCAAATGTACGCCTTTCTGTGTTCCGCTCACTTTTACATAAACGGTTGTTTAAAAAGATTGATTTTCGAGCTCGGTAACGATATTTATTCCAAGAGCGACGTTCATCTCTGACAAGTGACGAAGTACGGAAGCCCTTTTGGTTCGCAGATTCCTTTATGATAGTGACAGAAATTTCTGCGGGTCTGTAGTCAATATATCTGTTTATGCTATCAGGCATTTCTCAAGTAATGAACCTATTAAATAACGATGAAAAGGAAATAGACTTAGTAATTATCGTAGTAGCGACTATAACCAGGGACGGTTTGGGCTGAACGTTAGTCCCCAACTGCAGTCGGGATGCACAACGGGTACTCTGAAAGGTTTGAAAGCAGGTGATAGAAGTAGGATATGTCACGGGCGGGACCCATCCGTAGACCGGACTAGAAGTGAACCGTGAAATGTCTGTCGAGCCAAGCGATGAAGGTCCCACCTAGCTGGGCTGAAACTGCAATGAACTCATCAAGAAAAAACCCCGTACTCTCAGGCTACGTGTGAAATAATCATCGGTGATGCAAGCTATCCTGTGCGAGATAGTGAGATAGGAAGATAGTCTAGGAAACCTAACCGAGATAGCTATGGCGGCGACGCCTTCTTTCCTCCTAGCGTCGGGACAATCGACCAATAAAACGCACCGATTGCAATCGAGGGAGCAAAGAGGGACAGACGGTAAAAATCATCGTAAATATTCCATCCATCCAGGCTCCTGAGTCAAGGTCGCATAATGCCAGCCAACGAGTGTGTATCCGAGGCGCCTGTGAGGTCTGGCAAGCCGCAATTGCCAACGTGGAAGTATTACAAGTCTGTAAAGCCGTTCAACGAGAATAGCGTGATAAAGTAAAACACATACCCTGGTAAAACTCACGCACACCTGGTTGTGTATGCAACGAACTCATTACCATACGCGTCCAAATAATCAGATTGGACGCGCAAGGCCTTCATGCCAGGCCTTTGTCAATCAGCAAGTCGTCTCGGACGGTTTTGAGACCAGATTCGTGTACAGTCCAGGTAGTCGTGCTCCTCAGTAACGTCGATTTCGTTCCTGGTATATATCGGTCGACTTGAAATCCGATGGTGGCTTCGGTAAAGTTGGTGATACCTTTGGATGGAAAAGCCCTACTGCCCAAAAAGTTTCAGTGATGCTCTGGTGGCCAGGCTTTCGCATTCTCCAACACCTGAGCGCTTCTTGACACATTCAAACGTAGCTCTAGCCCGGAACGGAAAAAGTGAAGAATTCCTGCATATTAACGAATGACGGGGACTAGCAATTAGTCAAAAATTTCGCGACGGCCACCATCTTCGCCGTTCGGCTTCGAATAGATCGCGTTAAACCCTGACGATAGGGCACATCAGCAGTGGGCGTTGATAGTATGGGTCGTTCAAGGAAGAACGTAAAAAATTCTCGTAGATTGACGGGATAGATGGTCGTCGTCCTTCGAGTCGGAATTTCTATTTTGGTGCACGGTGTTTTGCTTTCCCACGCTTGCGTTTCATGATCCATTGATGAGCTCTGGTCCAGTTCTATGTCTCCTTGACCGCTCTCGGTGCAGTATAATTATCGAGGGGGAGACTCGGAAAACGTGACCCAGGAACGCTTCGGTGCAAGAGATTTATACCGAGATTACCATCCATAGTAAGTTATCGCAGGGACAATCAAGGACACTGCCGCGTTTCGATGGCTATAGGACTTCAGACCAACAAAAACGCAGGCCGCCGTAATATATCAAAGATATTGCCGATGGCGGGAGAGGATGAGGCATAAGAAGCCGCATTCGATTCATCTGTTGGACGAGGAAGAAGATAGATAGACACGACAAATCATGATGTATAGCATGGTGAGTAAGAAATTATTCGCTCTTCTCACAGTTTATTTTGGTGATAGTCTTAATATCACCTAGGTATCAGCGCGCTGGTAACTTTTCCGCTATAATTATCTTGGTTCGGAGATTTTTCTGAACCAATGGAACAAAATCATGATAATCAATTTAATGGGTGAGTGGGTGGACTTCTGGTGGAGATGGTTGGGGTTGGAGTACTTGGATTGTCTATCATCTCCGTTTCTGTGGTGTGATGCTGACCTGCCTTGGGTATTTGTCTGCCTGCTTTCAAGTTTCTCACGATGATTACCAACGATATATGTACAGCTTCTCTCCATTCAGAACCAGAAAAACGACTCCAGATACGACATGCATCCCATCCCCGCAGGTTATCCCATAGAAAGGCTGTAAGTTAAAATCATCAAGCTGACTGATGTGTACTGAACCGACTCATTTTAGGTCTGGACCGGAGGTTTGTCAAATTGTGCGTTCAATCTATGCAGACACTAACACGCCAATTCAGATCGTCGCCGGTCTCTTGTACTGGGGACTCTTCGAAACACTCTCTGTACAGCTTTGTGAGTCACTCATTCTCTAGTAATGTTGTTTCTAATATATTCTCGGTACTAGATCTGTACTATCTAGCATTTCCGAACGACAAGAAGTTCATAAAATACCTCGTCTATGGCATCTACATTGTCGAATTTGTTCAGACGATACTCGCTAGCCACGATGCGTTTGCAACGTTCGGATACGGGTTCGGTGATTTAGATGCCCTCACAGACGTACATTTCTATGGCTCATTGTCCCGATCATGAGCGCCGTCAGTGCGTCACTACGTGCACCATCTTCTGCTGATTTCTTAACTTGAATACAGCTGCTTGTGTCGCACAAGTCTTCTATGCATACCGAATCTTCATATTGTCAAAGTCACGAATCGTCCCAATATTTGTCATCTGTGTTCGTCGCCGTGCTCGGTAGTCTAGCTCATCTTTTACAGGTGTCTTTGACTAGCTCTGTGGCAGGTATAATCGGAGGCATCTATAGTTTCCAAGCAGGCAACATTACAAAACTCAATAACAGGAAGACATCCACCGCCTTCGTGGTAACTAACTAACTAAATATCCCGTTGATTGTGCTGATGCATGCATAGATCTGGTGCGGAGGCTCTGCTTTGTGTGATATTGTCATCGCTATTTGCATGACTTACTATGTGAGCTCTTTCTCTCTTTCAGTTATCTTCATTGACATTGATACTATATCGCGATAGCTTATGCACAGCAACACCGGTTTCCGTCAGACCAGAATCATTGTCACAAAGTTAATTCGCCTCATCATTGAAACGGGATTTGTAACAGGTATTTACTCCCAACATTTCACAGTTGTCAGGAGATTAACGCTTTCCACTTTTAGCTGTTGTCACTCTACTCAGCCTTATCCTCTTTTTTGCCTTCCCTGGCCAGACATTCTATACGACACCTGCTTTCATCATATCCAAGCTATATGCTCATACCGTTTACATGGTGCTGAATTCGCGAATCCGTATTATGGGTGGACGGGATGTCTATACGTCTTCAAACGATATGGAGACGACGACCACTATGGTGGGGGATATCACCTCCCATTCAACCCAGGGCACAGAGCGAACGGACGAGGTCCAAGGACAAGTGTCAGTGGTCGCGATAACTAAAGAGGTATTGAGCAGCGACCATGAAATGAGTGGAATGAATGTCAGTCATGTTGATTCGCACGCTTCAATGGGGCTGATTTCCCTCCAAGGAGAAACCACGCGACGGCGGTATGAGCTTCCCCGAGTAACTGTCAGACTACAAAGTTCTTTGAGCCTTACCCGACCTAATATTTATCGTCTTGATGTTGTACACACCGATGCCAATTCAAATGCTACGCTTTATCCGCTAATTCCATTATAAATGGTACCAAAATTTCAGCGGATCTTCGTAAAAATTGGCACCAGAGGCTCAACACATCTGTTTATGTTATAAGGCATGTCTCAGGTAATGAACCCATCAGATAATGATAAAAAGACGGCAGGCTTGGTTACTATCATGGCAACGACTGGTATCAGGAACGATTTTAGGTTGAACGTTAGCTCCGAACTGTAAGCGAGATGCACAATTGTGAGTGCTCTGAAAAAGTTGAAGGCAGGTGACAGAAGTAGGGAATGTTCTGGGTGGGACATGTCTATAGACCGGACTAGAAATGAACGATGAAATGTCTGTCGAGCCCAGCGGTGACGGTCTCACGTAGCTGGGCTGAAAATGCAATGAACGCGTCAAGAAAAACCCTTCCGTGCTGTCAGGCTACGCGTGATTCCTAGAAAATCATCGGTAATGCAAGTTATCCTGTGTGAGATAGTGACATAGCAATAGTCGATAGAGACTAGCGTTGATGGCGATGGCACCGGCGCCTTCTTGCCTCCTAGCGTCGGGACAAACCAACCGACCGAGTTGTTCTGCCGCCTTCGAAAGGAGTACCGAGAACGCATCATCCTTACCAGAGCAGATTGAGATACACCTAGTGCCTTCCTCCTCGACGGGGTTATTTTCTCGGTCAGTGAAGTTCCCTTTCTATGAGAACTGGAGGTTCCGAGAGGTAAGCAGAACAGAGGGATCTGCCATCTAAATATGGGCTCAGCAACAGCGTGAACAATAGGGTCTATCGCTCTGGTAGCATATTCGCCATACAGATTCAAGCAGTTTTCGTCCTCCGAGTTCCAATATTCCTATCAACTGACAATAAGCATCCTCGATATCAAAGTAAACGACCATTGAAATGTTAAATCTGTCACGGCGAGTCTGGGGAGGAGAGGAACTAGTTGGCGGAGGATTGGTTGATCCCCAGGGGCGCCCAAGATACTAAGGGGGTAGATCGGCCTCTGTTATTGTCCCTGTCGACAGATATGGACCTAGCTGAGATAGAAAGGAACGTCAAGAACTCTGGAGTCGTAATGCTAGTAGGAAAGCCTTGCCTTTTTCTATTGGTGAGTCTAATAATAGACAAGATCTTTCCACCCGTCATGTCAGGGCGCGTTTACAGCCAAAACTGATGAATTTATATGCAGTACTGGGTGCTTACCCAGAAAAGTCAAAAATTCTTTGCACATTGGCGGGGTAGATAGTCACAATAAGAAACAGTGGTCATTATTTAAATAATATTTATTCGAATTTCTATTTCCATTTCGGTGCATGGCATATACAGACGTTCCGAAAAACCTTGTCCAACGCTGCCAAACAAGGCAAGTAAAATCAAAAAATCAGAAAATACAAGAAAATGACAGAAATAGTACGCAGGCTTCATTTATGTGCGTCATGGGGTGGGAAGATGCAAATTCAATGATTCATGAGTGCTGCAGTGCATGGCAAAGATGTAAGAGCATCCAGGAGGCACAAGGTTAGCGAGTGTAAATTTTCAGGCTGCCCACGCCGAACAACCGGTCACAGCTTCCTTCTTGCCATCACTGTCGCAGAAGACACAAGCATCACCTAGTATGGCCTAGATATCTTTGAACAGAAATTCTACGCCCAACCAAGCAAGCCACCATCGTGATTATACCCCAGTTTGGACGTCGACAGCTTGCAGCCTCCTGAAATAACAACATAGTCCGCTGACATCTTTCATACTACAGTTGACGCACCAGCGACTGGTTATCCTGGCTATTTTCATCGGTTTATATGGTCAGGAATGAGCTAGTGGGAGTTCAGGCGCGCTTTAGACCCAGATACTGTGGAGATGTTACGGGGGTTGGTGTGCCCAACATCATACGTCTCTAAGGGAAGGTACCATATTCACCTCGTTTTGGGGGCTTATTATTGTTCACAGGAGAAAAAATGTATCCACAGCTTCCTATACCACTGTAAATGCCCCCGTCGCCGCCTCTCCCTACTGTTAGCACCTACCCGGCTCTCTGACCCATTGACCTCAGACCTTTTGCTTTACATCTACATACCTCGTGCATCTCCGAGAAAATAGTTGTATCGTACGTTACGCTCATAAATGAAGATATCACACTGTTTCTACAATTTTCTTGTATTTTTTGATTTTTTGATTTTACCTGCCTTGTTTGGCAGTGTTGGACAAGGTTTTTCGGAACGTCTGTAGTTTCCCATGCTGGGATTTCCTTCGATGCGATGAGCTCTCGACTTCTAGCTTATTCTACACTCCTTGGCCGCTCTCCGCAGTACGAGCACCGGAGGATACCCGGAAGATATGAAGCTGGGATGGATACAGAGATTGCCACCTGTAGTCCACATCGATTCCGCATTCCGGGACTTCTTCGAATCAATAAGATCACCAGACAGCAAAAGATCAGGAAGATTTCCGATGACAGGAGCTTAGGACATAAGAAGCTGCTTTCGATGCCCCTGTTGGACGACTAGACGCTGGAGGCGATACGTGTATAGCATGGTATCTTCGTGTTTCTTCTTGCACTTTAGTCCGGGGTGCTTTCAATATCGACGCGTCAGCAACTCTTCCGCTATACCTTTCGGACATTTTCTTCTGGAACAGAACCGTTCTGGGCGGTCAATGCGCTGACCATTAAAGATGAGCATGATTCAATCAGAGTAGTTCGATTGCCAGTGACCATTCAACTCAGTTGACATGGTGTAATGCTGACGGGCCTTAGGTATTCATGTTCTTTCTTTCGAGTCTCTCACGGAAAATATAACAATGCACAGGTGTTCAGGCATTCGTAATCAAGCTCCGTCATACTGAAGAGACCCCCGTCCTCAATGCTTCTTGGACCGCCTTATTAAATCAATTTGAACTCTTTTCCTGACCCGAGTCTGCCGCCCACCTCAAACACCTGCTGTTGCTCTGTTTGCCACTGACGAATGGAACCTTTTTTTTTTTATAAAGGAAATTCAAAGGAAATTTTCTTTCACCAACGACGGCGATGTTTAGCACGTCCGTTCGCTTCTTGGATTCCATTTGGGGCATGATCACCTTTGTTCGTTTGCCTCTTTCATTCGTCTTTCATACAGAATTTCCTTCCTTCCCACCAACATGAAGAAATGCCCTGACTTTGAGTATGACGCAGACAAGGACTAGCTCGAGGGCGAAGTATGGTCCTCATTACAACTATGCAACCTCTGGTTGACTGATATTCGCAACAAATAGGATGTCTCTATGCTGGATGGGGACAGTTCCCCTCCGGAGGCATTACCGGACGCCGAAGATGAAGGTGCTTACAAGCCAGGTGCGTCAGTATCGACTCTTGACGTGTATTTACCTAATCCTTCACTAGTCCTTACAGTGGGAGGGTAATGAGGTCTACAAGATGTCATACGAACTACTAGGTGAGTCGTATGCCCCCCAAGTTCTAAAAGTATCCTTCAATTCGGATCATAGGAGAAACCTGCGGCGATACTACCCGCTAATGGCCTGAAGGTGTGTTCTTCATGTCATCGTCAGTGAAAATATGTCTGACTCATTGAAGTGTCGTTTTGGTTCATGCTACTTCCTTCGTGTGAAAACCGAAGACCAGTGTGACCCAGCCATTGTCAATATGTTCAAGAGACCACTAGTGATTTGGGATGCAGTATGTAGGGCGTTTCACGCTGCAGAGGACCATGTTACCATGGTATGGGTCAACGAATCTTTCGTCGCAGAGAGATTGAGAGGCCCTTGCACGGTCTCAAATCATTCAGTGTCAGTTATTCTTTGTTCAACTTCATCAATCTCCTCAATCCTCTTGAGGAGAATAAGAATCAGGTGAGTGTGTTTCTTTAGTTATTAATTGGTGCTAATTGTGTTACAGCTCCTCAGAAAGTGGGCATTGTGTATAGCTCTCTATCTCTCGGTTTTTGTCCTCGGGTTCACATCTCAGGGAGGAATGCATACACGAACAGGATGAGAGTGTAAGCGCATAGTCTGGTATATCGTCGGATTCATAGCTACTACCGAGCAAATTTTCTCCCTGCGTCCAGCTAGAGCTGATCTTATATCCACTGCATACATTTACGATGTCGAAGGTACAATTGTCATTTCCTAAACAATTGCATCGTTCGTTGGAAATCTGGCATGAAACTGTAGTGTGACGTCAAGGTATATGTATTTCAAATGCAGATTGAGCATCGTTGCGGGATCTCACACAGGACTCGGACCTGCCACGCCCCGCGATGGCTCACCACTTCGTGTTGATAGCCTTGATTATTACGGCCATCCTTGGAATTACCATATGCGCGGTTCTCTCCATTGGGAATATCACTGGCTGCAGTAGTCATAGAAGGCCTGACGATCGGAATCACTGGACACTTTTAGCGCCTTGACTCAAGGTCGTCGTCGGGATCTTACGATCCCAATTTGAATTTTATCTCTACATTAATTGTCAGGGATCTTGCTTCGGGCTGGCCCTGCATCGTGCCGAGTACTAGATGTGAATAGAACGGTGTTCAGCCAGAACAAGCGCGCACCGGTGCGATCGCGGCTCCAGTGTCCGCTCGTTCCTATCTATTCGCACACGGCCAGACAAAATGCACCAAAATCAACACTGTATATTTATCGTACAACGATCACAAAAACAGGAAACTTGAAAGGAATAAAGCATGTCGAGAGTCGAGACGTGTATCTGCACGTCACTGAAGGCGTAAGATGAGCATACGAAAACGAACGTCAATGAGTGGAATACCGAACCGCTTATTCGATGTCGTCTCCGCCTGCTGCCTGTTGGACCACCGTTAACGCAAGGTTTGTTAAGTAGTAAGCATACAACGTACCAAGAATGCCTCTTTGACCGCCTTCTTGATGATTGCCGCAAGTCTTCCATCCGTTTTGGTGGCGACTAGGTCGACGTCTGGAACATCTGGTAAGGGCACTTGCCACTGTACCTTCTTGGACGCATAGAAGGTTCCTGTAACAAAGGCGATTGCTCGTTGCCCTTCGCCGCCAGATTTCTGGAGGTACAAGATGTGGGAAGTGAAGAAATTGTCCAGGTCGCCATTTTCCTGCGGTTGGGTCGATTTACTGTCACCGTGTACCCGCTGTGCGCGTTTCTGCGACTCTGCATCACGCCACTCTTCGTTGATAGTAGGAAAAGTCCTGCTCATAAATAGCTTCACATATGGAGTTGGTTTCTTCCTGACTGCCTGTGAATGTTACGGATTGAGACTGCATGATAACCATTGGGTATAATAAGGAACACACTGGAGCAAGTGAAGTGGCCATGGTAGCGAATTCAGAGTCGTGTGATTGAAAGGTGTTTGTTGGGGATGAGTTTGAGTGATTGAGAATGGACAGAATACTGAGCATCTTTATATTGTTTGCATGTGGCTATATTGCCCATTACCATTGTCGAGCACTGTCACCCGAAAACCAGGCGTGACAATGACCATCAAAGACCGGAACAAACAAGGGAATCAATTGCCCCAAAAATCCACCTGGATGGAAGTGCAGGTGCTTCAGAGTCCAGAGTCCAAACAGCTCTTCTAAATTGCCAATCAGCCAGAGGTTTTGGTCAGAGCGGCAAATAGCTGATGTATCATCTGTCAGGTCCGTATGAATGGGGCAGGTGCGGTGATCCCCGCATTCTTACTATACTACCAACGGAGACCTATCTCCCGGAATCGGATGCATAAAACACGTGATTGTATTGTGACTAAAAGTGTCATGGCTTGTATATAATACTAAGTTCCGTGGGGGGTTCGTAAAGCCAGTCTGCGTGAATAAACGATCATGGAAAGGACCAACAAGATCATAATCTTTTTCACTAGATATACACTGAATAAATGATAACTTGTTACTTGCTCAAAAGCTACACCCACTGGTCTTAGTTTTGGGCATCGGTATCTCGGACCGATATTTAGACCACTAGAAAAAGAAGTATCCCGGAAAAGGGGCACTGCAATGTTCGTGAAGGGTGGCGCCTTGTATCGGGCCCTTGGTGATGATCGTTATTTGGATGGTCACACGCTGCATGCGCCTAGTGCTGGAGCTGCGGCCATGAAGAAACTATGTGCTGTGATATGTCCTAACCTTATTTGAGGACCAAGATCAACCCAAATGCTGCGGATGAAGCAGAAGCTACATAAGCCTTGTGACTTTGTTGTGGCTTCGTTACCTCTGTGTGTTGTGCCTGAAAGCGCTAACTTAACTGAGAATGCCCTCAAGGTGGTGCCTCGTCCAAATGTTTCGGTTGAGAAACTCTAAGTAATACAAAGAAGTGGAGTAGAGCATAATTCGCAACAATGCGGAGTGCGAGTCCTAGAGTTACATTCAATGCTGAGGTGTTTCTATGGGATTAGTCATTTCTGCAACGAACCCCTGGGCGTATCCTCCACTGGTACATCTTCTCTCTTGCCCCTTCCCAGTCTGTATCCAAAACTCTCTCAAACGTCTCCCTATGAAAGTCCTCAGGCATGCTTTCAACATATTTGTTAAATACCAAGGGATTCTTATAGCGCGGGTCCGACATCTCATACGGCGTCACAGTCCGCTTCCAAGGCCCATCCTCAGGATTCAATAGAAGCCTCCTCATGTAACATGTGTCTGGACCTCCTCAGACGGCATCTGACCACTCTTCATCACTGAGTTCAGGGTCTCTGATGCCCACCTGTCCAAAGTCAATGATGACTGAAGAACGGCTCCCCTCCCGTAAAACAACATTCCCAATGTGAATGTCATTGTGCAAAAGACAGTTCTCAGCCTCGATAGCACGAAGCGCTTCCATGACTTGGCTGGAGATCCTCTCTGCTTCTTGCTCTGAGACATCAATGCCAGGCTTGAGCTTCACCATGCTAATGCCAGGGATATACTCAAAAATGAGACCTTGAACAACGTCGGTGATGGGATGAAGGGTAGTAGACTCAGGATGAATGCGAAGACGAACAACGTCAAAAAGACAGGGGATGTACCGACCTTGCAGTCAGTGCAAAAGTTGATATGCAGCAAGTTCCGTGTTGTAGTTCGATACCTTGTAACGCCAAGTCAAGACCTCCCACATCCAATCCTCCCAAAGCTCAACATCAGGTCTCCTCTCGTCATCGTGTATAAGCTCAAACCAGTTAGGCACCATGCCCTCCTGGATTTCATGTACGGCGTGTCGCAGATGATCTTTGAGGGAAAGCGACCATGGCACTGGTCCGCCTTTACCACTGCGATATCCCAACCTACGATCTGCCAGTTTCAGGATAAGTTTCTCGTTGTCAGAGTGTCGCTGAACAAGCAGCACTACGGCAGATGTGAAAGGTTCGAAATGCTTAATCACCGTAGCCGCTACATCTTTGTAGTCAGCAGATTCGTGGGGTTGAAATTTGAGATTGAGTGTCATCCCAGGTCGGTATAGGTCATCACCTCTGAAGAAAAAAAGGTGAAGCTGAACTCCTGGGTGTAAGCTGAGATGCACATACGTTCGTGGCAATGATATTTGCTTTGCCATGGTTGATGATGTGAAACGATGATCATGAGTAGTCATAGACATATGAGATGTCCTTGAGAAACTTGCAGCCTGCTGAGCCAGAGACTGGAATCGCTGTTTCATCTGTTAGTCGTAAGTTCAAATGGTGCTTGTGATTGTCCAGTGCTGCCCTTTTATGTGTAGCCGAGTGGCAACCAGGTATGATTATGATGGCCCCAAGTGAGCCTATTCCTTTTGTCCGCAAGTTGAGATGTCTAGCTAAGAAAAGTTGTGAGTTTTGATCCTGTAACCACCGTGTCTGTGTGTTCAGTGTTGATCAACATGAACATTGATGTTGAACTTTACAGCGACACGTGGATTTGGTTGCCCTGATGGGATCACAGTCTGGTGCCTTTCGTCTCGGCATATCAGCAGCTTTACTTGTCACTCAAATACTCACTGACAGTGAATACGAGTCGACACCATTCCTCAAATTTTCACGCTTTTAAAAGGACAAAAAAAGTACTAGAGGATAATAGTGAGGCGTACTTCAAGTTTTGGCAACAACGACCATCTTAAACCGACTTCGGATCACGACCGTTTCCCAGGTCTGACTTCAGTGTTCACCAGATTGCATGGTAGAACGACAAGTAAAGGCGCTTCAGTCTCAATCCTTCACACAAAGCAGCCTGTTACTCAAGGCAGGGTATTTTATTTTCATTTCTACCTCATGATCCTGCGGAAATCCAAATAGCCACGGTGCGCCAGGACGCTCAGCACCGAGCAGATGTGGAAGACACTTATTTTTTTCCAGGATTGCTATGTGTGTGTATTTGTTTAACATACATAAAGTATCTTGTTTACCTTGATACTCAGGTGGCATCATTCCGTACACCGATAAAACCATGTCTGAGTGTGGCTCAAGATTCCCATCTGGAATGGCTACTAGAACCGCATGTTTGCAGATTAACCGATTCTCGTGCCACATTCCCTTGTCACAGACGCAAAATGCTGAGTTGTGGAGGGGGCCATCTGCTAGTACAAGATTCTCATAGGCGCCACCAAGCGCCGTGGTGGAGCTGCACAATTGGTTTTGCTTCCATGACTCATTCCCAACTCATATGGTTCGAGATTGTGATATCGGAGATCCTCTCATATCACCCACCTTCACTGCTGTAAATTTTTGAGCAACCAAAAAAGGAGTACAGAATTTTTTGAACTCAGAGATGGGAGTCAGCTTGATCGGTGACTCTGGTGCTAACTATTGGGTTCAATACGGTGCATCAGCCATCTGTAACATGCGTGTGAAGCGGTTTTTCTATATCCATGCCTGATTCCTCAGATATAACCGAATCAAGATCAACAAATCATTGAGGGATGCCCGGGTAGCAAAGTGACAAGTCGGAAGATAAAAATTTTCATTATTCTCTTTGATACATATGTTACCAACACTATCTTTAGCTGAGTTAGCTGAACAGGTTTGGCCTCGTATGAAGGACTCCAGCGGCTGTTACCCTTTTCGATGAATTCACGATCACGTGTCGTTGCAGCCACAATATCCATCCCCTTTATTTGTTTGATTTCTGGAGTGGACTCTTTGGCTGCATTCCAAGTTTCAAATTTAAAAGATGCCTAAGCCATATCGCTGCTCTGACAAGAGGCTCCAGGAGATAATTAGATTGATGGGAATTAATTATTACTGCAGCTTCCTATCGCTACATGTGATGACCTGCACTTCATATTGATAGCAATGTAGGGGAATAATACACAGCATAGAGCTTGTACAGCTTCTTAGCCCGCTTTATCGCAACTTTTGGGAGTCGGAGGTGTTCATGAATTTTTTGAATGCTGGCACGCCTGAGGACCAAAGTTCTCATGGTCTAATGACTTCTATATCACAATATTCGCAAACATCACCCTTGATAAGTATCACTTGTCACGTGGATTTGGATGTATTTCATCTAAGGCTTCACACCGTACCGTATATGGTGTACGGCCGTATAGAGGATGGCCATCAACCGTCAGAAAAATTGGCCTTGATGGTATGGTGATGGTGATGGCCATCATTACCATATATGCACTGATGGTTACCTATAAGAGCATATATCAGCATCAAATATAACAGAAATAGTCATATTTCATTGTTTTGTATCCACAACAGTCAAAAAACTCACTAATTTGTCCGTTTTCAGGTACCCGTATAGGACCCGTAGGATCCAAAATTGATGGAACCCTCTGACGGTACGGATACGGTACCCATATGACAGCACCCGTACAACTGTACCATACGGTGATGGTGCGAAGCCCTAATTTCATCTGCCGCTGTGCCAGCATCTGATTCCATCTGAAAGCCCTGAAAAGTCACAAGTGTGACCACATGTAGAAATTCTTCACACTCAAACAGATTCAGGTGTGGCCACTAAGGGAATACTCTGGCTTGCATCGGCCTTTAACTTACAGCACCAGCTTGCTCTCATGTGAGTATTTTGTTGCAGTTCAACTTCCATCAACATCACAAAAGCAAATTCGGGGCAGTGTAATCAAAAGTCCTCCTTGTTCATTAGTCATTTGAGGATATTGTTTACTTGTATTGGACCCAGTGAAGAGACTCTGTGCGCGCAAGCTAGAAATGCAACAGTGTCGAAGACACTGATCACACCCACACCCAACACTACACACACAAACCCTCAAGTTTGTGGGGGATTCTGATGCGATAGAAGCAGATAGAAACGAAACAACCACACTCTCAGAATATAGGATACACACGTATAGAAATAGCGTGCGCTACGTATCTCGATTTCTCTAAGTCCAAAGGCTTTTAATAACAAGAGGAGCGACAGTTGTCGCTGGGCCTCAAGGCAAGGTGTAATACAATACACGCAGTGTCAAGAGATGTTCACAAAACCCTCACAAAGTCTAGAGCGACACACGGAATGACCTCAAACGACTTATAACACACAATGCACGACTCAAAGCTTCGCGCTCCAAGCAGAAACCCTTCACAAAACCTTCCACTAAAGCCACAGGATTCAAACCTACGCGCTCGAGCTTCCAAACGGATCGTAGATCCACAGGGTTCTAACCTATGCGATCCAGAGACACAGAAACCTTATAAAACCCCATCCGCAAGCCAAAGGGTTTGAACCTCTGCCACCTGTAGTGCCTCACGTCACAAGAAACCCTCAAAGCACAAGAGCGCATCCACAATGACACTAAAACTCCTCTTCTCAGGTTAGAGCTCAAGTCACCCAACCAATTAACGGTCACACAAGTGCCGCGTTAGCTTTCTATGCCTCGCGCGCGTCTCAATTCACTCAATATGATATCAATGCTAGGTATATTCTCTCGCTCAAAGTTACAAACTAGTCCTGAAGCTACGGCATCAAGCTGGGGGCTTGCGTGCGACTACAACGGGGGTCCGAAACTTGTACACTACAATTATACTGCTCTATTTATCTATTCTACGTCCTACAAATTAGCAGTACCATTTTTAGTATCATTTAGGTTGCTGAGCTCCTTCGCGTGCGTCTCGCATGTGTCGCAATTATCACGCCATGGCTTGGCGCTGACTCATGAGTCCGGCTCGGGGCCAGATCCTGTCTCTAAGTGTTGCGACATCAGTTAACATCGCTATTACACATGTACTGATGCCGGTTGCTATCTCCTCGTAGTTGCTGCCTCATGCGCAACTCTTATTTTGCTTTATAATATTCTCTGAGGGAATTCTATCGTAGTGACGGCAACGTGCCCCTTGTCTAGGCTTCGCGCACGTCGGCCGAAGTCAGATACTTCGGATTTACTCATGTTCTGACATCACCAAGTCTAGATCTCTAAGCTCTGGATCTCCCGGCCCTTGCGCGTCATAGATCAATGTTGTGCAAAGTCTTAATTATCTCACAAGCGTGTCCTGCTCTATTCTTAGCACGCACATGCTATGCCCTGTCAGAGCACTTAGTGTCAAGCGCTGGGACTTCATACCTAGTGCAGCCTTTCTAGTACTGTTCTTAGGTTAAGTCATGTGCTCCACCCAGCTTTACTCTGGTAATCTCATTACAGGCATTATAAATCTCGCGCTCTGTTGTGTTTCTTGGTGCCTTAGTATCTGGACGTTGTAGCCTGTCTTTATTTGTACAAATCGCAAAATTACACGCATAAACACTTTCAGAGCATGTCACCGGTATTTTGCGATAGTGGCTTAGCGCTTAGAACATGTTAGGCCTTCAATGGCGAACACTCAGAAGTCGGTAATTTCCATAATTTATTCAAGGCCTGGAGATTGCCTGGAGAAGTCTCTGGCCCCAGTCACCAATCCAACATAAGGGAAGATGCCGAGGTAGTGTTTCTGCGGTGACCGTGCTGACCAATGGTTCTGCTAAGCGCCATGAGCCACATAGGAACGCGCTTTCTGAGAGTATACAAGCTGTGATATCCCATGGCGGATTGCCAAACTAGCTGCCAATGCTTGTTCAGTATTATTCTTTTGTTATTCCTTATGGTACGTGTGATTCGCGAACTTTGAGTTGCCCCATTTGTCATGTGTATTACTTAGGTTTATGGATCGGGACGCCTAATAAAGTCACTGAATCACCAAGCGTTCAAAGTGAACTTTTATGCAGTATATTGAGTGCACATACGGTTACCAGACCTTCCAATTACTGCTACAGGGTTGGAGAAGTGACAAAAGTCATCTTGTCAAGAAGTCATTCCGCAACAGCACCATGACTCACGAGTGAACGTAGGTTTGTGCAGGTCTCCAAGTTAATGGCAAGCAAGCTAAAAAGATGTCCATTAAACTAGATCAATCGTAATTATAGTTGGGTCTGCACTGAACCCCCGGTTTTATCCGCCATTGAAATACCTTCTTCCTTGCTCCATCCCAATTTGTCCCCAAAACCTTTTCAAAGGTTGTTGTCATGAAGTATTCAGGCAGACTCTCCACATATTAATTGAATTACAACAGGGTACGATAGTCCTGGATCTCAAAGGCGTCACAGTCCTCTTCCACACCCCATACTTTGGGTCACGCAAGGCCCTCCTCATAAATCATATACCCGCACCTCCCTTCACATTGTCCCTCCACTCTAGATCAGAACACCCTGGCTCCCTGACAGACGCGCGACCAAAGTCGATGATAACTGGAGATCTATCTGTATCTCTCAAAACAATGTTACCAATATGGATGTCATTGTGGAGGACAGTTCTCCGCCTCGATGGTAAAGAAGGCATCTAACACCTTTCTGGAGATGATTTCTGCTTCCGGTAGGGAGACATTGATGCCAGGCTCGAAGTTTTCCATGCTGACACTGGGTATATACTCCAGAGTGAGGCCTTGCACAATATCGGTTATGGGATGGAGAGGGGGAGAGTCAGAAGGAATGGGGAAATGAATGACGCCAAAAAATCAGGGGATGCAATTTCCTTGCAAATGACGCAAAAGGCAATACACAGCAAGTTCCCTCTCATAATCAGCTAATTTGCGATTTGATGTAGAGACTTCCCACATCCAATCCTCCCAATCCTCTTGATCAGGTCATTTTTCATGGTCATGAATGCGGACGGCCTGTTGCAAACTTTCTTCAAGTTTAGATGTCTATGGCATGCTCATTTTTAGGTAGTTACGGTAGCCCAATCTGCGATCAGCCAGTTTCACGATAAATGGTTGGCTGTCCTTAGCTTGCTCCACTAAAGGACGACGGAACACGTGGAAGGCTCGAAGCGTTTGACAGCAGTAGCAGCCAGATCTTTGAACACTGGGGACCCTTGAGCTTTGGAGTTTGAATTCAATTTTCGATCCAGGTGGATATTAGTTGCCGCCTCTAATCATGACAGTGAGTATTGTGACATTTTCCGAAAGCAACGTCAATCTCACTTACATTCGTGGCTGCTTTGCTTGAGTTATCATTGTCAACGATGTCAAAAGTTGACCATGAGTGTTCACGGGCATAGGCAGATTACTGCGGAAAGATGTCCTTGAGAATCCAGATGACTGCCACGTCAAAGACTGAAGTCACCATTTCATTTCTCAATAGTGGTAGGTAAGAGTCTGATTGAACTTGAATGTGGCTTTGACAGATGCTTGCCCCTTTAAAAATGTACATGTAGTAGCTGAATGACGAAGAACGGCACTGTATCAAATGGCGATCTTGACGTGCTGAGCGACTTGCTGATAAGGATTGTGAATTGAGATGCTGTGACCGCTGTGTACAATGTGAGAGCGTACTCAGTACAACTCAGCAAAGTTGCAGCCCATCATTGATTGTGTTGATCAGTGTGACACATGGCTCTGGTTGATGGCATCATCGCGACATCTTGGCCTTCCACTGCCGCACTGTTTTTCAATGGTGTGTTGCGACGGTCTTGTTTCTCATCACTTTGGTTTTGGTTTTGGTGACAAGATTCGTTCCTGCCGCCGCACTGTTTTTCAATGGTGTGTTGTGACAGAGCGCTCTCTCATTGCTTTCGTTCCCCTGTGTTTGCTTTTGGTGTCCGTGTTCCTGCCTCACCTGCTTAGGGTCGCTACTTCCCTCATGGTCCGTGTGTATGCCCGTATGTTTCACACTGTCTCACCTTATGTGATGATGTCTCCCATACATGCATCCAACGAGTATTGTTTCTGCCACTGAAATTGCGTGTTGTGACATTGTATCTCCTTTGGGAGCTACACACTCCTGCCACCGCTCCATATCCAGAATTGGTGTATACCTCGGTATGGTAAACTTATTGGTCAACCAAGGATATGACCTGCAATCAACTCTACAGAAACCTGCTACTAGTTTCAAGTTCCAAACTCCGTTCCTATGTTAATGTGCCAATCCCTGCACATAGAAAAGAGTTTGTAGAACTATTGACCTCCTCCCATACACTTGCCATTGAAGTGCTTTGATGGCTGAATGCCACCAATGGTCCCTGCTTCGTTCTCGACGATTATGCTGCTACTGCCAAAGTGAGGTCGAAGATGAGGTGTAATGATTATTGTACCGCAATGCGTTCGAAACCTTGCAAGATTCACCGCAGGAATTTCTCCATAGCATCTTGGCGCTCCCTTCTCGACTCTTCTTTGATCTGCTCAAGATCTGCTTCCTCTGATATTTTCCATGTATTTATTTGGTATTTATTTAATGAAGCTCCCTTATATTGTCCATCGCTCGTTCCATCCATTCCACTTTGTCTCTATTGAACCCCACAAAGATACTCTAATCCGTGAGACACACTCAATAGTGTGCTTAAAACGGCATGAGCCTTTGTGGCCACAGCACATGGCATGCCATGGCAGGGCTGTGGACCCGGCTGTTTCTTATTGGGACCTTGTGCCGGTACCAATACCAATACCAATACCACCGCCAGGTTAAGTCTTAGTAAGTATGCGCGATGAGACAAGTCACAACAATAAGTTGTTGTTTCTTTGCTATGATTCTGCCTTCGCCTGCAACTTTGGTTCTCTATGCATTGCAAGACAGCGGCTGGCAACTTCTACCATTCTACCTGGAATAAAGACCCACTGGCAGCAGCTGTGGCTCAGATGTTAGTAAGGCACGTGATTTTCACGGAACTTCAATGTGCGTGTCTTTTTTAATGTAAATTCAATCGTCATCCCAATAGTGGTACACCCCGGCCATTAGGGTTCCGTGAGAAACCCACCAATTCTAAACATCATGTTTCAAACATATTTGAAACCGAAGGGGTCAAAGCGACTATGTTTACAATTGTTAATAATTTCAAATGTGTAAGGAATATTCTGGGAGGCGAAAATTGAATGATTTCCTACTTTACTAGCCACCTGTGTGCAATGGACACTCCGAAGTCCCTGCAAGAACAGCTAAATTGGCTCTGCACCCTTCTAGAACACCTCCCACAGGCTGATTCTCTTCCTGACACCTCAGAGTTGTCGAAAATGCTGTATCCATTCACGAAATTTTCGGTATCTGCAGATCTGATTGAGAGAACTGGGGATGAGCTTGGTGGAGTGAACGAAACCTTCAAAGGAATACTCATGTTCCACGTGTGTCTTATTTAAAGCAATACAAGCTGGAATGCCATTTACAATGTATCCATTGGCTAGAAGGGAAAGTGGTAAAGGAACATCGTCGTCCAGTGGTGCGATTCCGTGACATGACCAAGGATTTATCTCCTGAAGGAGCAGCCGATGACAGAGACTCAGAAAGTGGAGAAGAATCAGATGAAGACTCCCTGGACTTTGACACTGAACCCGAGATTATGGGTGAGAGCGAGGTTGTGATTGACAAGGACATTGATCTGGATGCCGACATTTTGCGGGACTTCTTATTGGAGGTGGAAAAGGTATCTGTTGCGAACAAGGTCCAGTCAACCTCTCAAAAGACCTCAGAGACAACAGATGGAGTTCTGAAGGCCGTAGATTGGGCGTGGTAGCTCTGTGATATATCTTACCAAGATACATGTTATAAACATCGTATATAATCCATTCTAAACAGGTTTATAACATACTTTACCAACAGGTTCGAAACAGGTTTGAAACCTCAGTTTAAAATCGCCCAATTAGGAAGGATGTTTATAACCTGTTTTAAACACGCACCCATAATTGTTTATGGAACCCTACCGGCCATAGCATTCTGGTGTGGCTCAAGGTTCAAATATTGATTGGCTACTGGAACCATGTATATTCCAGTAACCAAATACCAGAAAATATATCCTTCCTCCAAATGAAGCACATCGACTCATTATTGAGTCGTAAACAGTGCTGTTACCATGAGTTTTCATGGGTGCCACTAATTTGAAGCGGCATGGAGCAACAAGATGGTAACTTTTCTTCTGCAGCTCGTTTCAAGATCCAGATAACGATAACGGGTATCTCCTTATAATATGAACCCTCGGCGTTATAAACTCGGGCACCTAAAATGAATGCAACCTTTTTCAGAAATGGGACTCTGCTTGGTCAATGACTCAACGATGACTCTGACAGTACCGATTGGCGGTGCGTCAAATATTTCCCTGCATGTGCGAAAATGCCATGTTATGTCCGTTCTTGGCTCAGACGGAACCGAACCAGAATCCAGGTTGTACACAATAAGTAATTCGACCACAAATATCTGAGGGGTGGGCAAAGTGATGAGTCAAAGATATAAATTTTCGTTATTTCGTTGATATGGGTCTTGACATGGCGGATTCTCACTTAACCTCACTTAGTCCTGGTTCACACGAAAGAGTCAGAAGGGAAGGATTTAAGGGTCCACTGTTGCCTTTTCCGTTGAATTCATGATCACATGGCTTAGCAGCCACAATACCTCCCTGCTTCCGCTTGGTTATTCAATTGTCAAATTGGTCTCTTTAGCTAGAGTCCTTGACTCCACATAGAAAATGCCAAGAAACATGTAAAAATTCAAGTTCCTCTTTATCTTTTGGTGTGAAGACCCTGGGGGATGACGGCTGGAACTCCGGAATTTATTATCGTGTCTGATCCTTACATGCGGTAACTTGAACCGCCACAGGTTGATGAGAATGCAAGGGAAGAGTACGAGGCATGCAATTCTTACAGCTCTTCCTGCTTTATCTCAACATCCGGAGGCGCTGGGCCTGAAATTTTTCGAATACTAGCAAAGTCCGCATCGTCCAGTGCCTCACATACTACCTTTCCACATCCATTACCCTTGATATCCATCACTTTCTCTTGAAGCCAAATTGGATCCTGTTGGGTCTGCTACTGTCCCCGTGTTTGGTTCCATTTTGCATTGTGGAATCTGTGTTTACTCGAGACTCATACCAATTCCGAAGGTATAACCTTGTGCAGATAATGAGGTGCTTGTCATTCTGTAAATCAATGCAGCCACTTTCTCTCACGCAGCCTTTTCATTGCAGTTCGACTTTCTTAGATATCACAAAGCCAATTCAGAGTCCAATTAGAGCCTCCAAGGGTCCATCTTTTGTATTGAGCCCGTTACTTTGTGATTTAAACAGCATCTTGGTGCTAAAACGCATTGGGTCTTCGACAGCAAGCATTCAGAAGTAGGCAGTTTCCATGATTATTCACTCTAGGCCTCGAGATGTCCCATGGCTGAGTCACAACTGTAACATTAGCCGAACAAAGGGAGGCCTCGAGATTCGGTTTCATGTCAGCACACAGCCCGAGCCACAGAAGGAAAACTCATTCTGACTCAGTGACAGCGGATAGCCTAATCACCTATTTCTTCAATTACTATTCTTTTATGAGCTGCGACTCTCTATGGTGAAAGTGTGGATGGGTCCCCTCAATGATATTGATGTGCCTTTCATACATGTGTTACCCTCATCGCTGGAATGACCTCATATTGGTAATAGACTCACTGGATACTCCTTAAACAGGTAGGTACCAGAACAGTGTTTGCTTCTCAAAGGCAAAGAATTGAACATGACAGGAAGACAGAGTAACTTTCATGCAGACATCACTGTGTCGCGTAGCCATTGCATCTCAGTCGCACGGTTATTCACCATGTATGAAGGAGAGCCATGGTATTCCTCCCTTGAGGACATAAATAGCTAGACATGGGGTTACATCCACTTGTAGGTCGAGATTTGATTGAAAGTGAGCCAAGACACCCGAGACGTTTGCATTGACCTAGTGACGGAAGGCTGTTACACTAGAATGGTGACAGAGTGATTCCTGGCAACAAGTCAAGGATGCTTGGTCTGAATTAGACATCAATTTCAATCCCAGGTATAGTGAAAAGGGATTCGACACTGTCGTTTGCAAGTGAACTTAGCTGGATACATAGTTATTGACTTCTGTGAAACCCTTTGGTCATGGTCCTCCATGGATTTCCAGAGATAAAAGATGGGAGAAATCCCGACCCAGCATTGGTCCGAGTAGATTAGTCAAAGTCATACCATGGTCTACAACGAACCCCAGGCTTGATATGCCATTGGTACACCTTTTCTCTTGCCCCTTCCCAATCCATATCCAACACTCTGTTGAATGTCGCCCGACAAAAGTCCTCGGGCATACTTTCCACATAGTTGTTGAATGCCAACGGATTTCTATATTCTGACATCTCACACAGAGTGATAGTCCATTTCCAATGCCTGCCCTTGGGATCCACAAGAAGCCTTTGCATGTATCAGGTGTCTGGACCTCCGTGGACAACCCCGTTCCACCGTTCATCACTAGTTCCAGGCTGCCAGATGTGTGCCATTCCAAAGTCGATGATAATGGCGGACAGACTCCCCTCCCGCAGGACGACATTCCTGGTGTGGATGTCGTCATGAATCACACAATTCTCTGCCTCGATGGCATGCAGTCCTTCCATCACTTTGCTAGAAATCCTCCCCGCTTCCTGCTCCGAGACGTTGATACCTGGTCTGAGCTTGTCCATACAAACACCGGGGATATACTCGAGAACGAGTCCTTGGATGGTATCAGTGATGGGATGAAGAGGAGTAGACTCGGAGGCTATATTAAGACGAGCGACACTAAAAAGACGGAGAATATATCAGCCTTGCAATCAATGCAGAAGTCAATACACAGTGAGCTCTGTCTCATAGTTCGACACCTTTGAGAGCCAAGTGAGGACCTCCCAAAGCTCAGGGTCGGGCCGGTTTTCACGATCATTGATGAGTTCGAACCAGTCAGGAATCACACCAGCTTGGATATCATGAATGGCACATTGTAGCTGTTCTTTGATGGAAGATGACCATGGCAGCTCAACATTGTCCTTCTTGACGCGATTCCCTAGCCTGAGGTCTCCAAGCTCGAAAATAACTTCCTCATTGTCAGAGTGTCACTGAACTAGGCAGACTCGGATGTGACAGGCTGGAAGCGCTTGACCACTGTGGCAGCTAGATTTTTGTACTCTGCAGAATCATGAGTTTGGAATTGGAGATCAAGTGTCGTCCCAGGTCGATATAGCTCGTCAGTGCTAGCATGAAGCAATTCAACACAAGTGTCATTTATAACGGAGTACCGAACCTATGAACTGAAATCCGACGTTGAGCTAGGGTGAACAGTCTTGCATGTCGTGTCAGATGGCGAAGCATGTGTTCCAAGCAACAGCCAGGCAGCCGGGTGTGGGTGTTGCAGTGATGCCTGAACGTGTATCTGAAAGCTGGAAAACTGGATTGATTGGCCATCTCCGCTGATACAGCTCAGGTAAATAGAAGTAAACTACTCCTACCGACCTCGATGGCTCATTATAAAAAGTAGTGATGGTGGTAGCAACATTATCTACTAGCACATGAGCCCGATGATGTGCTCGGTGTTGGCGAGTGGCAAATGGACTAGAGGCTGGCAATGAACACCAACAACTCTAAACCAATCACTAACTCTACACTTATCACCAATGTATTGAATTCGGGTGTTTCGAGTACGATAGAAGCACTCTGCAGACTTCAATAATCAAGGAAAGTTGTTTAAAGACTTTTTATTTCATTACTAGTGAGCTATACAAGTGTACTACTCGCACTAGCGGGGTTGGTAAGACACAATTGGATGAATAGTGACTTGACTTGAGCTACTGCACTCGCTCTGACTGGGACTGCTTTGAACTAGTGGCTCTCTTGGCCCTGTAATGTCTTACAAGTGAATAAACACTTGACTAGTCGCTTTCTAGGCAGACTAGTGGCGCTCTTGGCCTAAGAATAATACTTTAAACTTTGAGAACTTGCTTGAACTAACTTTGAAACACTCTTGGCCTTTGCAGGACACAAAAGATTACTCTAAGACACTTCTATTCACTCAATGCTATGGGTAACTTAGCGACTAGTAGCCACTTCGTCAAGGTTAAGCACAAAAGCCTTTAATTGGGGCACTAGATACTGACTAGTAGGTCACAATTGCGGGGATGGCTTGCCTGGGCTGTGCGTGCACCTATTCTACTACTTATATACTGACAAACAAGGTACGATTGAGATATAAATAACTGACTAGAGGGGTATTATTGATAAGGATTTCTTGGCTAGTCACAAATAATGGTGAATAATCATGCAATAGTCGGTCTAGAAACGGTTGCTTGCTGACTAGTGGGCCTAGGAGCTCCGCTAGAGGTGGCATTCCGTGTTCTTGGCCCAGCAACGCTCCACTTGTGTCAAGGATAAACGGCTAGCCTAACGAGCGTGCCTGTAGCAGCTGTCAATCGTGATCGAAGGCGCAACCCGGCTATACTAGTTCCGATCATAAATAGATCTGTATCATACTAGCCCGATCTGAACAGCTGTGCTTCATTTCTAAATTCATTTCTAAGTCCCATTAGAGACTGCTGCACTGCTAGTCAACTTGTCTTAAGCACTCGCGTGCAGACCGTTCCACTAGTGACTGTACTTTCACGAGACCTGTATGTTCTGCTTCTTGTTGGGTGCACTCGTAGCTACCCTCGTCGACTAGCGGTCGTCATTCACTGACTCGCTTGGTATTCGAGGTGCTAGTCATGCTGGCTGATAGACTTGACCCAATAGTGGTATCACGTCTAAATCCTGGCTCGACTAGTAGCTTTTCTGGCTTGACTATCAGCTTGAAGCCTCCGCTATAGTCCTTTAGTTATTGCTAGTCTAAGATAGATATGCACTAGTATGATTACAAAATCACAAAATCTAGGTGTGAACGCATAGACGGCGTATCACCGAAGTGATAGCGAATATGCACATTCCCTCTAAATCCTGACAAGCTACCATGATCCTGATCATCGCAGACTAGCTGCGCCTCGCTGACATCAGCTGCAGATGATGTCGACCCAGGATAATGAGGGTCAAGAAATATGGCTGTCACACTGCAATGGTGTTACAAAGTGATAAATGCCAATGGAGGTTGCAAGGATGCATGGAAGAAGAAGAAATGAACTGAAGGCAAATCTGCGGCTCCTTGAACGATATCACTCAAAGGATAAGACAATTCCCTCAATGACATCTTCCCTGGCAAGGAGGGACTCGTGCTATAGTCGAAATGGTGCAATGTTGTGAAAAGAGAGGACTGCCATGTAAGACATAGCTGAGACATTGCAACAAGAACAGTGTTTAAAGTCAATGACGAGTTTGGGCAAAAGGGAGTGTTAGGGATGAAGAAATAGCGAGGTATGAAGTATTCGTGGTGGTGGTTGCTTGTGGAGCCTTTGCTCATGTCGAGAATGACTGATGAACCAATAAGGTGTGGGTACCGTCCAACGTACCATCCTACTGGCAGCTAGAACAAGGCTTCAGTAGGTGTACCACGAGCTGTTTTAGGTAGTGGTCATGGTCATGATTGCAGTGGCGGTGGTGGTGGCGGTAAGTGTGGTGGTGGCGGTGGTGGTTGCAAATCATCCGAACGACTCACCCGCGCAATTGCCCGGGCCATGGTCGTCAAGGGAGCCACGTGGTACCAGACCGACCACCACCACCACCACCCAAATGTTCAATTCTCATCTCTACCACCTCTACCATTCTACTAAGTACCTCTACCATTCTACTGGTACAAATTTGACAATACTTCTTGGATGAGCGATATCCATTCTCGAAATCCAACCCAAAATCGGCGGTATCGCCATGTCTCTTCATGCAATGTTCGAAGTTCTCGATGGAGTGATATATATATGACTGGTACTGAAGGTGTGGATATCCGAAATACCTCAATCGCCTGTATTGAACATTTTACTCATAGATACCAACCTCTGGAATGGAAGCAACACGCCTTCTTTGAACAACTGCAGTAGTATTATACTGCCAGTATTCCTGCCACACCTCGTAGTCCCTGTGACCTCGTGTTCCTCTATTGATGCTGTCGCAAATGTTATTCCTATGCTGTTCGAGGACATGAGTAGCGCTACCCAAAATGGGTCTATATCTTCAATCATCTCTACAAGAAACCCCTGGTCTAACATGCCATTGCAACATGTTCTCTCTTGCACCTTCCCAATCTGTTCACAGAACCCTCTCGAATGTCTGTCTTCGATAATCTTCAGGTTGATGAAACACATATTGGTTCCATGCCAGTGAAGAATAATAGTGCATCAGGAACGGTGTCTCCTTCCTTCTCCACACCCCATGCTCTTTGCTCAGTAGCACCTTGGGCACGAAGCACACATCCTGACAGCCTACGATCAATGTGGACGTCATTGTGCATAATGCACTGTTCAGCCTTTATTGTGTGGAAGGCATCCATGACACGATCGGCAATAGCTTCCACCTCTGGTCAGAGGATATCAACACCAGGTTGGAGTGAGCCCATGCTTACGCCTTGGATGTACTCGATGACAAAGCCAGGAACATAATCCGTGATAGGGTGAAGAGGCTTGGAGGGAGAGATAGGGAGATGAATGAGACCATAGTAATGGGGAATCAAATGGCCTTGTAGTCGGCACAACAGACGAAACACATCCACCTCATTTTGATGTTCTTGCATTCTTATAGTCCATGTCGACATCTCCCACATCCAGTCCTCCCAGTCATCAGGATGGGGTCACGCCGGGTTCATTGTATCCTTGAAGAATTTGAACCAGTTGGTTTACTTGTTGTATATCCCACACAGCTGCTTGTAGACGCTCTTCAAGAGCTGGTGTCCACGGGAGTTCACCATCCTCCATATTGAGTCTGTGACGATGACCCAGCCTATGGTCATTCATCTTTAGTATGAACTCTTTGCTGTCAGAAATCTGTTGAATCAGAAGAACAACAGAGGACGTGAAAGGCTGAAGGTGTTTGACAATTTTAGCAACCAAAGGTCAAAACGCAGTGGTGGCTTGAGGCTGAAACTGCAGATGAATCTTTGACCCAGGAAAATACAAGTCACCACCCCTAACATTTAGTGTAAGGAATTGCAAGCTGTGATAAAATTTCTACTATTGACATACTTTTGTAGCGAGTGAAGCACCACTGACAATGTCAACTGCCGATCACGGGTGGATGAGCCTTTAGGCAAACTACTGTTGAATGACAGTTTAGAGAATGTAGCAGATTGTCGGGCCAAAGTCTGGAGTCGTTTTATTGTTATAGTAGGGTGAGTGGGCGGAGTTTCTGTTGTTCTGCAGCAGCTGTCACTGTCTTTAAGAATGACTGAATGGCGCCCGGGACTGTGTTGAGCCACAACCAGGTCTGATGCCATCAACCATAAAGCGGTGGCCCATGGTCATTGCAGGGTGGGGCATGTTAGCATGGGCCGCTCTGCATGGGCATCAAGGTCATTATATTTGTGATATTGAGTACAATGAGAAGACAAGCGGTCGAACAACTGAAAATGCTGCTGGTCAGATACATAAGTATTAATCAAGAGAAAAGTAAGATAAATCGAGTCCTTGAACAGTCCCACGGATTCGCGCAGTCTCTACCTAATGGCCATGAGCATCGCATGTTGGAGGATATCCATATATCATACCCTTATCTTACCTTTCAATTGTCGCTCATTCTTACTTACACCACCAAACCGGTGTGAGGTCAGATTAATGCAGTACAACTTTCATTAGAATGATGATAGTCAGTAATGTCACTTGCAAGGAAATTTAATGTCAAATTGATGCGCGACAGCATAACGTGAGATTGACATGCATGTGTGACCATAGCTTAACCATCAATCTCGCTGAATTTAAGCTTCCAACATGTACCATTACTTTAACATCAAAAATTTCGACTTAAAGAGTTTTTCGAGGGTCTAAGTTCTTGCAAGGTCAACAGAAAATCACATGATTAAATCGTCACAATAAAAGATGGCCGCAGAACAACAAACATAATCAATGTGTCCTTTCCTCTTCCTCCATCTCGAGTGCTCTCAGCTACTGACACGTTGCCTCTACTGCGGCCTCCAGTCGCATTCAAGTTCATTTTATACTCTAGTGCGTGTCTGTTCCTCTCGGCTGTTCTTTGCATTGATCTGGATTCTTCAAGCAGGCATCGGAGCTGTAGTACATCTTCTATTAGCTTCAGCTCCCGGAACTGGCTAAGTACTTCGGTTTGTGCAAGGGTGTGAGCTGGTGTTAAGTGAATTGTGAGCATTCTTATAGTTCTTATTTCTGTTCATCAACGAATATGCTAATGCTCTTGTAGCTCAAAATCAGTAATGACTTGGACAGGCCTACACTGAGCATACCTGCCACCCAGTAACCATCAAACTTGGGAGCACGACATTTCACTGGTGAAGCAGATTCCAATTCAAATGATACATTGGGAGTAGGCGGAGCAACAGAAACAAGGGACCACCAGTTTAAGGACTCCCTGGCATCAAGGTCCGAGGGGTGGCTTTTTGAGTGTAGTTATTTATCCGCACCGTAGTACAGTCTGATGTGTAAGTAGTCAAGCATTACATGCCTGCCATTTGTGTTAGTAGAACCTCAATCTATCAATCTATTATATCTTTCTCTTCGCACTCATGATAACGGCTTAAGGGTCTCAAACACTGGTATATAAGAGGGTAGATAATGACAAGATAAAGGACATTATAACAGCAGAAGCGAGGTTAATTTAACATGAGAGAACCAATAAAACGATATTAGATGATCTGACCTCAAACTGACCTCAACTGCTCAAATTCTCATCATTGTAATTGGCGTCACACGCCCAGATTCACATTAGCATGTGTTGAAGCTGACCTTGATTGGCTCTCCAAGTTTTGAGAGCCACAAGAACATCAAATTGATGTCATACCGGAATGGTGGTGTACCTTATATATATAACTCCTGTCCTTACTCGATCACCTATATAGCCTGGCCGTAGATACCCGGATACCTCAGTCGTTTCACCTACGCTGTGCTCGACTAAGGTATGCACAGCTGGGGGGCAACTATTTGTGGATGGTCAAAATAGAATCAAAATCCGAGATGCCGGTTTGGGGCGAGGCAAAACCCTTTGATATTTCCTTATTAGTCAATTCCCCGGATTTTGACTGAGGCAAAATTCAACATTTCGCACTTTGATTCTATTTTGACTCGCCCAAAATACGCCGCCTGGCTGTGATGTATACCGTTATTATGCTTATTACTATATTACTCACACTCGTTCGTAGATCTATACTTATATTCTTCTGTTAATAGGTACAGTACCTTCACAATACAGTCGTTTCACCTACGCTGTGCCCGACTGAGATCTATACTTATATTCTTCTGTAAATATCACAGGCAAGATCCTGGGTATACATATCAGCCGAATGGGTGTCTTAATTTCCAATTCCGTCGCGTGAAACATCACGTAACAGTATGATTGGTCAGCGGATGCGAAGAAAAAACCTTCTAATTCGTGCTCTTTTTATGAACCCGCTTCAGCGCCCATCGGAGTTGGTATTTTACCCACATCCCTCGATGCAAGGCTTTATATACCATGCTGTTCCACTCATAAAGCCTATTTACCAGACTCATAGTCCCTATTTGTTCATCTGACACTCCACTACCGCTGCTTGCACCAACGCCTCTTCTCCAATTTCTGAAACACTCGGCGCTGCGGTTCGCCATGTCGTTGCATTCTACCGAAATTGAGCTGCGGATCGAACTCATGGATCATTGCAGCTGTATTGAAGGGAGAAAATCTGCCAACTTGGGCGTAACTATAACAGCTCGAGGGCCTGCAAGGCAGTGCCCTATATATTCGTCAGGCCGTTAAACAGGTTTACTATCACCTCCAGTCTGGGTATAAAATGGAACACCAGTCTTCAGGGTTCCTCATTATGGCGAAACTTACTTTCCTACTCGAACAACTCAGTGTCATACTCTTTCTCTACGTGCCGTTCACCGGCGCCAACTATTGTCGAACTGTTCCTGGAGACCCAAGCTTTCCATCTAGTGAAGAATGGAATAGTCTGAATTCTTCGGTCTCTGGCAGGCTTGTCAAAGCGGTCCCATCAGCTCAGTATTGCGATATGCATGGCGGCTGCACTGACGCGGAATGGGCCAGCGCGTCTTTTCGCGCCGATATTCCTGGAGCCATGAATAACGTGCGATAATTATTTGCTGTCAAACTCACCACGCTAACCATCCTGACGCTTTGGCAGGTCAATTGGGAGCAGGTGAACTTTTGTCATTATGCGTCAAATGAACACGTACTAATTTCGTCTTTCTTCAGGATTACGATTCTACTCCTCCGTCTATATGCCTGAGGAATTCGACAGATTGTGGTCAGGGAAACGTTCCCCTATACGCTATTTTAGCGGAGTCTGTCGAAGACGTGCAGGTAATTGAATCACATCTGTCCTTGGGCGACCCCACACGAACTGATGTCAATAAAGATCGGCCTCGCTTTTTCAAGTGCTCACAACCTTCGACTGGCGGTTAAGGCATCTGGCCACGACTATCTAGGACGCTCGACTGCCCGAAATTCGCTTCTTATTTCTACGCACAAATTTCAAAATATCACCTTTGTTGAGAGCTTTACTGTCAGCGGGCATAGCGAAGGATCAGCTGTCACCGTTGGCAGTGGAGTACCCTTCAACACTTTGCATCAGGCAGCCAAGGAGCAAGGCAAGATCTTCGTCGGTGCCGCTTCAGCGACTGCCGCCGCTGCTGGCGGCTACTTTCAGGGAGGCGGCCATTCAGCGCTCGCGCCCCTTTTGGGCCTAGCTGCAGATAACGTCCTTGGTAAGTCTTAACCCTTCACTGTAATTCTATGAATCTGTTACTAACGAGAATGACAGAGCTCGAAGTCGTGACTGCTAACTCAACATATCTGAAGGTGAACGAAGAAGAACATGCCGACTGTCAGTGCCCCAGTTACTTTCAGCTCTACCTACTTTCTGATAACTCTAATCTTCCTACCAGTGTTCTGGGCACTACGAGGAGGCGGTGCAGGATCATGGGGTGTTGTCGTGTCGGCCACATTCCGTACATACCCCACCTTCAATGCCACAGTTTCGGTCGTATCAATGATCGCTAACGATACTGTAGCGATTGGATTGATCATAGCGACGCATGCCAAGCATATCTTTGATTGGGACGATCTACACGTAGGCCAATATTTTTACGCCACCAAAAACACCACAACGGATGCATACATGCTTGCTATGACTTCATATTTCCCCAGCATATCTTCGGACAAAGCTGCTGCTGCTCTGAAGCCATTCCTAGATGATGCGGAGGAGTTTGGACAGATCGTTGGACAGACATTCAATGAAACCAACATAAACGACTTGCAAACACTTGTCGACGATGCAGTTGGCACGAACATTGTGTTAGGTTCAAGACTTATCCCAGCAAGCACGTATCGCGATCATCCTGACACTTTCGGCCCTGTGTATACTCAGCTTTTTGATGCTGGGGCTGTTGCGTGAGTTACCTTTTCAATACCTGTTAATAATGCGTTCTGATAAACTTTATGATGAACGTAGCATCCTTGGTCATATAGTTGCGGGAGGTAGGAACCGTATAGTTCCCCAAGAAGCTATTTGTACTCACTTGACAATAAATCACAGGCAAGGTAGCAGAAAATGCAAACATTGACTCTGCTGTTCATCCTGCATGGCGAACAGCAAAGACACATGTACGAACATTATTCTGTATTTCAAACTCGATCTAACCTTTTTCCAGATTATCTCTACCAACAGTTGGGAAGACTCCGTGTCACTGTCAAATATTATTTCCACTCAGAACGCATTCAAGGACATCCAGCTGCCTATCTTTGAACAGATCGCTGGATCACCTGGTGCCTCATACTCTAATGAGGGTGATACTTTGGAAGAGGACTTCAAGACTACGTTCTTCGGACCCAATTATCCGCGTCTCGAAGATATCAAAGGGAAGTATGATCCAAAGGACATATTTATCGTAGCAGCGGGAGTTGGTAGTGAGAAGTGGGACGAAGACGGACTTTGCAGGATAGACTGAACCCAGCTCACTAATGCCGGGTCTCTAAAATATGCTCGAGTACCTTACAGTGTGAATATCGCCGAATACTACCTTTCTCTTGACTTTACACGACAGGATGCTATCTCCAAAAACAGTGTCATGATATGTCACTGCCTACCAATTTCTCATCAAGCACCGACCAAATTCAACTGAAGAAGACTAGGTGAGGCCACACGTCTGCTCAAACCGTTTTTAAGCGTAATGCTGAACGAGTATATAGAACAAGATCTGGTAGTCATTGCTGCATTTCTTCTTCCAGTATCGAAAAAGTAAGAGAGGACTGAATTTCGTCCGCAGATGCTTGCGCAGAGGTGGGCACTTCAAAGTACAAAATTTTCTGTTCGAACTTCCGAACTTCGAGTTACAAAACATCAATATCCTGGCAGCCTCCCGAGTTCGAACCTATTCCTGACCTCCTATACTGTACCAATACTGTATTTCTGGTTTTTCTTTTTTTCCGCCTTCCACTCTCAAATGTGCTTGCAACATGCATGCAAAGCTTGGCTAGCACCTTTCGTTGATCATTGGAAGGGTGCATATTGGGCTAGCGCAACATTTAGACTCCTTTTCGCTCAAGCGGGAAATGTCTCAGAATGTTCGTTCGCTATCCCGCACCTGGATCACCCCTTGCTGCCATGCTTTTGCATCTATTGCATTAATGAGCACTGTAGAATATTCTCGGCTTTGTTTCATGGCCATACGAGGCCACTGTGACCGTAGCTCGAGGAGCCTTCTCCTGCTACTTCTCCAGTGACCACACGGTCTGACATCATAGCCCTTTTGTCCCTCGCCGATGGCATCTCTGCCGTTTTTGCAGCGTCATGGCAGAGGATGGCTGATGAGCCTTACGCGTCGCTTGAATGCTGCGCTAACGACGGTCTCTCATTGTTTCATTCAAGACATCACTGCGGTGATCCCAGAAATCACTGGCCCTCTCCTTGTTCCCTGATTGAACAGTTGCTGTTTCTGCTCAGGGTATCCGATGTAGAGGGTTTCGCAAGCTATGATGATGTTCTTGGCTATCTACAATGACGTACCTGTGTATGTAGCGCATTTAGCATTATGGACAGATAGTCCGGAGCAACACATTCACATATGTATCATGTCCCTTCGAAGTCATCCAACTCCGTGAGATGCGTTGGTCCGGAAAACCAACGATGTTCACAGCGGTCTGCGATGTTGACTTGTTTGTCAACAACGGCGCAGAAAACATTGGCTGTTCCCTTGATAGGGACCGTTGCCAGTGCGACGCCTACTACTACTACTACTGCTGCTGTTCGGCGACATGGGCGAATGCGCACTCAGTCATCATCGCGCCTTTGAAATGCTTACTGAAGATCAAGCTTGGAAGCGGTGTTGGGCGACGTGCGGTATACCATCTGCAATCACTGAGTCTATAGGGCTACTCATGAACGAGGGCCTCAAGAATGCATAAGATCGTCGGGCTAAAGTCTGAAGTCGTTGTATGTGTCGTGAAGGTATGTGGGCCTATGTCGCATCTGAGCGGCGTCCGGGACCGTCTTGACAAGATACAAGAAAGAAAAATCCCGGAACAAACGCTACTAATTATTCACATGAGCGAGAGAACATAAACAACAGTGTGACGCACCCGGACTTCGAAATTTTAGTAGGTCTTTCGAAATACTGATAGTGTGAGGAGATATAGAGCCATGCTCACGCTGTTCTTCGGCGATCGGTCTGGAGGCCGACCTTACTCTTTGAACGGCGGGAGGAGGAAGGACAGTTTCCCGGCCACGTGGCGGTGGCACTCTTGCACCGCGACGACCAATGCATCAACGGTACTGGCACATCCTCCTCGCGCACGTCTGACACGATATACCTCATTGTCTAGTACGACATACACGACTTAGGGTTGTGAACCATAAGCTACGCTGGGTTTCAGTCCAGATCAGGCACGATAATCCGCCGATTTTCTGTGCACTCATCTTGAATTGTAACATTGCAGCGGCGACAAACTGTATTTACCCGGATCGACTCTCCACCTCCAAGCCCAAGCCCAAAGCTACAACACTTTTCAACCTCCCGCAGCCACGTTGGTAGTAAAACGCTTCGAACGTTTCACATCTGCCACAGTCCTATAGTTCAGCGATGCTATGGCCACGATCCTCAAGCTAGCGGCTCGGGTGTCCCAGCAATGAGGGGACGAGCTGGATACGGTGCCGTGGACATCTTCCATCGATGGCCACCTACGACGCGCCGCCCGTGATATCCAAGCAGGTACCATTCCAGACTGGTTCAAGGCCATAAACGATTTCGACAACCGATGTGACACTGAACTTTGGGAGGATTGGATGCGGGAGGTCTTGGCTTGGTTTGGGGAGACGGGATTGTACGACACGGAGCTTTCTGCGTATCAGCTTTTGCGTCCTCTGCAAGGCCGGTATACTCCCCGTTTTTTGGCGTCGTTCATCTTTGCATCACCTCTGAGTCTACCCCTCTTCATCCCATCACCGACATCGTCCAAGGACTCGTTCGCGAATATATTTCTGGCGTCAGCATGGAGAAGCTCAAACCGTGTATCGATGTCTCAGAACAAGAGGCCACGAGGATATCCAGCGACGTGATGGCAGGGCTCTGTACCATCGAGGCGGAGAACTTGCTGCACAATGGCATCGACACCAGGAACGCCGTTTTACGGGGAAGGGATCGATCTCCCGTCATCATTGATTCCAGAGACGCCTGGAACCAGCGATGAAGGTTGGAGAACGGAGGTCCGGATACGCTTTACATGAGGTGGATCCCAAGAATGGACGCTGGAAGAGGACGGTGACGCCTTACGAGATGTCGGACTGGCACTACAAGAAGTCGTTGGCATTTAGCGAATACATGGAGAGTATGCCTGAGGATTTTTGTCAGGTGACGTTCGAGAGGGTGAGCACGGATTGGCCGGGGGAGAGAGAGAAGGCATATCAGTGGAGTATAAGACCAGGAGTTCGTCGATATGGCTACGACTAACCCGTGGCTCAAATCTCCCAACGTGACGACCACCGTTTGGCCTAGCGAGGAAATATCGACCTGGTTTTTGGATGCCACATAGAGGTACGATATCCTGGTCTGTGTATCGGTACGCATCACTCAAACAGAGCTGATGCCTGCAATAAATACCGCAGCCGCTACCATCTTCGCTACCGCGTCCGATCGTTGTATTTGCCGTGTTTGAAAAGACTGCTGGTGTTTATTCCATAACTTCCCCTGCATTTGGACACAAACCAAGATTGATCACGGCTATGACGCCTCCCTCGTAAATGGGAGCAGATTATTGAAATAGAAGCGGCGACCAGGCCAGTTGCTGAAGTCAAGTTTTCTTCGTTTTTGATTCAACCTCAGCCTCGAACTTTCTCTGTACCCGCTGGCATTTCGGTGTAGCTGAGTCAATTTTTGGTTTGAACCCCAGCCCCACTTCGCTTGTTTCCATCCCTCCTTCCTTCTCTCTTATTCTTACTCTCGACATTGCCAGACAGAACGAGCGGATCGTGGTGCTCATTGATTCTGCCCGCTGATTCTCGTCACACCCACGGCATGAATTCAAACCACCACCATCGAGCCATGGCAAGTCTTTTCATACCTGCACTTTCTTTCTTTCTGTACGCTTACATTGTGTTCTGAACAGATTTTAACTCAAAGTCTACCTCGACGGCTAGAATCCTTTTCACTATTAAAGGTACATAGTCGCGATTTTAGAATTGAATAGTTTGCCCACAGGCACGACGGCATGATCCTTAGAGCCGACGCTCGATGACGCAGAGGATACGCGGCGACGATCGGTAGATAGCAGCTCAGTATTTAGGCGGATTAGCGAGAAGATGGTTAGACTCGAGGTAAGGACTTGTCGTCTCTTGTTAGTTTTGGGTGCTAACTTTAGCTTTGAAGGCGGCAAAGATCTGGTGGTAAGATCTGGTGACCAAGCTTTGTTGGAATGAGCGGCGGTAGGCTGGTTTACTCTGATTTTCTTACGCTAGCTAAGGTTCTGTAGAATACATGTCTCTGCTTGACGCGACCACCTATTGGTTACTCAAGGACCAACACCGGCTGTTTGGGCACGGAGAAAAAATGAACACGTGAATCAATTTTCGTGATCACGACGACGGTGAGCTTTTTTTTCTCTTTCTCTTCGCCTGAGCCGAACTGAGGTTTGTGTCAGGATTGAACATATATTTTTCTGGCAGGGCTTGAACAAGGGGTAGGACAGGTTCACGGTGTCCGGATGGACAAACCGGAGGTATGTTTGCACCACTATGCATTCTTTATCAATCTAACTACATGCAGTGTAGGTAGCGCGCGGATCTGCACTCACGGCGAGTTTGTTCCGAAAAGACTCATAAGACTCCCCTCCACCCAAATGCACATCCACGGAGCGAGTCAAAGCTTCCGCGTCCGTCCCTGCCGACCGTCCCGTCCTTCATGTTGCCGTTCCGGGCATCCTTCTTACCTGGCAGTCCGATGAGGGACGTCGTGCTCGAGTCGGCGCTGTTGGAGACTGGAGATGACGTTCGACAGCGGAGGGAGGGTAAGGAAGGGAATAATGGAGACGCGAGTGGAGAGTGGAGGAGGGAAATGATGGGGGTCGGGAGGGTCGTCGTGTTCTAATTATTAGCACGGAGGATGGGGGTGCTTGGGCGAACGGATGGGAGAGGGCCCATTCTAAGTTTAGCAAGAGAGGGTCGTGTTGGGTGCAGATTGTGATTTTCATTGTTAATCGGTGTCGTTCTAGATTCTAGTTCCGCCAATTATCGTGATGGAAGAGACATTGAATAAATAACTTGTTCTCGATATCTATATTTACAAGTAGGTCTTACAGGATGACAGAAGAATAACCTGAGCACTGATAGCAATGAATATGATAATGAGCGCCCGTGTACTGATATCATACCGCACAACGGAAACACTCTCCGTCTTGGTCGGGGCCTCGTCAGCCTGTTCTTCCTCAATGCTTTCCGTGGCCACATCCATATCGTGTGGTGCAGAGTTGTGCTCTTGACTCAATATCTGACCCGGCATATTGTCCGATATGACTGACGCGGACCCCGAGGACTGGGATGTCGTACCATTTAAAATCCACTCTGTTGCATGAGCCTCAGCAAAATACCTGCTGCGTACAAAGATCTACTCACCTCCTGTGGAAGGGTCAAGGATCTCAAGGAGTGGCCACCCGAAATACTCGCATACATCAGCGCCGTCGCGTGCGGGATCGAATCCGTGCTCGGCATTTAACTCGGGTATGGTTGGACGTACCATGTTCGCCGGGAGCCGCCCCCGTTGTTTCTGCACCTCGTGACCTTCGATTTTGACAGTAAAAACATCTTCCTCCGACGACGAATCCATGTCGCAAACTTGGGAACAAGATATGACGGGCCAGGATTTAATTGTATTGGTCTCATAGTCAATGACAGGGGCAGTTATCGACAATGAGAGCGCGTGATGGTATTTGTCTTTTGCGTTGCAGATACGACAGAACTTATTGTCCTCCTCCTCCTTTGAGGAAAATTGAATGTCAAAGTACACATCTAAGTGTGTACAATGCAGTCAGCAGTTGTTTCAAGCTGAACCAGTTGCCCACCTGGAATGACATATGCTTCAAGATCGTCACCATAATCCCTGGAGCGGAGACATGAGTCTAGCTTGGAAGTTTGCGCAATCCACGATTTTATAATCTCATCGGAATCTTCACAACGTGTATGGATCATAATGAATGGGTTTCTGATAACCTCATCCCACGAAAGCTCAATGGACGCCAACCCACTGACAGTCAACAATTAGCAGCATCAAAAATTGGTCAATTGAATGACAAACTTGTCAAATGATGGATTAACAAGTTCCCTCCATGGCCCTTTTCGCCAAAAAATGCCCCACTTCCACGTGTGCGGCCAGGGCCGGGCTCTCCCGACCAAAACTCGGTGTGGTGAAGAGAGATGCTGCCGATCACATAATATACTGCCCGGCGCATATGCGGCCTTTTGGTATGGGCAGCTGTAGACAGAGCCGGACTCGTATTGTGGGGGTTGGAGTCGGTGCCGGTTGAAGGTTTGAGTCCATGGTATCATGCCATTGACCAAAGATTTTCTGTGACAAAGGATAATAGCTTCATAACGTTTTTGTAAATCCCCCTTCCGCAAACTTGAAGATGACTTCCATCTGCTGACTTCACTGCGAAGTGGATTGCCCAATGTGCGTGACCCGATACCATGGCGGAGGCTATATTTGCCATCTTCCTGTGTATAGGACAAGTCGAACGGGCCCAGGAAGTAATGAGTATAGCATAGTAGGTCTCCAAAAATGAGTTTCCCATAGTCGTTGACGTAGACTTGTTCTTCTTCAAGTTCGTTAACCTTCAAAACGATTATTACGCAAAGAAAATCATTTGCGATTTCACTGACTGGGAAGAATACATTGTAAAATCTACCATCTGAATGTCTATAGCCTTCCATTGGCAAAACCTCCGAGACCGACTGTAGGAATGGGTATTGACCTTTGGCCAAGGGTAACTCTTGGGGGACGTACCTGTAGATCTTGAAACTGCATGATGATACACCAAGAGGTCAGCTGCTTTACTCAAAAACATAAAGAATAGCCTTTACCAAATCAAAATAGAATTGCATGAACCGCATCGCAGGCAAGTCACGGATATAATGTTTATAAGGGACTCTTGTTGTACCTGCCCACGGGAATTAATGGCAGAGGACACATGAAAGAAGCAACACCTTACCATGAAGAAGAAATATGATGGCAGGAAGATCAGGTGATCTGCATACACCAAAGATTTGGGGAAGGTTTGGGTGCCTATTGTCGAGAAGGGTGTGATTCAGTTAGCTACGCAGAGATGGAAAGCCAAACCTTTGTTTCATCAAAAAATTGAGGTCCTGATCAAGTTGCTAGAATACAAAGCATGTGAACCTTGCAGACAACACAGGGTAGGATACACTCACCTTCATTGCGTCCTCTCTGTTTTTGACAGAAGTTTGGTATTTGCGAATGACTTTCCATGTGTCATTGTTTTCGATGGTGCAATAACTGTCTTGGTATCTGACAGTACGGTACTTCGTCAATGAACGAGTCACTGGTGCGATTATGTGGATGTCGCCTGGAATGATATCCCATACCTGTAAATGTTGAATGACAGGAGTGGAATGATTGAGATCACATACCGATCCCTTATAAAGACCCCGTTGTCGTAAACTTGCCGAAAGATTTTGCATGTTCTCGCTCTGCCGAACACCCAAGGTGCGTATTTCTTCGATATTGTCCTTGATGGCTGTGATATTCCTTTCCGATGCCACCATGGGCCCTGCTAGAGTACTGAATCCCGCGGTAACATCGCCACGGACATTGGAGAGAGTTAGATGTGTCATGGTCGCCGTACGGATCTGCAGTCCATTCAAGAGTGAACGATGATGATGATAGGAAGCCACCTACCAGGAAGTCTTCCTTAGCCATCTGCACTTGCTGTTTGTAAGCCCTGATGTCCTCTGAGATCTTCTTGGCCTTCAAAAGACGCCGGATCCCACGCGCTTTGCCTTCCTTGTTCAACTTTGACAACAAATCGTTCAGGTATCTGAGAACGGAAGACATGGGGGAGGCACATATATCTGATGTGGGTCAACTCACATCTGAAAATCGAGACAGATATCTTTAAAACACGAAGCACTAGTCGGACCATGGTCGATGACAGTGTCCCTTACTACAACCAACGTAGTGACGATACTCTCGGCCAATTCTTGCAGATCTTGTCTATTCTTTGCGGCGCTCTGCAACTCTTTTTAGTGTGGAGACAAAGGAAAAAAATAAAGACATACCTCGATAGCTTCGAGAACGACTACCACACACAGGGCGGCACCCTTGATAAATGGAAACGGAGCCATCTCGCCTGCTGCAGCAGTCAATTTTGCGATCTTGAGACATGAGTCGATACGAGACATAGTGCTGGAACGAAAGAACGCACAGATAAGCGCTGCACCGCATGTACACAACTTTATGTACCGTCGCGGTACCAATCCACGATGCGTGGCAGAAGCCGTCGTAAGCATTCGTGAGAATAGCACGAGCCTTCTCACTGTACAGGAACTTGGCGAGGATAATATCTGTCATAATTCAAATGCCGCTGCTGTAGACAAGGCAATGTCATCTACCAAATTTTCATGGGTGAACCTGTGGCAGAGGAATAAGCATCTGGCATTGGTGACTCGACTGTGCCTACCAGAATCGCCGGCTCTCCACACCGTCCACGGAAATCCTTGACGGCGCCGCATCATCCTCGGACCTGGTCTATTTGAGTCTCATAGATAGGCAATCTCCTTTTGATCATCCAAGTCATGCTGTATGCCTCGGCTCGCCTATTGATTCGCTGTGTCTCCGAATCCGATATCATGATCTCTAATATCACTCAGCCTTGTATGTTCATTCTTGGTTTTTTTTTTTTTGCTTTGAGATGGCAATCGAAAGATATACAGCTCGTTTATTGAAGGCAGTACAAATAAGATCAGTCCACGTTTACATATGTCTAGACGCTGTTGACATCAGCGAAGGATACATCTCGAGCAGTGTTAACTCACGTGTGAATCGTGATGCTTCACAGATAACTTGAGGACGACCGGCACTCATCTCGCCAGGTATTACCTCGTTCGACACGTACAATTAGAAGCTATGCAATAACGCTGTAAGACCTTGTCCACAACTACTTCAGGTCCAAGAACAGATCAGAATATCAAAGCGTCGAAGCGTCGAAGTAAACCCCTGTCAGAGCTGTAAGTAGATTGTATCAAAACAGAATTAGAGCACGAACCCTGACAGAAATATGCTGCAGAGGCTGAATGCTCATAAAATAGATCCACTATCGTGGAGTACGCCGTCTTCAAGACATGAGAGAAATTTGTTCCATCAGCAACAGCTCTCCGGGAACGCCGTTTACGCAGGCGAGGAAAACGGCAGTGTAGTGCATCTGGGTTTCGATTTCGAAGCTTTACGTTTCCTGTGGTACTGGAAACGTGAAGGGAAGGTTTCCATCGCGCGGTCTCCACGCCTTTGTTGCTGCCGCGATATCCCGGATCTGCATGCTTGAGGAAATTTTCGTGTTGTCCGAGTGTCTCTGAACCAGTAGGATGATGCCAACGGTGATGCGTTTAATGTGTTTGATCTAGGACCAGTCCGGACAGCAGCGTCTCGGAAAATAGTCACCGTCTCTGCTACTGCAGTAAGGCTTTAGAAACATCATGGTACGTTGGTCTGTATTGAAAGGAGCTCTGCTTGGGCCAAAAATGCGGAGGAGAGGAACAGTGATGACCACCGTGGGGCTGTGTCTTCGTCTTTGGACCGGAGTCTCACGATAAGAAACCGGACAGTATGCAAGGTATTCGGCACGACGTAGACATTGATATGCAGAAAGACCCAGAATATAATCGCGTCGTTTGGAGATTTGGACCCTAGAGCAGAGTCATGGGCTAGTCATAGAAAGGCCTGCAACGAATCCCCGGTCGTATCCTCCACTGGTGCACCTTCTCTCTCGCCCCTTCCCAGTCCGTATCCAAAACTCTCTCAAATGTCTCCCTACTGAAGTCCTCAGGCATACTTTCGACGTATTCGTTGAATACCAAAGGATTCTTACAGTGCGGGTCCGACATCTCGTACAGCGTCACAGTCCGCTTCCAAGGCCCATTCTCAGGATTCCACAGAAGCCTCCTCATGTAACGTGTATCTGGACCTCCTCGGACGGCATCCGACCACTCACTGAGGTCAGGGTCTCTGATGCCCGCCTGTCCAAAGTCAACGATGACTGGAGAACGGCTCCCCTCCCGTAAAACGACATTCCCGATATGAATGTCATTGTGCAAGAGACAGCTCTCAGCCTCGATAGCACGGAGCGCCTCCATGACTTGGCTGGAGATCCTCTCTGCTTCTTGCTCCGAGACGTCAACGCCAGGTTTGAGCTTCGCCATGCTAACGCCAGGGATATACTCAAAAACGAGTCCTTGAACGACGTCGGTAATGGGATGTAGGGGAATAAACTCGGGGGTAATACGAAGACTAACGACGCCAAAAAGACTGGGGATGTACCGACCTTGCAGTCGATGCAAAAGTCGGTATGCAGCAAGTTCAGTGTTGTGATTCGACACCTTGTAACGCCAGGTGGAGACCTCCCACATCCAGTCCTCCCAAAGCTCGAAATCAGGTCGGTTCTCGTAGTCGCGTATAAGCTCGAACCAGTTAGATGCCGAACCCTCTGAATATCACGTACGGCGTGTCGCAGAGAATTTTCGAGGGAAGGCAACCACGGCACTGGCCCGCCTTTACCACTACGATATCCCAGCCTACGACCGGCCAGCTTTAGAATAGCTTTCTCGTTGTCAGAGTGCCGCTGAACGAGCAGCACGGCGGCAGATGTGAATGGCTCGAAGCGCTTGAGTACCGTGACGGCTGGATGTCCAAAAGTAATGCAGCCCTCTGCTTGGAATTGAAGGTCGAGGGTCGTTCCGGGTACATACAGCTCATCGCCGCTGCACAACGCAAATCAACGCGAGTGTTTGACAAAAATCAGCAGATTGGCGTACCTCTGGTCTGAAATCCAGCGTCGCCATGATTCTCTCGAGTAAAAAGCCTTGCATGCCGTGTCAGACAACGAAGCATAGAATTAAGAGGTGCGCGCCGATGGTGATATCAGTGTGGACCAGTAGGCTGCGCCATGCTAGTGCCATCGACGCCGCTTGATAGTCGTCATCGCAGGGTAAGAGTACCACGTGGTGATAGACAACAACCAAGACCTAATACTTTTTCCTACACTTTTCCTAGCTCTCAGCTACCCTCAAATATTCTGTCTCCGTCTCATGACGAATTCTTACCCAGTGAACGAAATCGATTCTTTTTGGCCAAACGACGCTCCCACATTCAAATTTAACTGAAAATCGATATCTGCATATGTGCTGCCTCGCCACGGCTCATCTTTACAGTCGTTCATGCGAGATTATTTTGAGCGACAGCTCCCAGTACTAATGCATAATGTCTGGGTGGTATCTAGACGGCTGTGAATGTGCGTCGGAATATGTAAACCGCTCTTTCCCAGTCACTGACATTCTTGAATAATAGCCACTGCAGAGAACTTTCCTTCGAAATAAAAGATCAAGCAAGCCGTGAATAATAGATATTGAACCCTATCTTGCTCGAACCGAAAGGGAACTTCTAAGTGGTGTTGTACTACGTCGTAGGATCCAAAATTGCTCGCCTGTCTTATGTCTGAAGTGGATTCTGGTCGCGCCATGCAGAATTTAAACTCAGCCGGTTAGTCCCGATGACCCTACTATCCGATCAACCGAGTGAACATGGACGAAACCGTGATCTCCTGTACAAGATGTTTGTATCTTCTATGTCTTTGTAGCGGAATAATCGTCCTGAACATTCCTATGGTACAGGTCGTTATCGGAACGCCTTCTTGCATCCATTCTCCAGCCATTTATCCTTTCTCGTCGAAAGCATGGTGATACAACGTCCTTAGTACGCGCTTCGCTTGTATTCCGTTCTTTGCTCACACGCGTTGGTGGCATCTTAGAGTCAGAAAGACCCCGTAGAACATTTGAGCTACTCGGATATAGCGAAGCTGTGGGAGAACTCTTGCAAAATCGATGCCAACACCTTCGCCACCTGGATGGGACACTCAAACAAGGGGAGGATTGCTTCTATAGGCTCTTACACCGTCGTCAAATATAACGGATCAGCCCAAGAGTTCCGGGCCATGGAACTGGTCTGTCAAGAAACTGTCATCCCCGTTCCACCATGTTTTTGCTTCTTCGACGGAAACCCGAGCTACCTAGCTATGGGAGCCGTTGAGGGCGTGACAGTTGACTCTGTGTTGGACCAACTCGGAATATGGACGCGGTTCTGCATTGTGGTATCGCTCTGGCATTTCGTACATCAGATTCGTAGCATCTCCCGCCGAAATCCCCAACTATGTCGCTTTCCAGGTCCCCTTGGGGATACCCCGCAGCTGTGCACGGGTCGCTTCTTCACCGACCCTGCTGCTGGCCCATTCCATTCATGTGCTCACATGGCGGCGTGGTACCAGAACATCCCCTTACCGCCCAAGCCAAGAAGGCAGACCCTTACTTCGATGACCGTAAACCCTTGGTATTTACTCACCAGGATTTGCACATGCGGAACTTGATGCTAGGAAAAGATGGTCAGCTTTGGGTGGTTGATTGGGCTGATGCGGGCTTCTATCCCGAGTGGTTTGAAGGTGCTAATATGAATCAGTTTTTTATCGAGCAGGGGAATAGCGGGTCGTGGAATAGACTGTGCTCGTGGATCTTTGGAGACTACGAGAGCCGAGGCCAGTATTCTTACATCGACTCGATTCGATATTCTCTCGTTGCGCTGAAGAACGAGGTGGTAGATATGGTAAGGCAGAGTCTTCTTTGGCATCTTACCCACCAGAGTAACTCCTGACACAGGTCGGCATGGAAAAGTACTAGTCTCTGACGTGCGCTTTCGTATACATGAAGCTGATACTCCTCATGTCTTGAGCATGTTGGCATCGGTGACAGTTACACTCCCACTTGGAGGCTAAAGCGTAGCGACACCTTCAAAGTTTACGACCGGCAAGCAGGTGTAGATGAAATAAAGGATGGCAAGGTATGTCCATTTCTTGTTCGCTCTTGACTGCATGACTGGCCATGTGTAACTGTCAGGCTTCAATGTGGTGTCTTGCTTTGTGTCACTTTAATTCGCTTTGCGGCAAGAGAGTCATGGCCGAACCTAACACACCGTTTTTGCGTTACCTGCACCGGACCTTTCTAGCTCTCGTCTGGTGAATTTCTGACTACAGCACTGAGCTGGAGGAGAGCTATACTTCGAGCTCACCACAATGCAAAGTAATGAGGCGCAACTCGAAACTCACTATGACGAGCTGGAACTTTGGTCTTATCCCACGCTATATATATTGAATTATAGTTCCTCGTTTTTCTTCCACCATCCTGTCTCGCGTCTTCTCATTTCCTCCAGTCCTAGCATAGGACCGAGACCTCGCTCTGCCGCATACTAGGCATTTGTATTCTCGAAGAAACTGCCGAGTTCCGCGCAGGGAGAAAGTCGGACGTTCAAGTTCGTACATTTTATGTGACGGGTATTTGAAACTCGATAATGGACAGGCTGTCGAATCGCTCGAATTTCTATATCAAAAATCCGAACAGTAGACCGTCTTTCTCTACGACTAGGAACGTTATCCTTCCTGGAGCTCACTGAGTCGACTTGCCTTACACTATGTGCAACTCTTTGTTCCCCGGTGCCTGTGATCACGATGCGCGCCTTCCGCGCAGTTCCCGCCTATTACCATTAACCCTCTTGTACAGTTACGCCGCTCATAGATGCGTCATCTGCACCCTAGAGCAGACACAATGACGATCGGTGTCGGTGTCCTTAGGGAAGACCTCACAATTTGTTCATCAGGTCTCAACAAATAGGTGCGACAGTCACTGGGGTGATCCAAGGAAAAATTGGTGCGCCATCTCGGTGGCCGGAGGGACCTGGTGCTAACAACCTCGACTATTACGGCCATCCCTGGAATTACCATATGCGCGGCTGTCTCCGTGGGGAATTTCACTGGCCAAAGAAGTCACAGAAGACCTGACGATCGGAATCACTGGACACCTTTTAGCGCCCTGACTCAAGGTCGTTGTTGAGATCTTACGACATACCGAGTACTAGACGTGAACTGAATGGTTTTCAGCCAGAACAAGCGCGTACCGGTCCGATCGCGACTCCAGTGTCTGCTCGTTCCTATCAATTTACACACGGCCGGACAAAATGCACCGTGACCAAAATCAACATTGTATATTTATCGTACAACGATCACAAAAACAGGAAACCTGAAAGGAATAAAACTTGTCGAGAGTCGAGACGTGTAGCTGCACATCACCGAAGGCGTAAGATGAGCATGCGAAAGCGAACGTCAAAGAGTGGAATACCGAACCGCTTATTCGATATCGTCTTCGTCTCCGCCTGACGCCTGTTGGACCACCATTAATGCAAGGTTTGTTAACTAGTAGGTATACAACGTACCAAGAATGCCTCTTTGACCGCCTTCTTGATGATTGCTGCCAACTCTCCCTCCTTGTGCACCTCTGTCTCGGGGACGTGTGGCAAAGTCACTTGCCACTGTACTTTGCTGGATGCATATTCTCGACCTTCAACGAAGGCAATTGCTCGCTGTGCTCCTCCTCCCGACTTTCGGAGATACAGAATATGAGAAGTGATAAATGCCTGCGCCCTCAACGTCTTGTCTTGAGATTGGGTAGATTTCGCGTCACCGTGCACCCTCTGAGGAGCTTTCTTCAATACGGCCTCATCCCATTCATGGGAGATCGTCGGGAAAGGGCGGGTCATGAATAATTTTAGATAGGGTGTGAGAGACTTGATAGTCGACTGCGAATACTATGAGTTCAGACTGCCTGATATGTGCGTGAATAACGAGGAGCGTACCGAAGATACTGAAGTCGCCATACGTTGCGTGGCTAGAAGTTGTTCGATGGTGGACTCGAACGATGGAGCATTAAGAAAATAGGATGCAGGTTTTATAACTTTCGCGTGTAGCTATAGTACCGTTTTAGTGATCACTATGTCACCGGAAATTCATCCGTGACAACAATTCTCGAGTTGAAATAATTGAAGCCCCGCTAACAAACGGAAGCTTTATCTCGATTAAACCTTCTCAGCCAGATGGAAGCGCTGATGCTTCACACGTAGTTCGGAATTCCTAATTGTGGATGGCGTTCCACGAATATTTGAGTCACCCTCTTGGGGAAATGTGACGTGATATCTATGGGCTTCACATTCCTATTGAAAGGGCAACTCATGTAATGCAAATTCAACACGTGATCGTATTGCCACTAAATATGTCACAGATACTTAAGATAACAGAGGATGACTCGACAAGAACCCTTAAGGAACCTTGTAGTAAACGCTAAAGACATGAAACTCACTGCGATTGTCCGATGTCAAATATAGATGTGGGTGCCAGAAACGGAATTTTGTACCTTTTTGATGACTGTCACTATACGTTTAGAGATAGCTCATGCTTCCGAGCGGCGTTCAAACTTTACATAAGTTCACACACGAAATACTGCTTATGTAGTGCCGATAGGTCCAGAGTTGTGGTTATCACGATCAAGCGGCCTTATGTTATGTTATAGTATCCTTGTAAAACACATGCGCGAGACGTGGTGCGTAAACATACGGCAGCCTTGTGGCTATTATCACTACTTACTTACCTCTATGTAGACTTGCTATAATATCAAATTCCTGGGAACGCTCTAACGGTACCGCCACATTGAGAAACAACCAAGACTTTCCGCCGCCTGAAAGTAATGCGATGAAAACTTTGGGTGCATTTGATAAGAGAAATCCTCATGAGTTTTAGTATCCGGGTTTCAGAATTTCGAAGAGGAGGTTTCATTCAACGTTCGATCTATTCTACAGCGAGCTAATCAAAGTCATACCACGGCCTACAACGAACCCCTGGTTTGATACGCCATTGGAACACTTTCTCTCTCGCCCCCTCCCAATCCGTATCCAAAACTCTGTCAAAAGTCGCCCGACGAAAGTCCTCGGGCATACTTTCCACATAGTTGTTGAATGTCAATGGTTTCCTATACTCTGACATCTCACGCGGCGTGACAGTCCGTTTCCAACGCCCGCCCTCGGGATCCACAAGAAGCCTTCGCATGTATCGCGTATCAGGACCTCCGTGGACAACCCCGTTCCACCGTTCATCACTGGTTCCAGCCTGCCGGATGTGTGCCATTCCAAAATCAATAATGACGGCGGACAAGCTCCCCTCCCGCAGGACAACATTCCTGGTGTGGATGTCGTCGTGAATCACGCAATTCTCCGCCTCGATGGCACGCAGTCCTTCCATCACTTCGCTAGAAATCCTCTCCGCTTCCTGCTCCGAGACGTCGATACCCGGTCTGAGCTTGTCCATGCAAACACCAGGAATGTACTCAAGAACGAGCCCTTGGACGGTATCGATGATGGGATGAAGAGGAGTAGACTCGGAGGTTATGTTAAGACGGACGACACCAAAAAGACGGGGAATATACCGGCCTTGCAATCGATGCAAAAGCCGATACGCAGTGAGCTCTGTCTCATAGTTCGACACCTTTGAGAGCCAAGTGAGGACCTCCCACATCCAATCCTCCCAAAGCTCGGGGTCAGGCCGGTTTTCACGATCGTTTATGAGCTCGAACCAGTTAGGAATTCTGCCGGCCTGGATATCACGAATGGCGCGTCGCAGACGGTCTTCGATGGACGATGACCACGGCACTTCGACGTTGCCGTTGTTGGCGCGATTTCCCAGTCTGCGATCTCCAAGCTTCAAAATTAACTGCTCATTATCGGAGTGTCGCTGAACCAGGAGAACGACGGCAGATGTGACGGGCTTGAAGCACTTGATCACCGTAGCCTCTAGATCTTTGTAGTCGGCAGATTCGTGAGGTTGGAACTTGAGATTAAGTGCCATCCCAGGTCGGTATATGTCATCGTCTCTGAAGATATAAGGTGAGGATAACTTCCTGGGTATAAGCTATCATGCACATACGTTCGTGGAAATGATATTTGTTTCGCCGCGGTTGACAACGTGAAGCGACGATCATGAGTAGTCATAGACATATGAGATGTCCTCGAGAAACCTGCAGCCTGCCGAGCGAGAGACTGGAATCGCTGTTTCATCTGTTAGCTGTTAGTTCAAACTTTGATCGTCCAGCTCTGCCCTTTTATGTGTAGCCGAGTGGTAACTAGGTGTGATGGCCCCAAGCGAACCTAGTCCTATTGTCCCAAGTTGAGATGTCTAGCCAAGAAGGATTGTGAGTTGTGATGCTGTAACCGCCGCGTCTGTGAGAGAGTTCACAACTGTTGGTTGATGTCCAACTTTACAGCGACACGTGGTTCTGGTTGCCCTGATGGGATCACAGTCCGGCGCCTTTCGTCTCGGCATATCGGCGGCTCTACTTGTCACTTCCAATTACTGACAAGTGAATACGAGTCGACGCCATTCCTCAAAATTTCACACTTTTGGAAGGACAAAAGCACTAGAGGATAATAGTGGGGCGTACTTCAAGTTCCGGCAACAACGACCATCTTCCGACTTCGGATCACCACAATCGTGATTCGTTTCCTGGGTCTGCCTTCACCGGAATGCATGGTAGGAACGACAAGGAATATAAAGGCGCTTTAGTCTCAACCCTTCACACAAAACAGCATGTTGCTCAAGGCAGGGCACTTAACAGTACTTAGATCATTTTACACATTTCTACCTCATTATCCTGCGGAAATCCGAATAACCACGGTGTGCGACACTCAGCGCTGAGCAGGTGTGGCTCAAATCCGAAGACGCTTGTTTTTTTCCGTGATTGCTACGTACGTATATTTGTTTAACCTACATAACATCAGTATCTTATTTACCTCGGTATTCAGTGGTGGCATTCCGCACACCGGCAGAACCGTGACTGAGTGTGGCTCAAGATTCAGATATTCAAATCCAGAATGGCTACATACTAGAACCGCATGTTTGTAGATTAACCGACTCTCGTGCCACATCTCCTTGTTACAAACGCAGAATGCGGGTTGCGGAAAGGGCCGTCTACTAGTACGAGATTCTCATGGGCGCTACCAAGCGGCGGAGCTGCATAATTGGCTTTGCTTCCATGACTCGTGTCTGACTCCATGTAGAATGTGGCTCAAGATCCTGATATCGGAGATCCCCTCATATCACGCTCCTTCCCTGCTGTAAAACTTTGAGTAACCAAAAAAGGAGCGCAGGCTTTTTTGAACTCAGAAATGGGAGTCAGTTTGATCGGTGACTCTGGCGCTAAGTATTGAGCTCAACTTTACGGTGAAACAACCATCTGCAACATGCGTGTAAAGCCGCCTCCTTACATCCATGCCTGACTCCTCAAATACCACCGATTCAAGATCACAAGCAACAAATCATTGCGGATACCTGGGTGGCAAAGTGACAAGTCGGAAAATGAAAACTTGCATTATTCTCTTTGATATATATGTCACCAGCACTGTCATATAGCTGAGTTAGCTGAGCAGGTTCAGCCTTGTTCGTATGAAGGAGCAATTGTTACCCTTTTCGATGAATTCGCGATCACGTGCCGTTGTAGCCACAGTACCCATTCCCTTTATTTGATTGATTTCCGGAGTGAAATCTTTGGCTGCATTCCCAATTTCACATTTAAAAAATGCCAAGCCGAAGCCATATCGCTGCTCTGATAAGAGGCTCCGGGAGATAGTTGGATTAATGGGCATCAACTATGACTGGAACTTCCTATCGCTACACGCGATGGCCTGCACTTCGTATTGATAGCAATGTAAAGGAAGAATACACAGCATAAAACCTGTACAGCTTCTCCCGCTTTATCACAACTTTCGGGAGTCGGAGGTGTTGGTGAAAATTTTGAATGCTGGCACACCTGAGGACCAAAATCCTATCGTTGATCGCGTTGATCAGTATGCACTCCTGTGGCCGGCCGGTAATATCAGGGGGTTAAATACTTTGAAGTAATTTTACCTGTATTTAGTCCAAAAACATGCATGTAAAAACACTTGTAAAAACACTGTCAGTCACTTCATCAGTGTTTTGATTTGTAATTTGGCTCGTGTTTCGGGACATAACACCTTTTAAAACACGGGGAATGTTTTCATGCATCATTCTGTGGATATAACACGTGCGAAAACATGCAAGGTGTTTTCGGCACCTGTTTAGAATGGTAATATCAGGGGAAATACATAAAAGGAAACACGTGCGATGTTTTCCACAGGATTTATAGTATAAAGATCTTGAAAATTACAAATGGAAATACTGTGGAAAACACAAAAGGTGTTTTCAAGTGTGTTTATTCTACAAACACGCGGCTACTTGATAGTGACCGGATAGGGACCTCCGTAGAGACTATCTAGGAGCCGTCTAGCTACTCTCCATCAACTGCATATCTACTTGCCATCTACTTTCCAATGACAAGCCTTCTGGTCTCTGGATACTGGCACTTCCATGAGCTAGCGGCCAGCTTTCTCTTCTTCCAGCAATCAGAAATCCCTCCATCACGAAGCCATATCCCTCCCGAGGTCTCTATCCAACCCCGGGTTTATTTGCCGGCGCTGAAAGAATTTTCACCTTTGCCGGTTCGTTATGCCGGAGCATGACAGCCGAGATCCAGACCGAGACGCTCAGGGGTGCCGGACCTTGGGTGCCGAGACGCTTGAGCGACTCACCATCCGCCGCGGTTCTTGCTCTGGTCATGCGACTCATTTCTGACACTTACGTCGACGCATTTTCCACCACGGCCGTTAAGGTTTCATTTGATGAACTTAAGACTGTGCGCGCCTTTTGGGACTCAGATCTCCAGGGACCAAAGTGGTATTTCTCAATAAATTCTGTGGACTCAAGCAGCGAGATTCCTACCGTGATGTATACCTCACATTTCAGCTAGACCTCTCAGGCCCACTTACAGGCATCTCATCTTGATTTCATCTTGAGCCAAATCTTCACAGCACGGTGACAGATAAGCAAAACTTGCCAATCTGTCGGCAATCCTGTCGAGCTCGCCATCCACTTCGTCTTCCTATGTACCAAGGCTGGTACGAAACACTGTTCAGCCTGCCGCGCTGCGATAGACTGCCTCCACCAACAGCGTACGAACTCCTGATGAACTGAGGAGCCCTCGACACACCACCCTCCCTAATGGGTTTTGCTTCAGTATTCAAGGTTCAAGTTGGGCCGTATGTGTGGCGTGAGGTACATTGGGAAGTTCTATGGTCTTTGCAGTGTGTATCGCCAGTTTCGAGAGGCGATTTACATACTGAACAAATTCTGTTCATGTAGAAACGACAGGTACTATGGTCTCAACTATTTCACCCGCGAAAGGGCAGAAGGAATAAGTAAACATACAAATTGTTTTATTTTTGCTGAACATCGCAGTTTCACGAAAACGGTGCCATCCTGTTCTGGACCAGAATGAGTGCCTTTAGGCAGAAAATCAACTGTCGGTGGTAGGTCGCCACGGCCAGTGATACGGGGACATGGTAACGTGGAAAAGGACGACACGCATGCTACTCAATCGTAGGACACCTGTCTCGCGTGATCTGTACTTGCTCATTCATGCCTTCCTAGACATGTCGGAAAAGTTCTCAAGTCTATGATGACAGACGTCAAAGCGAATGGAGAGATCGACGAAGATGACTTTGACGACGTGGTACATATATCCTACATTATGATTTTCAGACGTCAAACTGACTAGACCAAAAGGTCACGAAAGTCAGAGAGCAACAAGAAAAGGAGTACGAGGAAGGTCAACGCCCAACAAAATCGGCTAAAGCAGAGGTCTGTTCTGGATTCTTCGTCGACTCAAATCATGTTCAACAATCTTCGGTTGCAGGTCAAAGCGAGAGAGCGCAAGAATCCGATGCACCTTCCGAAGATTCGATAATGATGGAGATAGACACAGGCAACTTCGGACGTGGCTCTGACTTTGATGAGTCGGATGAGCCTGCACCCATCAAGAAAGCCCCAGCAACAAAGAAAGCGCCGGCCAAAAAGGCACCTGCCAAAAAAGCTCCAGCCAAAAACCCAGCCAAAGGTCGGGGAAAGAAACAAGTCGAAGTGTGTAAACTCTGCGATGTATGAAAACCATTTCTCTGGATTTAACCTCTCTTTAGAGTGACTCGAATGAAGTCATTGAGATTCCGGACGATATCGACGATGACGATGAAGATGAAGCGCCAAAACCCACGAAGAGGATGAACAGAGCTGCAGTGCTCAGGTGCGTGTTATCTCCCCAGGAAGATTTTGTCGTTCCTAACATATGATTTCAGCGAACCGCGAAGCAATCTCAGCTCAGCTTTGCTCCCGCTGCGGGACCGTCCTCAAGAGCTGCTGCGACAAGGGCAAAATCGAAAATGGTGGTGAGTGCAGTGGAAGATACTTTATTAAACTTTTACTAAAGGATTGGGATAGGTCGATTCAGATAGCGAATGAAGCATGTCTGCTTTACCTACGCTTAATGGACAACTGGACAATTGGTTGTACTTTGCTCATAGACGGCAATTCCAGTCCGGCGTCATGCGCGTTCATGGCGTGGGTATTTTCAAAAAATTCCCGGTGTCATGATACTCCGTCTGCCCGTACGACATATAGGACTTGGCCTTCGTCACTTGCACTCTCTTCCTGAAATTTCATGTGGTGTTCAACCTACAAAAGAGGAAGACAGCGCGTTCTCGCCTAGCCGTAACATCTCCATCCGAAATCTACCAAAGGAATATCGGGGCCCCTACGATGTCGCTCGCGTCCTTGCTCCACTCAAGATGAATCCTGTAGAGACGATATCCCCCTCGTACTTCGGCCGAGGTATTCTCATCAATTGCCATGACACAAAGCGCGCAGAACGGTGCATTGCAAGTTATCCCGGCTCGAGGCTGAATCTAAAGCTCATCTGAACAGCCGGATCCCTGGCCGTCCATGTCGTAGCTGCGATTGGGTACACAGGACTCAAGGTCGTGTAAAATAGAGAACAACAGCAAATCAAGTCAATACTGTGTCCTCAACGACTCGGTAATCGACGGGATTTCGAATCCTGGCATTTTGACCCCAAAGCATCACAGCTTGACGTTCGGTTTATGTGTCTATCCCAGGCCATGGATGTGCGTCATATTTCCTACTTCATCACCAGTACCTAATGGTTATACAGGCAAAATAAAATATCTTCTGCTCCCCCATACTGAAAGGCGCTAAAGTGACCTATTGCGACACCGAAGAATCTGATTACGACTTTCCAGAATGGTACACTCCCGAAGAAGAGCACCAGGAGAAACTCAAACGCGCTGTGGCCGTATCCAACCTGAATGGCCCAGAGAAATCTCCCATGCAGGGAACGGACAAACGACTGGCAAGGCATCTCCCCGACATCGCTTTTCTGCGGGCTCTTTCCTGCTAAAGATGTAAGTACGACAATGTCTCCTTCTCTTATAATCTAACGAGCCAAGGTAGTTGATGCACCTTGAATTCGCCACCTCAACTGCCGCACAGCAGTTCGTCAGACAATTCGGACTCAAAGGTGGAGCACAAAGGGAGACGCACCATTAAGACGTCTATCGGAGGAAGTTATCGAACAACAAAGTCCCCACACGTATCCCGTTCTATATCGGTTTTCGACATGCACCATTTCTCGAATCTGACAACCACGATCAGCTGTGCCCCACACCACGGAATGGCGTGCTCACCTCTCAACAGGTACTCCGACAAACCAATTCCAGCGATGGTCCTTGGCAGCGGGGATCTGGGGGTGACCTGCTTGCTCCGCTTTTGTCATGTTCTCGACCTTGTCCTTGAGTTCGGCAAAGCAGTGTAAAAGAGCCAAATGACCCTTTAATTGAGAGATTGTCACAAACGGCTCGGGGACGAGTCGATCATCAATGAATATCTTGAACGGCGGGTTGGAGCTTGGCTGCTGCTTAGCTATGTAGGGATGGTCACCGTGACCGTAGTACGGTGCATACGGACGGTGACTACGGATACGGTACCCCTGCCGTGGGTGTCCTCATCACCATGCTACAGTACGGATACAGTACGATCTGACCAATCATACGGACCGTATTCTACGGGTAACTACGGCCGTCTATGGCCGTGCACGGTTGTACTTTTTTGCGCTAGGTTAGAGTATAGTTAATTCAATTTAATGGGTGAACACTGTACCTTGAGGCGATCGATTGCGAAGTCATTATCATCAGTCACGCCATCATGGGTTGTGAAGCGTGACCATCCCATTGATCGACTCTTTCTTTTGACTTGCCACGTATACTGAGCGCCTGTCCTCCATTCTTTATCTTCATGAGCAACAACCTTTGAATAAACCTCTTTTCCGAAGCATATCTTGGACTGAAACTCACTGAGGAATAGGTTTTCAAAGAGCTCTCCTGAGAGCCTGATGCCCTGAGTGCAGGAGCTGATGAAATTTCCGTTAATTTCTGCCAGCGGATCGCCCATATTTCCTTGAAAGTGATACGATTAACCTCCTCTCAAGCTCCAGTCTCTTGCGCCCATGATACCCGCATGTCAGGAGACTCGGTCAGTTTCTATAGAAAGATCCTGAGAAGCAGACACCATCCGAACGTTGATGTTGATTAAGCACCAGTTGCGTTTGGCTCGCACAGCAGTGGAGGAGATTTTAGGTGATGATTGAGTCGTGTTGTAGATACATCTATGTCAATTACAAATTTCTTTGCTTTGATCTATACACGGCCGTATATACGGCCGTGACGACCGTATTATTGACCGTCGACACCGCGAAGGCTGTGGACCGAGCGTTGACGGTACGGATACGGGAATGACCGTGTCCGTGGCGGGATGGTGGGCCTACGGCCGTATCCGTAACGGTACGGTGCCCATCCCTATAGCTATGCTCTTCCGAGGAAAAGGTAAGATTTCACTATTGGTTTTCTCGACACGGTGAGGCATAGGTGCAGTGCTGGCGAGTTAGCGTCAAATAAAATGCCAAGATTGATCGATATCGAGCGGATGGATGTGGTGGTCGACGATGGTCACTGCCAACTGGTGATTGGGAATAAACTGCGGCATCTTCCGGCATACCTCTAACCCCGGACGGAACTCGGATATATTCCCTCGCTTGCAAGAGGGACCCGGTCCTACATGAATCGCATGAATAACAGGAACTTATTGACATAGGTATATATTTACCTTTTATGACCGACCGTTTTGTAGCGGGACTTTAAAACAAAGTTAGTATAGACATAGCACCATACGAAACTACGCGCACTGACCGATGGCGTGTTGCAGCACAATCAGCGCTTTCTAGCTCAGAGCCGCCATCATCAGCAATGATGGGCGGATTTCCCATAGCTACAACTGGTAACTACTAAGAATTGACGGTAAGAAAAAGCAAGAAAGCATCTACGATGGTGAATAATAGAGATTTTGCTGGCACCCGTACCCGCCAGTATCTTGATGTGCTCGTTTTGTAGGGAGTCTTCAGAATACCGCCTGGTAACTGTGGATGACGTCGAATGAAGGTAATCCAACGTCATGTGTCCAACGTGGGCAGGGGAAGTATGGGAAAATAATATTTGGGAAATAATTTGGTTTACAGTAGATCTGGCAGAACGAAACATCGAAGTAAGTCTTTACCTTGCTGGAAAGCACGCCGTATGAACTGGACTTCGGATGACCTGAAGACACGGGTTAGTCTATTTTTGATGTCCAGAATCATATGCAGAGGGATAATCGATAACTCACGATTCACTCGCTCGACATAGGACTCCTATTCAAGCTCAAGGTGTTGGTTTGACATCATGATCACCGACGCGTCAGTTTCAAACCCGCAACAGCGGCAATGGCGCTACGAATGAGGCCATACGCGTCGAAAAGAGTCGGCCTTGGTAGTGGAAGGGAGGGTAGCTTGCTGGGATGACGATGCCGTGATGCGTGGCGAAGCAAACAAAGGAGATGACGAAGGGACGGTGTTAGGGAGACTAGCATTATAAGTGAAAATTTACTGGAAAATGGATCAAGGATTAGTGTGTGTTGACTGGGATAAAGTTGAACGACATCCACTCACTACGCTTGGTTCCGGTGTGGTGTTAAAGTTGCCGCATTAAGTCAGAGGTCCGAGCGGTGGAGAAGGAGAAGCGTCAAGGTATTTATCTAGGTACACATGCTAGCCTACCGGCAGCCTCCATCCCTCTCACCGGCACCGTGGCGGGCTCTTGTAAGTAAGGCCAGCGAGTGGCAAGACCCGCTATCTTCGACAGCGGGAAATTCCAGGCACACTTCATAGTTTACTGTGCCATAAATTCGTTACTAGTTCGATTTTTAAGAGTGTCCATTATCATTGAAACGCACACACTACAAGATCCATATACGATGTCTAAATTTAGAATACACTATGTAATCGCCACCAAACAAGCCACGCCTACCACGCAATAGACCATCACAGTTTCCTCAACAGCACCAACACGATCTGGGCACTCTACTCATTCTATAGCAAACAGAAGGTAAGTAATCTGTTCTTCTGAATGACAAATTTATACGTACCGTAGACTGAGGTTCAATTTTCGATGAAAATCTTACACAAAACCGGTGCCGCTTGGCAGTAAGTCGACATCGAGGGCGGAATGGACGGCAGGAGGCTAACGACGTGTAGACGCCTCGTTCAGTGGGTACGGGTCGGGCTTCGAATGAATCGTGAACGTGAAGGTGTGTGTTTTTCATCCCGTTTCCGAGGCTTTCTCTAATGACAGATTTGATGAATCAGGTGCGACGACTAGACGGGGAACAGACACGCCTCCCCAAGTATATCATGCTTGTGACACTGCTGGAGGATGGAAAACCGAAGGTACGTCAACTGAATGATCTAATCGATATTCGTGCACTGACCTCCGACGACTTGACCCAGACGCGACCAGGCAGGATATTGCTGGACGACAGGATCCTCAGGGTGCGTCGATTGGACGGGCGAGTCGATATCCGTGCGCTGACCTTCGACGCTCGATGTAGATACAAATAGACAGGCCGCATGCCCTCGTCTCCATAGTAGCTGGAAAACCCAAAAGGATCCGGATGAAATGAAGACAGAGTTGGGAGACTCAGACACAGAAGAAAGTGCGTCACCTGCTATGTATTTGCTGTTTTTTTTTGTAATGCACTGACTATTGTCATCTTGCACTAGGTCTAATGGCGGAGTGGAACGCAAGGACGCCTCGCCAGGTATACCGTCACCAACGCGGAATAGCCAGATACTGGGAACCCGGGACCGAGCCCAACGTCCTTTCCCCAGAATACAAGAAAGCGTTCGGAAATAAAAAGAATTGATTTAGCACGAAAGAGGGCCGTAGTCGCAGGTCTTACAATCGCATTTCTGACTCGAATCTGATGTAATATTCTGAATGAACGACATTTCTTGATGACCTTTTACACCTGTTACAAAAATTTGCGAGTACAATCAGCGCGCACAGACCACCCACCATTCAATGCCGCATCGGTAAGGCGGGCTGACTCAGCCGGTTACAAACAGACCGAATACCGGTCATATGATCCCAACTTTCGGCAACTCGGTCAGTACAAGCTCCGACGGGATATACCGACTGACCTAGACCAATCGAGTACGACTAGTCCGGCAAGGAAGCCGAGTCAAAGTCAGCCGGCGATATCCGTGTATACACAGCCAATCTGTTTCTTTTTGTTCCGATTCAGACAGTTCAAGGGAGGAAAATGGAATCTTACCAGCGACAGTCAATAGAGCAGCGGACGGACAGTTTCACACATAATGCAAGAAAACTGGTCACGCTGAATGAGAGCTGGAAGTAGGTTGCACTTGAAGCCTCGAGCGGATGGTGACACGTCACTGTTAAATGAGGATGGTCGATTGCCATGCAAGACGCCTAGGATGGTTGTCAGAACGGAGAATACAACACATGTGGAGAGAACATACCATTGGTTTATAACCGTTGCACGTATATTCAGGTCACTGTTCGTATCCTGAATTATACCTGGGTATGCGTGTACTATCATCGTCGACTCGCTGACCGGACTGGGCATACAACAGATAGCATGTATGGGAATATTATGTTGCGAGCTGGATGCCATGCGTAAGTTCGAATAATACAATGCACGCTGCCGGGGCTTACCATGTTACAACAGGGAAATACCGGATATGTAAGGGCATGGAGGTGTTGCACCTGAAACTTCGAGTAGATGGTGACACGTCAGTTGTAGGTGACAATGGTTGATTGTCTGGCGAGACGCTCGGGATGGTCCTCAGGACAGAAAATACAATACAACACGGAGGGCACATATGTTCGGGGTATAACTAGGAAATGAATTCAGGCCGATGTCCGTATCCTCAATTATGCTTGGCTGTCATCGTGGACTCGCTGACCGGACAGGGCATACAATAGATGGGATGGATAGGAATACCATATGGCAAGCTGACGATGTCATTCGTAAACCGCCTAGAGAATACAACGTACGTTCCCTGTGCTTACCAGGATACAACAAGGTAAGATGGGAGACGTACAGGGATGTTCAGCTATCCGGATTGATACACTGTACAAAGGCTCACATCGAATACAGGATATTCGTTTTCAGGAAAATTTAAAACCAAGAGGCAGAGGAGATGTCGAGGAAGCGAAGGACGTGGACGAGATAGGACAGCTGCGTGGCAACAAGAAGATGTGGAACAGTCACAGTAACACTCCTTGCCCAAATGATTTCGGCCCGAAGGAAAGTTGTGATGGAAATGGTTGATGGAGCGGAGCTGAAAACACGTTTCCGCCTGGTGGAATCTGATTTTGGCAGGGAGAATTGTTTCTGGTCAGACAGAAATCGTATAAAGAATTATTTCAGTGCATTTACTTTGCGCACAAACTCAGGAGTGTAACAGAAGCCGAAACTCTGCAACCTCAGGGTCAACGGGATCGGAACTATAGCAATAGCGTGACAGAATAATGACATCATGGGAGCAGAGTCGAGAATTCTCAAGAAGATGCACTAAAATAGGCTGTGTGGGACGTTTGTGTAAAATGCAAAATAAATGTATCTGCAATGCTTCTCAGTTACAATGTCTCAGAGAGGAAGGGAACTTTCAAGTTTAGAAGAGCCATTATTCCGCGAAGGCTGTTCATCGCAATGCTTCTGTGCCACGACACTCCCACATCCCACTAATTCTAAAGGTACTGGACCAAGGCGAGAACAGGATTCAGAAGGTCCGTCTCCAACCAAGAGACTGAGTATTACCCACACTGTTCGCATGCGCTTTCAACAGTAAAAGGAAAAAGCTGAGGATTAAAATAGTAGTGATTGAGAAAAACTACAGTACAAAGAGAATAATCCAGCTTGCATTTATTAATAGGAAAAGAGTTATATCTAACTGGCTGCATGGTAAACCAGATTAATCAGCCAATTGGCCAGCCAGGACAGCCATTCCCGGTCCGAGTCATTCCTCTGGTTGCTTGTGGCACAACCGAGTTGTTCTCGAACTTCCTCGGGGGATTGAGCATCTGGGACTCGGTTGGTCTATCAGATAAGAATCAGATATCAGTGATCATGACCGGACGCGAACTTGCAAAATCAGCTCACTTCAACAACAAATGCATCTAGTTCTTCGTTTTGATCAAGCCGGAGGCGGATGGTCTCGAATTGACGTTCTAAGAAGACACAAAGGGCCGAGATCTGTGTAAATCGTCAACTTTATCGATTCCTTGAGAACAGGACACCTACATCTTTCATTTCTTCGTCATCCATTTGGCGCTGGCGTATCTGCTGTAGCTAAAGCAAGCTGGGCTTCCGCTGCAATAGCCTTATCCAAGTTTTCTTGGCAAATCGTTTTCAGTCTTGCAAGGTCTTGCTTGAGCATCCTAATCTGGGTCGGATTTCAAGATGATTATGCCTAAGATTCAGTATGGAAAGTCTTACCGTTGACTGCAGTTCTTCGATGGTCAAATCCGTACCGAAGCTTACTATGTCGGGGGCCAACTTCATTGCAGGAAGCCGTCTCTGCCATGTTGGAACGTGAATGAATCGGTGTAGATGGACGAAGAATGTCAAAAGCAGCAATTCGTTTCGTGCGCGCTACCAGTTGCGGGGGTAAGTGAGCGTTTGTGAAGTGCTTTATCACAAAAGGAAGATGGTAGAGGTGGGAACGCATTCCCAAGAGAGTCATATGTGTCATGTGGAAAGCTGTGAATGGAAAAAAGGGTGCCTGCGCAAGAAAACCAGACCGAGGGATATACTGAGCGCAGACTGACAACTCCATAATAACATTTCCCTGAGGTTACCGCTCCCCTTCCCGATACCACCAATATCAGCCATAGAAGACGAGTCTTCGCACCAGTCCACGCCTTTTGAGGGAGCTCGAGCCACCACCCTATAAGACCTCGCCACCGGGAGTGAAGGAGAAGAATGAGGGTGTAGTCTCCTTCTGCTCCCAACCAAAAAAAATCTGACGGAGGTTATCCACCGAGCGACACTATTTCACTTCGTGGATCTCACATCCTAATGTACCCCACATTGGTGCAAGCCATGCAGCCAAAGAACAGATCAATTGTGGGCACACTTGGTGGTGAGACGACTAGTCAGTGGATGAGGTGGGCAGATAGGTGCGGAACCGAATCTCAAGCAGAGAGTGAACACACAGTGATTTGTTATAGTCACATACCCCGTCGTCGTCCAGCGGACATCGGGTCTATGCCGGTGCCAGTAAGCTCCCAAAGATCCAACGCAAGATCTATCACACTACGCAAGATATCTTGCTGCTTTGGGAAATTTTATCGACTGTTCGGGCGCATATGGGAGTGTCGTCTCAAGAATCATGGAGAGATATGACGAGCCCACGATTCCGTAGCAATTCCAGGTATGAAAAGCCGCATACAGGCAGTTACCGTGACTTCTTTTGTGGAGTAAGATCTCACATATACTTTCCGTAGGAATAGCCTACAAGAAAGAATCAGCGATAGAAACCGTACCAAGTTTTGACTCCCTTGAACACATTCTTTAGCCCTGATACGCGGTTGTAATAGAAAGACACATCTCAGTTTACGGGTTTATGCTCTCTCAGAGCCATAGGGTCAGGTGATGAGGCGGAGTAGTCTAGCCTTTGGGTCTCTTCAGCAAAAGATCGTCAGACTGAAGAAGAGAGAGAAAGCAAGGATTCGCATTCATGATGGCTGCTAAAAAGCAACATCATCAACATACCAAATTTCAAAATGGGGAACCTAGATCCGGATATCCGGGCCGAGAATTCACTTGCTTTGTCGACTTGTCCACTGGCACCTATGCTTTCTTCATGCAAGCCAAAGTCAAGCGGCAATCTTCACGGTTTGGTAAGCCATTTATGTTACAACACCGTCAATACAACACAATCCTAATAGGCACCGAAATGGACTGTGCAGGCGACACATCGTCCTTTCTTTCTTTCGTTCCTCCATGCCTCGTAATTTCAGTGTCGATTGATGGATTTTCAAATAGCAAAGTTTACTGCTACCGCCGGCGAAATGGCCCCATTTCCATATATCAAGGGTGCTGCAGAATGTGTAGCAATGGTCTCGGAGGCGATAGAGGTATGTGCTGTTAATCTTTGTGGTAGTAGTTCATGTCATTGAACGATATTTCTAGAAAGCTGGCAAAAATGACGAGGACATTCAAGGGCTGGCAGAGGATATTGGGACTACTGTGATCATCATCAAAGAATCCATCGAGGTGCACGGGATTACTAGCGTGACCCATTTCCATGATATACGCGCAGACTTCCAGACGTGAGTACAAACGTGCTTCGGATTATTGAACTCACACTTACACGACCTTGCATGCAGTTATCTGGAGAATTTTCTGTCGGAGCTGAACGATACCCAACATAATCTAGAGCGTAAACGATATTGTCGCTTCCTGAAGACAAGGAAAGTTGCAGACACCATCAACGAATACAAGCAACGGATGAACGATATAGAGGCAAATTACGTTGTAAGTATTGACCCTTGTAATCTCAGATATGTATCTGACTCCGATTCTCCAAAAGTCAGTCTCATGACGGATGCGCACCTTGAGATGCCTGAGATACAAGATATTTTAAGCACCAGGATTACCGATGCTGTCGAAGTGTCGCGTTTAAGAATCACGTCCACGGTTAACGCTCAATCTTGTCATATCATAGATGAGATACACAGCCTGCGAGAGATCCAAAGGGACGTCAGGGAACATACGTCCCGCATCTTTGCAAACCTTCAGAATAGGAAGGGATACGTCAAAGGAGAGGTAAGCTATCGTGATGCACTGCATGCAGCGCCCTTACATGTCTCGTTCGCAGGCCCGGGACCTCGCTCCTCCTCAAAACGGAGCCTCATGATCACTGCCATAGCTACTGCGCTGTCGAGAGCAACAGCACGGTCAAGTTTATTCGCATATACCAGCCACATATTGGTAACGAAGAGGACGTAATGAAGGTGGGTATGTCCTATGATCTATCCTGTGTGATTGACAATGTACACATGTTTTGTTTTCTAGCAACTCGATCACGACATTGATGTCTTCGTCAGACCCAGGTTCGGCCCTCCGTGTCTATATAGTCGCATACTAAGACCTACCTTTTGGCCATCTATGTAGATGCCCAAATATTGCCCAAGTCTTCTAAAACTCCAGACGTTTCTCTACTTTCAATATTTTTTGGAATCAGTCAATCGCTGAATCATGGAACCTGGGACGATATCTTCCATACATTTCAGTTGAATTGCTAAGGGTGGACTTGAGATGGGCTTATTATGCTATCTACTGTTATGTTGAAAAAAACACCTTCAAATGCCATATCAGGAAGGCCAGTATTATGTGCCAGGGAGTATATTAACCGTGCGTGGACAGACTTTGGTTGGTGGAGTTCAGGATAGGTCACAGTTACGTGAGTGGAACGTGCACTGGACTGGAGAGGACCACCTTGGTCTTCTGAAAACCACAAGGACCTCTTTATCTGGTTACCGTCTACAGACGGGTTTGTGACCTATTTAACCTTTGTTTCTACGCTAATTGTTGACTTTCAGTGGATCAATTGCCATAGACCCTCTTGTTCGTCGGTTGGATAAACCTTGTCCTTTGGAAGTCAATGGAAACACTATTCCCATATTACGTGCCGGAACAATGCCTCATGATTTAGAGATTTATCTGCATTCAAGCGATCATGGATAACACAAGCCTCCCACCTCGATACTTCCCTTCGCTCGAGAGGGTATGTAGGCGAGGATGGCCTTTATCAAATATGCGAGCATCCATATTTTTGACCAAAAATGGACTATGTCTATATGGACAGATAGATGGGGGATCAGTGTCCCTTCGCATCGAACCACTGGACAAGCACGGCGAGCATTTTCATCTTTGCGACACATTCATGGCGGAAGACCCTCATGCGCTCTAGTTATTTATACGTCCTCTTGTTATCGACTACTCAAGCAACAAGGTATCTTCGCCTGTCCTCTCTTGGCTCTACGACGGAGATTCGGAGATATCATTAGAGGAAGCAGAAAATTCCTTTGGCTTCAAGCTTATTACTTTGTGGGGATCACGGCCGTCGCCATGTTCGTCAGTGTTCACAGCCATACCCGAGTTACATGCTGAGTATAGATTCGATCCGGCGAGGGGAGGGACTGATGTATGCGAGCATTATGGATGGTCACTCTTGGAGCTATTCGACACGTCAAATTCTATGGAACTTGAAGGTGGGCAGATGCTAGTGCGATGAATGTCATCACTGATGAACATGCAACAGAAAGGACAACAAGCGACGCTGTGTCCGAGTCCTTGAAGCCTGCACTTTATTCGTCGCGATACTGAATTGGCCCATGAAAAGGTCTCAATCATACTACCTATGAAAGAGTACGTGGTTCGGTAAAGTCCTAATTGATAATGATTACCTTTTTGATAGGTGCTTCTTCTGGACGACAAGTATAATATGGACAGAGATGAGGACAAAACCCGCCACCTCATTGATTCAGAGGGCTTATCTATTGCTGATGGTGAGGATATGAGTGTTGTTGAAATTTATGGTTGAATTGCACATGATATCTGCAGGCATGGTTTGTCAAATATTCGTCTCATCGCAGATATCTCGAGCATGCTGCCAGTTTCTTCAGTAGAAAGACCGTTTGGCCTCAGATGATGTGAAGTATGGAGGAGCAGATCAAAGAGGCGGAAATATGAAAATAAGTAAACCACTCCGCTTTTTTAATATGAGAAGGCCTACCCATAACAGGCGATACAAAGGCATTTTTTCCATCACAAAGAGAGTCGGCGCGGCAGGTCCAAATACCACCACTCAAGAATCATAGTGCGATTAGAGGCTAAGAAGGTCATTTATTACAAGGAAGAAAGCCCTGCACCTTCACATTGGTAGCGAGCACAGAGCGATAGTACTAATTAGCCGGAGTGCAGATTCGGTTGGGACACGAGGCATGCGCAACATCGGACCGAAAGTGCGGCCATCCGAGTCGTCACGCACACGTGACCTTTTCCCGACGTGCTCGCAACATAGCCGAGATATGAATCCTCGGTCCGGCATCCGCAGCGAGCGACTGGGACTAATAATAATATCAATTCTGATGGATCCTTTGCGTGGGGCTTGGAGTTGGATATTCTACTAAGAAAGTTTACAAAGTACCAGGTTCGCGCTGAGAAATAGTGGGGGATAAAAAGCAGGAACACTGTCACTTTTTCGATCGCTCCTCACATCAGATTACAGATTACACCACCGATGTCACGATGACCTTGGGTCCAGTCCGTGTCGCTATTTATGTCTTGAATATGGCAATTTCAGTCCCAAGCAAGTCGTGAATCACTGGGTGCTGCCGTGTCGATATTTGTGTCGTCAATATTCCGGTTTCAGTCCCAAGTGCCGACTTTACCGGTAAACTGAAAGCCGTCATAACCGCTTTGATTACCGTCTGACACCGCCACGATTCGGCATCTTCGTTTTCGACCGCCTCGACTCAGCGTACGCCTGGACTTCAACATCCTCCCTCGCAGTGAGTTCACATGAAGAATTGAACCCGACGTCGGGCCCATGATCAGTTCCTCGATACGGCTCTCAGCAAGGACGGCACCACCAGTCCATTATCTATCGTTGTCAATGGCTCATTTTATCTCCTTTGCTTCTCATAAGGCTGAATCACAGAATGTTTCCCAGAGTCCCATACCATACTGCTTATGACTCGGAAACCTGTGCCTGGAAGGATAAACTTCCGAGGGGCTGAGATCTTTCGCAACCACACCAAACGTATGGTACGGTTATCCCTCGCCTTTTCCCTCCTCAATTTCGCTTTGCTGCCTGCTTGTGATACTTCGAGGATATCCATCTTGTTGCGGGAAGTATGGTTCGGGAGAGTTCTACTAAGTATGGTCGTCAGAATTATCCCTGCCAGAAGGCTCTGCCCACGTTGTTACTCCTCGCTCCTATACGAACATTCCAAGGGCGTCAAAAACGAACCTGGACTTACCTCACAGTCAATCTTGACCATGTTCCGTGACTGGGGGAACTTCATGAGGAAGCGTTGGCGCATGCAGCACAGTAAGTTCAGATGATGTTTGATATCTTCTCTGTCTAATAATAATGTCACTTATCCTCAGCGTGTTAGTGACTATCATTTTGCCATTGATGGCCACGCAAATGTGGACTTCAAGTTCACGAATTTGTTGGCACCTCTCGTGAATACTGGGCACTACAAAGGACAGGGAGGTGAGTTTAGATCTTCTAGTCCCTCCGGACATGTTGGAGTGCATTTGAACGTTGTGAGCCGTCCAAGCTTGCAAGGAGTACGTAAGACTGGGTTCGGACCGAAAGGCGGTACCTCTTTCATCTCCATCAGTCCGTCTGATGCCTCTGAACGACACTCGCAAAGTTACAAGACCCGGCGGCAAGTCACTGCGTGGAATTACATTGCGATTCTCATGCCCACCTCCTTCGTAAATCTCTTTGTGAGGATCTTCGTAGTGTGAGCAAAATCTGCCCGTATGCGTGTCTCTATGAATTTCATATATACGACACGCATTTTGATGGTTGGGCGACTTCCCCATATATTAGTTGTGTCTTCTGCCTTTCATCTTCGCCACTGCATAATTGCTCCTTTACGCCTCTCAGGAGTTGAACTCGTTGAACTTTCAGTCCTTTCTTCTGTGATCGATTTCATGGCTCCCATACGTTCTTCTAGTGCGCCTCCTGCAACGAACCGCAAAGCTTTCGTGATACATAGTTGTCAAGATGCTGAGAAGTTGAACCGCTACATACGCAGAGCCTACCGGAAACTAAATGAGGTAGTACGATTCTTTTGTTTCCCTTTCCCTACCTGACATGGCCCATGGTTCAGCAGCAAGCCTTTGCCACATCGTCGAACCTTCAAGTCCATTCCCAAATCAAGCATCTTCAAAGAGATCTCGAGCTGGAAAAGGAATCCACCCAGATGGTATGAGTGAAAACATACACTTTTCGATTACATTGAGTTGCCTTTCAGCTCTGTCTTCAACGCCGAGCTGCCAACAGACAAATCGGCTTGCTATCTGCCGATCTCAAATATGAAGACCTTCGTTCGAGACAAGGAGAAGCTCGAGAACGTCGATTCTCTAGCAAACTTGACAGGGCAGAGAAGAAAATACACGTTCTGCGCCTTGGCCTTGCTGCCTCGGAAAGGGATGCTGATGCCCTCAAAGAAAAACTCGACAAAGTGTGTGCCTGTGACTGAATATTAAACCCATCCTGATATTCTACTCCCAGACTCTTTCAGTGGTGGTCAAGGAGGTGACCTGCCACGCGTGCTTAGGCACTATGAAGAGCGCTGTCCAGTGAGTGTTCTGCCTGAATCCGATGGGTAGGATGTAACGCTTTTCGGGGTCACAGGATTACAGAATGTTGTCATTCACTGTGCTCTCCTTGTCTTTATGAGAGATTCCAAGATGCTAAGCGGCGAGTATGCCCCTTCTGTCAGACCGTTGTAGCCAGTATGCCTCGTCCGGATATTCGCATCCAAAACATTGCCGAAGCCGTCCCTGAATCAAAGCCACAAGACAACCCTCGTCATAGTCAAGTCGGATATCATGGAATGCACAGCTGGAAGCAGATCTTTCCCGATGCTTTATAACTTGATATATCTCTTCGTCAGTTTGTAGTATGAATCATGGTCTGTCCAAGGTTGATATCCTTTAGTGTCCTGCCCCTGTCACCAATAGAATCACTGATAAAAGAAGGAATCATGCAATAGTCGTTGATTAGTCGTCGTGAGCGTCCGTTTCATTGGATTCGGCAATCTTTCTACAAAAATAGCAGGAGCCTGTATTTCCGCCTTGGATAAATAGGTTACAGCTTGTCCGAGAATCTGAATCCCTTCGGTCGTCTTCATTTCAGGTCACACTAAGTGGTAGAATTGGATTGGGCCGGATCGTTTTGTAACGGTCGGCGGTCGCTGCACTACCTGTTAGATCAACATGCACAAATAACAAAGTTCGTAATTGCCTAACGCGTCCTTCTAAGCAGGTTATGGCGTCTACATCGAGTGAGTACCACACACAGGTAATAATATTTCGATATATAATCTGTATGGTTTGCTTTGGCCGTTAACAATATCTTGTCACAGAATATATTGGCAGATTCGGCAGATTCAAGTTCCGAAAGAGCCTATCATGCGTCTGCACCGGCCGGATCTAACGGTGCTGCTTACTATCGGCCAGTGAGTCTGGATGGATAAGGGAATTCGGGCCCTTTTCATCGAACTCAATTCTTGTTGTTTAGCAGAGGCAGCCGCAAAATCGGTCCGATCGACGTAAAGCTTATGACGCAAAATACTAGTAAGATATCGCAACCAACAACCGCGGGAGCGCTGCCAGAAGCACCGTACGCTCTCCAAGCCACCTGCAGGCAGGACTCCTGCTATGCTACGCATGGCTTCCCACGTCTCCACTTACGATGGACAATGCAATCTGCATACTCCTTCAAACACTAGCCTTGTATTTCATTCGCCCCAGATCCATTGCTCTGCCCTGCCACCCCTTCGTAATGTTATTGTTTGTTTATAATATTATTTATACTCGATCGTTGACCATCGATGACGCACATAATTCAAAGTCCGCTTCGTTGAATCCTTATATATAGGAACCGACACTGCACCCTGTAAACCGTGTAACGAACCTCCATCAGTCTCCACACCCTCATTTCTGTAGTCGCCAATGCCACCCTCTGATAAACCACGCAAAGAGAGATCTGGTCCCTACCAGAGTGATAAAAGAAAGAGCCCTCACCCCACAAGGCATTCGACTGAAGTAACTGAGTTACCTCGAGACGATGCGAATTTTCCAGGCGGGGGAACCATTGTCGGCTTTAGGGACGGGAAAGGCGATCTTCACAATCACACCTTTTACCCCCATGATCCGGACGCAGTTGGGAGGAAGTGGATGCCTTGATCATCTCGAGGCTCTACGGAGGTGTCGACCCAGGGATGGTCCTTTCAAGGATACGCGGAGGTGCGATTGACCCAGGCCCAGCAGACTACGACGCTTTCTTGAGCACAGTTTTAACACTTAAGAGATCTTGGGTATGTCTTTACCTCATGGGAGTAGAACATGTGCTGACAAAAATCTCAGGAGCCCCCCCAACCACACGAGTTGGCGCTATTCCAAACATTTCCGTTTACAGATTCTCTTCGGATTCGCATATGGGATCCGAAGGTATACTACCCCGGAAATATTGTCCGAGCCTTCGGGCTTGATTTTATCAATATACGAGGTGAACCTCAGAGTGTTCATACGCAGGTGGAAGTCAAAGCTGGGCCAAGGTTACCTGGTTCGGTCGAGAAGGAAGGAGACGTGCTGACAGCCCTGGATGGTATGGGTGTCCAATTGTCTACTTTGGACGGCTACCCTTCCCGCTATGCGGTCCTCACTGGTTCCCAGTATACTTTTACTTTTGGGGAAGAATGCAAGACGTACTCCTTTGCACAGGACTTGCTGGATCAACCTGTGACGCGTCTGGCCAAAGGAAGACATTCATATCCATAAAAGTAAGTTGCCGAAAATGCTCTGCCTCCTCTTATCTAACACGCTCAATCGCCAGGCCTCTTTGTCGGAGATGGCCTTGATTATCATTGATAGTAATTTAGTTTTGTTAAGGCGTCTTTAAATCTTTCTCCAATACCACACTTTTATCTCCAAATTGCGCATCAACTCACATAAATTGTTCAACAAGTTCGAAAAAGTACGTGTATCAATGCATTGAGTATCAGAGGAAGCTCACATTCAGGAAGTTCAGGATGCCATATAATTTCATAGGCAGTACCGGTACACTCATGCCCCACCAGTCGCAGACAGACATACACATCGGGAGCGATCACGATTCGCAGATTCACCCCAGGATGCGACTGGTGCATACACAGATTGGAGCGGGACTTGGAATGCTTTATTGTGAATTCCAGATGCTGGCGAACGGCAACTGGTCGTCTTTCATTCCCGCGGTGCCGCCTGCAGACTTGTATGTCAAGGATCCTCAAGGCCAGCCGCTTTTGGTGCCGTATGCTATTTTTATAAGGAATGGCCAAGTTTTGTATTGCGGTTGGGACGTTGCATGGGGTGACAAATACGAGCTTAGGATGTGGCCAGATGCAGCTGGTCAAGACATCCCACTATTCTACTGGCAGCATACTAGGGCGGATTCAGCCTCTCCTATGGTTCTCGTTCCGGAGGACAAGGCCAGTAGGCAGGAAGGAACATGTATTCGCTGGGGAATCCAGCTCCAAAATTATCGGTCGATGGGCATCTGAATGTATGACTTATCATTAGATTCTCTTTCACAAGCTATCATAAAGACAACGGTGGGGTAACCTCCACCCCTTCCAACACTTTATACCTTGTACCTACGTACTCTTCTCCGGCCTCTTTTCCTACCACCTACCTCTAAATAGCATGGTACTAGACATCAAACTACTTACTGACAAGAGTACTTCCTATTCCCGTGAACTTCGAGGGAAACAGTAACCCAACTTACGTATTGCAACGCATTTTGAATTGAAATATTTAACAGCACATATTTGGACCTGTAATGTGACAAGGACGCGCACACGCGCTTCGTGCCACATGTACAGCTGGTTCTCTACCCACATAATAGCATACGTATGTATGCACCGTGACTACAGCCATGCGAACACCTGCTTGAATATCCAATGCAGGGACATGAGCTCACACAAGACCCGAAGCCCGTACACTAGAGTACATGTGTCAGTCCCGGCATTGAAAAAGAAACTGCGGAGATCATTCGAAGTGGAAAAATCCAGCTCAGAATATTGGCAAAATGGTCTCCAAGCATTTGGCCATCTGCATCAGAGGAAGGAATAAGAAGCAGAAACGGGAGAAGAAGACGACAACACCATGTCCTCTCGGCGATAGGATACAAGTCGAAGATTAGGATCGAGTGATCCGATGGCGGACCGGGGGTAAAGCAATTCCAAGGAGTGTCGGGCTGAAGTGCTCGCCTTCAGGCGTAATCATAGAGTCATTATTATTGAAGTCATAAGATGGCGGTAGGAAGAGCCTAGCAAAGCATTTCAGCTGATCATGATCGTTGACCAAAGCTAGTCGGGGCGGATTTGGGATTTCAAATTTTACGCGTCAAGATGCGGACACGGTGACAGTGAGGCTCTGAAGTTCCTTCGATTCTTAGTCTTCAATTGATGTTTGCGTTCAGACATATAGATGATGGATAGGACAACATTTATTGAACGCTATAATATGTATGTGTACCTGTGCAGAGAACAATATAAATACATGGAAGGAGGGAGACTGTGGGACGGACATACTAAGGTCAGATATACGCCGGGAGCCGAGAATGATGACTACGAAGGAGGCGTTCAAGACCTGATTTGAAAAATCAGAATGCGCCACAGAGCAGATGGTGGATCCCAGACGACATCGAACCTCGGGGGACTGGGCAATCCATGGATCTTCTGGATTATGTGTTTGCACCCTTTAAAGGGCAAAACACGTAGCAAAGAAAGAAACTGGCTGAAGAGAAGACGAGGTAATATTTGATAGATTGCATATCGAAGGAAATGCGCTAAAGAGGATGGGCTTCCGCCTCATGAGGATTCTGAGCCTAGTTTTTCAGAGCAGAAACTAATGTTTAAGCAGCCGGGGTGTAACCCACACCGAAGATTGAGGGTAGCTTCTGTTTGACAAGGAATTTGATAGCATACCAGCGCGTCCTTCGGAAAGTCTACAGTTGAAGGCAACGGTGAGATCTGGATTTTCGAAAGTGGATCCGGCACCAAGCCTGCAAAATACGAGTCAGGATAAATACAGTGGAATGACATCACGATGTTCGTTAAGACGAGCGCAGGACTTGTTTTCAGTCTCTGCATGAGATCCAATGGCACTGAGGATAAATGAAGATGCCACACGAGCATAGTCATTACCTCGGAAGACAATAACTTCATTGAATGCGGTAGTTGCGGACCACAAAAAACGACCTCGTCGCTACTCACGACGTTAACACAAGCTGCAATGGTGATAAAGGTAAATTCACTTTTGAGTCTTTACTCAAAGAAGTCTGGAGAATATCAATGCCCATAAGATTGTCATAAGCATTACGATTTATAGGGATAAGGGTGGATTCGGAAGAGTCCGACCAGATTTCTTTGTTGTGTTACGCACCTTGTTTTGTTCCCACCCGTGACAGATATGCTTACATCACGTCAAGCATCTTGTATAAACACCCCACCACTATAGGCAGCTGCTGGAATCACTACCATCTGACAAAGGATAGCGAAAAGGACGCACTCTAAATTCGCCTATACATTCACGACACGCTTCCTTCATTTAACTTCGTATGCCATCCAGACGACAGCGGCCATTTGTTGTGACGAGAAAGGTAAGGCCATCCTTGCGCCTACGCTCGGCCGCCGTCACCAGCACTAACGAACTGCCCGTGGGGGTCCAGACCGTCACTCGTTTGATTCTTGCACGCGTATATTCCGTCCAGCAAGGTCATTGGTGGGTCAAAATACCCACACTGGACAATGGGGGTGAGCAAGATCGTATGTGCACTCATGCGCTTGATGGCCCCTGGACCCGGCCCCACGAACACGATTGCGAGCTGCAGATTCTCCGCGGAAGACAAGGGAAATGTTCAGAATATTCTGTAAAAGTCGTGTATCCCTGGGGGAGAATGAGACCGTCAAGGCCGTCGTTGGCGAAGAGTATCATTGGTGTAGGTCGATTGTCATCACGAGGGCGGGCAAAGACGAGAAGAAATGGGTCGTGCATATGCGGGGACGTCGGGACGCAGTGCTGGCAGAAAACGCACTGGATCAGTAAGTTAACCTTTATCGCTTTAAACACCCAAATATGCTCACCACGTTTCGTAGATTCATCAAGCATGTCCAGCAGAGAAAACGGTTCTCCTTCCCCTGGTATTCCATATGCCCTATTAGTCTTTTTGTCAGTAGTTAGAGCTGGCAATGAGGGCACCGGATGTACTCACGTACAAGTATGATAGGCGTCTGTGTAATGGTAATGAGAGAGTGCGAGTCGAGAACGATGTACGACGAACACGATGACCAACCTCTGCAGGGACTGCTGATGACACACCGCCGTTCAACATTTTTTCTCAGATCCTTGCATGCCGAAACCGTGCCTGCCGGAGGGTCGGACCGTGCTGACAGGAATCCCCTTTGTACTTCCAGATGGATCATCCTCCTTTGTTCACACATGCCATAAAAACACGCATTCTTCTCCTAACCTCATTCACTTTCCTCCCACCCAACGTCAGCACTCATGCATATGCTTCGGCACATATACACTATGTACACGGGCCGACGGTGGTTACTCTGGTCTAAATCAGCACGACTCATTGGTTTTCCCAATGAGCTTCAACTAGAGATACTCTCATACCTCCCGAGCCGTGATCTATTGGCAATAGCTACCACGTCTAAACAGTTTTTGGAAATTATTGTCTGCATCCTCGCCCAGCGTGGAAGTATGTGGTATCTACCTGACTGTCTCGACATCAACGCCGAAACCTTTCGAGCTGCTAAGCTTTGGCTTTCGTCGAACCGGGGGCATGACCTGACATTCATTGTCCGGTTGGCCTTCACAGTTCGTCATCAGGAAGACCTCAAGTCTTCTATCCAATTATTATCCTGCATATCCGCCGGTCACACTCCACGCCTTTTCACTACCTTGTTTCTTAATTTCTTCCCATGTCGCGTATCCGAACTTGACAGATCATCCCTCGAGCTCTTTTTCTCGCTCATCCATCAGCTGGCCTCACCCACCATTCATATCTACTCTATGATGCAACCAGATCATCGACCTTCATTGCCTCTCTTCGCGGTCCCATCTCTCCCATTGGTCCATGATTTAGAGGTTCTTGATTGCGGGTCATTTTTGTGCGATTCAATGATCATTTCGTCTGCTAACCTACGCTCCCTACACCTATGCTTATCCACCCGTCGTCCAGAAGAATGGGAATTCTTGACAGACTTGCATCTCGATAATCTATCGCAGGTTTGGCTCGAAACTTCCATCCCCGCCCACGTTGTCAGAGCGATGATCAAGCATCACGCTTCGCTCAGACACTTAAATACAATCAGAGCTACTATCGTTCATGATGATGGTGATTCCAGGTACAGTTTGCAGGGCCACAAGTCAGGCATACAGCGCCTCCTTACCTGTCCGGACCTGGTTTCCATGTTGAAGGTGTTGACTTTCACCGATATCCGTTATGTACAACTGGTTCCAAGTGTCGAGACACCATTATCGCCGAGTGCCTTTCCCCAGTTGATGTTTCCAGCCTCTTTCCCTCCCGAGACCGCTGTCCATCTGGTTATGCCTCTCCGACAGAACTTCGATTACCAGGTTTTGCGTGAGACGACCTCCCCCCAGGTTGCGTTTATCAAGCAGTTGTATCTCGAATTCGAAGCATACAAAACCGTCAAAGACATCCTTGTGGGTCACAGCCAATAATATCTCGCTGTGTACTGATTGTGATTGTTTTTCAGGATGCCCTATCGTCATGTGCACCTTTCATCAAGGGCCATAAGCTGACTCTGCAGATGTACGGACTAGAGAAGAGCGCCTTGGACCAAATACTTCTCGCCATCCAAACTTCCATCTTGCCTGATTATCTACTTGTCATTGTTGTCGGAAGAACACGTGACAAGAAAGTTCTACATGGCGGCATCAATACACGCATCGGGAGGGTGGCTTACTGTACTGTTTCAGATTCTCTTACGGACATCTGAGCTTGTCCTAATTCGTTCACTTTGACACCGTATTCTAAATTTTACAGTCTAAACTGTAGTGAGCAGAGACCTGTAATATATTAATTACCGAGGTTCGCGTACAGAGGTGCACACAGATGTAACGCATCTATAATGGCATTCATCAATATCCGAGTCAGAAAACAAAGACAAACTTTGCGAAGAGACACTGATAGTCAAGTATCCTCCGACCTCAAGGCGACAATTAGTTCAAGGATGTTTTTCTTCGTATTGTGTTCAGATTCAACATATTGTCCGCTTGTCCGCATTTCTAGAAAGATCATCTGCGAGTGGATAGATACTGTAGTGAGACAGTAAAAAGAACTGATTTGATGATTATAATCGAGTTTGTGGATTTTATGACTACCAGCATGAGCGGGTGTCGGATCAGAAATGACTAAACCGACGTGTTTGCCTTCAATCCGAGTACTTAGAATTTAGAATTGGTGAGAGATGATAGATCAGTCCGGTGCAAATGCCAAACAAGTGCAAACGTCGCCGTCCCAATTTCTGCCGTTGTCCTTTCATTGCGTCATATCTCGTCCATTTCTTATCGTATCACTTTGAGACTCGAAAATGTTGTATAAAGAGTGTTTAACCTACTTTTCAACGGGTGGAAATGAGTACGTTGTCATCCTTCTGTCTCCTTGCTGGCCCCAGTCATCATCCAGTGCCCTCCACTTGTTCATCGGAGGTTCCGCCAAAAGTCGCCAGTCGTTCCAGCGCAGTACAGTTCTATGGACGATACTACTACAATTTCGACACCGTCAAATCTACGTGCAGGGACTCGTTACTTCGGACAGTCTGTTTCTATCATATGGACTATGCACTGGAATGTGTGATCCTCCCTGCTTTGCATGGTTCTGGTCAAATGCGTGCTGTGGTGCAACAGAATATTGACATGTTTATACGTTCTGAGTGGAAGTCGAACCTGCTCATACCACTGCACCATATTAGAGCGCAGGAAGACGTACGTACATTTGACTAAGTTCTAGAATCGGAACTTCGCTGACCCGCCTCTTCACAGCTTCTCGTGATGGCGAGATCAGTGGGATCGCTTCTCAACGGATACATTTATACGCATCCACCGGGTCCGCACGAGACGACCTTTGACCACATGGTAAACCTTGCCGATCTGAGGCCCTGATTCCTGCGCCACACGATGGAACTGTCACGGAGAATTTTTGATGACTGTTTAGCTGACGCTGCGGGCCTTGTTCGTCCACTTGGTGTTCTTACTACCTGTGAATTCATTTCATAATGCAAACAGTCAGATGATGCACTGGTGATACTTATTCCGAATAGGTGCTATTACTCGATAGTGCCGTTTGCTTTCGCCAGACTCCAGAGACGACAGAAGTGGGAGCACTGATGAAAGGTCGGTCGCAATGGCATCCTCTTTAGCGCATTTTCTTCGATAATCTATCAAATATTACCTCGTCTTCTCTTCAGCCAGTTTCTTTCTTTGCTACGCATTTTGCCCTTGAAAGGGCGCAAACACACGATCCAGAAGATCCATGGATCGCCCAGTCCCCCGGGGTTCGATGTCATCTGGGATCCACCATCTGCTCTGTGGCGCATTCTGACTTTTTAAATCCAGTCATTAACGCGACTTTCCGCCCCTAGGTCTGTTGCCACGTGAGTCCAAAAATGGAAATTTTCAGTCGAGCTGACTGAGAGCACGGGTCAGCTCATAACCCCGGCCTTCCAACGACGGTCAGAATTCCGCCACCCTCCAGCTCTTCACCTCCACTCGCGCATCTGGCATGACGACCTCCGCCTGCACTAGTGGTAGCCACCACCGCTATTCCCATGACAACGACAGCAATAGCACCCATCCCCCACCTCGTTGACCACACCACTACGCTAAACTTCCTGGCGACCCTCGCCAGTTGCTGCCCCTACCCACGCTTCTTCGAGGCCGATGCCAACCCCTTTGATACCGTGTACACAACCTGGCGGTGCGCGCGACAGAATCCGTCAACATGTACTGTATAATTACAATCACAGCGAATGACCTGTGACCTGTGACACCCCTGGACCTTAACGAATGCAGGCGTTGGGACTGTGACATTCGTGAAAAGTCCGAATGATTTTCTTATCTGAATAGAATATTACTCAATATGGAACCGAAAATCGATATACATTAAAGATGTACTGATACAAAAAGAGTAGATTAGGGTGAAAATGCAGAATTTTGACACCTTTTTGCGTAAGTAAGGTACTTCTTGGGACTTGTGACCCCAAACCTATCCGAATGAGGCCGCTGGACATGTGACATTCGTATTGAACGTAATTATACAGTAGTGCCACTAGCATGACTTGACGGCCCGCTGCGAGTTTGGCCTGCCCATCAATAGTACTTAGTTAAGACTTAGTGTAGTACTCACAATGTATGCATACCCGGTAGATCTCCTAATAAATCTGTTTTTCTCCCCAAAATTTAAAGTTATAAGAACAACGTTGTAAGAACTCAATCAGCGCAGTATAGGTGAAACGACTATATTGATAGTGTACCATACCTAAATTTATAAGAACAACATTGTAAGAACTATTGGGATAAGTAAGTAAAGTGTATATAGGTATATGAGTCAAGTAACATACCTCAGTCGGCGCAGTATAGGTGAAACGACTGCGGATGCGAATGTAACTACTAAGTATATATACTGTCGGGATGAAGTATAGGAGCTCGGGTAAAAGAAAGAGTCCGTAAGGAACGGTGTACAATATAGGTAATCGAGGCGGGAAAGAGTCGGGTAGCACGTGTCTCGTTCAACAAAATTTGGTGTGCACGATGTTACAATATTTATGAATCTTTGAAGGACTTAGTCGTTGTCGCCACACGATTGCTCACGAGCCACGAACCAGCTCGTCTAAAAATTTCCTTTTCCGGGTGTAACATCATGGTCACGCAGGGCGGAAAGTACTCAACTCATAAACGCCTCCTTCGTATTCGCTGGCACGTGGGGATTTGGAACTGGAACGGTATCAGAAATAGGGCGCAGAAATAGGATGCTGTATACCCCACCAGAGGGGGTGCTTCTATTGTGATTTGAATGCAATGCACTCCAGCTGTTAGGCTGTTAGTCACTAGGTAGACAAACTCACGAGGAGCATTCTCTGCCTGTGCGCTGTATTTATACTATTTACTTCCTAATATATTCTCTTTCTACCCATTTCCTCCGGATTCTTCCTTACTAAGCATGCCGAGACATGACGTATCACCGGAATATCACAACAGTTTCGGAACGAATGGATTTTGTCTATCTGTCATTGACGACTCTGACATGCAAAGTAGCAAGATAATTTGTCGTTGCTGACTCCAAGGTGTTGCGCATCAGTAATAAATATGTATTCACCTTGCACTCTGTGTGATCTTGTCTGTTCTCGTACCGCTACCTTCTTTCTTTCCATCCCTTGCTTTCTGCTGTGCGGTGGTCTCAAAGCAATGAGTCTCCATGTCCTGTCCCTGAACGCAGTCGCTCAGCTCCATTCAAGAAGAACTTGAACTTGTCGTGAACACCGCGCGTTATGTACGTTGTCGGAACGGTATTGCGTTCGACCAGAGTATCCAGGGTGTACGAGAGTGTATCTTCGCGGGGAATAGCATTACTGGAGGACCCCGGATAATACCCATGAACCCTGAGCCCAGTTCGGACAGATTTTGGCCAGATTGACGGTCTAACCCTAAATGTCCGGACAAGGGGGGCCAACCGGCAGTCAACCCAGGTCAAAATTCGGACAGAAACCTGATTGTTTGGGATATCCGACCCCTCCACCAGGAGGCGGGCCGCGGCGGGAGGGTGTGTCGGGGCCCGACGGCGGATTTTTGGCGACAACCTTGGAGCCAAAACGGACAAAAATGATCAAAATTGCAAATTTTTGGTCCGAACAAAAAGCTACAATTTCAAAAATTTGTGATAGGGCATTATCCGGGGTCCTATTACAGGGTATAGCATTACGAGTGGGATGGGAGATCAGCTTTGCCTTTTCTTGAACTAAAATGTGTTGGTTCCTGCTTTCGCCTTGTTCCCATTTGGTTAAATTCTAAATATGATCTAGTTTTGTATTCGGTGTTGTAGAGATGAACTCAGACGATGTCGAAGGTGCGGTACCTCCGAATTATGTCAGAATTCTTCTGAAGATTGATTTGCGTGGGTACGTCAGGCTCATAGATTCTGCTCATCAGGGTATTAACATTCCCATCAAATCAAGACAGATGATCCATCCGGACTTCAAAGATATTAGAGAAGCGGGACGGGAAATGAGCTAGGTTCTCGGCTCCTGGTGTACATGTAACTTTGATATGTCTGTCTCACAGTCTCACAGTCTCACAGTCTTGGGGTGTTCAATAAATGTTGTCCTATCGATCTATCTACATGTCAGAATGGCGGCGCCGATATCAATTGGCCCTGAGAACTAAGCAGTGAGAAGAGGGGGGAGTCTGCGGCGTCTGTGATGTTATTCCTCGATCTATGTACTAAGTGCTTGGTAATAGAAATTGATGAGGACTTACGCCTTCAAGTCGAGACGTCACCCAGGTCAATCCTCACTAGAGGAATATCATCCGTGAAGCCAAGCCAAGCCGAGGCATCTATTGTCTTACTATCGATATATCGTGAGGACTTACACCTCGTCAAAGATGACTGTTCCGACTTGCCCGTATTGCGCTGTGCATGTTTCTTTTCGAGTGAGAGACGGAGGCAGCAAATTGATGCCTGCAGGGTCAGTGAATTTCTGATAAACATCCTTCAGGAGACTCAATACCGGTAGCCGACCAGCAATCTACACACAGTCGGCAACTATGACTTAGATGTGCTAAGAATTATCCCTAGAAACATATGTTCAGGCAGGTTCTTCTTCCAAAAATGAGCACAGTGACTTACCTGCCTCCCTAGAGTGTGTCTAATACTCTGCGAAGCACAGTCATCGCAGTGCCATGTTATGACGATGAAGCCAAAATTATGTCTCTTTTTTTGTTCGGCGCACCTCGAAAGGAACATGCAGGTATGTTGCTCCGTTCCTCCTGTTTCATCACGAAACTCGCATTATTTCCATCCAATAAAGGGCTGAACCTCGGTTTCCAGATAGCCATGCTTCAAGTTACGGTACATGTTACTTAAACTGTTAAAATGTGCTAGATGAGAGGCGTGGGCGGACGTAGCTGCGCTCGACGATCTTTAATGTGTATGACTTGTAATATACATCTGTTCTTTGGTACATACCCGATTACCTTGGAGAACCGCCGTTCCCAGTGACAATTCTCGTCTTCCTGCTGTCTTTCCGCCTTCTGAATGTAACTTGCCGTGCATACAGCGATTCCGAGGCGCCATACGCGTCAATTTTTAGCTGTAAGTACGGTTTTACCTCGTGCGGGGGTGGGGAGGGTGAGACGCTATGTGGGACTCTTAGGGCCGCTAGATGTATAATATGGACCTAAAAAGAAGAGTAAGCGACAGAATGAGAGTGGATGGGTGGGTGCTACAGAGGCGGGAAAAAGACCGGCACAGCCACTCGATCAGTGCTCGGTTGATCGGACCGTGATGACCAGAATGGACGCTCGACATGCATCCTCTAAGCTACTAATAGTGTAACGTAGTCGGCCAATCGCGACACTTTTTTGACAGGCAACCGTTGACCAACAGCCGCACCGAAGTTCTGACTTTCAAGGCAATCTGTTTCTGTAAACAGTAAAGTCGCATAAAATTTCCTTGTTCAGTAGCCGCGTGACTTTCGGCACGGCCTCGAATAGAAATTCAAAGCATGAGGCCGCACGAAAGGCAGCAATGCCCAAAAAAGGTGGGAAAAGCCGAGAAGACTAGCCGAAACAAGCCGTGCAAAGATGACGTGTAGACGGAGACACCTTGGAAATAATAAAAATGCACCGCCACCGAAACCCTCAGAGACTCGGAACAACACTAGGTACTAGTGGCACATTGACAATCAAAATCCGTAACATGGTCGAAGAACAAAGGCACCCTTATCCTTTGTCCTTGGATGGTATTAAAGGCAGTTCATTCATAGGCACAACTCTATCAACCACGCGCCCCAAGCCTTTCGCCTCTCGTTACTCATGCCACCTTGCATCGAAGACGAGCTGCCTCTAATCACTCCACGAATCAGTTTCCGACCTGTACTATCTGATGAAACACTACCAACAATCACCCCGCGAGTGTGCTTTAGCCACATCATGGTGATCTACGAACCTATACCCGGCACCGTCATTCTGGATGTTGTTGCCTCGGGAGCTGGGCCAGCTGAACGTCCAGAAACGCCACCCGATGAACCGAGACAACAGGCACCAAATGTTCCGCCTGTATCCCAAGCAGCCCTGCAAGATCCCCCGCAACGCTCTAACGCAGTGCAGCCGTCAGATCAACCACAGAGAGCGGCGCCGGCGAACGACGTTCCACAAGATATGAAATATGCGAAGCCCCCTGGGGAACCAGGACAACCGAAGCACGGTGGGTATACGCTCAAGACGAAGCTCCTGGACTGCGGGTGGTCGGAGGAAATGTATATGAGTGTTCGAGTAAGCATAACTCTTTGACGGTTGATTCGCCACTGTATCAAATCTCAGCGCGATGTTAAGCAATGGGCGTCTGAAAAGCTCAACGACAATCTGTGCTATCAACGGCAGAAAAGCGATGACGTAGATAAAGTCAACCGAAAGGTGAGGTTCTTAAACACGTTCATTCACCAAGTCTCATGGATGTTAGGCTATCAAAAAGTATCCCTGGCTCAAGACCTACGATCAATGTTGGCCTGTAGGCGCTATGCTGAAAGGTATCCTCAAAAATCGATCCTATAATCACAGAATCGCCAGAAAAGCTAGAAAGGCGAAGCACAGAAGGCGGAGTCACAGTGTTTTGGTGAGTGGCACAAAATTCATATCCATGTCATTCTCAAATTGGTGTCTAGAGTGGATCCGACAGTTCTGATTCGAGCTCTGGTTCTCATTCTGAATAACCGGTCCCTTACAAATGCTGGTCGTTTGTGTAAACAGTTTGTTTTTTTTACCAGCTGCAAGCGAAATTAGTTGTTTTCACAACCAAAATTCCAAATCAAACTAATGATGTGCTTCCTTAGCTGCTTATATGAACACTGTCTCCATGTCGCTAGTTACAGGTCCTTCTTACTTCATCCCATAATGCGAGAGTTCTTGCCATAGCCCTCTTGTTTCCAGGTCAAGCCACAACTGACGGTGGCAGATCATTCAATCAAATAAACATCAAAGTGTATCATCCTCGGTTCCAGCATGGAGTCAAGACTTCAATATTTCAATGAGTATCGGTGAACGAACAGATAGGTAAGAGATAGAGTCCGCTTCTAAGTATGAACGTCTCGCTATGCGTGCATAACGGGCTTGCTGCACTCCATAGTTTGTCTTGTCCGCTCCCCACAACACGAATGTGTACGACAGTAGAACGACGAGAAGTTGGTCATTGCAACGCGATGGAATAGCTATATCACTCGTTCGCTATGATGTACGACAGTGTTGTCGTGAGCCAAGGTAATAATTTACGGCCAAAATCGGCATCCAGGCAATGATTAACGGCATAGGCTCCTGGTAGCCCGGAGGCAATCAACGACCTACCTTGTAGGTTCGGGCGCCGCCCCGGCAATCGCGGCTAGGCTTCCATAATGATGAATTTCGCGTTTACCTAGGCCTGATGCGTTTGTAAGTTCGCTGTGTTTGCGTTATTTTGCATGGGAGGGAAAAAATGTTGTTTCCAATACTAGTACTAGTCTTCCTCCCACTGTCAGTGTTAACATTTGACTAGCATTTTACTCTCGGGTGTCATATTTAAATCTGAATTTGAAGTGAGCTGATAATTTATTCATGAAGGCTTGAATACATAGCAAGTCAAACCCGAGTAGAAGGTAGCGGGCTGTGCCGCTTGCCGGCCTTATGTACTTATCACGTGAATCAGTCGCCATTATTCGATCTTTGACCAGGACATTGGACAAGGTGTCATATTTCCAGTTCTTTCCAGCATGTCTGGGCATCAGATCGGATACCGACGTTTGAGGTGCTTGGCGGTTGAGCATACTGTCAATTGCCTTAAATTCTGGCAAAATGGAGATGCTCTTGTGAGCGGTGGTGAGCACTTTGAGATGATACTGTTGCACGACTGACACGATCCTCCGTTCAGGTGATGACCAAGTCGTTAGGTATTGGGATGTGACAACTGGTGTTTGCATCCAATCAATTCGCGATCGCAGATGGGGACAAGTGACTGCCATCGATCTCATTGAAGATGCGCGTCCTTCAGCGCCGACTCCGGCTGTTCTTTTTATTGGTACTGGACGAGGGGTTCTCTCTATCATTCCTATGTCCAGAAGAATACCTGTGAGCGTAGTGTTCTGCCCAACCAATACTATACATCTGACACCTCAAAGGAGTTTAATGTTCCACGAGGAAACATTGTCACTCTTTTCGACTCACCGGTGGAGTCACAAGCAATAGATACCATCAACAGTCGCTTTGCCGTGAGTTCGCGAACAGGAGTCATTAGGGTGTACGCTATCCAGAACTCCGGTGAGGAATTTCTGGTCATGACGTTGAGTGGCAACTCTTGATGTTTCGTAGTTTCTTTGTCTCCTCATCCGATATGGGAGATCAAAGTTGATGACATACCTCGCAGCGTCCTCTTTTATGGGCAAAATAACGTTCAACTAGTCGTTCACACACTATACACCAGCAGTGTGCAAGTGCCAGTGCCTTTCTGTCTTCCGCTACCAACTAACAATCCGAATCAAGTTTGTATCATAATGCTCTGAACGGGGAACTCATTTCTACACGTAATTTAACGGGGGGCATGTAGGCCATTTTCATTTATCTTTCACTTCTGTTCTGAGACCTCATTCATCACGCAGTGGATCGGCGGTGTTCTCACCGGATCAGAGTGTTATGGCCGTTCATAATCTTCTCGATGACGACATTGACATTTACAAACCAGCCAATGCACCAACTCCCACCCTGACTCTAGGCTTGAATGATTACCTGGGGTATCCCAAGCAATGTGCGTTCGGGGGAGAACAAGCACATATTTTAGTTTGTGGAGATGCGGAAGGGACTCTGCATATATTCGATGTTGACACAGGCGACCTCCTGCAGAGTCTCAACCACCGTGACAGTAAGACATGTAAATCTCTAGCATTTCACGTCCTGAAGTATAAACAGATTCCAGTCGTATTCAAGTTGTCACAGTCAGTATTCCTGCATATTTTGAACATGATAGAATGAACAAAGAATTCTCCCAGACCTTCTCATCCCCAACCAGGCACTTTATCGCCAGCGGAGAGACAGGGTCTTCCCCAGCCTGTATATATATCTGGGAAAAGCTTGTATGTCATCAGGATATGGTACTCTGTGCCCTCACTAATTGACCTCCGTGAAGCCCAAAGTAAAGAGACGGCAGAATCAAGAACCGTGTGCAGAGATACCACAAGCACAAGCGGCTTCGCGACCTGATCCTCCTCCTCCGTTTGCAATGACTCAACTTCCCCTGATTTTCCTGGTTTTCGTCCTTTTGATCTTTTGTAGGGGGGGAATTGGTACCGGTGAGCCGATCCAAGATGTCATCTATCAAAGCTGAGTTTTTTTAGTGCTATACACTGGATGGAGGGTGATTGCTCAGTTTATCAAAGACAGACTTTAATTGTAACTCTCGTTGGCAATACGTCTCTTTCTGATTTTTCGAGTACAATGTCGCAAGACCTTGTCTGCCCAGTATTCATTTTCTCAAAGATCCCTGTATTGACCTGTCAATTTATATTCCCATGATGACGTGACTGAAGCGACACCATGATTCCCAGTCGATGCTCTCTGATTCCTTCCCACCACCATCAGCGATACTCGCGGTTGCTGAATATTGCCCCTTCTCACTTGAGCGGCCTCTGAGCGTATCACGCAGAGTTGTAAGTTGCTCTGGGTGCACTTTTCGGATGGATGGTGTACAAAAGAGCTGGATGATGACCCAACGGAAAATAGGGGTCTTGACAGCTCTCGCTATAGTGGCGATATAGCCTCCGAGTAAATTTCGCAGTGCTGCATGTTCCTCTTGATGCACTTATTTCGATTGGATTTCTGTTATCTTCTGGAGGAACGTTGCAAAGCTACCGCGCTATGGCACCCCACTGAAAATTTCGTGCTTGGAAGAGGAGTGTGCGATCCCTGACGCGCCTCCTCCTTCTCCTTACAGGCCTCGTAGCTGCCGCCGGTTGCTTTGTCCATGAGATGTTCACTCCTTTGGACCTCTGTTCCCTTGTGAATTATTCACCAAACCTACTGCCGAGGTTGAGGGAGTACTCATGACGGGACTTGACCATAGCGGCAGAGTGTAGGACTGGTTCGGGTACCGTAACAACCACATTCCTGGCTAAATGTAGAACACATCAAGTATCTATTGTAGATGTACATTCGGGGGACTGTAACCGGCAGGCTTCTATCGAGGAGCACTGTCGGGGAATAAAACTTTCTTCTTCGTCGTGTATAAATAAATATGATGATGATGATGATGATATCCCGCGTTCCAAATATAGAACTCTCGGTGTTATTACACACAGCTGGGCGGCGACTATTTTGGACAAGTCAAAATAGAATCAAAGTGCAAAATGTCGGATTTTGCCTCAGTCAAAATCCGGGGAATTGCCTAATAAGGAAATATCGAAGGATTTTGCCTCGCTCAAAATCGGCATCTCGGATTTTGATTTTATTTTGACTATCCACAAATAGTCGCCCCCGGGCTGTGGCAGGTAGAGTTCAGCGTGTGAAACACGGAAGTTCGTTGGGGTGTCGATCAAAGTCTAGTTGTGATGGTGGACCAAAGCTGAGACATTGATAACGCAATGTTCCTCCAGTCCCTGCAGACTTGCGAAACAACCAATGGTGCAAACTGCTTGTCTAATGGATCCTTTCCCTCCTCTCCAGTGTCTCACAATGCGAGAAAAATTTCCCTGACGATGTCCTCTGGAATCTTGCGAATGGGACGAATGATAGTCTTGCACGATTCAACCATGTCTTTAATGCTCTTTCAAAAATTCATCTAATGCTGCCCGTGCTTTGCTCACCCGTTCCTGCAGACTGGCTACGAATTCAAGGTTTTCGTCAATGAATCCTTCTAGCTGAAGACGCTCAGTATGTAGAGGCTGGTCATTTGATTCTAACAGTTGGGATATACGCGTCCTTGCTAATTCTATAGGGTGGAGCTTGATGGGATGTCCTTGTGAGCCTTGTGAATTGTAGCCGCACTGTGGGCAGGCATTTGAGCCTGGCATCTAGAACGTTGATAGGATACATCATTAATACCAGCTCAGAAAGTTTACCTTTGAGTGATTTCTGATGAAAATGAATGTCACGGAAAGGTCAGGTTGTGTAGGGGTAAGTCATCCTTCAATTTTTCTTGAGGGCCGGCTGTCCGAAAGCAGGACGACATCCAGGCCGACATTGGGAGTGCTGGTCGTCAAGTGGAGACCAATGCTTCATATGTTATATAAGTTATAAGCGTTTCTTGGCGCTGATTTGCTCTGAGGAACGGACGGTCTTAAACTAAGGGCAGGAGATGACATACATACGCGAAAACAAAGACGCGGAGAGACAGATGATACACAATTGCGTCTTTGTCAGTACCACAACGAACTTCGAAGGAAGTATCCCTTCTGAGCCAAGAACCAGTCGCAAGTTTGGTCTAATGTGGCGCTTTGAATCCTATGATCGTGACTTTTTGAGAAGTGATTGTTGAAACAACCAAATGCGCACGCAATATTTTGGCCACACAATAAGGAAGAATGATACCAATTTGCGTACGACAATGGTGGTTTCTTACCCTGCGCAAGTCACAACCATGGTTCAAGAAGCGGCAAACGGCGAGAAGGAAGCTAAAGCTCAAGGAGAGAATCCTTTCGTAGGATGACATCTGCATTACAAAGCAAAGGCATCTTGAAAGGTACGAGAATGGTATGTACAGACATTCACAAAACAGTAACCCTGCATAAGGTAAGGTAAGTTTACTTTCAATGTCAGGAGGAGGGACATACCATATATAAAGCAGTCTCATCCTTCCCCAGGCCTCCATAACGCTCCTCAAACAACCACCATCGCCTGCTCTCACCCTTCCACGTCTCCCTCTCCCTACGTTCGCACTCATTCAAGCAGACCCAAGCCCCTCTGTTCATCCATAACTTTCTTCTGCTACTCGGTCCACGAATAATGGCAGAGTCACGAAGACGATGCATGTTCGACGAGAAAACGTGACGACGATGACAACACAGCGGTATAGCAAGCCAACAGAATTGCATTTGTCAACAGCAATGGCGCTCTACACCTCGTCGAAGGTGTCTCTTGTTGTTCGAAATCCTATCTATGGCGAAGCGCAGCTGACCACGACGGTCTCGGTTCGCCATCGTTATGCATACACTCCCGACACGCCATTGCATGCCAGCGCATCCCACCGTCCTCTTCTCCCACTCTTGGTAAACCGCACCATCGTCACATCCTGCTCCAATCCCAAATAGAGAGCGAAAAACCAATAGTAGTAGATCTACTGTTATGGCCAAGCCAAGAAGAAATGATGATGGAGCTTAACCATGCTCACAATCTGTTGGCCGTACGCGTTCATGGTCATGAGGGCTGCGTGAACGAGGCAGCGACCAACCCGCCCCTTCCGTCACTGGCTATCGTCCACCCAAAGCTTCCGTGGCCAGTGGTAATTCAGAGGTCGGGCGATCGAGAATGTGTTATGGTCGCGGATGTTGTCGAGAGGCTATGGTACGCTCTGCAGGTACTCGTCCCCCTGCAGGCGTCATCATTATTGTTGCTCCTCGAAAATCAAGACAATGCGCTTTCTGACAGCCAACGAAGGATGTGGGGCTGCGAAGAACAAGAATTGGTTCAGTGACTAGTGTATTTGAGGGAAAGACCTGGTTTATGGGCTCTGCTCATTGCGTAGGGGGCAGGCCACGCCTATGTGCGTGTCGGGATCTAGTCGATGTAGCTGTAGACTCGATTGTACATACTACAAGCATGTATCAGCTATGCTCCCCAGACAAAGACACTGGACTACCTTGGGAAGAGCTGCCTTTAACGTGATTTTGTGTGTGATCGCTAGTACATGCAAGAATTGTGACCATAGACATCGACCTGAGCGACGAGCATCCCGTAACTCTAAGTAAAGCAAGGTTAGGGCCATGCTCCGCGTTGAATAAAAATACCTACTGAACACGTTCCGGTTACCGATGAATCTTTTTTGCCGTCGTAATCCACCTCGTCAAGCGCGGAGGAAGGTAGAAGGTTTCTGGACGTCAGCCGTATAGACATTGGTCCTCTTTCCCAATATGCCTTGAGTCCCTGTTGAACTCAATGCTCTGTTATTTATATTGTTGCTTTCCAGAGTGCAACTATGATGACAGCTCAATCCGTTCTTGAGATGAAATGAAGCCTACGCCAATTCGGTATCACGGTATGGTCACAACACCAAGTCGTTGGAGATCCCATGAGAGGCGGCATCCCTTATATGTACGGAACATCGGCAGGGACAAGGCTCTAAAACGTGTGTCGAATGCGATGACAAGCAACAAACATCGGAATTGCACAATCGATCGTGGCCCTGTTACTGTGACGGTATCCTTCGCCATCAGTATGTTTATCGTAACGGCCATGTCGGCGCTGAAGGTCCAAGGGCTGGGTGCTAGGGTGTGGCGGTGAGGATTGGCGGAAAATATTCGTGAAGATCTACTTGAAACGAATGTAACTGTGCATGGAGACGAAACGAAAACGCTGCTGAAATGTATGGTTGAGCCAGCGCTTGCTGGAGAGGCACGGGAAGACAATGTCGTTCCGGGGGATGATGCCGAATTATTCAGAGGAAGAACAAGCAGGAAGCTAGTTGAAGGAGACCAGTGGTCCAGAAAAGCGTAGCATATGGTACCCCACTGTTACGTTGGACAGATAAATGAGCACTGACCTCGTCATACAGCCTTGAAGTGTTACGTACCAGCTGCTGTTTTCACCTGCCTTTTCCCTTTCCATTATTACCTCTTCTTTATCAGTATCGCGTCTCCAGCGATACCGTTTGGCACTTCATCATACGCTAGAACATCCGTCAGATATGTATAAGTTCACGGAAAGTATACTGGCGTTAATTACCGTATTGGTTGCCAGACTTGGACATATATTCGGACGCTGTCCCATCACATTCCCCAGGTCCCAGCATTCGCACGTTCAAGATTCCCGCCTAAGTCGAGTCGCAACTTGCAAGATAATGCTGGGCCGGGTGACTTTGAGCTAGCGTATGAATGATAAGAGACTGTCGACGCGTTGAGCAAATATTTGCTCACAGGGCACCGTTTCCTTCATTATCCGTTTAGTGAGTCATTCAGCTATGCTGTATTAGGAGAATTACGAGTGTCTGGGCCTCCATATTGCACCATCACCCACTGCCGCCATTACTGCCTTGTCCGGGAAATGGACTGTACAAGGGTAATTCTCCAACAGATTAGTGGGATTGACGCACCTGTGGCTTGAAGTATGTTCCTAGCAGAGTGAGACAGTGATGGTGCTGAGGAAGCTCAACTGTTGGTGCCGAGGGGCTGATCCTCATTCGGACTCTGATGACTTCTCCCGGCATTGTCGGCATCAACTGGCCCTTCTACATAAATTTCATCTCCGAAAATTGTGAATGAATGCTACAAATCCTCCACATGCGTGCCCTTTAGGCAATGCAGTTCCTCCGAACTCGAATCTAGAACAACGGCACTTGTCTTGCGTCGCTCTACAGAGTACGGATCGAATTTATTATTGCGTCCAGCTTTCAAACACGTTACCGAGGAGGCAGCATTCTCCCGAGATACTCTCCATTTCTCGTACGACATTCCAAGTCAACGAAAGGTATTTATTCTCGCTTCCAACCCCCAATGTCATCAACCATCGCCCATGTCGGATACTACTGACGGACTGTCCCTAGATTTCTTACTCATGATCTGCGATGAATATCTCAACGCTACGTTTGTCGAGTCTCTTAATCATGGTAAGTCAGCTTTCTTTTTTTATGGCACCCACCTTACTTGGAAGCGTAGGAATGTACATATACCTTCAATTTCATCGCCGCCTTCACCAAACTCTGTGAGCCTGTCCGGCGTTCATTCTTTGTTTGCCATTGAAATTGCCGCCATCACTGTAGTTTCCATACACGATAGCAGCTCAAAAAAATACGGAGTTCGAATGCTACACGTGCCTTTGACAGCATGCCAAAGGCTTGCCAGGTGACAGAAGTGCAACTCGATCACTCCTCGAACGATCGATTTTTGCGACTCTTGTAGAACGTTTGTTAAATGTCATATCCTTCGCATTCCTTGCTGACTGCGATATTTAGTTGATTTGGTTTCGCTCCTTGGTCGCAAATTCGATTACACGATTCGGCAGTGGTTTTACTGGGCACTCTTTACTCCTGTGCTACCTCCACGAAGCTACACTTGGAGTTTCAGAAGCGTGCTGGTAGACCGGAAGGACGTTCCTCTATCAAGACTGTTCATCGACAAATTCAATACAACCTTCGCCCACTGTTACGTTCTTGTCTTCATGCTAAACTACACAGGAAAACACCCATTTGCGCAACCAACATGACATCAAGCTCTCCTCCTACGAGGGACTGGAGCCACTTGTTTCGTTTTTCTGTTCTGAAAAATGGCGTTATAAATATTGCATACGCCGTCTGGATACTTGAGATGTATTTATGTAGGCGGCCTAGTATATGATATAAGGTTTATTGCAGGAAAAAAGCATAGGACTCAGACCTGTCGTGCGAATGCGTCGGCCCTCACTGTTGGAAATGGACGTCGGCAGGCACAAATGGATATGGCTCAAACGAATGTGTATTCTGGGTGCTGATACGTAGACGGTCATGGTACGAAGCCAAGATACGGTTATGATCGATACGTAAAACAGTAGCCGTCGGCCCAGTGGCTGTGAAACCATATCCTCAACCCCTGACAGAGAAAGCAATTATGACGACGACTTTAGGCCTGTCCACCAAATATAAGATTAAACTCTCGCTCTATACGAGCCTTCTCTGCACCATCTTCGGCTTCTTCCGATATTTTGCTGGAAATGTCGCCAAAGACACGAGAGTACACAGGTCGGCGAGACACCTCTTTTCGGCAGTACGGACATGCACGTGCCAAGCCAGGAGTTTGAAAAACACGAACTAGGCAAGATCCGCAAAAGCTATGTCCGCAAGACAACCTGAGAAAAGAAGTCAAAAATTCACAGAGTGGCTACAAGGCGGGAATGCTCACACCAGAGGTATCTTTGCGATCCATTCGAAACAAATGCTGCATTCCAGTGCTGGGACAATCTTGTCGCGCACAACAGAAACACATTTGTTCAGCAGAACATTTTCAGACATGAGCCTAGAATTGTCCTTTTGTAATATATCAGTAGGCTCCTAAGGACAAACTTATAGAAAGAACTCACCTCCGAGCATTGAATTATTTGCGCAGTCAGATGTGTATTTTCTGCAAGGCACTCCGCAATCTGGGCTTCCATGTCCGGAGTCAAAGTCTGAAATCATTGAGATGAGTCGATGCAAATATCGAGAGAAAATACTGACCCTTTGGACATGTAGCAAGTTCTGGACCCTCTCTAATTCACCCAGATAATGATCCCGCTGTCCTTGTGTAACGCTCAGCTCGGTACGAAATTCAGCAGCACGTGCTTGCGCCGCAAGTTCTTGGGCTCTGATGTGTGCTTGAAGCTCCGATGCTCGTGCATCTGCTAGGTCCTGGGTCTGTGAAATGCAAGAAATTTAGACGTATCAAGTTGAACAGCAAAATCAAACGCTCACCATCTGCAGCATCTTTTGACATTGCTCGAATTTCCCCAGAAAACGATCCAGCTGAGTTCTCGTAACAGCCAATTGCTGTCAATAACAATTTCAGGTTTCGTAACATGCCGAGAATATGTAGTACCTGATCTTTCGTTTGGTTTTCAGCTTCCAGTCGTTCCACAAGCGCTTGAAGATCCTGCATGCGACGGTCATCGAGGAAGTGAAGAGCAACAACAAGACTGAGCTCACCTTTTTCAACATTTTTACTGAAGTGGCTTGGAAAGACGCAGTGGTAAAGATTATCAAGGTTAGCACTCCGTTTCTCCTTATATCTGTGGCAGACAAAGGACATGTACAGTGGCTGTCACAATGGAATGACCAGCATAGCAACATAAGCAGGTCCAAACAAGGGTAAATGATAACTCGGGCGGACAGGGCGAACAGGGCATACACGCTTCGCGGTGTCTAGCCATAGATTGTGTACAAGAATGAGATACATATAAACGGAACTTCAGGCTTTCAACAAGTCAACGTGTGGTTAGCGAGTAGCTCGCCAAAGAGACAAGCGCAAGGGAGATTAAATGCAGCTGCTCAATTGAAAGAGGGGAATAAGATATGCGGCACAACGTGCTCACTCATTGGCAGAGATGTGGTGACAGGATTGATTCTCAAAGTACTTTGCCACCCACGTGACATGATACGAAGAAGGAAGTCACAGCCCGGGATAGAGCTCCGATCCGGGGTTTTGGCACTATACATGGATTTTCTCTGTCGTTAAAGTTGCCGAAGTGCCGGGAGACTTTTCCCTCCCATTTTGAAATGATTTTTCGCCTAGAAACGCGTCATCCGCGCGTACGAATGATCTTGGTCTTCGGCATGGTCTTCAACTCCGCATGGCTGGAGCCTAAGCTCTTCGACACACTCCGACATCCCAGACCATCTACTAACAGCGGTCCCAAATCCGGGATTTGGCACCATACCTGGCGAAAGCTTGACAAATTTCGGGGGTCAAATGCATCAGAACGTCCAAACTAACCCCTCACCAGCAAGTTGAACGTACCATTTCTGCAACGAGGTAAGGATCCTAGCTCGTACACTAGCTGTACTCGCCGGCGGGATGGTGACAAACGACATAAAAGCTAGATTGGGCTCCTTTCTGGGTTAGTCGACCTTCGCGCGACAATGAATGAAGCTAAGTGAGGCACGAACTTGATTATCGTGTACCATTGAAGCGATAAGTGGGTACTCCCACGATCCATATTAGTGTATAGCTCTAATAGTAACGACGCGTAAATTAAAGCAGCTTCTTCTCGGATTCGGCGTCCCTCAGTACATGTGTCGAAACAACATTTAGCACTGATGAAATATTCTCTACTATTATCTTCAATCCCTATTTTCACGAAATGCCCGTGATGTACCTTTCAGCACCATCTTCAACATGTCCTTAAGTACCCAATGTTCCTTAAACCGGTGTAACTGTAGAGCAGGGTACTCTCTTGTCACCTGGAGCTAACATTAGTTTTTGAGAAGTCCATAGACATGAACAGACCTGGTTGCAAAGTGACTCGACGGCAGCCCGCCTCTTGACACAGTTTTGCCGATAGTTGATGCGTGTGTCGATGTATTCCTTCGCCAATGCTGCTACTCTATCCTGCCGGTCTGTGAGGAGGGGGCCCCGGTTAATGTCTGCAATAATCTGGAACACTCACACACACTGATTCGCGTTCTTCCTCGGTCCAACCATGTACGCCCGACAGCACTGCTTGCATTGAATATCCACCAGAGTCGGGACGATTGGGTTGTCCGGTGGGTTTGCTGTAACGACGGTCCTCCGGAACGTCGATGCCGTTCTGTTCGTGCCGTTCTTCGAACTCGTCGGCATGTCCCTGATGATGCAGCATCCTTCCACGAGCCCCGTCGCCGCCTTCGCCTCCCTCGGTTCCAGGATTTTCGTTTGTTTTGTTTTCGCCGCCGTCATCAGGATCGTCACGTCTCGGATGTCCTGAAGAATTCGATTTCCTGATGGTAGCAGGACTTCGCATCTGTCTTCGAGCACGAACCCCATCTTCGTAATGTTCTCGCCCCTGCAGGAGGTCAATGTATTTGACACGGGGAGTAATCGTGGGGAGAGGTCGGGCATGATAAGGGTGGAATCTGATACGAGGAGTGATAAGAGGAAGTTGATCTTGAAGATAGGGTGGCATGGGTCGGTCAAACGTGACAGTAATTCCTGCTCTTCCTGCTTTTATACGTTCGACATTGTTCTTAAATGGTGATCAGTTCCTTTTTTATCTGAACAAAGGATATGGTCGGAATCGCCGGATATGGTTCTGCTACTATCTATATTGACGCCACTTGACTGTTTTGCAAACGAACAAAGGTGAGTTCTACCCTCCATTCCTTTTTCAGATTTCGACGCTGCTGTCCAATACTTCGAACCCGTATTATCCTCATCTGATACTAGTACTATGGCCGAGTTGCGCTACCATATTCTTCATCGCCTGAAGGGACATCGTGACGCTGTCAACTGTGTTTTGTTCTTTCACGATGGAAACCTACTAATCAGCGGTGGTAAGTTGATACCTCCGTGCGCCCTAAACAAATGCCTGACCTACCTAGGCGATGACCAGTTGATCCACCTCTGGGATATCAACACCGGTGATTGTGTTCAGACATTGACAAATGAGAAATGGGGCCAAATAACGGCCCTCAGTCTGTACGAACCTACCGGAGCCGACCCAGCGGATGCCACTTTATTCTTTATCGGAACTGCAAGAGGAGCTGTGATGGCATATCCTCTTTCCCCAGCGGGCCCAGTAGGACTTTCCTCTGCTCTTTATAGTCTTTCCGGTGTTCACTTCTGTAGTATTTCAACAGTTTTGCTGGGATCACAAGAAATGTCTTCGCTATGAACGATTCGGTTGAAAGCCAAGCTTTGGACCCGTTGAATAGACGCTTTGTCATTGCCAGTCATCAGGGCTCCGTAAAGATGTTCAATATTGATGATGGAAGTAAGTTGTTAACCGACATCGTTACAAGAGAACATACTGATCTGGCTTTAGAACTGTCCGCAAACCCAATATGGATGACGGAGATGGGAGATATACCTCGAAGTCTCATTTTCATTGGTGACTCGAATCACCACGTTCTAATACTTACCCTATATCAGGGCGAGCTGTACGTTTGGTGCCCATTTGCAACCTCTTGTTGATGATAAAGCATGTCCATAGTGCATGCGTCAAAGCAGACGTACCTATTATACCGGAGGAAGTGGACGGCGAGGTGGCCGAGCCAACACACATTAGTACCCACAGATTCCAAGTGAACGTGTGAGTGCTTCGATATTTTGGCCTTTCTCGCTCACTTTCCTTGAACTCGCTGATAGCGGTTCTGCTGCACTGTCTCCTGACGGTCGCACTCTTGTCATTCACAATCTCCGTAGCGACGAGTTTGAAATTTATCATCCCTTGGATGCTGACCAGCCCTCAAAATCACTATTGGTATCGAGAAGGAATGACGGACACTTGCTTAAGCAGTGTGCATTTGGGGAGGATGGTGGTCGGGCTATCATCTGTGGTGGGAATCATGGACAATTGTTCGTTTTCGACACCACTGGGAATTGCCTTCAAACTCTGTCTCACAAGGGAGGTATGTATTTTTTCAGTCTTGACTAGAGATTGATTTTCTTGATACTGATAGCGCACTTTTTAGACACCAGCACTATCTATGGGATTGCTGTGAGTGCCACTTTCGAACTGCGATATTTTATCATGCTGACTGTCAAACAGACCATTTCTTCCAAAGACAACCATTACATTGCTAGTGCAGAAACGGAGGATCCCCCGTCCATTTTCATCTGGGCTAAACCGGTAGGAGTATTGCTTGCTATAGCTCGCCTTATCCTCTGATCGTGTTCTAGACAGACGAGAAGATATTGGCTGAACGTCTCCACCGCGAAGCTCAAGCCACCCAAGACGCCCTTGAGATTAAAGCCGCAGAAGAAGCGAAGAAGCTAAAAGAAGATCAAGATGCACAGAAGGCCAAGCTTGATAAGATAGCTTCACTTAATCGACGATTCTCCTTGATCATCATTGCCGTGTCTCTGTTGATAATCCTTGCGTTATCTGCCTTCTTCTGGCTCCTGAAAATCGGAGCTATTACTATACATACCATCCATGCTCAAGACCTAGCTTAAAGATAACAGTGTGCCTTTTTTTCTACATTTTTTCCAGTGAAATATGTGGAACTCCACAGCCAGAACCAGTCCGAACTGTTAGTCATGTCTTCAGACAGATGTTGATGTTCGGTGTCTGAACATTTATGTCCGGAAATCAGCATGAGGATGATGATACTGTCCTTGTATTAAAGGTGTCTATGAGGCGAAAGGTTTAAAGCAACGGGTCCTCTTTATACTATACGACAAGTGCCGGCGCACGTTCGCATTAGGCAATTACGAGCTTCTTGTTTGTGTGTATTTATTTGAGAAGGAGCCGGGGCCTTTTTTACTCTCCGATCGACAAAAGTGTGCCGGCCTGAATGTACATCCATACTTACCAGCTACATAATGTATACTACGAAAGGGGAAGTGTTCACAGCCTCAAGACATGACATCGAGGGCAGAAAACGACGTGGATGCTTATTACGGTAATACTGTATTTACTTATCATAATCTCCGCGGGAATGTGATACATGAATGCATGATATTTGACCCTGCGGTACCGTGCTAGCATTATGGAACAAATCAAGGTCGCTTTGTAGATCAGCGAGAGCCGCCTTCAGCCCCTCGAAAGACACCTTCAGCCGAGCAAATTGTGGTCCGTGGACGTGATGGCGCGTGGTAGGCGCAGATTGCGTCACAACCTGAAATGATTGGGGACGAGACTAAATAACTCTAGTCCAGTGGTATCGGTTTAAACTTTACATATCGAATAAGATTTGGTCTCGGGATGAATAAAAACAATAGGACTTCGACAATATTCAAGTGCGCTTTACAGTTAGAAATCTTCTCGCAGCATAAATTACTGCATAACAGACTTTTAGAGGTCTTTGTACCCAAGTGAGGAGCCATCGCCACCATTGCATCGGCTCTATCGTTCAGATATCAATATCACCGCAACAGTATATAAGCACAGTGCACGTATAAGTGATATATGATATGTAGGGAGTCAGATCGATTTGTTTTGCCGGCGAGATGCATAGATAGTTTGACAAGCGGAACAGAGAGCGATGAATGGTGGTAACAGAGAACAATATTGAAAGAAAGAACAAAGAGGAAAATAAGCATTTTCAAGCCACGTTGACGCGGGTGAAACATAATGCTTCCTTCAGCAGCGAAGCAAGACTGGCTGGACAATTGACCTGGACCATCCAGCGTAAGGGCTTGTCAGTATGAGAACGAAGTGGCGAGATGGATGAGGGTGCGATCCGAGTCCTTTGAGGACATAGCATAACACAGCAGTGTGAAGCCAGGTCAGGGCCAGTAACACTTCCGAACTGATTGCACAACAACCAATCAGGGAAATCAGTAAAGCGTCATGCACAACAGAGATCCAGCAACCTGGAAAAACACAGCGAACAACCCAGAGGCCAGGACCACAAACAGAGTTGAATCCCACTGGGAGTCCCGGATGCGCAAAGATGATTTAGAATGTTCGGCGATCGGTATAGACACGTGCACACGACGACATGCCTGTACGGCTGTCTTGCAGGTCAAATCAATAGGTCAAAAAATAGACCTTGATCGCCATACGTCGTCCTCTGCAATACGCCGTGTCCAGCGAGTGAGGAACAGTCCCAAAATGTCACCAACGTCGTACGACAAAGGAGATTGTATAATACCGCAACATTTCTAGGGACGCAAGACGGTGACAGACCTACGAGGACATTTATGCAGCGGCACAGGAGAGGACGATTTACCCATAATTCAACACTCACGACACTAACCAATCAATTCCTGACATAACTTGGGTATTGATTTCAGAGCAACGTTCCAAATTTACAGCAACATTAATAGAACGACCGTCGTGATGCACGGGAAACAATACTAATCTGGCATGGACCAGGATCAAGGCAATGACTGACATTTCGAGAAAGAGAGAGCGATACCGCGGCGTACCGTCAACAACTTAGGGTCTTGTTAGAGTCAGTAAAACAAGTGCTCCAGAGAACGGGCCGACGGCTAGTCTATTGTTTAATACAGGGGGGTTGCCGTCCAAGCGCGTTATGACAAAGCCTTATATAATTTGATGGCCCTTCGTCGGCACTGCGCCAAATCGATTAGGTTTTGAGCTTACCGGCGGCAAGTTTGGCATGCCGAATTCAAGCCGGCTAGTGCGTTTCGACAGACTGCTTCGCTTTTCCTCCATAATTGTTTTATTTGACATTACCATACACTTTGAATATTCTATATCCTGCTTCTACTTAGTTTACTACGCGTCCCAAGACCCTGTAATACAAGATTTATTCATTGCCGGAATCCCATTAGATTTGTAATAACTGAGTTGAACGGTAGATAGCCTATTTAAGCAACAGACTCCATACACTCACTAATGGCCAATGCACCTTAGACCAGTTACGTCCTTGCTGGTTCCAATTCCAGCTAGTGTTGTGGTTGCTAAAAATTCATGGTTGTCTAACACGGGACTTGTACCTGGTCCTGTGTGCCATGGGAATGGCCAACAGCTCCTTAGAACAGCACAACAGCATGATGTAGCTTCACGAGCACAGGTTTGCTGATCAGCTGCACAGTCAGTACAACCTCACCCCTACCGTAGTCGTGTATATTGCGTCTGTCTACGAGAGACTAGCCGACGGCAAGGTTCAGCAGACCCGCAAACTTTGAGATGAGTCTGACTCTGAGACCAGTAAAAATTTAAATGGAAGGAATGGGATCAATAATGTAAATTGCGTCAAATCTACCGCCAAACTCGTTGTCAATAGCGAAATGCAAGAACCCACTACCAAGGTAGCGGGAATCCCATTCCCACTTAAAATGGTTCTCGGCGCTCCCACGATGTGACATCCCCCCGCAAGGACTGAACCCACGAGTTAGTGAGTATGATAGAAATCTCGTCGTTCCCGAGCTGGTGAAACTGTGAACATGGAGATTTCACTCTATACAGATGCTTCTTCGATGGTAGTCATGCACAAAGGGAAAAAACTCGGTCTTCGGAGCTGAAGGAAGTTGTCGACGGGCGGTGTACTGAAGGAGAGGACTTCAAGAATATTCGGATTACAATGATACGGGTTTAATGGAGATACGACGTTCATCAGACATCTTCCACTGCCAGGGTTGCGAAGGATTTCAGTCCCCTCGTAAGTATATCGTTCCAGGACCGTATCATTTCGCGAGCAGTATTGTATATGACAGCTGGGAGACAGCCTCAAGAAGCAAAGGAGATTGAATGAGTCACTGACAAAGATAGATAATGGACAGTGTATCGAGGAACTGAGTCGAGGCGGTCAAAAATAAATTTGCGGCCATGACGGCTTTCCTGGTAAAGTCCGTGCTTGGGACTGAAACCGGAATATTGAAGACACAAATATGGTTACAGCGGCATTCTTGTCATTCGAGCGCCGATTACCTTTGCAGTGCAGATAAACCAAGCTGAGAAGAGGAGGAACAAGTATACATCCATGGTTGGTGATGGTGTCAACGATTCACGGGCATCAAAACTCGCGTCTGTTGGCATTGCAATGGGTCTGGCTAGCTCTGATATACGAAAGATGCGTTTGACTGATGAGTACTGAGCACTGGATAAGTCATCCTGTAGAAAACTTGTGGCTTTCGTGACTGATTATTTTTCGCGTTCGATGGCACGTCCTTATCCTTTTCTGAAACAATGTTAGCAAACACGACGTTTAGGCCTAATAACTTCCCTGAAGTAACTTTGATTCGATTTGTGCTTCCGTCACCTAAGGACAAAGAATCTTCACGAATATTCCACTTCCCGTGTGGCGACGTTTCTGGAGGTCGTGCTCCTCCTTCTGTGACTGTGTTGCTTTGGATGAACATGGTAGGTGTCTCCCAGATTATCAGATTCGTGACTGCGAAGGAAGCGCTGTGTTACAGGTAGTTGGCTAGCTCTCTGCCTGCCTCTGGTCTTGGTCTTGGTCTTGGAGGCTGCGTACCCTGATTAGCACATGTTTACTAGGAAGCCGGTGATGAGACTTTGGGGAACGCACGAATCATGATAGAGATTAGAACAAGATGCTGAGCCGAATCGCAGTATGCGTTGGCAGTTTATGCTCTCTAGAGTACGCGTATAAAGCGCTGGAAATGATAGATGCAAGAGACGGAAAGGCGTGTTACTCATGATGAACGAGAAAGCCGGAGTTTATACTTATAATACTCAGCCGGCGGCTTTCCAGACTTAGGGTAAGTATGCCAAATGTGGCGAAGTTATCGCATCACGTGATGGCATTATCTCGGAACAGTTGGCTCTAACGGTGCGACAGCGACCACTCAAATAAGTGGTCATAGACTCTTGATGTATATCCCATCTTGGCTTATCTTAAGCTTCAAGGACCAAAGCAGAGAAACACTAACTCTGCCCGTAACATAAGTAATCCACCGTGCCACGGTCAAAGTCTCAGGCCAGGAGTCAGCCAGTCAACTCGATCATCCTTTCTACGATCTCGGTGTACTTACTTGTACACCGAATAGGCTAAGGCATCATTCGCGTTAATACTATATTTGATATGCATTAACGGCTTGATATGCATTAGCGAACGATTGCGCCCTTTTAGGTTGCGCTCCTGAACGTGAACATCGAGCTTCAAGTTGAACGGACATTCTGTACCTTTCAATGTATGGAAGAACGCTGGTCGCTGAAGACGAACCGAGTGAGCATACGTACAAGGTACATGCCGGTGAGCGTTATGACATCATCCCCTTTGTGATACCTTTGTTTACTTTCCATTGGTTGCCTCTCGCCTTAAAGTACCATCTTTCACTATAATTCCCTCGGTTCATCATCGCATCCCCGCAGATCCTCCTCTTCTAAACACTGGCTTTTCAGTTTCCACAAGCCGTGTTGACGCGACTAGATAGCTCAACTTAAAGTCCTTGGCAGGCCACCGTTCTATTGTTGCCACTCCCAGCATTCGAAGCTTCGGCTCGAGTCCACACCACTTCATCTGATCCCTCATGGCATCAATACAAAACATATCGGAAAACTCGTTTCAGGCGGTCTCATTAAGTTTCAATGCTAGCCGTGCCGGACCAATGGACATAGACAATGATTCGGACATCTCTACCCCTGAAGACCTTCGCGCTATCTCCTCAAACTCTTTGGACATGGGCCAAGATCTTCCTGATGTCCTGAAGGTATCTTTCTTCCGTTGCGATATATTCTGTTCACCGACTTTACTATGCAGGAACTCGTGGATAATGCACTCAATTACAACATATGTACGATCTCCGAATTGAGACACAGATGATGACTTATAGCGATCAGCCTGAAGCTGAGTCTAGCTCACAAGATATTCCAAACCAAACTTCGGCAGCGTCGTCTTTACGAGTATGCTTTCTTTCTCCGGCCCTGGTTCATTTTCTTATCTATATTACAGCCAGGGAAACCAGGCTCCCAACCCAGCCCCGCCGTGCGTTCACTCTATCTTACCCTTACTCTGTTCTAAACACATTTTAGAATGCCAAGAAACGTAAATCCAGCGTAGCTTTTCAAAAAAAAGACACGGACTTGCCTCCCCCACATAAGGTACTGAACTCACCCTTGTCATTTGAATTGCTATCCTTATGTCCCTCAGATAGTGGCGTTGACAAGGGGTGAGCTGGAAAGTGGTGCATCTTTGCAAGAACATCAACAGAAAGTTAAATTACTTGAGAAGCGCAATTTAGAGGTATGTATCCCTGAGGCTAATGTCCATCGGTGTTTCCTGGTTATTTCCAAGCTTACAGCGACCAACAAGGACGTAGGTCATACCATTTTCACGAGGTTTTCTAGCTTATTTACTTTTTTCAGCTCAAAAATGCTTTGGAAGAAGAATCTAACCGTGTGAAAACATCCCATGCAGCTGTGAATAGGGTTAGTTCACCATCCTTTCATTCCATCTACCTTCTTCACTTATTCGGATACAGACACAAGCGATACTAAGGGAGAAGGAGACAGAATTGGAAGCCTGTGTAGGTTATCTGCATTGATTCAGCATTTCACTTCTTAATTTGTAATTCCAGCAAGCGAAAATTGCTGAAGTCCAAGCAGCCAACACGGCTCTGGAAGAGAAACACCAACACGATGTCGAGATAGCACGGAAGAAGTGGCGAGCTGAAGCAGAATGGGAAACTCAACCACTTGTCGAGTCGTTGAACGAGCAGAACGATAAGATCTTTGCTTTGGAACAGAATATTGCCCACTTGAAATCACGAGTAAGTCAACATGCTCCTTTAAAACAGTGCGGCCGCTGACAGGTAAGGATAGAACGCTGAATTGACAGAAGGATGCAGCAATCTCCGAGACCAATTGGCTTCCCTGAAAGGCAAGGCTAAAGTTGTGAGTCCCGTTTCTCCCGTGTTCGCGGCATCTTGACTCTCTTCCTGCTCAGAACGAAGACAAATCCAGCAGTGAAAGCGAATGGCGGGAGGCGTTCAACCTAGTCAGACCCAAGGTCAGGACCCGACCCCCCAACTTGTTCCGTCCTTTGCTGATACTTAGTCTCTGCAGGTTGACAAAGCGATCAGTGTTATAAAAAACGAGGTTTGATTGTAGACAATTTTGTTTCCATGTCTGATTCTCATTACCATTGCAAACCCCAGTTTGCACGAAATCTTCTCAAGGCAAAAGCAAAGACGGAGGGAATGGAGAAGCAAGTCCAAGATCTGAAGAATCAGCATGGTAATGAGCTTCGAGCGGTCAGTTTACGTGAATTTTCGTTACATGAATATGTTACTAAAAGATATTCTAGCTGCAACAAAAAGTAAGCGAAGCGGAAGCTGAGACTAGGCGACTACAGGTGCAGCTGAAGCAACTGTCGGAGACAAGACAAGCACAAGCGACTCAGTCTTCTGCACAGAATGAAAATGTTACTGGTAGCAGTTCTGGTGGTGTGCCCGTTCAGGTCAGCGATCTCTGTCTTGTCAACTAGTCTTAGCTCATGGAACTGCAGCCCTTGCATATCGCTCGTAACCTGGATGATGCACCTCGATCAAGCGCCCGATCTGGTCCTGCCTATCTAAATCCTTTCTCAGTTTCCCCACCTGAAAGTGGCAACACGATGACTTGGACATACCCTTCCCGCGCCAAATCCTTTTTCAACACAAGCGGGGTCCAGCCAGCACCCTTCGGGACTGTATTTGGAAGTCATAACAAACCAACATCTCCAGCAGGAAACGGAGACACCCAGAAGCAGACACCTGGTCAGTTTTTTCGCCAGGAGGAGCCGATGAACGACCTGCGCGGACTCCAGTAAACGATTATAATGCAGGTCAATATGACGGCGATGTCGAGATGGCCGACGTGTCCGATGGCGAGGGTGAGGCGGACTCAAGCTCGGGTGCTGAGGAAGGGGCCACAAATTATCGAAGGATGAGGAAGACAAAGAAGAGCAAATATCATAAAAGCAATGATTACGGACGATTCGAGAAGAAGCCTGCAGAGCAGACAAGAAATCCTGATGAGACCTTAATCATGGTGAGTGCATCGTCTACTTTGTATTCCAAAGCTAAATGTTCTTCAAAAGCGAAAAATTCGCGAATTGGATCAGAAACTGCTAAACATCGAGCGAGATGGGGATATTCACATCGCCATCAATGCTGGTCATGTCACCGCGCTTGAAATAGCTGACTCATTTGTCAACGGTGAACACACCACGGGCCCATCGCTTGAACCTTTCTGCCCATGTTGGGAAAGTCTGAAGCATCCGTGGAACTGTGCGCTTCGGGATCTGTTTGTCGAACGGTTTGTTCTGGGACACAAAAAGAAACACCCACAATGGGCCGATGCAAAAACTTTTATTGGGCAACATTTCATGCAACGTTTGTTAACACTGCGACAAGCAATGCGACAGCACACGAACGGTACAACACAGCATGCGAAGATAATAAATCGTAGAGCTCGCCGACGGACAGGGGTAAGACTGCTCCGTATTTTGTCAGTTATTAGGACTCATCTTGAGCAGCTGTTTGATAACAGGGCGGAGCATGCAAGGAAGAATAACAGCAAGGAAGTCTTCCGTGTACTGTTCAGGATAATTGACCAGTGTGGTGCACTGGTCATGAGTTCAGACGAGAGTGGTGACGAAAGTCAGCTGAAGCGGTATGGATTAAAATCGAAAGCCTTTCTAGTCCGGTGAAAGGATTGGCGAAATCCGGAGCTTATACGACTGCTGAAATGGGTGGACCAAAATAGGCTGTTGGCACACCAAACGGCGGCAGGTGGCCCCAAGGGGGGTTCTTCGAACCGTATACGACTGCGACTCCCCCGTGGCGAAGCTCCCTTAAGTGCTCGTGCCCCAATCGCAGGACTGCCGGTCAATTTCTACGATCCGGATTGGTACTGTACTTTGACTTCACGCGAAATCGAGGAGCTACGTCCAGCAGCTTCCATGGAACTTCCAATGTATGTGTTCACTTGGCCCAATGCCAACGAGTTACCCGTGGATGATCATGATCATGACCGTCATTAATTTTTCATATAGTGTATTTCCTTATAATGATTACTGTAGATACATTACAGTTGTATTTAAGAATATAATAAGGCAGGTGAAACAGCCTCTATAGGAAGGGTGGAAAAGAGGAGGTCAGTTATACGCCTACGGATATATGATGCACAAGTACCCTTCCATGCTTCAGTACTACGAGTGCGCGTAATCTCCATGGTCGCCTCTCGGATCATTCCCTCTGACCTTTGAACGGAAGATGGGAGGGATTCATTCAAAAACTGAAGACTTTCTCCCTCAGTCGAACAGCCAGAAGATTTAGCTTTGGGTATTCCAGCCAAGGGGGAGGCGGGCTTCAAAAAACACACATGGCGTACATTTTCGCGTTTAAGGATAAGCTAGACCCCCCTCCCCCCCTCACCTGCCATATACGGTAGTAATATGTACATATTAGGGTAGCTTAGTAACCTAATCTTAGTTACCAGAAAGATGCCGGTATGTGCCGGTCGGTTGCCGAGAGTTGCCGGTTGGCTCACTTTGGCGAGGACCATGTCCAAGATGAGTATTTCGACATGAAATGAACTGTATTCATATGAAGGCATTGAAATAATGATAATTTGAACCACTAGGCAAGTCCTACAGTGCTATATAGCCTAAAATAGGACATGCAAAGTGCATGTCACTTTCGCGTTTAAGGCTTGGACCCCTCCCCCCCCTCCCCCCTACCCTATGTGCCGGATTTTAGCCGTGCCTCCCCCTTGATTCCAGCGGCAATCCGCATGGACAAAGTGGCGCATTAGGCAATTACGAGCTTTTTGTTTGTGTGTGTTGATTGGAGAAGTAGACGGCGACGGTGATCAAAGCGGTTATGATGGCTTTCAGTTTGCCGGTAAAGTCTGTGCTTGGGACTGAAACCGGAATATTGAAGACACAAATATCGACACGGCAGTGCCCGGTGGTTTACGACTGAAACCGGAATCCAAGACACAAAGACCGACTTGCTTGGGACTGAAATCGCCAATATCAAGACATAAATAACGACACGGACTGGACCTATCGTGATAACGAAAACATTGGTGATCTGATGTGAGGAGTGAGAGGAGTGATCGAAAAAGTGACAGTGCTCCTGCCTTTTATCCCCCACTGTTTCCCAGCGCGAACCTGATACTTTGTAAACTTTCTTAGTAAAATATCCAATACCAACAAGCCCCACGCAACGGAGATTGCTCGAAGCGGAAAGGTCCAGCTCAGAACACTGGCAGAATGGCCTCCAAGCATTCAGCCATCTGCATCAGAGGAAGGAATAAGAAGCAGAAACGGGAGAAGAAGACGGCCACACAATGCCCTCTCGGCGATGTGATACAAGTCGAAGATCATTAGGATCGAGTGACCCGAAGGCGAACTGGGTGTAAAGGGTTGGAAGCCATAGAATGTTGGGAACCTTTGTTTTAAATGTCGCAGAAGGGGTGATTATTCATGTCGTTTGTGAGTTTTGGTGGATTGTTACACCGATTGTTCTGACACTGTGTACAGTTTCTTCAGCCCGTTCGGAAACATCCCGCTATGTGCACCAAAACGTCTCTGTTGCATTGGCAACACAATTGATAGGTGTTCACATGCGAAGTACAAATATATCAAAGAGAAAATGTGTTTACACATGTATGTAGCTTACTTTATGCATTCTGTTCGATGTCTGTACATATGTAACAATTCGACTGTATAACCTGGTTGACAGTGCTTGATGTGGTTATTTTCCGTGAGGTGTTGTGCTGCTATCGTCCAATCTGCGTCGTACACCCGGAAATATAGGGGATTCATCATACATCCTCTTCCTTCCTGGTGTGCCCGCTGATCTGTTCGTTGTGGTTTCCTTCCATCGCCTCCACCAATTGAACAATTTCTGTGTTATCCCGTGAGCACTTCTTGATTGAAGTCGCGTCCGTGAGGCTCCACTTTCTCTGGTGACCGATCTCACGATATTTGCGAACATTTTTATTGTACTCATCTTCTTCTACTTGATATTCGTTATCTTGCACTGCTAACTGATCAGTTCAGACGAGGGCACATACCGTAGCTCATGAGATGCTTCGCGTACAAATATAATGATATTTTATTCAACGCTGAATCGGCCTCCGCCAAAACTAAAGACATGATGTGAATCAGCGGAAAAACAAACACGTCTTGGACAGACTCACGAGCAATAGATGTCACCGAGGAACATCAACAAATAATCATTGATCGGGCGACGGGAAAAGACGAATCAAATCCCGCGATCAATCGCGCCCGCTTTGGAAGGAAGGAAGGAAGGAAGGAAGTTTTATTACCCGAAGGTGCTCTTGTAAGGCCGACAAATAGAAATCTGCCGGTGCTAGGTACTCATGTTCTGTCACGTGATGCTTAATTTTTTGGCGAAAACTAGCTACTTTTACATGAAATGCTACGAGAAAAAAGAGGGACCCCCTCCCTCCCAATTCCACTGATTCCACTGATTCCAAAATGAAAAATCCCCCCCCTCTAACGGCGACTTGGAACGAACGAAGCGGTCGAGGGAGTTACGAAACGACGGAGCCTCGACGTTGAAAGTGGCGACGCCACTGCAAAGAAAGATCAACTGCATCTTGTAATCAAACAGAAATACTCACCCTCATGCACCACGCCGTCTCATGGTAGAAGTAAAAAGCTACTTACGCAATGATCAGCACTTTTCACTCATGAAATCGAGATAGAACACTTACTACGCCGCACAGAACGTGCTGTCCCATTCGAAAGCTCGCCGTAAAATGATACGCCACGTCCTTAAGACCAATCGTTGCGCCATACATAACTTGTCGCGATTATTGATGAGCTGCGGGTGGCAGAGGTAACAAGGGATGGAGCTACTACAAAAGCAGTCAGCACTTTGAAAGATCAACTTCATGAACACTTACAGAAACCCCTCCTATCCTAAGCGAAGCCCGTTGCGGCGCCGTCGTCGTCAGCTGAAATTCGAGTGTCTCCCCGGTCTCGCTGTCAATTTGAACAAGGTCTAAGGAAAAGAGATTAGCACTTTGCCACGATTGCATAGTTATCAAACACTTACCGAGAAACTCCTCTCTCATAGAACAAGTGTTAGGCCATCGTTGAGATTATCAATGGGCTGGAGGAGTTGGAAGTGACAGGAAATGGAAGTACTATGTAAGTAGTTAACATTCAACGTGGATGAAATCGATGTCAGACGTACAATAAACGCTGCTTCCCCAAACCAAGCGCCCGCGCATCCTACGTCGTCGTCCACGGCAATAGTGCAGGTACTACTCCCATGTGCACGCTTCCTACATCCGTGTCGTCCCCATCCCCCCATGTCCTGCAACAACACCTTACTCGCCGGACGTCGATACGCCGTGTCAACGCAAAACCTGTATTTCCATAGAATGGAAGGGCACGGATGGTCGGGAGAGAGGAATGGAGGGTGCGACGTCCTCAAGACATCGTGGTGGTGGTTGCGATCGAGATCGATCAGAGGTGGGGAGACGCGCGCGTGCGGACTCACTCTGATGCATCCGCCGCAAGTCTGGACCTCCTCCCTCGGCCATGACAATCATCGCCTCGTCCTTGCAACCACCTCTGCTCCCCGGAAGTCGATACGTCGTCTCGAGCCAAAAATCGGTGCTCCGTGCGACCAGAGGGACTGCCATGGGACATGGCTCATTCTAATCGCAGTCAGCGGAAGGATCCAGCGTGGAGAGGTTGACCACAGGAGATGTGACGTCGGGGATGGAAGTCATCGAAGGAGGAGTTTAGGACATGGGGGAAGTGCGCTTTCTCCTCGCCGACTTGTCCACCTCCGCACCTTCCATACACACCCAAGCTCTCCCTCCCTCCCACACAACCCTCCCTCGTGCAGACCTGTCTCGCCGGAAATAGATACATTGCGTCGGCGCAAAATTCGGTATATCCCAAGGATTCCGTGGGCCCGTACTTAAGAGGACAGTGTCGCATGGAGGGGGGAGACTGGTCAACGACGTTTAAAGAGTTTTGAAGAGGCATGAGGGAGACTGGAACTGAGAAATACAGATTCAGCTATGAGGAGATATTTGAGACCAGAAATGAATGCACTTACATAGCACCGCGCAAACGTCAGACCCTCATTCCACCGCAAACGTCAGGATCCAAAGGAAATTAAACGCGCCTCTCGCCATGGGACATCGACCTCGCAAAGCCATGCCTGAGTAGGGACCAAATTTGACGTGCTGAGTAGTCTGTAAAATCGCAGTAAAGCTCAGTCAAAGAACAAACGGAATATTGAGAAGAGAAACTTACCAAACAACGGGACACGCTAACATTGAGTATAGGAAGAGGAAGAATAAGTGAGGAAGGGCCACTCTGGTTTTGGGAAGGGAAGCACTGAACTCGCCCACACTGGTGGTGAGGAGAGAAAATGAGCCAGCGAAGCAACGCGCTGCTGAGAGCACACAACGCGACACAGACACGAGTAAGGGTATAGGTGATATTGCGCAGTGACGATATTGGCTGGGGGCACAAGCATAAGCCAAGCAAAGAGGTAATAAGGGGAGACACGCACTTCTTCAATTCTTTGAGCCAACTTTGAGCTTACTATATATTCCCTCAGGTCCATCTTCGATCCGAATAAATCTAGCAATCATCCAATTCCGCATATGCCAATCACCCACAATCACATGCTACCATATTCCCTAGCAATCGGCTCATCCTCGCTCCCGCAAATTCTGTAATTAGCTTCCATTCTATTATCCTTGTCAGTCCCTGGATAATTTCCAATGACAAAGGAAGGGTGTGGTCCAAATCTGTATGAAAGCGGGGGGCCATCGCAAGCGTGGCAAGTCCGAGTCCTCCTCAAGTAGTTTGGGTGAGCCGGTAGGTAAACAACACATACGTACTTATCACATCAGAAGATTTGAATCGATTTAAGAAAATCTGGAAAGAAAGGATGCAGAAGGGGTCGCCCAAGTCTACAACATTACTGTCAGCCCGTACTTGAATGTGGAATAGGAAATGTGTACTTTTCACGTGGAAGAGGAAATGTGTACTTTTCACGTACGATGCTCCCTCCAACATGTATGGCAGCTCTCAAAACTGTCCGTTACAGTTCTAGGTATCAGGATCATCTCATTGGTACAGGTTCTACCATTTAGACATAGCCTGCCATCAATCAAGGTGTATCATAAGTATACAGTTATTCCATTCGAGACAACTAGGTTTCATAGATGGTACCGACAGAAATCTATACCGAAGGTAAGCGAGAAGAATGAGCGTAAACTTACCTGAATTAGATCGGGAGTAACAGAGTCATCTGTTCAACTGGGCATGTTTCGTCGTAATAGATACCACTGACAGGTTCGCATCACCTATCAACAATGTGGTAAGAGTCCGAGATCGAAATTCATAATTCATTATGAATTACCGACCGCTTGACTAGCCGGCTTGACCTAGTGCTTAGTGTCCCGCCAACGGTGTCCAGCCGGAGTAGCAAAGGTATGCGGTTCGTGCGAAACGAGATTCAGAATGGTGGAATGTGACTACTTTTCCAATGTCAAAGCATTGATGTGACGGTGGCTACAAGGACTGAGCGTCTCCAAGCCTCGCAAGATAAGGAATGCACGAAAGGGATCCAGGTCTGGGCCCGATGTCTCGCAGTAGCTTAAAGACCATGAGAACCAGAATGATATTTAGGGTCCCGTAGGCATCGTAGATACATAAATCGGTACAGCTCTCGCGTTAGTAGTGATGTCCGGCTTCTGTCTGCGGTGTAGCTAGATAGCGTCAAACTCGGGCTATATGTCGGAAAAAGCAGCAAGCTGGGGCGGATGGTACGCCACAATGTTGGTCTTCGGTGAGGGGGCAGCAGTAGGACTGCCGGTAGCGGCAATATTGCCGTTTGCTTGGGCGTCCATCGTACCATCAGGTGATGAGTTTATGCCCTCCCAAAAGCGCTATTATCGTCATCAGCGTTGGCCGTTGAGGTGTATATATTTTCCCCAACCTTACCGCTCGTAGTCTCACGCCCTTCCTCGCAATACCAGCTTTTCATGCACGCTCCAAAGGTGAGCGCCACTCCAATGCACCCCCTCCCATCCCAAACATGTCTCCCTGGCAACTTAGCACGTCGAAGCTATTGTATCCTTGGCGTGGTTTCGTGCCTTGAATGCTGTAGTCTATGGCGATGAAAGCTTTTTGTATGGGTAGTTGTGGTGATGAGGGACGGGTTGGCATGGGCTACTGCGCGTACTGGGATTTGGTAGTAGTTGGATCGCTCTTAATGATGTGGAGCATAGCGAGTGAGTCATCTGGGGGGTTGCTTGTCTTCGCTGCCACGTTCGAAAGTTGGGGAGGTATTGACCATTTGAGGCCATTAAAAAAAGGTCTGGAATACGTGCAGTAGTGACAAAAATAAGAAATAAAAGAGAGAACTTGCCCGGTGGATGGGAAGCAATGAGAGTCAGTAAATGAGAAGTAGAGGATTTGAGTTATCAAATGCCGCTCCATGACCGGACCGGGAATTTTCAATCCATAAGCAAAGGAAAAATGCACGTGAACGCCCAAAGGGGAATCTTCGAGGAATCACCAACGAACACAGCCACAAAAAAAAGCTCAGGTTGCAAAGACCGAATCCTGTATACACAGGACTCGGAACGATTGGATTCGGACTGGCGAAACCGAGTCCCACCAGTCCCACCTGGTCCCACCGAAATGGGACGAGTCGTACTGGGTGCCACTCAGTGCCACTAGCGCTACTACTACCATTCTTGTCCCTAAATCTGACACTTCTGCTACTAGGGCACAAATTCCGCCCATAGACTGCGGCCCGGTGCACCGGCATCACTTTTTCAACGCTAAGTCAGTGAGCGTCGCTGCCACCAATAAATGTGCAGGGCGTATTCTTCCCCTCATATGTGTGATATTCACTCAAAGATGATTATTTCATGATTCATCTTCTATATCTCGCAAATACCGTAAATCAAGATAGTCCAGTCCATGCTCGCCTAGGTACATCCATGGAGGTTCGTTTTGGGAATCTGTGGCGAATCTGGGGTGCGTCGGGAGCGGGACAAGACTGCGCGAGGGCGTGATTGAAGGGTTCAGGGTTGACGTTGAGTGGCATCGTGTGATTAGTAAGTGATCAACCAGTCGTACCGGAACCCTCGAGTCGTACTGACGCACTCAATCCTACAAGAAACTCCAATCCCACTCATACTACTTTGGTATATACTCACAAAGGAACACTTGTGCAAATCTTCCTCTATCATTGGACATTATCTAGGGATTGTATTCTGAACACCATTCCCCTTTTGCAGTGAGTTATTCCCATCTGGAATCAAGACTTCAAAGTACAATCTTTCCGTGATCCTGAATTCAAATCACCACTCACGAAATTCATGTTTTGCCTCAAGTTGATGTGACAATTTCTCAGGATTTCGCCATCATTTCGTTGTCGATGTCGCGCAGCTCGGCGCAGGAACAAAAAAATTTCATGGGGTTGGACAGTGAGCAATCGATAATTCTCAACAATCGCTGCCACCTGGGCGCCAGCGCCAGCTAACTCTGACTTCACAATCATCGTCCTGCACGTGTCTGGCGAATATGCGAGCGCCATGATAGGATGTTGTGAGTAATCCTTCATCCTCTCACGTTCGTCGTGTTTATTCGTTTACCAGCGTCTAGCATATTTCCATCTTACGCGAGACAAGAGCGGATTGCAAGGAACCTTCCAAGGCCACCACACTTGGTGTGCGGAATTTAAGCGTCATGTCGCGTCGCCTTCCCCCACCGCCTGGAGGAGAAATTATAGCTTTGAGAGGAGGCCATGATGGAAAGAGTGGTCTACTTCACACGGGGTATGTTCAAATGCTCCATCTAATTCGCGTCTGACTTGTTCCAGTAGTGCTTATTAACTCTTCGATGTTGCCGGGTGCCAGATCAGAGTCACATCCCCACGTATACCCTTTTCAAAACCATGCTCCCAACCACGTCGTTCGGCTGAAGCTCCAGCCACATCGGGGCATAAGCTACGCCAATGGATAGAGCACTCACCGGTGTCGAAGGAGCACCCGAGAAAATTTTTTGGAAAACGCCTTCACTCCGACAACACCGGATTGAGGACCAAACGAAGACGGGCCGCGATGTCCACGCATAATCCAGACCGGTGTGTATCCTTGGAATCAAAGGTGCCTGAATCGTATAACAGGTAGCGCATCGTGACGAGCGACGAAGGGAGAGACAACTTATCCTTTGAATGCGGCGTCTAATATGAGAGGGTCATACGCCTTCTACCCAGTCTTCATTGGGAGTATCCATGGGTACAATCATTGCGTCCACCTTCGAACGCGTTGAATACTGATCAGTTGTCTGCTTCATTTCCAGGTTATACGCTGTCTAGAGCGTCGTTCTAGTTTCCTCATAATATGATCGTTATAAATCTTCGTAATCGCCATGGATGTTTGATGATCCTTCCCGTTCGTCCACCTGATGAAATGGATCACCCACTGGGCTTTCTTGCTCTCCCCGTTTTTCGTGATCAGGATGTTCTCCGGAACAAGAGTACCATGTGTGATCTGCGACGAGTGCATGATTTTCACTGCTTCGCGGACCTGAAGACTAATGCAAAGGCGGTCATTCACTACCAGAGAATAGGTTCAAATACCGGAAACTTACTGAATATTAGCTGTGGTGCGACCTGGACCAAATTTGACTGAAACAGAGTACCATCTAGAAGCACTGCGAGGGCGATATTATCGTCACTTGAGTGCTGGTAGAGTCCGAACTGTTTGACGATCCCCAAGTGGTCGACGATTCCGTCCATCTTTGGAAATTTGGTGTACATGTCGTACTCGTGCAGTAGGTGTGGTATTTGAGTATTTGGTCATAACGAAAGAATCAGGGACCCGGTGCTCGCCGCCGCTACCCACCGCCACCTAGAAGCTCTAGACCGAATCCTGTATACACAGAACTCGGAATAATGCTATTAACAATTCTATTACTTCTCATAACAAGCCAGGGCCGGATCGATTCCAAAATTCTGATGTGATGTAGACTAAACTGCCCGTGTTTCTCTTCTCTCCAGCTGCTGCAGCTGCACTCATAGTCGTCCGGTCTTATCCTCTGCTTCGCTTGCTCTCTGTTCCAGCTAGAATATATTTTAGTGACAAATTAATCAAATAGAAAATCACAGATGCTGACTGCTTGAAGCTCATGGCCATGGCGATCCTCCATGTCTCGGACTTCCTTCTCCAGTCTCTCCGTCTTTACATTAGCCTCCAAAAGATTGAGTTGAAACTGGTATATGTAATGGTAATGAGAATCCGGCATGGGGGAAATTTTTTATAACCACCTCGTGTTTTATGATACTGATTGCCTCGCCAACCTGCAGAAGTTGAATATCAGCAAAGGACAGACAAGGTGGGGGTCGAGTCCTAACCTTGGGACTGACTAGCGAGAACGCCTTCCACCATTCACTTTGGCTGTCGGATTGCTCTTCGTCCTGGGCAGGGTGAGATACCACGAACACGTGAAAAGCAGCACTCACGGCTTTGACCTCGCCCTTCAAAGAAGTCAATTGGTCTTGGATACTGGTGCAGTTTTCTGCCCATTCAGCATTCTATGGTTGCTTGTCAGTGGCCACACCTTTTTGAATCAGTAATTTGACTTACTTGTGTCTGCAAGCGGGTGATTTCCTGTTCTAGCTTGATGATTTGTTCCCTCTGCTGGTTCAACGACACGGTAAGCCGGTGAGTTTCTGCTTCTACCTCAGCTTGCCAGTTTTCCCATGCCATCTCGACATCGTCTTGGTGTTTCTTGTTCAGAGCTGTGTTGGCTTCTTGGACTTCAGCAGCTTGTACCTGCTGGAGTTACGAATGAAGAATGTAGAATGCTAAATCAACGCAGATAAACCTACACAGCCTTGCAATTCCGTTTCTTTCTCCCGCAATGTCGCTTGCAGCTGTGCCCGGTAAGTAAAATGGGCAACGAAATGATAAACATATGAACAAACTTGATCATTTCTCTCCAGGTATGTTGTTACACGATCAGATTCCACCGTCAAGGCGTTTCTGAACTGGAAGACGAGGTTGTACCAAGACTAGGGGAAATCGTCATCGTACGGACCTTGTCATTATCTTTATTGAGCTAAACAAATTTTGAGCAGAAATTCCAACAATATCTGGGTAAACCGAACCTCGGCTTCAAGTTCGGTGAGTTCCTGGACCTTTTTTTTGTACTCACGCAGTTCGAATTCCCTGTCCTGGCTGTCGTGGTTCAATAGCAAGACCTGTGATTTGAGTTGAACATGATAACCCGTTCAGCTGAAGCCGATTAGCACCTTGTGGGGGGGGAGAGGTCCGCTTCCTCTCTGCGTGCCCGTGTTCTCTTTATTTGAACATTTTAAAAAGGGAGTAGAAGAATAAGGCGTACGTACATAGATGTCCCGCTGCACTTCAGTCTGGGAATTCGGTAAGTAACTGTGGCCTTAAGAATGAGGGATGTGGTCGATACCCTTGGAATCATTGTTGTTGAGATTTGTGCTTGAATGTTCTTTAATGATACAAATGTGACCGGCGGAAATTTCTGAGTTGATGACATTATACCATCACACATATGTACGTACCGTACCATAAGCAAATTGGTTAGGCTGCTATCCGTGGCAAGGTAAATATGTGTCAGTAAGATACGGAAAAGAGAGATGCCTGTGAGAAGATGAGATCATCGGAGAACATGGTATTGGTGTTCATAGACCCGCGAAGATCTTCGGGAGCATAGGAAGCACCGAATTCTGACTCGGAAGGTGGCTCGCTGCCATCAATCAGGTCTTCTCTGACCTGGAACGTGCCAAAACTATGGGGATTGTTCTCCTTTGTGCGGACTGCCTCGGATCGTTCCGACAAGGACTACGACAAGGCGAAATCAGATATAATTCGCATGTAAGGTATTTACAAACCTGGACAATACTTTCGTTGGAAGGTAGGATGCTTGCAGAAATGCGATGGCGGACCCAGGAAATAAGACCGAAAGATGATACAGTCATGGTGAGAGGCAACCGATGGAAAGAAGCTAAGTGATCAAAAAGGGAATAATGTCACGGTCATAAACCGGTCGATCGCGAGAATTTCAATGATGGTAAACTTGTTTGATCTTGGTGTGCCGGGAAACACCTTGTGACATCATACATCCTTACCTCTTTCCAGCCATGAATGTACGCCTGGACTTCAACATCCTCCCTCATGGTGAGTTCACATGAAGAATTGAACCCGACGTCGGGCCCATGACCAGTTCCTCGATACGGCTCTCAGCAAGGACGACACCACCAGTCCATTATCTATCGTCGTCAATGGCTCATTTTATCCCCTTTGCTTCTCATAAGGCTGAATCACAGAATGTCTCATACCTCCTACTGCTCACGAAATATAGGCCTGGAACAATACACTTACGAGGGGCTGAGATCTTTCACAACCACGCCAAAGGTATGGTACGGTTATCCCTCCCCTTTTCCCTCCCCAATTTCGCTTTGCTGCCTGCTTGTGGTACTTCGAGGATATCCATCTTGTTGCGGGGAGTATGGTTCGGGGGAGTTCTACTAAGTATGGTCGTCAGAATTATCCCTGCCAGAAGGCTCTGCCCACGTTGTTACTCCTCGCTCCCATACGAACATTCCAAGGGCATCAAAAACGAACCTGGACTTACCTCACAGTCAATCTTGACCACGTTCCGTGACTGGGGGAAATTTATGAGGAAGCGTTGGCGCATGCAGCACAGTAAGCACAGATGATGTTTGATTTCTTCTCTGTCTAACAATAATATTACTTATCCACAGAGGCAAACATATCTCCTTATTGGCTCTAATTGTCTGTATTCTTTAAGAATGCTCAGGCATTTAGCTTATCCCGCCACACTGTTAGCGACTATCTTCCCATCAATGGCCACGCAAATGTGGACTTCAAGTTCACGAATTTGTTGGCACCTCTCGTGAATAATGGGCACTACAAAGGACAGGGAGGTGAGTTTAGATCTTCTAGTCCCTCCGGACATGTTGTAGTGCATTTGAACGTTGTGAGCCGTCCAAGCTTGCAAGGAGTACGTAAGACTGGGTTCGGACCGAAAGGTGGTACCTCTTTCGTCTTTCTCGCATCTGAACGACACTCGCAAAGTTACAAGACCTGGTGGCAAGTCACTGCGTGGAATTACATTGCGATTCTCATGCCCACCTCTCTCGTAAATCTCTTTGCGAGGATCTTCGTAGTGTGAGCAAAATCTGCCTGTATGCGTGTCTCTATGAATTTCATATATACGACACGCGTTTTGATGGTTGGGCGACTTCCCCATATATTAGTCGTGTCTTCTGCCTTTCATCTTCGCCACTGCATAATTGCTCCTTTACGCCTCTCAGGAGTTGAACTCGTTGAACTTTCAGTCCTTTCTTCTGTGATCGATTTCATGGCTCCTATACGTTCTTCTAGCGCGCCTCCCGCAACGAACCCCAAAGCTTTCGTGATACATAGTTGTCAAGATGCTGAAAAATTGAAACGGTATGTACGCAGAGTCTACCGGAAACTACATGAGGTAGTACAATTCTTTTGTTTTGTTTATCCTACCTGACATGGCCCATATTCAGCAGCAGGCTTCCGTGAAAGCATCACATCTTCAAGTGCAGGGTCGACTGAAGCAACTTCAAAGAGATCTGCACTTTCAAAAGGAATACAATGAGATGGTGTGTAGTAACGCACCCATATATATCTCTTAATATGTACTGATAAGATGCTGCAGCTCTGTAGCCAATGCCGGATTGCCAATGATAGGATCGAAGACCTTCGTGTTGACTTGAAAGAGGAAGAACGTTTAGTCAAAGAAGGCAAAAACGCAGAGAAAGCGCTGGTCGATAAAATCGCACAAATGCGTGAAGAGGCTGACACTATGTCACTCCGCGTCACTGCGTCGGACGCTGAGGCGGAGGCTCTTAGAGGAAAACTTGATAAGGTAATTGCTCGCGCCCTTTCAGTGAGCTTGCTATGATGGTCCCCTCCTAGCACTTTGAGATGATTGTCAAGGAAGTAACCTGTGATATATGCTTCGGTACAATGAAGAGCGCTGTCCGGTGAGTGTTCCGCCCTAATCAAGTATAACAGCTAAACCTTCCCTGTGCTACAGCATCATGGAATGTGGTCATTCCTTATGCTCCCCTTGCCTTTACAAGACATTTCATTATGCCAGGAGGCAGAGATGCCCTTTGTGTCGGGCGGTTGTAACCCGTATGCCTCGTCCGGATGTTCGCATCCAAAATATTGCCAAAGCTGTCCCGGACCCAGAGCCACAAGATGATCTTAATACTAAAATCGGATATTATGGAATTCACAGCTGGAAGAAAATGTTTCCTGACAGTACGAGTGCCTCTACTTAAATTTAGTTAGTCTACGGATATACTTTTCAGCGCTTTGTGGTTGTATAACTTCTTCGCTTACAGTTGGTAGCTTACTGTATACAGTCATTGTATTGTGATGATCAAATATGAACATCCGTGTCTCCATCTGTACTGAGAATGGTAATTTCGAATCCTTTGTGTATAGACCAGTCCTCGTTCTCGGAATCTCTGTAATTAAAACATAACCACCCTATCCGGTCCGGAAGAACATCTGTGAGTGGACTTGGAGACTCAAAACGTCGACAAAGACAGAGAACGTGGGCTGCTGATTGACTGGGTACGTCGACACGAAGTTTATGGCAGGATCTGATCTGAGTCAAGGCGGTCGAAAACGAAGATGCCGAATCGTGGCGGTGTCAGACGGTAATCAAAGCGGTCATGACGGCTTTCAGTTTACCGGTAAAGTCGGCACTTGGGACTGAAACCGGAATATTGACGACACAAATATCGACACAGCAGCACCCGGTGATTCACGACTTGCTTGGGACTGAAATCGCCATATTCAAGACATAAATAGCGACACGGACTGGACCCAAGGTCATCGTGACATCGGTGATGTAATCTGTAATCTGATGTGAGCAGTGATCGACATCGAAAAAGTGACAGTGTTCCTGCTTTTTATCCCCCACTATTTCTCAGCGCAAACCTGGTACTTTGTAAACTTTCTTAGTAAACATCCAACTCCAAGCACCATGCAAAGGATCCATCAGAATTGTTATTATTATAAATCCCAGTCGCTCGCTGCGGATGCCGGACCGAGGATTCGTATCTCGGCTATGTTGCGAACGCGTCGGGGAAAAATCACGTGTGCGTGACGACTCGGACGCATACCTCCGCACTTTCGGTCCGATGTTGCGCATGCCTCGTGTCCGAACCGAATCTGCACTCCAGCTAATTAGTACTGTCGCTCTGCGCTTGCGACCAATGTGAAGGTGCAGAGCTTTCTTCCTTGTAATAAATGACCTTCTTAGCCTCTAATCGCACTATGATTCTTGTATGGTGGTATTTGGACCTGCCGCGTCGACTCTCTTTGTGATGGAAAAGATGCCTTTGTATCGCCTGTTATGGGTAGGCCTTCTCATATTTAAAAAGTGGAGTGGTTCACTTATTTTCATATTTCCACCTCTTTGATCTGCTCCTCCATGCTTCAAGCCATGCTTCACATCATTCGCCAGGCTGAACCTGACAACTCTGCCGACTACCATACCAACCAGTCCCCCACTAGTCCCGACACTTCAAACGCAGATTCTTTCATCCCTTCTCACGACGGCCTCTCGACCCACAGCTCCTTGTTTGGGGACGACGACTCTATCCGCCACTCTTCCATTCCAGTTCAGGGCGACGACTTGAACGACAACGGTCATCTTATCACCAGTAACGAGGGTTCTCCCTTGTCCTCTTACAACTCCCTTGATGATGCCCCCGACGACGACCACCTCCTAGTCATCAATCAGGACCATGTCCAGCTCCCAGTTCATGTCTCCTCGCCTGGCGATTTCCAAGATAGCAACCCTCGGGTTTCTCCAGCACCTTCAGTGGTCAGTGGCTCTCAGGCTGCATCCCATGGCCGTGCTCGGATGAATGACAGATTGCCCTCCGAAGAACCGGCAAGGAAGGTTGGTTGAGACTTCTTATTTCCTCTTCCTTTCTTTGAACTAACTTTCAAGCAGATCCGTGTTTTAGCCACTTCCAAAAGTAATGACGCTATTGTCAAGGAACTTGAGGCTGAGCTTGATCAGTTAAAACAGCAGGTATGTTCCCTACCTAAGCTTTGTATATTACCTTGACGGATCACCTTAGCGTACATGGAACGTTTCGCTTCGAAACACGGAAAAAGAAGCGATGGTCCAGGCAGAAAGAAACCGAGTAAGCACACCTCAACCCGACCACACGCCTATACCTGACCACGAGTTTTGAAGCGTGAGGAGGCTGAGAAGCGGTTTGACAGAGACATGGAGGTGTTGCTTAAGAATGAACAAGAGATGGTATGTCGATTACTCCTCCGGTCTCGCTGTTCTAATATGTCTGCTATACAGCGTGCAAATAATAAGAGTCTCCATGAACAGAAGAAAAAAGATTTACTTCAGGAAGCAAGAGCAAATGTAAGCTGACCTATTTCTTGAATATGTTTATCAAAGCTTACATGGCTACAGCACCAGCAAATAATAAACGGCATTAAAAGGGATTTCATCCCAGATGTCAGTATACATACCATCGCCCTTTCGATTGAACGTTCTGACGAAGGTCTCTGGGACAGTTGGCCCCCGATGTAGTAAGCTTCGGTACGGATTTGACCATCGAAGAACTGCAGTCAACGGTAGGACTTTCCATACTGAATCTTTTGGCATGATCATCTTGAAATCCGACCCAGATTAGGATGCTCAAGCAAGACCTTACAAGACTTGAAACGATTTGCCAAGAAAACCTGGATAAGGCTATTGCAGCGGAAGCCCAGCTTGCTTTAGCTAGGCAGCAGATACGCCAGCACCAGACAGAGGATGAAGAAACCAAAGATGTAAGTGTCCTGTTCTCAAGGAATCGATAAAGTTGACGATTTGCACAGCTCTCGGCCCTTTGTGTCTTCTTGGAACGTCAATTCGAGACCATCCGCCTCCGGCTTGATCAAAATGAAGAAATAGATACATTTATTGCTGAAGTGAGCTGCTTTTGCAAGTTTGCGCCCGGTCATGATCACTGATATCCGATGCTTTTCTGATAGACTAACCGAGTCCCAGACGCCCAATCCCTGAATCTACCCCCTGAGGAAGTTCGAGAACAACATGGTCGTGCCACAAGCAACCCTTTTCCTGCGGACATCCATCAGTGGGACAATAATTTGGATCCAGGCAACCAGAGGAATGGATCGGAACGGGGATGGCGGAGCTTGCTAGCCATTTGGCCATTCAATCAGGTTGACCACGCCGCTAGTTAAATAGACCTCTTTTCCTATCAATATTTCAAGCTGGATCATTCTCTTTGTACCGTGGTATTTCTCAATCAATACTATTTTAATATTCTCCGTATGTATTTTGCCTTTCTTGACTTCGCACGACCTTGACTGTCAGAAGGGCGGTGGGAAGCGGACACTTGTTTATAAATATGATTCCGAGGAATCCGAGCCCCTTCTACAACCGGTGGAAGCGAACCGCCATCATCGCCCCTACAAAACAAAAGTAAGCTACCATGCGATGCATCTCAATATGCTAACCTCTATATGTCACGCTAAGAAGCCTCGACGATCAAGAAGTCGCTGCCTATTTCTCCAAGCGACTGACGCACTTCAAGAAATCACCCAAAAGAAAGGTTGGCTAGCAATCCTCGACTCATTAGTGCATACTCATTTGCATTTATTCAGGTTCACGCTCGACGACGTCCTCGGATGACGATGACTCCATTGCTCCCTCCGACTCAAAAGACGATGCCAAATCTATCAAGTCGCGCAGCTCCGGTTCTTCCCATTACTCGCTTGGACCAGATACCGATTTCGACAACGAAGATGAGGACAGCGCGGGGGGTGGGGAAGTCGAGACCTGCTCCGAAGAAGGCATCCTCGTCCAAAAATGCGACCACTGCAGCGTCTGGTGGTAATTTTTCTTTCATGACAGCTGCAGAACGACGAGAGCAGGACAAGATGAACGAAAAACAGCCCGCCAAAGATCCTTACGCCTTCCTGGCGGATGTCAAAGATGTGAGATCTCCCCATCCCTCGCAGTCCTATGATTGACAGATCTCGATGTTTTGCAGAAAGATGGACATAGACCTGGCGATCCCAAGTATGACCCTCGGACACTGTACATCCCAAACCGTGCATGGAAAGAATTCACGTCATTCGAGAAGCAGGTATGGATTATGGATTGACTTGATCTGAATAATGTGTACAGACCTAATGATTCCGTAGTTTTGGGAAAGTAAGCGAAACCACTACGACACTGTGAGTACTATCTGTAGTTGTCATGTGCGCTTGAAATATCATCATCATAAAGACATTGTTCATTCAAGAAGGGTGGGTGCAATTTATTTCTTGGGATAACAAGAACTCATCGTATGTATTAGAAAATTCTTCGAAGTATTATCATTTGATTTCAAACAAGTCAGACTTTGATTGTGTTTGATTCAGCTGTATGAAGATGACACTCGTATTGATCATCAGGAATTTGGTTTTAAACTAAACCAGAGAATCAAGATGTCGATGGTAAATGATTTTCCTTGGGTCGTGCCCCGTAAAGTTGGCGGATTGCCGGGTCCAGGTCGGCGTTCGGCATTCCGGAAATGTCTTTGGAAATTTGAGTGACCTGTGTTTCTTTTTAAAAATCAGCTGCATAGAAAATTCTTGGGTAAAGGATACAAAGTTGGTCGGGTCGATCAGGTTGAAACCGCTCTCGGAGCCGAGATGCGTCTAGCTACCGATAAAGGCAAGAGTAAACCTACAGGTGGCGAGAAGAAAAAGATCGTCCAAAGATCCTGCGATGCTCACGGATGTCCATGCCGGCCACTGTATCTCAACGAGTCTAACGGCGGGTCGAATAACACCTTTGGTGTTTGTGTCCTGGATTGTGCGACGTCGCAGTTTGACTTGCGTTTTCCAAGACGATATCTGTCGTACCAAACTGGAAACTTTGATGAGACAGATTCGCCCCAAGGAGATGCTGTTCACGAAAGCAAGTTCTACACGTCGGCTGTGCCTTTTTATAGCTTATAGTGTACAGGGGCAGTTATCTGTCTCAACGACGCGACCATTGAAAGTTGTCCTTCCTGCTGCGTGCATATGGACAAGTCTACGTGAAGTCGAAGGTTTAGATTACGATGGCACTATCAAAGAATTGGCGAGTTTGTACTGATAAGGGTGATATGGACGAAGACGACAACGACAGCGTTTTACCCAGGGCTGTTCCCCAGCCAATAAGAGAGATGGCCAGTTCGAAGCTTCCTATTGAAGCTCTTGGTACTATGATTTGGTTTGTTCGCTGGTGCATGGCTCCTTGGGATATTTGTACTGATCCAAATGTGATGCAGGTACGTCCGACAGTTGAACATAGACAAAGATATACTCAGTATGAAACATTTAATGTTTATGATCCAACGAAAAGAGGCCAGATTCTGGTTCTTGACGGACAGGCATTGGCACATATCGAGGTTTGCCCCGTTTCTTGATATCCTCCGAAACGTTATTGAACTCTTGGAAGGCGTGACTTAATAACGAGGGTACATCGGAAGGGTCGCTTCTTCAGCTATTGGGCCGCTGTGTCATTCCTTTTGGTAGTTCTTTTAAGAATACATTCTTCGCGTTATCCGCTTACTCTCTTCTACAGGAAAGAGGCTGTTCCGCATATGGTTATGCATGCCTCTGCAGGAAGTATCCGATATCAACACAAGAATAGATGCCGTCGAGGACGTTATGGATCACCCAACATTCCAACAGAAATCACTGAGGTTGCCAAAAGCCTTCCTGACTTGGAGCGCATTGTTTCTCGTATTCATGCAGAGAGCTGCAAAGTCAAGGATTTCTTGAAGGTTCTGGGTGTAAGTTACAAGAAGCAGGTATTTTGCTCAACTATGTCTGATGGTGTTTTCACACTGATAAGGAGTAAAACGATAGAGGGTGGTCGACCACCCGTGGTTCAGCTGTACGTTTTGCGATTGATATACATGTTCTACTACCGCAGTGGAAGGGGATGAAAATTTGATACAACACGCGTCCTCCACATCTTAGATACATTCATTCCTGTGCTTGGATACCTACCATACCTACATACCATTCAAACAACGTTCTTTTTTTTTGTGCTTGAAGTCCCATCATGAGAAAGAATCGGGGGCCCGGTGCTCGCCGCCTGTCTTATCGCCTCCAGCCGCACTATCGCCTCGGCTGTTCTTATCTATCACAATGTCTGACTTTCTTCTTAACCGACAACACAAATCTATTGGGCAACCAGTGGAAGTTTGTCGACGGTGAAATCTGCTACACCGATTCGCATCATCGTACAAGTGATTCATCGGGACTGTTTATGGACACTGAGTAAGCTAGCTTTCTGGCTTGCCTCCGATAATTCGCCATGCTCACCGTTTTGCAGCTCATCTGACGACGAGTCCAAAGCATGGAAAGTTTGCACTTGTCGTGCATTCGCATGCTACAAGGTGACGGATCCAAACACCGGGAAACCTGGTCGTCGTCTGTCACCGTCTACGTTCCATAGACATGAATTGAGAGAAGAGAGATATGCCTCACGGGAACTTTCTCGCCAGAAGGCAACGGAGCAAGCCACTGCTGTACAGCAAGACCAGATGGTGAAAGCGCAGCTCTTAGACGGTCAATTACTTCCGGGCACCCCTCTTGTTCCTACCCAAAGACGCCAAAATGTCACTTCCCCCCCTTCGCTTACGGATGCCAGGAAGAACTGCATTAAACTCTACGGGGATATCAAGGATGCTGGAGATGAGCTCAAATTGATCCTGTTGGATTTTCCCGATCCAAATGCTCTTGGACAGGTTGAGCTTCTTGCCAGCTTGAGGCTTTTGGACGGTTATGAGCGCGAGTATAACACTCTTTTCCGAAAGGCTGATATTCTGCTTAAGCAGAAAGCTGCCAAGGTCATCAAGGAACAAGTAGAGGGACTTATAACCGATATTCTCTCCGACTGCTCCCGACGCATCCATTACACTAGACTGCAATACGACCAAACTATCAAAGAGAAATTCAGTCATCCTTCTTCCCCTATGGTCCCGTCCTATGACACTGGTAAGCGGCAGATTTCTTGGTCCCTCATCTTGCTTACATTTTTACGTAGCTCGATACCACGGGAAAATCTTAGATGGGGCCAATCCTATCTTGGTGTTGGCGCAGTATATGGTTGTTGTCTGCAATGTCATCCTCATGTTTTCACGCCGCGGTTGTTCGTGGCTCCTCGATATGTGTCGTTTGATTGTCGACCAGACCATGGAGCACACCTTCATCGGACTAAGTGTGGGGAGGACGCAATCAGACGACCACATCGTAAACAATTTTCCTCGTGACGTTCCTACATCTGTCCGCCATTTCGACCTCAAAAGCGATTATATCATCTATGCTGCTTGTCCTAAATGTAATCACATTTACGAGCCCAAATGGGATAATTCTCTCAGCCCCTATCCTTCTTATCCCAAAGAATGCAGATACCGACGCTACGACAGGGGAAAACCTTGTAATACACCTTTGCTCCGGCCCACCGTCAGCGCCCGTGTCGCCAGAAATGTTCCCATAAAGCCATTTTTGTCGTTTGACTTCCATGACTGGCTTGGGGGGCTCTTGGCTCGACCTGGATACGAGGAAAATATGGAGGCAAGTTGGAAGGGTGTAACAGAACCGCAGAGGTCAGGGACATCCTTGAAGGATATTTTTGACGGGTCTCTTGTTCGCGATTTCAAGGGTCTTGATGGGAAGACTCACTTCAGTGTTCCTTCGCAGGAAGGTGAAGGGCGCTACATCTTTGGATGTGGTTTTGATAATTTCAACCCTTTAACAAACAAGCAGGCCGGAAAGAAGATTTCTATTGGCGTACTGATCTTGGTATGCTTCAACCTGCCCCCTCACGAACGTTACAAGCCAGAAAATCTTTTCCTGGCTGGTGTCATTCCGGGGCCCAAGGAACCATCGTTAGACAAAGTCAATTCATACTTTCTCCCCCTTGTCGAATTCTTTCAACAGCTTTGGTGGACAGGTGTCTGGTATAAGAGGACCTTTGCTTATCCCTTAGGTCGACTTATCCGTGCAGCTCTTGTCGCTGTTATCTGTGATATACTGGCTGCGAGGAAAATTGGAGGATTTTCTTCTTGCAACCATCGACGTTTTTGCTCTCGGTGCTGGTGTCGCAAGCAGCTGAAAGGCGCCCGCGATGGCCGAGTAGCGAGGGATTTTCAAGACAGTGAAGGAGAAGAAAAGAGACAGGCGAAAGGGATTGAAAGGGGCAGCGAGGGAGAAGAGGACTTGCCTCCAGAGAGCGAAAATGAGGATTTGGAAGTCCCCCAGGCAGAGGATCAGGAGATCCAAGACGCTCTTAGCGAAGATGTTCCCGGAGACGTCGAAGGGGTCTACCAGGGCTATAATGACTTCCACGATGAAAACTGGCGCAAGCGAACTAAGGAAGATACTGAAATGTGGGCTAGGCTCTATGCATCGGCAAAGACAAACTCAACCGCCCAGGAACTGTTCAATAAATCTGGACAACGTTGGACGCCGTTGCTTTTGCTCCCTTATTTCGACCTCTCTTCAATGATCATCGTCGATTCCATGCATAACCTCTTCCTTGGCCTTCTTAAAGAGCATTTTCGCCGAATTCTCGGGTTTCATGTCCAAAATAATAAGCCTCCATCAACCAGGCCCGCCATTAGCATTCGGATTGCAGCCTATGATAGTTCAGGGCCGGAGAAGGACAATGTCGCAAAGTCTGTTCGAGAAATCGGTTCTATACTGGAGAAGCCTTTGGTCACGGACCCTACGGAATATATAACTCTGGAAAACAGGCTTTTTTCCAAACTCAAGCCATCCCTCTACCACGTTGCCAGAGCCCTTTCTTGTCTCGATGAGGAAATCAACTCGAGGCTGAAGGAGAGATTCGAGGCAAGGGAGACCAAAAGATTGGAAAGCTTTTTGAGGCAAGGGCAACCACAGAGCGCATTTAAGTCCAAAAAGTTCATCATTCAAGAAATCCCAGGCAGCGCTCATCAAATAGACGATTTCACCAAGGAGATCCTCATGCTTAAAATTCTTGCATGGGTAAGCTTTACTCTTAGATCATATTAATATCTTCTGAGTGCTCTTTGCTAGCACCAAAAACAGGAAGAATTCTGTGGCGAAGCGATTTTCGATGGCTATACGGCGGGACAAGTTATCTATCGTAAAGAGATGGAGAGGGTATGGGAAGACTTGCGTCATACTATTAAGCCTTCTGGAATCCCATCTGTGCCGCCGACAGTCGGCGGCGGAAACGGGGATGGAAAGTTGAAGGCGGATCAGTGGCGAACTCTGGGACTGATACACATGCCACTTACTCTCATCCAGATGTGGTCTGAGCCTGATCAACCCAGGGAACGTCGGGAGCTGTTAACACTTACTATGCATCTTGTGAGCGCTGTCATAGCTGCCACTTCCTACGAGACATCGGCTGCGAATGTTCATGCATACCGAGACCACATGAAACGGTACAGGGCACTCTTGGAGAAACTCTTTCCCCAATATAACAGCCAACCGAATCACCACATGGCAATGCACATTGGCGAATGTTTGCTCATGTATGGACCGGTGCAAGGATGGTGGACCTTTCCTTTTGAACGAACGATTGGCAGTCTGCAAAGAATATCTACAAACTATAAACCGGGTGAGTTTCCACAGTTTCACATGTAGTATTCATATTTTGACTACTATAGGGGAGTACGAGGAGACCATTGCTCGCTCTTTTCATCGGATGAACAACCTTCGTCAGCTACAAAGGAGTGGCCGTCTACCGGAGGTTCTGGATCGTTGCAAAGTCGCCTTCGATAAGCTTGTCTCGGCTCAAGTCAGAGACCTCACTGGGACTGGTTTCACTGGGATTGAAATCCCAGGGAAAGATAACAGCTCTACTTTGGAATCCAGGCGATTGGTACAACCACCACTTCATATTTCTGCGGCCTTTGAAAAAAATCGGAGCCGCGGTTCAGAGCCCTTGTCTGAACGTATACGAAGGGTGAATTACATCAAGGTCAATGGCACCGTATATTCTGTTCCTTCTTGGCACCGAGGGAATAGCCAGATCATGGTGCTTGGCCACCCTTACTGCATCGAATACATGATGCAAGATCCCAACTCCGCCACACCTTCCCAAGTCCTGATCGTGGCGTCTCGTTTTAAGAAAGTTAATCTGACGGATGATCCTTTTCCATCCTTTCCTCTCCTCAGGGCGGAATTGTGGAAACAGTCAAGGCAATTCAGCATCCTGGACCCATCCTTGATTCAGTCACACTTTATTCGCCGCGATACTGAATTGGCCCATGAAAAGGTCTCCATCATACTGCCTATGAAAAGAGTATGTGGTTCGGTAAAGTCATAATTACTAATGATTACCTTTTTGATAGGTGCTTCTTCTGGACGACAAGTATAATATGGACAGAGATGAGGACGAAACCCACCACCTCATCGATTCAGAGGGCTTATCTATTACTGATGGTGAGGATATGAGTGTTGTTGAAATTGATGGTTGAATTGCACATGATATCTGCGGGTATAGTTTGTCAAATATTTGTCTCATCGTAGATATCGTCCCGAGCATGCTGCCAGTTTCTTCAGTAGAGAGATCATTTAGCCTCAGATGATGTGAAGCATGGAGGAGCAGATCAAAGAGGTGGAAATATGAAAATAAGTGAACCATTCCGCTTTTTAAATATGAGAAGGCCTACCCGTAACAAGCGATACAAAGGCATCTTTTCCATCACAAAGAGAGTCGACGCGGCAGGTCCAAATACCACCACTCAAGAATCATAGTGCGATTAGAGGCTAAGAAGGTTATTTATTACAAGGAAGAAAGCCCTCCACCTTCACATTGGTCGCAAGCGCAGAGCGACAGTACTAATTAGCTGGAGTGCAGATTCGGTTCAGACACGAGGCATGCGCAACATCAGACCGAAAGTGTGGAGGTATGCATCCGAGTCGTCACGCACACGTGATTTTTCCCCAACGCGTTCGCAACATAGCCGAGATACGAATCCTCGGTCCGGCACCCGCAGCGAGTGACTGGGATTTATAATAATAACAATTCTGATGGATCCTTTGCGTGGTGCTTGGAGTTGGATATTCTACTAAGAAAGTTTACAAAGTACCAGGTTTGCGCTGAGAAATAGTGGGGGATAAAAAGCAGGAACACTGTCACTTTTTCGATGTCGATCACTGCTCACATCAGATTACAGATTACATCACCGATGTCACGATGACCTTGGGTCCAGTCCGTGTCGCTATTTATGTCTTGAATATGGCGATTTCAGTCCCAAGCAAGTCGTGAATCACTGGGTGCTGCCGTGTCGATATTTGTGTCGTCAATATTCCGGTTTCAGTCCCAAGCGCCGACTTTACCGGCAAGCTGAAAGCCGTCATAACCGCTTTGATTACCGTCTGACACCGCCACGATTCGGCATCTTCGTTTTCGACCGCCTCAACTCAGCCATGAATGTACGCCTGGACTTCAACATCCTCCCTCGCGGTGAGTTCACATGAAGAATTGAACCCGACGTTGGGCCTATGACCAGTTCCTCGATATGGCTCTCAGCAAGGACGGCACCACCAGTCCATTATCTATCATTGTCAATGGCTCATTTTATTTCCTTTGCTTCTCGTAAGGCTGAATCACAGAATGTTTCCCAGTGTCCCATACCATACTGCTTATGACTCGGAAACCTGTGCCTGGAAGGATAAACTTACGAGGGGCTGAGATCTCTCGCAACTATGACTGTGGAAGGTGAACGGAAGTAAATGGATGGTACGATTATTCATCCTTCTCTCTCCTTACCGTCAGACTTTTCCCTGCTAGAGCGCGGCCGTCCATCACTTCCCCTTCTCCAATCAACACACACAAATAAAATGTTCGCAATTGCCTAATCCGACAAGAAACGCTTAATTTTTTTTGGAAACGCAACTCCTCTTCCCCTCTTTCCTATGCTAGTACACCTTATTGTTGAACAAGAACGATAGAACCGAGCCCGTGGGTTTTTGGCACCGAACCCAGCGACTCGTCTTGATTAGACCGTTTTCACAACTCTTTCACTCCCTTTGCCAGGTGCTTTTTTGAGTTGAGTCTGTATTTGGCCTGCTACCTTAACGTCACACGACAGTTTCATGCCAGATTTTCCGACGAACGATACAATCGCTTAGGAAACCATTCTGAGGCTTCAGGTATCGATTTCACTTCGTTTTGCAAAAGCACCGGGCCTTATCTTACCCTGGCAGATATGAAGAAGAAGAACCCGATGTCGTACCCTCAATACTTACTGCCGATGAGTGTATGAACATGGATGAAGTCCGGGGAGCCCTCCACCTGTGCACTGTCGGCGTAGTCTCCTCCAAGCAGACTCTTTATCTCTTGACAGGCTGGTGTGAAGCTGCTTCATTGTTCGTTTCAACGATGATTTTGTTAAGCTAATTACCGATGATTTTTCTTCCTAGGCCTTCAACTACTTCCCCGCCGCGTAGGTCCACACGAAGAGCTCATCCTGCTGCTACTGCTTCTTTCAATTCGTCTGGGAAGGGAAATTCGGAAGTCCAAGGCTGTTGTTGAGCTAGAGGATGATTCGGAGATGGATGTCGCCAGGCAGTCGTGGCAAAACCGCCTTTGAAGAAACGCAAGCCCGGCAACGAAGTCTGGGAGACTGGTAAGTCTTATCAAAATGTTAATGCCGTCTTATCTTGCTGACTCGTGTTTTTTCAAAAGTCGACCTTCTATTGGACTTGGCCTAAGAGGTCCTGGCCGTGTTAAAGTACCTGTAGCCTCCGGGTTTACTAGTGGTGGCTGCTTTGGAAGAGAAAGAACACATTTTCACCACAACATAAAGAGCATTGCGTGCCCTTTGGACACGAAGCAGATGAGCAACATTCAATCATAGAATGAAGCAAAAAGGAAACAATTCGTCTGACCACAGTGAAGGCAAATCGATATCAATCGCGCACATACGCATCGGTGTTCGATCCGAGTTATTGAAATTCAGCCGAGATATAAGGGGTTTATGCTTATAATAGTAATCGTAATTGGGAAATGGTTCAGACTCGTACTTCGGCAGTGCGCGCCTCGCCCAGATACCGTTCCTTGACTGGCGTCGTTTTCAGTGATCGAGGCCTGCGATAAATGCGACATTGCGACGGTACGTCGCAGACTATCGACCTCCGTTAATCGCTTCTCTCTCGATGCCTCAAGTGTCAGGCGGCGCCTCTCCTCGATCTTTGTTTGTTTGTTTGTTTTTGGCAACTCTTTCATGCAGAGTATATAAATGCCTTCATGCCGAAATTATTGAATCCATCTTTCACCCATCACCATAATGTTTACTTCCCCAAGAAACGCTTCCGTTCAGCCCTCTGGTCTCCATCTCTCCAATGTTGAAATAGGACCCATCGACGATGTATCCTTGCCTAGTCCAAATGGAGACCACGCTTTCCCTCCAAGGTCCACCGAAGTGAGTGTCGCTCTTTTCTCGTCACAGTCGTCGCTTACCCATACATCTTTCAGGACCCCATTGTCTTGGTGCCGTCTTTTGTCGTAACCAGTCTCCCCTCGTTTTGAACATTTCTTTGTAGTTTCAACCTATCGCCACTGACGCCTCCGCTGAAGCTTCTCCTTCGTCTTCCTCGGGCGACACGGGCCACTCGCTATCGTCTCCTCTCTTGGTGTGTCTAGCCATTGATTTTCTGTGAATTAGTTGCCCATTACATTCTAGCTTCGTGCTGTCAACGATACCAACGTTCAACGCCTGCAGACGCGAATCAAATTCCTCTGTCACGTCTTGAACCGTCATAAAGCTAAGGTACGTCCGTTGGTACGTGTTGTACTGGCCTTGTCGTCGAGTCTCTTTACAGGATAGGATGACCGAAGCTGAATTCCGCAGGCGGCTCGCTGAAGAGATAGCCAAAGTAAACAATGAACATAGGAAGGAGGTAAGGTTACCATACGCCCTTTGCGCTCCCCTACCCTTATCGCGGTTCTAGTATGACACAAAAATCCATACTATTCAGGATGATTTTCTGCAAGGTGTACGTGTGTCAGCTTAGCCGTATGTTTCTCTTTCTTACTATATCCCTTCCAGTTACAATATGGCTTAACTCGCAATATGGAATCGGGGAACCTCCCTGGTCTCCTGGACAAGGTTATGGAACAACGGTCAGAACTCTCTCGCAAGGACCAGCTTATTCAAGACATGGAGCGATGGGAAGAAGACTTACAAAGGGCCCTCCACGAGGCAACGAGGCGAGTTGCAGATGCCGAACAGCGGGGCAGAGACAAGTTGGCTCAAGTGCAGAGTGTCATTACCAATTTGTTTACCGCATAAATGAAAGAAAACGTGGGACAACATGTTTACTGAATATTGTCCCACGTTTTCTGAAAAGGATGATCTCCTACGTAGTAATCTCATGAAGAAGGAAAATGAAGTTGATCATCGTAAACGACCCGGATAAATACTAGGATCTTGATTAAAGATGTACGCAAGAAAAAAATGCTAAAATGACTGACGCCATGATATCAGTTATCTTCGTGAGGGGGAACGAAGGCTGCTATTGACACTTTTTGCGTGCGTCGCATCTCCGCAGAGGTGTTAAGATTAAGATGCATTGAGAAGGATGCCGAAGTGCTCGAGGGTGATGTAGCATCAGCAGCGATAATCAAGGGAGACAGCGGAACCTCCGTCGAGGTATCGATCGGCCCCATGAGGCCTGATACCCAAGTCCAAAGACGCAGAAACCAGTCTGCATAGATGGGCCTCGGCGGAGATATTAGTATGCCTTCTGCCATGCGCATATGTTAGAGAGTGAAATTTTGGGAGGTGTCTACAAACCATTGCTATTAGCCATGGCTCGTCCGTATCCCTTTTGCTGTGTCTTTGCGTTATTTTGAGATGAGAGAGGTCTGAAAGGCAGAAAGTTCACCTGCGCAGCGAGTCAACGTTGAATGCCAAGTGATTCTTATCTACTCCGAGTAGCATGCGTCTTCAGACCGGTTCCGGTGATTTCCGGAGGGAGATAGTCACTCCTGCTCAGACTAACAACTAGACATGGGTGGTTGGTCCCATTGACGAGAGCTGCTGATCGCTTTCTATGCTACCAAGTAATAGGTATTAAGTTATCGTCAAAAGATAAGGAGATGAAAGTACACACGTGACGATTAGTTCAACTCCTGTACAGCTGCAAAGCGGTTATGACGGCGTTCAGTTTGCCGGCAAAGTCCGTGCTTGGGACTGAAACCGGAATATTGAAGACACAAATAACGACGCTGTGACAGTCTTGGATGGTTACTTAACTAGTCTGTCCACTTCTGCCTCCGATCTTTCAGTGTTACCGTCGTTCACTTGTTTCATGAGCAAAACCTGTGATATATTAGATCTAAAGAACAGGCATGGAGAGGGTCCCCTACATCGACGCTTGCTCATGTACGGGGACCAGTTACAGGTCTTTACAACGCTTTCAGCAGTAGGCAAACATCACGCGCGGTGGGTAAGTATTGTCTGAGTCACCCAAGACTGGCTTACATGGAAGCTAACGAGATATTGAAGGACCACTGAAGGTGGAGACGTATCCGGTACCACAGCGCGTGAGGGCAGAGCGTGTGTGTCCGGGTCCGGGGGAGGTTATAGGATGTGCTCAGGTAGATAACACTGGGGTACATATTCCCAGAGGTCCTCGAAAGCTTTAACTTCAAAATAATGATACTTTATGCAAATATCTGTCGAGCCCTCAGCACTCAGCAGCGCTTAGCACCCATTCCCAGCATAGACAAGACAGACTTTGTCTTTTAATGACTTCAATTAAATCTACCCAATCCACGTACATGAACCTGAACAATCTTGGGACGTTCGTACTGACAACCTAACTCTCCGGTAGCTCGACTTTAGTACCATTCATGCAAAATGCAAGCGAATATGTCTACTGGAACACACAATGTTTCAACAATGACTTCAGACCAAAGTCTCCCTCATCAAGCAAGGTCGTCGTTGGCGCTCGTGACGGACCCTAGTACGGTTAGAGCTGCCCGTAGACCATGGTCTGTAAGGTGCAATCACAGCGCCATATCCGTACCGAAGAACTGCAACTTGTGTGACTCACGGGATAGCAACCGTATCCGTAGGCACCGTGCTATGATCACGGTGACCATCCCTAATCCTCCCTCCGCTATGATGATCAAACTATTCCAGTTGCCAAGCTGCTCATCTATCAGCCATGATCTCCTTCAAAACCTCCGAAATAGATACAAGTTCACCGGGGTCTGATAGACAAGGGCCTTGGTCCAAGAAGGCGTGAAGATCATCTGCAGTAGGCAATCCAATGAATGCAGCGATCCGATGAGCATATTCCTGAGCCTGAGAGGCCCATACACACTCTTGAACCTTGGTAATCGCCTGACTGAGAGCCTTTTTATGTTTCTTGAGAGAATTTCTCTCCCGTTCAGCTGCTTTCTTCATTGTCTTCCCTTCTCGTTGTTCTTCAGGAAGATGTCCGTATGCACGGCGGTGGCTAGGCACATATGATACCGGATCCAGTATCATCAACAGAAAGGCGGCTAGACTGCGTTTATACTGGGCTTTTTGTTCATCAGTTAGAGGGAGGGTAACACAATATTGAAAGCTCACACTTTTCCGGGTTTGTTGGTAAGTGAAGCATCATTCAAAGTAATCCCTCATATACACGCTCTGAATCGTGATCAAGATTTGTAGACCAGTTGCCATTCTTTGCATCATAATGACGAGACACCTCTGTTTGATGCATAGTATCAAACGACCAAAACGAGGATCCTCTTGTAAAACTAGCCTCTGGGGTGTAGACAGCATGACAAGATCCAGCGGGTTGGAAGCTGGAGAAGATGATCAATAAAGGCGTAAATGCATGAGCAATTTCACTCACTAGCAGTCCCCGGGAAGCATTACTAAGGTCAGACCCACTGCAAACTTTTCACGGTTCAGGTCTTCAGGTACATAGTCTGAAGCCGCGTCCTCGGGAGGCTTTTCTAAGGTTCCATCAAAGTAGCGATGGACATCCTTTCGAGTATATGAAAGACGTGGATAATAAGCTATCCACAGCTTACAGCCCTGCTCCGCGACAATGAGGGTGACCTTCCCATCAGCGTCATGGTGGATGTTGGTATATACAGTAGCGTGATGTATCAATCCCCAGTTCAAGTCTGCCCACTGGTCCCTGGAGAGTCCGGTGGGCCATTGGTATTCCACGGAGGTGCCATTCCAGGCATCGTATCCATCATCCATAAGACTGGTACAGTGTCAGTCCTGTTTATCACGGTATAGTCAGAAGGTTCATACCCAAACGGGGGAGGTGCTCCTCTCTGAGACATTGGCACGTCCAAAACTTTTTCGCTCCGAGTAGGATCTGCTAGTCCGGCAATGAATTCTGAATGAAACATCTTGCGGTAAGGGTCCAAGGGCCTCTCAAACTTGTCCCGAGTTGCTGCTAAGTGTTTTAGAAACCGGAAAATCACCGAGGAAATGAGGAACCCACCGTGCACATCTACTCGTCGCATGGGGTGTACATTCCAATGCTCCGACATGTACTCCGATGTTAGTTTTTCTACCACTTCAGGATTTCGAAAACCTTCCAGCTTGACCCCTCTATTATGCACCAGGTGATCCATGATAATCTTTATCAATGTTGAATCATCTGGAAAAGGGGCGCGCATTATAATGATGTGCTTGTTGCTCTCCATGAGAATAGGGTCCACTTTAGCATGCCTTGAGATTGTATCTGCTTCCTAGTGAAGTCGAAAGTGAGTGGGGCTTCAAACAAAGGAAGAAAGCTAAACACACTATCTGAACTGTGTTAACACCAGCCTCTGGGATATATGGAAGCACTACGCGAGCTGGAGGTCCAGTAGTGCTCTCCCAATTAATGGTAGGCGCGTCTGCATGCACGCCTGGCTTTCCCAATCCAAAATCGGTGACACGCCTAGGACATCGTACAGTATCTGAGGTCTGAACACCTTTCTCTTTTTGCGAGACGAAGGTCTGAGTATCTTGGTCACAGTGGTGTATGGGAGAGGGGAATTGGACGGTAAAACAATCTGGCTCAAGCGCAGGGTGGCTCGCCGATGGGATCTCTGGTTGTCGTGATCTTTCCATGCCTTGAGCCTCGTCTCCAGAAGTCTTGCATCGCTTGGAAGGTCGAGAGCTGTCTCTCTTGGCTGTTTCAACCACTGGCGTCCATGGTGTCCTGCATTTTAAATGAGTCGTCATATTAATGATTGAAGGTTACTCACTTCATTTTCTCCTTTAGCTTTTTGGCTCTTTCTGCCCGCTTTCTTTCGGTGTTTTTTTGCCGCCTTTCAAAATCCCTATCGCTTTCACCTGGTCTTTTTTCCCCCGCGTGGACCTGTCTCTCGGTTGGCTTTCGGGGTGCCTCAGGGATGTCAGGGTACCGCTGCCTTAATTCTGCTTCGCTGATACTAGGTTGGAGAAATGAGAAGCTATTTTAATCCAATAAAAAGGGAACACAGACATACTCGGGATGTCTGTGTTTGTAGGCATTGATAGCAGCTAGTTTCTTGGTTTGAGCTTTCCGTACCTCGTCGGCATTGGTACCTTCAGGGACATTTCTCATCGCGGTAGGTTCTGGTGATTTCGATGACTACAGAATGCGCGGGACCAAAAGGGCAGACTCTTCACACGCAACGCATCAAGGCTAAGTTGAAGATAGAAACAAGATCAGGCTTTCAAACAGCGCCGGTAAACTGCGGTTGGGTGCCTCGGAAACCTCTCGAGTCTCAAGCCATCGTAAAGGTAGTCTATTGTTTAACGCGGGGGAGGGGGGGGTGGTTATTTGCATCGTGTTATTACAAAGCATGACATAATTTGATTGCCGGGAGTCGGCACTGGGCCAAACGGAATCGGATTTGAGGATCCTGGCGGCAAGTTTAGAGTGCCGATTGCAAGTCGGTCAGCGCGTCTGGACAGAGTAGTGCATGTACACCTTCCCCTTCATAATAAATTTGTTTTCTGCGATAAAATACTTTATATCGTAAATAAATAGCCTTCTATGGTCTTCAAACGCGTCCCAAGACCCTGAATAAATCGATTATGCACTGCCGGATTTCCATCAAATTACTGGATTGCAAGGCAGATGGTCCGGTTAAGCAACAGAATACATACAGACCGTCCCTCCCTTCTATCAATAGGTCTGTATCGTTGTCTGTCTACGAGAGACTACCGTAAGGCCATAGTTGCCGTCAGGATCACCGATAACCGATAGGTTCTGATGGCCGATGAGCACTACTTAATCTTTGAACGGGTACAAACACCTCATAGCGGCCGTCAATCAATCAACCTTCCAACGGATACAACTGCCCCAAAATAGAACGCTTCAACGCCATGTGACAGGTGGGTTTTAGGTGGTTTAAGTGGTTTAAATGCGTTCAACCAAGGTTCAACCTCACATCGTGTTCCTCAGCACTTCTTCCTTAGCAAACAGAATTTGATACTGTCTCATACTATTAGGATACCCATAAAATTGTTTGAAGCAGACCATCCTGTTGGATAACACGCGCACCGTGTGATCAGGCACGTTTGCCCAGCGCTGCGCTGCCCCCCAGCGAGTTAGGAACGGTAATCCGTGTTGCTTGAGGGCAAACGAGTACAAATAATAATAATAATTCTGATAGAACCTTTGCGTGGGACTTGGAGTTGGATATTCTACTAAGAAAGTTTACAAAGTACCAGGTTCGCGCTGAGAAATAGTGGGGGATAAAAAGCAGGAACACTGTCACTTTTTCGATGTCGATCACTGCTCACATCAGATTACAGATTACATCACCGATGTCACGATGACCTTGGGTCTAGTCCGTGTCGCTATTTATGTCTTGAATATGGCGATTTCAGTCCCAAGCAAGTCGTGAATCACCGGGTGCTGCCGTGTCGATATTTGTGTCGTCAATATTCCGGTTTCAGTCCCAAGCGCCGACTTTACCGGCAAGCTGAAAGCCGTCATAACCGCTTTGATTACCGTCTGACACCGCCACGATTCGGCATCTTCGTTTTCGACCGCCTCGACTCAGCCATGAATGTACGCCTGGACTTCAACATCCTCCCTCGTGGTGAGTTCACATGAAGAATTGAACCCGACGTTGGGCCCATGACCAGTTCCTCGATATGGCTCTCAGCAAGGACGGCACCACCAGTCCATTATCTATCGTTGTCAATGGCTCATTTTATTTCCTTTGCTTCACGTAAGGCTGAATCACAGAATGTTTCCCAGTGTCCCATACCATACTGCTTATCACTGTTGTCTCTGGGATCATATGCACCTGATACACTACATTCCCGGTCTTTACCCGCAATTCTGAGGGAGCGGTCGCGCACCTAGATGCAAGAATCTATTTTTCAGTACCGACCTTACTATGCAGGAAATTGCCCACATTCGAGGTCCTATATTTGAAGAATAACCCGGAGTAACTGCCGCCTGTGCGCCTTGACTGGGAACAATTAGCGCCCATCGTACACTCTTCAGGATCAAGTGGTTCCTCTGCCCAATTCCGTGTACGCATCACTTCTGTACGATGCGTGGTATCTTGTTACGTGGGCCCTTCTCTTCTTTACTCAGCTGCGAGATCTGATATAGCTCTCAACAAGCTCTCGGGGACTTGGGTGTTTGTGGACACGTTCTTTCCGCTCATGGTTCAGCGATGTATCGTAAGTGTTCTGTCGAGATCAATATTGTCCTGACAAATAATTGCTCAGAGCACCGGCAAATGAGCAACGGGAAACACTCCATACGTATACGTCTTTGAAGAAGTGGCGATACAGGACCCTTGAAAATACGTGTAACATGTCTGCATCTGATCCCAAAAATCATGATTTTCGGCTTTCTTATCCGGACATGGCATCAGGCTAAGATACCCTTCAAAAATTTCTCCGTTTCGTAAACGGATCCAAGGGCGTCGTTTAGTGCTGATAAGAGAGTATCTCGTGCCAGTACAGAGCACGATGATACGACCTCCCGACGACCTCTTGCACCGGGTGCATGGAAGATGCTTGGTATGAGAGGAAACATGGGTGGCTCTGACGTCTACGCATATGCCGAGGATATTGACTTTTCTGATCCAGACTCGGATATTCCGGATGAGCTCCAATTCATCTTGCATGGGAAGAGAGCTCCAATAGTGGAGGTTGAGGAGGAGACCATGGATTACGGCGACATTGCGGAGAGCGCCAAAGGAAGTAGTGTGGATGATAAGATGGACTACCACGACGAAGGGCTGTCGTTCGTCAACGAGGTTGGGTGGACTCTCATTTGTAGATGAGGAGATGGAGGTTGAGATTTCAGCTCCTCCTCCAGTGTTCTGTACCCAAGTCATCGACGAACTAGAGCATCACGCAGAATTAGAGCCCTCCGAGGAAGATACGAATAAATCTTTCAATTCTATGGGCGAGATAAAGAAGCTGAATGAGTCAGGCGACTTTGATCGCCATAGCTTCGTGGAGCAGCTGGAGAACGTGTTCCGAACTCCAGCAAAGGTTGATCTGCGCTACGACTTTGCAGGTCCTATCAAGGGATGGCTTCTTACAAGTTGACGTTCCTCCCGTTCCGTCTCTCTTACCGCTTCCAGTATCCGGCGGTAGTCTGCAGGAGTGGGCCGGCTCGGTGATTAGTCTCATGGATCCACAAGAGCCCACTTTCTTGCACGAACAGGAAGGTTTGTCGAAAAGCAAATCATCTTTCGACATGTACACCACCTCGCAGATCCGTGACATGGTGCAGCCCACTCTTTCTACGACAGATAGTCTTTCCGCTGAGGAGTGCAGTCGCATGGAGAATGGCAGATTCTTAAGGAGTACCTCGTCTTCTGGTTTCCGTCCGTCGGATGGTGAACTCAACAAGTCGTTCAAGTTTGAGGGTTTGATATCTTCTCCTCCCAGTTCTGAGGAAAAGAAGAAGCCAATGATACTTTCCGATATCATACCCCCACCTGCACATGCTCGTTCACTGTCTATGGGAAGCCTCGTGGAAGACGATTCTGTTCTCAAGTCCACCCTCGCCAAAGCTTCGGAGGTACCACACCTGCGGGTGAACTCCGACTCTTCATCGAAGAGAACTTCTCGGGCGCACTCAAGACAAGTTTCTGGATCGAGTTTCACTGGCTTTGACACCTTCGAGGAAGTGAGGAGGGGCTTCGAGTTCTCTGAAAATCGACCTACATTTTATCCTCCTTCTGCCACAGCATATAGCAGGCACAATGGACAGTAATCGACGATGAGTTTCGCTTCAGTCTCATCCTATGAACGTGTCGCCAGCCCTGGAGTCGTCGATTCATTCGATTACGGCCTTCCTAGTCTACAAGAGATGCCCTCTTCGGAGAGTCTTTCTATGTCTATGTCAATGTCAATGAACGTGGAGGATAGGTTCAAGTTCTTGCGTTGTGGGCAGAGGAGGAGAGCTTATAGTGACGCGTCCAGTTTCTACTCCAAGCCTTCTGATCGTGGACACCATCGAAACGAGTCGAACTTCTCTGTTTCCTCGCAATTTCCTCCGAATAGCCGCTACAATCGCAGCTTTGGTGTCGGGTTCGGTAGTGGGTATGAAAGGAATGATTCTATCAACAGTATGAGCTCGGTTGCGAATTCGTACGCAATGCATGGAGCGAGCGCTAGGAAGGCTGCTCGAGCGAAGCATCATCACCCGCAGGATTCGGCGGCGAGTGAATTCTCTGCGACAATGCATTTGGGGCGGCCCGGTATCAGGGACAAGATGTTCAATAGCGCTCCTTCGGAGTGTTAACTTCAAGAGGAAACATTCGGAGTTCTGAATGAAAGGTGAGGTGGAAGAGGATGCAGTATAAGCCCGGATTGTCATAAAGCTGTCTGTTGCCTCTACTGTCGGGTCCACCAAATTCAGAGGAGAGCGAATGATCTGAGCCCAGCATGGTCTTTTGTATAGGCGTAGCTTGGAGGAAAGTCGTCTTGTAGCCGATGAGGAGGATATGTCTTTTTCTTGTGAGTTTTCCTTCTTGGATTGCATTGATGTCTTGTCTGATAGATCTATGCGCATAGTCGGTGCGACCGTCTATACCAAACCCGATCCTTTATCTCGCACAAGGTGAGGCACATGCACCTCGAATTTCGGGACATCCGGCGCGGATACCCCTCCTCTGTCGTCTTCTGACGGATCGTCAATGTCGGAAGGATCGCAATCGAGCATTGATCTCTTGAAGGGATCAACGTTGCGCTTACAAATGCTATGCACTCTATATTGTTCATTGCCTATGGGAGGCGTCATGAGGGATAGTTTCCTCAAGTCCATCCTCGCCAAAGCATCGGGCTCGTCATCGAAGAGAGATTCCAGGGCATGCTCAAGACAAGTTTCTGAATCTACAATGGTAACAATACCCTAAATATGTCAACTTTTAAGTGAGTAATATAATGTACAATACGACTGCAACAAGAACTGAGTAAGATAATTATAAGGAAGTATAGATGCAATGGAAATGCGGTTAGACGTGCACCAAGAAATGAGTGGATATCATGCGATGTACATGCGGGGTAAGTTACATAAAGAAATAGGCGTGAAGCATAAGTAGGTGCAAAAAGTATGACCTCGAGTCTTCACTTCTCCACGCGATGTCAAGAATGAGAAAATGAGGGGATCAAAATGGGTATCTGATAGATATCAGTGAGCAAACTCGATGAATATCTGTCAATTTTGATACTTACTATGGTATATTGAAGGTTGCCTACCGTCCCTCAACATCTCGATTACGGCCATGAATACCGACGACTAACCTGCGTACCCGATACACGAGCTTCCCTGGGAAGATGACCAACATCGCTAGGAATGAGCGCGCGCGTTCCTTGGCGTTGAATGGAATACCAGTGGTGCCGGCGACATTGGGAGAGAATCCAGACAGTCCGGTGCGCGCGTCCATGTCAATGGCTTTGAGACTCTCATTAGTGCGTGAGTGAGGGGCCATGGTCGGGCATCTGGGAGTATCTCTTGGAACTGTTGTCAGAGAGCGACTATATTTCACAGACATACCTCGGTTTCGCGTCCGAGCTTTCAGAAGATGCCGTGGGAGGACGGGCCAATACGCATGCGTCCACAGCAATGTTGTTGAGGCCCTTATTGTTGCATGAGCGAGGATCGACAAGGCGGTTGCTGGGTATCTCATTTGGAACCGTTGACGGATATCGACGATGTTGCTCAGACGTACCTAGGCTTCACTTCCGAGCTTTCAGTTGACGCTGCGGGAGGGTGGGGCGATGGACGTTGAGAGCGCAGTGAAGCACCCCCGGATACAGGGCAGGATAATCGACCCATAAGAAGCAACAGATGAAAGAGTAATCAAGGAAGAGTGAATAAATGACAAAATAGAGAGATAAAGAGAAATGAAGGTAGTTGTAAAAAGAAGCTGTGCCTAATGGGTTCAAATATAGAAGGTTGATGACACTGACACGCACATACAAACGAAACTCAGTGAAGGAACTTAGTCTCAACCTTGGAATAATTACAGTGACACGCATACACAAACGAAAATTAGCTGAATAGGTTGCTGCAGCCACAACCTCGGGGTATTTCTGTGGTTAATACCGTAGCCACAAGGTTCCGCACATATTTGACAAACGTTAAGTACATCTAACGAAGATTGTAGCACTTTTCTCGTTCACAGAGGCGCTTCGAACCTACAGAAACACGTGCCATACTGTACTATTTCGTTCAATTCGAACCTTGGTGTGATGCGTGACGCGTTTGGACCAATTCGAACGCTCGAACGGGCCATTGAGGACATGTGACGGATGAAAAAATTCGAACCGAGAAATTCGGAGTCAGCTTCACGAGGAAATTTGGGACATTTTGCACCAATGATCGAAAAACTAAGCATTTCTAGCGAAATTTTCAGATTTTAGTCCAGTTATGGCTTGGTTAGGGCGAATTTTTGGTTTCGGACTTGTGACGGGGTGCGAAATCAATTCGAACGAGCCTCCCGTGATGCGTGACAAACAGTAGTTTTTCGTACTCGAACGGGGCCTTCGTGACGCGTGACGTTCGATTTGAACGAAATAGTACAGTATCATCGGGCGCTTGATTAGTCAGTCCGGACACACTTCTGGACAGCGATCATGTCCCGATTCAGACGGATGATGTCAGGGAGTCGATGTCTGGATGGTCGTGATTATCCCGGCCTAATCGGACGAGATAAGGGGTGAATTATGTCAGCCTTTTCTCCTAATCTGAGTCCGTTTGGTTAGATATTCTGGCCCGGATTATTTTATATAAACGGAGTCCGATAAGGGAACCTTTTATCAAGATCGACGGGCCACGCAAAGAAAAGGAGATGCCTTTTCTCACCATAAAATGAGCAAAAGAGGATCCATTGCCTATCATCTCCGAGACATGTCCGTCGAAGAATTCTTCAAGAGAAGTACGTATCACTGTCATTAGACTCCATGTATGAAACCCATGCTTTTGTACAGAGTATAATGTTACTTTGCGTCATGGAGCTGACCTCCCAGTGGTCAATGTTGGGAGTATTAAGAAACCAGTGTGGCTCCCTGCCGAAATGTGCACGATTGAACCGGGAAATCCGTACTGAGGACGGCTAGGCGATCAAGAGGCGGCACAGATGATTCGAGTTGCGTGTAACCCCCACGCGTTAACGCAGATTTCATCGTTGAGGAGGGGTTCAAAAAACTATCCCTCTCTCCTCCTCAGCCGGTTTTGGCCTCTCCATTGACCTAGAAATGGCTGTGATCCCCGCTCGCAAGTTCAGCCCTCCGTCGTTGTCCTATCGCACAGGAACACCGAAGGTGGCCAATGGTTCGTGGAATATCCTCAACGTCAAATTCCACCGTGGCGCGACTGTCAACGGATATTGGGTGCTCCCTATATGAGAGCGAATGCAGAATCGGTATCCGTCCCCGGATGACATGAAACCTCTGATAATGAAATTTTCGAAGAAGCTACAGTCGGCTGGGATGAACGTTCAAGGGGGTTTAGTTTATGTTGATGTGCTTTTGTACTTTTTATCTGTTGTTTCGGAATGTCTTGTATGAATGAATGTCCGTGGCAGTGCAATTTTGACAAAAGATAAGGAGGTCGACGATGAAAAGGTCGATTTCTCGACGGCGGCAGGTGTGATAGTCAAACGGAAAGCATAATCTGTTTATTGAAACTACTACTGTACACGATCTAACGAACAAAAGAGCAGAAAGCGGAAAATACAGACCCGAAGTTTCTCGATTTTCTCGCGGGTTTGATGGGAAAAAGACCCAAGTCAGCAGCTGTTCTGGCTCGTAGAATCATAATTTCCCCACCCCGAAGGTGTTCGCAAAATGTGTGCCCCAGCCAAGCGTAGTCTCCCGTTGAAATCGTTCCAACGGGAAACCGAGGCTTGCCGTCGTGGGTCCGATTTGCCCAAAATAATTTGTACGAGTCTCAAAGGACTCGCGCACCTACTGTCAGTCAAACCCTAACCCCGAGGGACCTACCTTTCAGGCGACGACAACGAGCTGGAATATAAGCAAGTCAGCATCTGGTGTAACAGCAAAGCAAAGTCGGCTCACCCTTCCAAGTCCCAGAAACGCCGCATCGAGTCAACTAAAAGACACCGTTATCCAACCCCGAGTCGCCATCAACAGACGGCGGCTATTTAATCAGCCGCGATGGGTTCGACGGGGGTGAACAAAGGCGTCCACCGTTTGACTCCTCCTTGTCTTGATGACTAAGCATTCCGTGCGCGCTGCAGAAGGGGTATCAGTTGCAAAATCAACGGCACGATCAGTGCACACGTACCTCTCATCCACTCCATGGTGTTGCCAAGGGACGAAGGTCGTGCGTGCTGAAGACCGAGCGCGGACATGCCTCAACAGGCGAAAAGATGTCTTGCGTGATCGGCAGATCGTCGCCTGTCACGCGCAGTCCCACCTAGCTCGCCGGAAGTCGATTTGTCATGTCACTGCAAAGCGGGGTTCCTACGGGATTCGCAATGTGACGGAGGTGGTCTTAGTGTTGGGAAAGCCGTTGGAGAAGAATGAAGGGCCTGATTCTGTTACAAGGAGATTAGCCAGTCAGAAATGAAGTAAATATATAGAACTCACAAGCTTCAGCAAACCGAAACGGCTCCCTAAACGATCCAAACGAGGGATTCATTGCCTCGGCAGAAATTTTGACTTCGAGTCGCTGACAGTATGTATGCGTTGCGAGGCGGAGGCGGTGGGCGAGAGGAGTGTTAAAAGACGGATTGAGGAAGATGTCGAAGGACGCAATGGGAAAGACCTGCGTCAAACTGCATTAAACAACGAAAATCAAGAGCTTATGTAGTACTCACAAACGAGGACCCTCGCGCCCGGGTATTCCCTTTCTTCCACTCCTGCCTCCTCCTGCCTGATACAATTTCTTGCTCGCCGGAACGCGATACGTGGTCTTGGTGCAAAAACAGGTCCATGCCGTGACCAGGAGATCTTTAAAAAACATCGAAATGGTTGGCGTCGCCTGTGGAATTTTGTCAGCCTTGACTGTAGGCAGTTAGGGAGAACAGAAAGCGCACCATACGTATTCCGTGACAACACAGCCTCTCAAATCGTGTCTGTCTATGCTAGTCATCGGCATCGGAAATTGGAGGACGGGATCTAGGCACTCGAGTCAGATCAGACGGAGAAGAGAGAACAAGAAAAGAAAAGACGTACGGGTGTGGTGGACACTTTGGATCGGTGCGATCCCTGTGTAAGCCGATCGTACTGCTCCCTCTGCGCACCTCCGAGTCCTTGCCTCCTACGTGTCGTGCTCCTCGTTGATGCCACTCGCCGGAAGTCGATAGGTCGCCTCGGGGCAAAATTCGTCCTGTATATTCGTTTTTGGGAGTTCTTGAGTGGCCTGGGAATGGTGTGGAAATGAAGGTGAAAGTGGGGAAGACGAGATGCCGTGGGAGGGATGGGGAGATAGTGAAAAGGAATGGAATAGTCACGGTAGAAGGTCTTTGTGAGAATCGTTCAGCAACAAAAGTATCCAATAGGAACGCAGAACCCACCTCTAATACCAAAATAAAACCGAGCCACCGCAAAACGCGTCCTTCGCGCGCGAAAATGAATGGTTGACAGCCAAAAACCAATTCATCCGTAGGTCTACGGGAATGCACCGAGTACTGACGTCCTGCAAGGGTCGGAACCACAATCAGCAAATAGGATGGCGTGAAAATAGAAAGAAAACCTACAAAAAGAAGGGCGAATATCGAGGGCAAGGAACGAGAGGATGTGAGAGTGGGTGAACATAGAAAAGCAACAGAGAGATTGGCCTTGCCAAACACAACGCCGTTGCCAAACATCCCTTTTCGAGCATTCACCTCCCATCGAGACCATACGACAACAACGAGTCCTCGATGGAGCACGACGTGACGGAGAGGTAAGCGCAGGACAGATAGACGTCTACTGCAATTAGGCGCCATGTCGCAAAACAGCATAATGCCAGCATAGAGGTAAGAAGGGGGGACTGAAAATACCTCGAAATTATCGAAATTATTCTTGGCATCGACTCAGCCTTCTCCGCTCCAAGCTTATTTTGTCTATTTTATTACTTTCGGAAGGTAAAAGCCGGCACCTATTTTACATCTCCGCTCAATATTGCCGCTGAAGGAGTCCATGATAATTAAAAGTTATCGCGCTATGTAATCAGAGTATGAGGCTAACGAATAATATTTTGGGATCATTCTAACTCTTATTAGCTCATTCTTGACAAGGCTGATAAACCAGGTCTGATTATTTTAAACAATCTCAGTATAACATGCCGAGTTCAACTCTGTGTTGGAATCTTCCTGCTCTCAAGACTAGATCAGCATTTTCAGCCTCCGATTGAGTAGCGTCGGTTGTATCAACAAGTCGGTCTATTGACCAGATGAACAGAAGCATCGGATCAGACTCGTCTCCTTCATTCAATCGCTATCGCTACTCAGTACTCAGGAGTCAGCGCCATCTGAGGCATCGGTCTTGAATAGGTCTGATTCACCATCGATATCGGAGTCTCAGTGTTTTTCTTGGAGATGGAGGAAAAGCGGATAGCCTTCAAGCAGGGTATCACCGAGGGTGTGGGCTATGCCATCGGTCGAACCTGCCACGATGCTGGTGACCTGTTCACCTACAATATGGGCAGGTGGTAGAAGGAACCCGGTTGTACATACATGCAGTTATGGTAGAAGAGACCCAGAACTCAGGAGGAAAGGCGGAAGATCAAAGTTAAAACCCGGCTAACGCCGCAGCGAAGCGACGCCGAAGGCATGACAGGCAAGCTCGTAAGCTTGACTACCTGGACCTCCCAAAAAAACAGGAGCTTGGATAGTGGCTTAACTACAACCGCGGACAGGTATCATGCACCAGCCCTTCCGTGGCCGTAGCATCTGTCTGCGAGATTAGGTTGTATCCATATTTATTCGTTGATTGATTGATATCTCCGAAGCGGCATGTTGATGCCATCAATCAGGTTCGAGTGGCTCATAATTCCTTTGACTTCCTCTGGACTCGCATTTCCACCCAGCCCACCCATTGCATCCTCCCGTGCATATCTCAAGACCGTGATTCTTTCCATTAAATGACGAACGCCAGGGGGGAGTCCTACAATGATCAGTTCCTTCTGTCTAGAATCCCTGAAAAGACATCATGGAGCTCCGATCACAACTCAGACTGTTATGTAGCTCCGGAGGGCAACAATGAGGACTGCGCTACCTCGTCTTTCAAGAAACCCAGCGAAACGATAGCAAATGTATGTACCTGTGTCGTTTCATGGCATCGAAGCTGATGCTCAAGCCACTGATAGCAAGTCGGTGAGAGACCCGGGTCATTGATAGATGGTGAAAGCGGCGAAGACCAACAAGTTAAACACCAACCCATGGAACAGCGACTCGTTGTCTCTAGGAACTCCCCTGGTGACGACTATGTCTCCCTTGTAGAGGAGCACGAAGAACTCTTTGAGCAAGAACTTGTTGCGCAACCAAACTTACTAGGAGTATCTGATGGGATTGATGTATGAACATTCCTCTCTGACTCTTGCCGAAGTCAAATAAAATTTTACCCATAGATCCAAGCTAGGACGTCTTCGACTATGGGAACGCAATATCTGGCGCGCTCCGACTCAGAGGCGGGATTTTCCAAGTAGCTTTTATTCAGAGGACCTGATTTTACCTTACAGGCACCATATGAACCTGAATCAGGGATAAATGTGATTTTATGTGCCTGTTTTAGTGCCGTGCGACCTTACGAATGTATCTCAGCACACAAGAAAACGTAGGGCAAGCCAAGCGTTCCGTAGGAGAGCATCGGACTCACCGCCACCACACAAGGTATTTGTCTTCTTTCAGCGGACTGAAGTATCACTTCAGTACTACTTGCTATCGTCCAGATTCTGGCTCTTAGCCAAAACGATATGCACACTGAAACTTTTCAACAATATGACAGTTTTCTCGAGGAAATTCAAGAGCTTACCGATGATAACGCCGAGGTGCGTCCTTCACTGTAGCTTTATCCTTTTTCATCTTGGTTCCCCCATCGCCAGCTCAATAAACGGAACTCCAAGGTCTGTTGTTCCATTTTACCAATCCTCACCTTGACAATACTTTGGTCCCATGTAGCTTGTCAAGCTCTTGGAAGAACAGTCGCTAGAAGTAGAAAAATTACAGACCACTATCTGCCAGGTGTGTCTTCAGTAACTGCATCGCAAACCATTGAGCTGAATAGTATCCAGTTACAAGCCGATATCACAGCGAATAAAGCTGAAACCCAAGCTTCTGTAAGTACATCCTGTCACCTAGGAACATTTCGCCGACGCAGCCCTTAAGGACATAAAAGAAGTGATCAAGTCCATTCAGTCGATGCATCTGGAAGTATGTCCATGTCCTCTATACAACGCTAGACCTTCAGCTTCGGCACATGATAGTTCAATGCAACCGACACTGAGGACGACGCTGAAATTCAAGAATATGTGCGTGTTTACATAGCCTTCGTCCTGATAAGTATCTACATAAGATACTCTCTAGGGAACAGAAGGCACGAAAATGAAGGCAAGAATTGAGTTCCTCGAGTCAACACACCAGAAGAGTGTCGAAACTGTAAGTTTTTCCAAATCGATATAAAACTTCCCTTAGACTTGATTCGAAACCTGGCAGTTACGATCTCAAATCAAACAGAAGGACGGCCTCCTGCAGGAGCAAGTGAGTGGCGACCTTTATTCGTCGACCTTTCAGCTCATGTCATCCAGCAAACCTGGGGAGCGAACATGCAGAAGCAGATGGATTCGAGTCAAACGGAGGTCGAAAATGTAAGCTCCTTGTTTGATGTAACACTTTGACTTGATTCCAAACCCGACAGTTACGGTCTCAAATCGAACAGAAGGACGGCCTTCTGCAGGAGCAAGTGAGTCGCAATCTTAATTCATTGACCTTTCCGCTCAAACCTGCGGCATGAACTTGTAGAAGCAGATGGCTTCGAGTCAAGAGGAAGCCAAAACTGTAAGTGCGCAGCTACAATCTCAGGTTGATCTGCATATGACTAAGGAGTCTCTTACATCGAAGCTCTTTGACAACCTTCGTAAACAATACATCGACTACCAACTTGAAGCAGAGAAGGGAAAGGAAAACTTAATCAAGAGGATGGACAAAGAGAGAGAGGAAATGCATTCCTGTCAAGAACAGCTGAGGAATGTTCAAAGCGAGGTTTGTGGTGACATGTTCTAACCCTCAGATGCATCTCATGGCCTGTAGCGTGATCAACTGGCAGAAATGTATTCCAATCTTCAGGATCGACTCGGCTTTCTGGAAAGTAGTGCTGCTAACTGGGACTACGTGAGTTTTTTCTTCTCTTCATGGATCGCAAGCGATAACCACACCAGAAGCGTCCCGTTACAGAACGGGAATGGACCAAAGTGTTTCACATAGTCCAACCCAAAGTTTGTGTTGTGTTCTCCTCCTTACTAATTTCTGATCTCTGGAAGGTTTGGGAGGCGATGCTAAAGCTTCAAAATGAGGTGAATTTCTTACATTCTAATATGCATCACTTTGCTAATGTGCCATCAGTTCTCCTTCAAACTCAGGAAAGTCGAGGACAACACACAGGAGCTAAAATGTCACATCCAAGATTTAGAATGTCTGCGGGAAACCGAGCGTCAAAAGGTAAGTTTGTGAGTCATTGTGCTCTTCTTTGAGGCTGATAATATGCTGTAGACCGAGGATGTAATCGCAAAGTTGCGTTTAGATGCCACAGCTACTATAAAGCAGCCACCGCCGCAAGACCTGGAGTCACGGTCAGCCACGCACAGTGATAACGAGAATGGGCCTGTTTGCAGCTCCACTATACCAGTGCCAGTCGGTACTATTTCAGAAGATACAGTCCCTGCAACGCAGTCGATGCAAAGCTTGGTATCATGGTCAGCCACGCAAGATCAAAACGAGAATGGAACTGTCACCAGCTCCCTCATGCGAGCATCGGACCGTGTCATGCCATCAAGGCCTTTCCCCTCACCGCAGCCATTACAGACCACTCCCTTCACCTTTCGAATGAGTCCAGGTGTGCAAGAGCAGCTCAGAGCGCAGACAAATGAATTATCTACATCGGGTATTTTCAGCTTTGCACAGCAAGCACCATTGCTTCCTTCTATGCCTGGAGTCAATGCTGAGTCAATAAATCTTGCACAACAGCCGCATCCTTTCCAGCCTGCCCTGTTCGATTCTGTATCTTCAGTCACGTCGACGACAGGAGCACCAGGAGGCGGCCGTAACCCCGGGAGAATGGTTTACAACAAGAAGTCGCTGACCGCAAGGTACGTGCTTTATGAGAACTGCTGTCCTGAATATAATACGACTTGGAGAAAGGAGCCTTTGCTCCAGAGATTGGTGCCTGGCTCATGAGGATGGCACGACCCAACAATTTTGGCAATATTGGAACTCGCTGTCGCTAGTTGAACAAGCGGTATGTTTACATGTCTCTCCATCCAACAAAGGCTGAGCCTGCTATAGAAATACGAAGCAATGTCTAAAGAGGCCAAAATGGAGGAGTCGAAGAACTCAGTGTCGGTGCGCAGGCCTGTTTTCTAACTAGTGGTTATTATTCATCTTCTTTCAGTTGGGGTAACCAGGAGTATGAACGTAAAAAACCCGCATATTCATGCGCCGTGCATAGATGATGTTGGTATATATATAACAAGAGGTCCAGCATGTATTTTTTTATATCACATTACCGGACTCAGGAGTGTTAACTTCCTTCCTTCCTTCTGCCCTGTTCCACCTAGCTCTGGCAGTACGATCGAGACATGTAAGCATAGCTAAAATGCCCATTCTCCGAGGCTCCCGAGATGATCCATGCTACGCTTCTATCCGGGTTCAGCGAGGCTAATGAATGCATTACTTATTCTCTCCCACAAGCGATATCACAGCACGGTCAGGCGCCACGACCTGAACAGCTTCACTGTATGTAGCACATTCATCACAAATTCATCACTGTAAAGTACCAAGTTGGAATTTTATTATACATTGACTATTATCCTTCCGACTTTCCACCACCATCGATTTACTGTTTCTCCTTTTTCATCTCCCACTCACACTTATGCTCGCAATACGTACACGATACTTGGCTGGCACCTTTTGTTGATCACTGGAAGGGTGCATTTTCAGCTGGCGCAACATTTTACCCCCCTTTTCGCTCTTGCAAAGAATGTTCGTTCGCTGCCCTGCACCTGGTTCACACTTTGCCCCTATGTATTCGCTCTTATTGCATTAATACACCATACAACAACAACTGCTGTCAGTTGTGGTTCAGTTGTGGACCCTCCGTTGCTCGTGTTATGCCGAGCTGGCACCGGGTGTCTGTGGCATTTGAACATGCTATCTAGCTTCCCTGCCCTGCAGTGATTCTATTTTGCACTGTAGCTACATGTGTTTTCGGCGCCTTGGATTTCCTAGCATTGTGCCTGGACGTGTATGTACACCGAACCTCAGGCTCTATCCTGCACTGAGGAGACATTGTCTCACATGGACTTTTCACATGGACTTTTCATATGGTGTCGCTGGCATGATGCCATTTATTGAGGTAGCACCTTACCGCCGAGATCGCTTTTCCGGAGACGTACATCTTGAAATGCGAGATTGCTCTGAGCACTTCGCTTGCCTAAATGTGTGCATCGCATTCTCCGTGCATCACATTTTCGGTATATTTGTGATGGTCCCTGGTTATGTACCTCCCGATTCGAGGGAACATTGTACAGACATTACAGACATTGACCTCTTTGAATGTCTATCTACACATACTTCTTTCTATACATCCTAGTCCCTTCATATGGATCCAAACCCGTGAGACGCTCCATAGTTTGCGCCACTATGATATCAGTCACAGCGGCAGGGGTCCTACGCGGTCTGCAATGCTACTATTAAGTATTTTGATGGCTTGGTAGCAACGGCGCAAAAAACATTGGCTGTTTCCTTTTTAGGAGGAGGAAGATATTGATTCTGGTCGATGTCCCTGAGAAGGAAACTGACCAGAGTCCGTACTACACAAATCAGTGCTATTTAGGGATCGCTTGCCAGTGCGACTACTACTATTACTACTTATTCGGTATTCTCCGCAGGGGTTTTCGATACCCATGATACGCAGATAAGCCTTACGGTTCCCCACAGGACCATCTAAATTACAGTCGATCGAGGGAGCTGCTGGTGGTAAGGCTGCTGAATACCAACGAAGCATGGCCTAGCGCATGCTTCCCGAGGCCTTACAACAAGGCACTAATGAGTGCGTTCGTCAGCAGAGCAGAACTATATGCATATCCATTAGTCTGTTTATTGTGCACGAATAGACCGACAACTGACCTAGGAGTGTCTGCTCGGCTGGGCATGGTTCATGTACTCCTGGAACATCTGCTCGTCGAGTTCATTTCCGTGACACATTTCAACAATTGGCAAGCCTTAGCAACGCCCCGGTTCTCACGTGCGAGTTGTGACAAGAATCGTGACAGTGAGTGCGAAACACGGGAAGGAACAGAGTCAGGGAACAAGATCAATACATCTGCGGCGATCGTGCAAGCGAGGGATCACAAACTACTGAAGACATCATGCATCAGCGGCTGGACAACAAGGAAAGAGGATAGGCCTACATTATGCCTTGCTGACAACACGGTCATCTTTCAACAGCACACTCCAAAACCAAACCTGAGTTCGGAAACCCGAAATGCGGTAGTTACGTCATACGCGAAGTGGACTCAGAAATACCTCGGATCTGGTAAAAAAAGAATTTCATTTAACCCACTCACAGTCAACATGAACAGCAATCACATACCTTATATCGATGACAGTGGTAGAAAGGAGGCGGAAACTGAGGTATGCGATGAAAACACGTGGTTCTGCACAAACCATTTTATTGTACTTGACCGTGACCTCGAAATGTGATGAAAAGGGGCTGGGTGGCCAATCGAACGATATTCGTATTGGCGCGCATGTAGCCCAGCATTGGGACTATTGTCTTATGCAGGCCAAAGCTCCCTGCTTAGCTGAGATTAGTACCGCTTGGGTGGGAGGGGTCTCCAACACAACATCTGCCCCTTACAATGGCGTTCAGCGATCTATGGTAAGACCTTCGACGGAGAAGAATCAAAGCCGCACTGTCCCAGTAACACAAACTTTTGAATCATGATTCTTCCGGATACCTAGGGATGGAGTTGAGCAGACGAAGCGAAAGGCACGTGAATGTCGTTGACCGACGACCGCTGGTAGTATTGACCAATAAACAATATTACGTAGCACGTGTCCCGGTAAAGCGTTTCCAGATATCCGGCACTGCCACACATGTTCATCTTTCGCACCAAGTCCCCGTGCCCTACGTTTTCGCAGCGCGTATTTTCTTCTTCCGCAATTGAGGTACGCACTATTTGCTGTAGCTCTTTTTTCAGGTACATCTTAAGATTGTCCCTCACTGCCGGATAGCAGAGTGGCATGGTAAAACAGGGTATTCCTTGGCATCTAGTACGTTGTCTCTGAATTTCGTTCTTCTCAAGATTTGTCCCTGGCCCACTGATTGCTCTCAGATCTTAATATTGAACCCCTTCTGTTCATTTTCTGCCACTACTAGGGATATGACCATCTTCAGTAACCAACCGTGCCGGTCACCGCTAGCAGTTCCTCGTTCCGCATTTTTAATCAGAAAGGGGTCTATTGACTCGACCTTGCAATAATCAATGGCCGGGACACTGTCATATAGCCAATTCATCGAACATGTGTTGCGTGCATGCCATTTTCTTCACTCTGCAACTGAACCCATGTGTTGCCGAATTCTGTGGTCTTTCCCTTTCCACGTCAGCTTTGTTCGGGTCCATTCTCCCCCTCAACATACCCATCAGCATGGCCTATGCCACGAGGCTGCAGGTTACCTTTGATCTCTCTTCGGTATCCATAATAAGTGAATCTCACGTGAGAGACTGAACAAAGAATCCACAGCAATAAGCCTTTCTCTATTTCTACCTCTCTGAGTTTTCCTCCCTTATCTCCTTCTCAACAGTTTTATACTTATTCTGGAGTTTCGATGGTCAAGGTATCATCCCTTTTGCAACTTCTCTTTCAATCTTTTCTTATAATCTTTCTTTCAGCGAAGCTCCACAAAGACACCCTCACAGAACCAATTCCTTTGCGACAGTCTTCATGATAGCACTCACAAAATACGTCATCTCGGCCCTCCTAGTTGCTCTAGTGATTTAGAGCGCAGCATTCCTATTGTCGTTGAGCTTAGCTCTCGGGTCAAAGTAAGGAAGATCTTTGGAGAACGCCTCCCTTTGAAGGCGTTGCAGGACTTTCTGCGCGTTCTGAAACCTTGGGTTGAGGAAGCTTTCAGAACCTATATCATTAAACCAGCGAATGGCGAGGCAACCTCTGACCTTCTTTCGTACCTGACGGATCCAGAGGGAGACGCTGTCCGTTGTGGCCTACCTCTTCTTCATCTCATTGATATGATGTCATCCTACCCTTCATTGTGCCGAGAGATGGTATTCTGTGTCTCGTTTCGAGATGCATGTATCAAGTCTTGGCTTATCACCCTCCCTCATACGTCGTTCAGAGACCCCTTCCTCCACATAATGCAGCGCCTTTCCGACATTCCAGAAGCGAAATTGGAAGATGAAGTTCGTTTGATTGCCCCATCCATTCCAGATTTTGTCTTGAACACCATTATAATGGAGTTCCCTGCTTGGATACGCCCTTCAGACCAAGATGACCCCAAATACATCACTCATCTCTCGTCTTGCGTGGGATCGCTTTTTGCTGTTATCTGCGCTGCCCCCAATTATTCCGTTTTCAGTTCCCCCGTTTCCCTTCGTTGGCTAGGAGCCATTCTCAAGACTCTTGTTCGTGAGGTTGATTGCCGTGCAGTGAAAGAAATTATCATTTGGACGCTCGGGTGTCTTGGGCATGTTCTATCTTTCTCACACTATAGAGTGATCGGGAACCTTGTCGAGTCTGGCTTGTTGAAGGATATCATGACTGCGGCGGAAAAGATGACGAGGACGGACGTAGCTACGTGCCTTGTCGATAATTTCCATCGTGCCCTGGAGGGTATTTTCTCATCCCTTCAAGCTGTCGTCATATATCTACCCATGCTCCGACCTCTTCGGCGACACATCCGCTCGATGCACACTTCCCAAGACTTGGCCGTTACCGGTTCTATCAGATTCTCAACCAAACAATCTTGGCTGTTGCTCAAAGACGCGACGACGATTTTAGGAGTTATCTACGAACATCGACATAAAGTACGAAACGAAGGAGGATGCTGGAACAGCACGGTACGTGCGGTCTTATGCATTTACTGTCCTGCTCACGCCTGATCCGTTTCGCTAGTGCACCGCCACCTCTACAGCGCGAAAACAGCGATACTGCGGCGAATGCGGTCTTGCAGTCTACTGCTCAAGAATATGCCAGAAGGAAGACTGGACTGTGAGCCATCGAGAAATGTGCATCGAGTCTCGAAGTGAGTGTTTTGGGTCAGTTTTCTCCTTGTTTTGCTTTATATCTTTTATGTGCAGAAACGTCCCCGAAAGGGGTTGATACCAAAGATTTCATGTTCAACGAGAGTATCGTTGCCGCCAAAATACATGGGTTTCGCGACGAGGTGGACAACAAGAGGAAGAATTTCGTTAAGGCGAGCAGTGGTCAATATACCGAGAACGACAGCATCCTCATCTTCGACTATCAGCACGGTTTCAACGTAGCAGTAGCGTTTCGATGGAAGGACACCAACGAAGAGGATTGGAATAACTCAGGCAGCTACATGGTAGAGGTCATGGCACGGGGAATAGGCGAAGAGTACCTGTGGCACACAACCTATCCTCAAGTCACAGCTTAGAAAGTAGTATTGTCTACATCCACAAGAAACAGAATAGAAACACCAATAGCCATGGTTTGTTAAGAAGCCACGACGATTGATATAACTAACTTCCTTCTAACATTATTTGAGCACAATTTGAACGTATGTTAGCCCCTTTTCCCTTCTTTCTCTTCCAAAGCAGCCACCACTAGTAAACCCGGAGGCTACAGGTACTTTAACACGGCCAGGACCTCTTAGGCCAAGTCCAATAGAAGGTCGACTTTTGAAAAAACACGAGTCAGCAAGATAAGACGGCATTAACATTTTGATAAGACTTACCAGTCTCCCAGACTTCGTTGCCGGGCTTGCGTTTCTTCAAAGGCGGTTTTGCCACGACTGCCTGGCGACATCCATCTCCGAATCATCCTCTAGCTCAACAACAGCCTTGGACTTCCGAATTTCCCTTCCCAGACGAATTGAAAGAAGCAGTAGCAGCAGGATGAGCTCTTCGTGTGGACCTACGCGGCGGGGAAGTAGTTGAAGGCCTAGGAAGAAAAATCATCGGTAATTAGCTTAACAAAATCATCGTTGAAACGAACAATGAAGCAGCTTCACACCAGCCTGTCAAGAGATAAAGAGTCTGCTTGGAGGAGACTACGCCGACAGTGCACAGGTGGAGGGCTCCCCGGACTTCATCCATGTTCATACACTCATCGGCAGTAAGTATTGAGGGTACGACATCGGGTTCTTCTTCTTCATATCTGCCAGGGTAAGATAAGGCCCGGTGCTTTTGCAAAACGAAGTGAAATCGATACCTGAAGCCTCAGAATGGTTTCCTAAGCGATTGTATCATTCGTCGGAAAATCTGGCATGAAACTGTCGTGTGACGTTAAGGTAGCAGGCCAAATACAGACTCAACTCAAAAAAGCACCTGGCAAAGGGAGTGAAAGAGTTGCGAAAACGGTCTAATCAAGACGAGTCACCGGGTTCGGTGCCAAAAACCCACGGGCTCGGTTCTATCGTTCTTGTTCAACAATAAGGTGTACTAGCATAGGAAAGAGGGGAAGAGGAGTTGCGTTTCCAAAAAAAATTAAGCGTTTCTTGTCGGATTAGGCAATTGCGAACATTTTATTTGTGTGTGTTGATTGGAGAAGGGGAAGTGATGGACGGCCGCGCTCTAGCAGGGAAAAGTCTGACGGTAAGGAGAGAGAAGGATGAATAATCGTACCATCCATTTACTTCCGTTCACCTTCCACAGTCATAGTTGCGAGAGATCTCAGCCCCTCGTAAGTTTATCCTTCCAGGCACAGGTTTCCGAGTCATAAGCAGTATGGTATGGGACACTGGGAAACATTCTGTGATTCAGCCTTACGAGAAGCAAAGGAAATAAAATGAGCCATTGACAACGATAGATAATGGACTGGTGGTGCTGTCCTTGCTGAGAGCCGTATCGAGGAATTGGTCATGGTCCCGACGTCGGGTTCAATTCTTCATGTGAACTCACCGCGAGGGAGGATGTTGAAGTCCAGGCGTACATTCATGGCTGAGTCGAGGCGGTCGAAAACGAAGATGCTGAATCGTGGCGGTGTCAGACGGTAATCAAAGCGGTTATGACGGCTTTCAGCTTGCCGGTAAAGTTGGCGCTTGGGACTGAAACCGGAATATTGACGACACAAATATCGACACGGCAGCACCCGGTGATTCACGACTTGCTTGGGACTGAAATCGCCATATTCAAGACATAAATAGCGACACGGACTGGACCCAAGGTCATCGTGACATCGGTGATGTAATCTGTAATCTGATGTGAGCAGTGATCGACATCGAAAAAGTGACAGTGTTCCTGCTTTTTATCCCCCACTATTTCTCAGCGCGAACCTGGTACTTTGTAAACTTTCTTAGTAGAATATCCAACTCCAAGCACCACGCAAAGGATCCATCAGAATTGTTATTATTATAAATCCCAGTCGCTCGCTGCGGGTGCCGGACCGAGGATTCGTATCTCGGCTATGTTGCGAACGCGTCGGGGAAAAATCATGTGTGCGTGACGACTCGGACGCATACCTCCGCACTTTCGGTCCGATGTTGCGCATGCCTCGTGTCCGAACCGAATCTGCACTCCAGCTAATTAGTACTGTCGCTCTGCGCTTGCGACCAATGTGAAGGTGCAGAGCTTTCTTCCTTGTAATAAATGACCTTCTTAGCCTCTAATCGCACTATGATTCTTGTATGGTGGTATTTGGACCTGCCGCGTCGACTCTCTTTGTGATGGAAAAGATGCCTTTGTATCGCCTGTTATGGGTAGGCCTTCTCATATTTAAAAAGTGGAGTGGTTCACTTATTTTCATATTTCCACCTCTTTGATCTGCTCCTCCATGCTTCAAGCCATGCTTCACATCATTCGCCAGGCTGAACCTGACAACTCTGCTGACTACCATACCAACCAGTCCCCCACTAGTCCCGACACTTCAAACGCAGATTCTTTCATCCCTTCTCACGACGGCCTCTCGACCCACAGCTCCTTGTTTGGGGACGACGACTCTATCCGCCACTCTTCCATTCCAGTTCAGGGCGACGACTTGAACGACAACGGTCATCTTATCACCAGTAACGAGGGTTCTCCCTTGTCCTCTTACAACTCCCTTGATGATGCCCCCGACGACGATCACCTCCTAGTCATCAATCAGGACCATGTCCAGCTCCCAGTTCACGTCTCCCCACCTGGCGACCTCCAAGATAGCAACCCTCGGGTTTCTCCAGCACCTTCTGTGGTCAGTGGCTCTCAGGCTGCATCCCATGGCCGTGCTCGGATGAATACGAGTCCACCTCTACAGGCCTCTAAAAGAAAAGTCGTACATGACGGCGAAGATGGTTCGCCAGAGATGAAGGTAAGCAGTCCTCCTTGTTGATTATTGTCCTTTTCTCAGTGTTGTAGATCCGACTTGTAGAGATCTCTAAGAAGACCGGACCGTTTATCGTGGATCTGCAGGGCAAGATCGCCGAGTTAAAGGTCGAGGTTGCTATTCATGTCTGAATCGTACAATGATATTTTGCCTAACGATGACTCCGTAGGAAGCCCAGGCGGCTGTTCTTCACAGGTCCGAAATGCAGGCCTTGTTTGCTCAGGAGAAGGACATAGTAGGCCTTCTTCGATACACATTCCTATTCCTCATCTGATGTCTTGACAGACTGCAAATGCTGCTCGCAGACGTGCAGATTACATGGAAGAGGTACTCCATCATGAAGCAGAGACTGTGAGCTGACCAGACTTTGCTCACCGACTATCATACTCAACTGTACTCCTTCTTTCCAGCGTGAATTTGAGAAGACGGAGCAGCTCGAAGAAAGGAATCACTTGATGCAGTCGGAAGAAACCCACATAAGTTTCATTTGATCATGTAAATTTAAATTGAAATGTGTGGCTTGTAGTACCAGGATACCATTAAGGCCCTCCGACAAGACATGATACAACAGGTGACGGAATTTTTTCACATTTCGATCATGGTCTAAATAGCATCTGCTGTAGCTTGCTCCTGCCTTCCCCCTGCCCGGTAGCGACCCTGTCGTGTATGAGCTTCAAGAAATGGTTGACGTTTCGTGCCTTGCAAGCTGTTTCTCCTTTCTGATTTTCTCCCAGGTCAATAAGGTTCAGCAAGACATCGCTAAGATGGACGTCATCAATCAGGAAAACTTAGCAAGAGCGAACGCTGCCCAAGAGCAACTGGTATCTGCTCAACACCTGATAAGCCAACGTGAGGCACGGGACATGGAGATGAGAGATGTAAGGCTCATGATTTCTACACTGCCATATGTACCGCTCATGGTTGCGTCAGCCATCAGCTCTCCGTGCCTTCTTCGGAAACCAGTTCACCAGCATCCACCACCGACTTGACAAACGACGTGATGACGTTGTCCATGCCTTGGAGATGCTAACACAACTGACCGATGTGCGTTTTCCTGGTTTTCTCTCTCAAATTCTAGTACCAATTTCATATGTTTGATAGGTTGTTGGCACTTCGGATTCTCAGCCGCCGTCTCCTGACTTAGCCCCCGCGGTGGGACATGCCATCCGTAACCCTGCTGGTCCAGATACCTCCCAGCCGAACCAAACTCTCGATGAGCTTCACTTGAGGTCAATGAGCGCTGTCTCCGAAGAAGGAAGAGTGCGGGCGTTACCAGGTAATTGGCCTAGTGATCAAACTAGTTAGACAGGGGTCTTCTCTATATATTATCTGTCGATTACATCAACTATGGTCTTTGTCGTTGGCTTTAGTCTCTAACAGTCATCACCTTCCTTCGTTCCTTATACCGCGTTGTCTGTTTGAAACACTTAACAATGGGGTACCTTCGTGCAACCAATCCAGTTTTGTGAAAAGAATCTTCGTCAAACCAAGGCAACGCTTTGGAGGCAAATTCATTGACACACGTACGTCTCGATATGTCATTTTGTTCACTAATAAACATTTGCCCAGAGCATGGGGCAGGTTCGGTACCGTAGCAGTCATTAGTTAGTGGTACATCTTATACTTATATAACTGTAGTATGGACGTCGTTACGATTCCCCAGAGTCGTAGACAAGAGGATTTGGGTGGTCTCCACGCACAGAAACGAAAACGACGAGAAACGCCAAAAACAAATCCAAGAAAACGCACGTCTGTCACGCACGCACATGCATCAAACACATCAACACATTTCTTCCAACGCACGCACAATAACGCACACGCAAACGCATCTGGATTTAACGCAAACACAGCGAACGCACAACTGCGTCGTGTAAACGCGAAATTCACCGTGCCCTAATCTGCGGAGGCAGAGCAGGATCTGGCACCTTCAAAAAAGTCTCCTCTTCAGTGTTTTTTTGCCGTTTGGATGGGCCTGCAGTGAGAGTTCCACTATCTAATTCCGATCTGACCTCGTCATCGTCAAAGTTCACGCAAAGAAAATCTGCATACGTACCGTTGCGCATCCCTCTTAGCCGCTCGAAGGAGTCATTTGTCCTCAGCGGCACGCAAATGCTTCGCAAACGCATTGTCGCTCTCTCTTTCAGGCCGTTGAAGGACTGCAATCTCCCTTTGGCTCTTCTTCCTGGGGGATTCAGGTATGACGGTATTTGGCTTGAAGCTCTTCTTTAGTTACGCTATGATAATTTCAGCAAGTGTGAATTTTATAAACTATGAAACTACGTACTCTGTTCGTCTTTTCTTGAATGAAGCAATATCATTGAGCCTACGAGTTCGCTCTTTGCGTCGCGCGTCATCATCGCGTTCTGGCAGTTCCATCGGTGCGTCATGGGTTGAAAGGCTTGATACCAGAGGTAGTAGTGATGCTAAGGGACACATTTAGCGCGTCCAAATTTTTCAATTTGCAGGTTCTTACATCTCAGTCATAAATTGGCATGAATTCATCATCATGCCAAACTTTTTGACATCGACTAACAATAAATCGCAAGCCAAGGAGAAAAAGCTTATATAACGCTCACCGCATCTTTGATACAGAGCCAGTTTAGAATACCGCCAGGAAGGTCCGTGGTGTAGATGCTCAGTATATGTAAGCAGTAATACAAGCGCCCATGGGTTTCCCCGGCGATGTCTGGATGTTGTTCGCTATCAGACAATGCTAAGCACCATGTGATTTTTTCTCCTTTCAGGCCAACCACCAATTGATTCTGTAGTACGCGGTAAGTTTCAATTTCAAAGTACAGAACAATGTGTGTATTATGATCCTATGAATGTAATGTTCAAATAATTTGGTCCATGAATTTGTGAAGCTAGGTTTGAAACTGATGTGAAATGCCAGCTGTAAACACGTGAAACTGCTAGATATCCCTATATCTTGTGTGTAATAACATTGATGGTACGTTGCCCTGTTGTATCAGTGTAATGTATTGAACTCTGATCACAGTCCACGTTTCTGGATCTTGAGGCTAGTGTAGCTCATGAAGATATTGAGTCCTCTAACTCGGAAGATGAAGAAGATGACTTCATCGTTGATGAGGAGGAATGGGACGACGGGACCGATTCACCAACGAGCAACCTCTTTGCTGACCTATCGACTCCATCGGTGGAGGAAGACAGATGGGGTGGCCTCTTGGAGAGGGCGAGAGTTCATGCAAGCGCCTCTGAAATTCTACTAGATGATAGTGAAGGATTCAATCTTGGTCTTGTGGATGCTGCCCTCGGGCATTGGGTTCTATCGTGCTTCATAAGTTAAAGTGTTGATCTTCCTTGCTCATCTCTGATTACCTTAAAGCCGGAATGGGGGACCAACATCCTGATAATGAAGGGCAGACATATTCCGACTCCAGAACCATTTCTTCCACAGCGGGTGGAAGAACCAGGGAATGCCACCCCTCTACCGGATTCCTCGAAGCGTTACCTCTCTCTCCAGCATGGAATTAGTCTCTCGTAGACAGACAACGATACAGACCTATCGATGGAAGGGAGGGACGGTCTGTATGTAGTCTGTTGCTTAATCGGGCCATCTGCCTTGCAACCCAGTTATTACTAATTTGATGGAAACCCGGCAGCGCGTATCTGATTTATTCAGGGTCTTGGGACGCGTTTGAAGACTATAGAGGGCTATTTATTTACGATATAAAGTCTTTTAGTGTATAAAATGAATTTATTATAAAGGGAAAGGTGGTACATGCATTATTTTCTGTCCAGACGCGCTGACCGGCTTGCAATCAGCACTCTAAACTTGCCGCCAGGATCCTCAAATGCGATTCCGTTTGGCGCAGTGCCGACTCACGGCAATCAAATTATGTCATGCTTTGTAATAACGCGGTTGCAAGTAAACCCCCCCGCGTTAAACAATAGACTAGCATGGAATCCCTCATCCCCGGATCCACCTTTGCACTGGTGCCTCAATCCTCGCCTCCTAAGTGCCAAATTCCGCGTGTCTTACAATGGTCGCAAAATCATGGCCTTGGGGAAACATGACTGGCAAAGGAATATAGTTTGTGTCAGAGATGATATGCCATTGGGAGAAACTCTGGATCCTGCGAGAGTGCTGGCAATACACCCTACAATCCGACACTATGGCATGTTTTTGGTAATTTTGGGTCAGCATTGTGGGAAGTGGGTTAGGAGTATTCAATTCAGAAAATGCTCAGCCGACAACAGCTCGGATCTGGTTTGGACTGTTGCCGTTGTTATTCCTAGAGCTCCGTTCCTTCCGGATGATGTCATGGACGAAACATTGATGTTGCACAATTCGATGATGACCCTTGCCGAAGAAACGAAGGAATCCAAGACACTGAACTCGAATTTGAAGAAACAATTGCAGCTACCTTCCTGAGACTAGTGGTTGATAGATGATATAGATATTTTGTTTGCTTGCTGCATTTATGTCGCTCAGAGTTGAATTAAATAACACTGTTCGAATATAAACTTCAAAATGTTTGTATGCTTGTTTAATAAATCAACATTGCTTGCGAGGTTATTGCGAAAGGGAGTCTGATTATCCCACAGCAAAGGTGTTTCTTTATCTGACAAAGGAGGCCGCGGACGGGCAGTGAGCGGGGCTGGACCGCAGCGCGCACTGAATCCTTCATTGCTAGCTTTACTGATATAACTCGTAAATCCAGTAGACAGTTAAGTATCCTCATCCTCGTGCCTTGGCCTCGGAAGGACCTCCTCGTCATTGCATTTATGTAGTTTCAACTGATATCTTGTGGGAATACTGTCAGACAACTGACGATTGACAGTATACGCCAATACTGTGCCATTGGGGTTAAAATCGCAACAAGATATCAGTCCTTCACCATTTGGAGCGCCATTCAACAACCTGGTTCAGTGTCTAGAGGAACGAAATCAAAATGCAACTCTTTAGAGGCTTTCTATCCTTATCCCAAAATTGTATAGCTCTGTCAGACCCTGAGAACGTCAGTATAATTATAAAGCATTCAAAATGTTTGGAAGTAGCTAATCACCGCAGGTGGCAAGCGTCCCATTTTGCCATTGATGGTTACGCAAATGTGGACTTCAAGTTCACGAATTTGGAGCCACCTCTCGTGAATACTGGGCACTACAAAGGACAGGGAGGTTGGTTTAGATCTTCTAGTTCCTCCGGAGATGTGGTAGTGCATTTGAACGTTGTGAGCCGTCCAAGCTTGCAAGGAGTACGTAAGACTGGGCTCGGACCGAAAGGCGGTACCTCTTTCATCTTTCTCGCATCTGAACGACACTCGCAAAGTTACAAGACCTGGCGGCAAGTCACTGCGTGGAATTACATTGCGATTCTCATGCCCACCTCTCTCGTAAATTTCTTTGCGAGGATCTTCATAGTGTGAGCAAAATCTGCCTGTATGTGTGTCTCTATGAATTTCATATATACGACACGCGTTTTGATGGTTGGGCGACTTCCCCATATATTAGTCATGTCTTCTGCCTTTCATCTTCGCCACTGCATAATTGCTCCTTTACGCCTCTCAGGAGTTGAACTCGTTGAACTTTCAGTCCTTTCTTCTGTGATCGATTTCATGGCTCCTATACGTTCTTCTAGCACGCCTCCCGCACCGAACCCCAAAGCTTTCGTGATACATAGTTGTCAAGATGCTGAAAAATTGAAACGGTATGTACGCAGAGTCTATCGGAAACTACATGAGGTAGTACAATTCTTTTGTTTTGTTTATCCTACCTGACATGGCCCATATTCAGCAGCAGGCTTCCGTGAAAGCATCACATCTTCAAGCGCAGGGTCGACTGAAGCAACTTCAAAGAGATCTGCACTTTCAAAAGGAATACAATGAGATGGTGTGTAGTAACGCGCCCATATATATCTCTTAATATGTACTGATAAGATGCTGCAGCTCTGTAGCCAATGCCGGATTGCCAATGATAGGATCGAAGACCTTCGTGTTGACTTGAAAGAGGAAGAACGTTTAGTCAAAGAAGGCGAAAACGCAGAGAAAGCGCTGGTCGATAAAATCGCACAAATGCGTGAAGAGGCTGACACTATGTCACTCCGCGTCACTGCGTCGGACGCTGAGGCGGAGGCTCTTAGAGGAAAACTTGATAAGGTAATTGCTCGCGCCCTTTCAGTGAGCTTGCTATGATGGTCCCCTCCTAGCACTTTGAGATGATTGTCAAGGAAGTAACCTGTGATATATGCTTCGGTACAATGAAGAGCGCTGTCCGGTGAGTGTTCCGCCCTAATCAAGTATAACAGCTAAACCTTCCCTGTGCTACAGCATCATGGAATGTGGTCATTCCTTATGCTCCCCTTGCCTTTACAAGACATTTCATTATGCCAGGAGGCAGAGATGCCCTTTGTGTCGGGCGGTTGTAACCCGTATGCCTCGTCCGGATGTTCGCATCCAAAATATTGCCAAAGCTGTCCCGGACCCAGAGCCACAGGATGATCTTAATACTAAAATCGGATATTATGGAATTCACAGCTGGAAGAAGATGTTTCCTGACAGTACAAGTGCCTCTACTTAAATTTAGTTAGTCTACGGATATACTTTTCAGCGCTTTGTGGTTGTATAACTTCTTCGCTTACAGTTGGTAGCTTACTGTATACAGTCGTTGTATTGTGATGATCAAATATGAACATCCGTGTCTCCATCTGTACTGAGAATGGTAATTTCGAATCCTTTGTGTATAGACCAGTCCTCGTTCTCGGAATCTCTGTAATTAAAACATAACCACCCTATCCGGTCCGGAAGAACATCTGTGAGTGGACTTGGAGACTCAAAACGTCGACAAAGACAGAGAACGTGGGCTGCTGATTGACTGGGTACGTCGACACGAAGTTTATGGCAGGATCTGATCTGAGTCAAGGCGGTCGAAAACGAAGATGCCGAATCGTGGCGGTGTCAGACGGTAATCAAAGCGGTCATGACGGCTTTCAGTTTACCGGTAAAGTCGGCACTTGGGACTGAAACCGGAATATTGACGACACAAATATCGACACAGCAGCACCCGGTGATTCACGACTTGCTTGGGACTGAAATCACCATATTCAAGACATAAATAGTGACACGGACTGGACCCAAGGTCATCGTGACATCGGTGATGTAATCTGTAATCTGATGTGAGCAGTGATCGACATCGAAAAAGTGACAGTGTTCCTGCTTTTTATCCCCCACTATTTCTCAGCGCGAACCTGGTACTTTGTAAACTTTCTTAGTAGAATATCCAACTCCAAGCACCACGCAAAGGATCCATCAGAATTGTTATTATTATAAATCCCAGTCGCTCGCTGCGGGTGCCGGACCGAGGATTCGTATCTCGGCTATGTTGCGAACGCGTCGGGGAAAAATCACGTGTGCATGACGACTCGGACGCATACCTCCGCACTTTCGGTCCGATGTTGCGCATGCCTCGTGTCCGAACCGAATCTGCACTCCAGCTAATTAGTACTGTCGCTCTGCGCTTGCGACCAATGTGAAGGTGCAGAGCTTTCTTCCTTGTAATAAATGACCTTCTTAGCCTCTAATCGCACTATGATTCTTGTATGGTGGTATTTGGACCTGCCGCGTCGACTCTCTTTGTGATGGAAAAGATGCCTTTGTATCGCCTGTTATGGGTAGGCCTTCTCATATTTAAAAAGCGGAGTGGTTCACTTATTTTCATATTTCCACCTCTTTGATCTGCTCCTCCATGCTTCAAGCCATGCTTCACATCATTTGCCAGGCTGAACCCGACAACTCTGCCGACTACCATACCAACCAGTCCCCCACTAGTCCCGACACTTCAAACGCAGATTCTTTCATCCCTTCTCACGACGGCCTCTTGACCCACAGCTCCTTGTTTGGGGACGACGACTCTATCCGCCACTCTTCCATTCCAGTTCAGGGCGACGACTTGAACAACGACGGTCATCTTATCACCAGTAACGAGGGTTCTCCCTTGTCCTCTTACAACTCCCTTGATGATGCCCCCGACGACGACCACCTCCTAGTCATCAATCAGGACCATGTCCAGCTCCCAGTTCACGTCTCCCCACCTGGTGATCTCCAAGATAGCAACCCTCGGGTTTATCCAGCACCTTCAGTGGTCAGTGGCTCTCAGGCTGCATCCCATGGCCATGCTCGGATGAATGACAGATTGCCCTCCGAAGAACCGGCGAGGAAGGTTGATTGAGACTTCTTATTTCCTCTTCCTTTCTTTGAACTAACTTTCAAGCAGATCCGTGTTTTAGCCGCTTCCAAAAGTAATGACGCTATTGTCAAGGAACTTGAGGCTGAGCTTGATCAGTTAAAACAGCAGGTATGTTCCCTACCTAAGCTTTGTATATTACCTTGACGGATCACCTTAGCGTACATGGAACGTTTCGCTTCGAAACACGGAAAAAGAAGCGATGGTCCGGGCAGAAAGAAACCGAGTAAGCACACCTCAACCCGACCACACGCCTATACCTGACCACGAGTTTTGAAGCGTGAGGAGGCTGAGAAGCGGTTTGACAGAGACATGGAGGTGTTGCTTAAGAATGAACAAGAGATGGTATGTCAATTACTCCTCCGGTCTCGCTGTTCTAATATGTCTGCTATACAGCGTGCAAATAATAAGAGTCTCCATGAACAGAAGAAAAAAGATTTACTTCAGGAAGCAAGAGCAAATGTAAGCTGACCTATTTCTTGAATATGTTTATCAAAGCTTACATGGCTACAGCACCAGCAAATAATAAACGGCATTAAAAGGGATTTCATCCCAGATGTCAGTATACATACCATCGCCCTTTCGATTGAACGTTCTGACGAAGGTCTCTGGGACAGTTGGCCCCCGATGTAGTAAGCTTCAGTACAGATTTGACCATCGAAGAACTGCAGTCAACGGTAGGACTTTCCATACTGAATCTTTCGGCATAATCATCTTGAAATTCGACCCAGATTAGGATGCTCAAGCAAGATCTTGCAAGACTGGAAACGATTTGCCAAGAAAACCTGGATAAGGCTATTGCAGCGGAAGCCCAGCTTGCTTTAGCTAGGCAGCAGATACGCCAGCGCCAAATGGATGACGAAGAAATGAAAGATGTAGGTGTCCTGTTCTCAAGGAATTGATAAAGTTGACGATTTACACAGATCTCGGCCCTTTGTGTCTTCTTGGAACGTCAATTCGAGACCATCCGCCTCCGGCTTGATCAAAACGAAGAACTAGATGCATTTGTCGTTGAAGTGAGCTGATTTTGCAAGTTCGCATCCAGTCATGATCACTGATATCTGATTCTTATCTGATAGACCAACCGAGTCCCAGACGCCCAATCCCCCGAGGAAGTTCGAGAACAACTCGGTCGTGCCACAAGCAATCAAAGGAATGACTCGGACCGGGAATGGCTGTCCTTGCTGGCCAATTGGCTGGTTAATCTGGTTTACCATGCAGCCAGTTAGATATAACTCTTTTCCTATTAATAAATGCAAGCTGGATTATTCTCTTTGTACCGTAGTTTTTCTCAATCACTACTATTTTAATCCTCAGCTTTTTCCTTTTACTGTTGAAAGCGCATGCGAACAGTGTGGGTAATACTCAGTCTCTTGGTTGGAGAAGGACCTTCTGAATCCCATTCTCACCTTGGTCCAGTACCCTTTAGAATTAATGGGATGTGGGAGTGTCGTGGCACAGAAGCATTGCGATGAACAGCTTTCATGGAATAATGGCTCTTCTGAACTTGAAAGTTCCCTTCCTCTCTGAGACATTGTAACTGAGAAGCATTGCAGATACATTTATTTTGCATTTTACACAAACGCCCCACACAGCCTATTTTAAGTGCATCTTCTTGAAAATTCTCGACTGCTATCTGCTCCCATGATGTCATTATCCTGTCACGCTATTGCTATAGTTCCGATCCCGAGGTTGCAGAGTTTCGGCTTCTGTTACACTCCTGAGTTTGTGCGCAAAGTAAATGCACTGAAATAATTTCTTTATACAATTTCTGTCTGACCAGAAACAATTCTCCCTGCCAAAATCTGATTCCACCAGGCGGAAACGTGTTTTCAGCTCCGCTCCGTCAACCATTTCCATCACAAGTTTCCTTCGGGCCGAAATCATTTGGGCAAGGAGTGTTACTGTGACTGTTCCACATCTTGTTGCCACGCAGCTGTCCTATCTCGTCCACGTCCTTCGCTTCCTCGACATCTCCTCTGCCTCTTGGTTTCAAAATTTCCTGAAAACGAATTTCCTGTATTCGATGTGAGCCTTTGTACGGTGTATCAATCCGGATAGCTGAACATCCCTGTACGTCTCCCATCTTACCTTGTTGTATCCTGGTAAGCACAGGGAACGTACGTTGTATTCTCCAGGCGGTTTACGAATGACATCGTCAGCTTGCCATATGGTATTCCTATCCATACCATCTATTGTATGCCCTGTCCCGTCAGCGAGTCCACGATGACAGCCAAGCATAATTGAGGATACGGACATCGGCCTGAATTCATTTCCTGGTTATACCCCGAAGGTATGTGCCCTCCGTGTTGTATTGTATTTTCTGTCCTGAGGACCATCCCGGGCGTCTTGCCGGACAATCAACTATTGTCACCTACAATTGACGTGTCACCATCTACTCGAAGTTTCAGGTGCAACACCTCCACGCCCTTACATATCCGGTATTTCCCTGTTGTAACATGGTAAGCCCCGGCAGCGTGCATTGTATTATTCGAACTTACGCGTAGCATCCAGCTCGCAACATAATATTCCCATACATGCTATCTGTTGTATGCCCAGTCCAGTCAGCGAGTCAACGATGATAGTACACGCATACCCAGGTATAATTCAGGATACGAACAGTGATCTGAATATACGTGCGGCGGTTATAAACCGATGGTATGTTCTCTCCACATGTGTTGTATTCTCCGTTCTGACAACCATCCTAGGCGTCTTGCATGGCAATCGACCATCCTCATTTAACAGTGACGTGTCACCATCTGCTCCAGGCTTCAAGTGCAACCTACTTCCAGCTCTCATTCAGCGTGACCAGTTTTCTTGCATTATGTGTGACACTGTCCGTCCGCTGCTCTATTGACTGCCGTTGGTAAGATTCCGTTTTCCTCCCTGTGAACTGTCTGAATCGGAACAAAAAGAAACAGATTGGCTGTGTATACACGGATATCGCCGGCTGACTTTGACTCGGCTTCCTTGCCAGACTAGTCGTACTTCGGTATATCCCGTCGGAGCTTGTACTGACCGAGTTGCCGAAGGTTGGGATCATATGACCGGTATTCGGTCTTGTTTGTAACTGGTTGAGTCGGCCCGCCTTACCGACGCTGCATTGAATGGTGGGTGGTCCGTGCGCACTGATTGTACTCGCAAAATTTTGTAACAGGTGTAAAAGGTCATCAAGAAATGTCGTTCATTCAGAATATTACATCAGAAATTCGAGTCAGAAATGGGATTGTAAGACCTGCGACTACGTCCCTCCTTCATGCTAATCAAGTCTTTTTATTTCCGAACGCTTTCTTGTATTCTGGAGAAAGGATGTTGGGCTCGGTCCCGGGTTCCCAGTATCTGGCAATTCCACGTTGGTGACGGTATACCTGACGAGGTGTCCTTGCATTCCATTCCGCCGTTAGACCTGGCACAAGTTGGTGACGGTCAGTTCACAAAAAAAAAGAGTACAAGACGCACTTTCTTCCGTGTCTGAGCCCCCAAACTCCGTATTTATTTCATCCTGTTCCTTTCCAGGTTCCCAGCTATTATCGAGACGAGGAGGGCACAAGGTCTGTCCATTCATATCTGGACCGGCGCGTCGTAGATCAGTGTAAGGATATCGACGCGCCCATCCAATCGACGCACCCTGGGAATCGTGTTGTTCGACAACATCCTGTCTGGCCGTGTCTGGGTGAGGGCGTCGAAGGTCAAGACACTGATATCAATTGACTCGTTCAATTAACGCACCTCCAATTTCTCGCTCTTCAGTGTAATCACACGCATACAATACTTGGGAAGGTGTGTCCGTTCCTCGTCCAATCGTCGGAGCTGATTCAACGACACTGTCAGTACATAAAACCTCAAAAACAGGACGAGAACACGCACTTTTGGAGACACGGTGCATTTGAAGCCCAACCCGTACCCATTGCACGATGCGTCTACATGTCGTCAGTCTCCTGTCGTATTTTCCCAGCTTGTCGTTGACTTACCGCCAAGCAGCACCGGTTTTTTGCAAGATATTCATCGTAAATTGAATATCTGTCCATGGTAAGTATGATTTTGGTGTTCAGAAATTCATATCACTTACGTTGAGCTTGATTTAGAGCGAATCGAGTACCCAGAGCTTGCTAGCGCTGTTGAGGAAGTGGTGACGGTTGATTGCGTGGTAGGCGTGGCTTGTTTGCTGGCGATTACATAGTATATTCTAAATTTAGACATCATATATGTATCCCGTTTACAACACTCTAATGCGCACATTTCAATGAGAACTAACGGTCTCGACGAAAAAGCAAAAACATTCCAAGTTATTCGATGCTACAGTAAAAATTGAGGCGTCACCGGAATTTCCCGCTGTCAACGGTGAGGCAAGGTAGCGGGTCTTGCCGCTCGCTGGCCAGTATCATGTCGGAAATGGGAATGGAATTTGCTTCGTCATGATGAAGCGGTGATCCCCCTTTTTCCATTAAAGGTTTTCTTGGTGAGTGAAAGCACTACGTGTGTTTGGAGCGATATCATCTAACGGTGCGTTGCGGTACATGGTGCATGGGCTATGATGTATATGATGCTCGATGATATGAGCAAAGTGCTGCACATCATGACGCTAGTGACATATATATGAAATCCCCCCAGGGCCCCCTGTCTCCTTTACCCTACTTACTTATGGCTAACACGTACCTCGGCTATACTACCATTTTCGCAACCTATACGCACCGTAACGACTACTTGTTCAGAATCTTGATGCCCAGCAGTGGTCGTCAATGGGAGTACCTGGTACCGGGCCTTAGATCTAGAGTAACAACTGGTTAGCTACTCGCCAATAATAACAGTCAAGGAATTCATTTCCTTACCACCTTGGTTCGCCATACTCGAGACTAACTAGCCTTATCCTTGACGCCGTATAAGCTTCAAAAACTGAACGAGAAAAAAAATAAGCATCAAAAGAAATGGCTGAGGGAAATAAGACAAGCTCACCGTGGCCGCTAATCGTTGTCGTCACTGCTACACACCCTTCTAACCCGGCAGACATCCGCTTCCAGCCTACCGAGCTCACTCGACGTTCATATTGACGAGGGGACAGTATCTCCTTAATCAATTCTCATCATGGCGCAATGGTAAGGAGTGACATCTAGCGTAAAGGGCAGTCGATACCTGAGATTGATCCTTTCCTTCGCTATCGGTGGCCCTTCCGTTGGCCATTTCTTCAGCTTGTGTTCTTGGACTGATAAAGAAAAAGAACATTAGCTTGAACCAGATAGAAGGGAGCAAACTTACCTTTGACAAAGAACCGGGGAAACAGTGTGGAACTGCGATAGTGGTGAGTCGTCTGAGTTGTTATTTGCGTCTTTGAATTATGGTTTCAGTCCCAAGATCGGCAGTTATGTACAAGTGCCCGCCGCGTGCCGGGGCGGGTACGACCTTGCTGGTTTTGTACAATCTGCCTACCCTTTTAATTCATTATGCGCTCAGTGTTAGAATGCCGATTTCCGGATTGTTCATGCTTTGGTGTGTGGTAGTGGCAAGCTGACAGATCGTGAATATACTTGCAGACTTGCAAGGTTATCTAGAGATGAAATCAAAAGCAGATCGCAAAAAGCTCGCTCGGTAGTTCACCGCCGGCTTGCATTTTTCCCAAATGTGGTTTTCAAATATGTTTCGTAGCTTCACAAAGAGGCACATGTTACACAGAGTGAATTCGTTGGTTGCTCTGGAGAAACGATGATAAAGGTTACGCATATCGCGCATATATAGTATATTTATGTGGAAATATGCATCTCGTCTCACCTTCATGCGAGAAATGTTCAGTTGAAATTCAACTAATTATGCGCAAATGCGAGAGAGCTATTCAATGCATCTAGCTTGAAGACTACGCCATGGATGTATTTGGTGTAGGAGGTGTCGCTGTCAGTGCTGGTGGTGCTGGTGCAAGTCATGGTGTTGGCATTGCGGATGTTGTCGTTACCACTGCTGCTGACATTGGTTGCTGACACTGGAGCCATCGATGGGTGTCAGTGCTGTGATCCACCGAGTTTTGACTGTTGCGAGAGGTTCAGAGGACGTGGGGGCGAATAGGCATGCCCTTGAGGTCTTGGTGAAGTCCCCGTGTCACTGTCGCCCGACGTTACGCGAGGGCCGTCATGGTCTACCGATGTAGCCGGCCCAATGTCCCTCTCCCACATAGATATTACTGAACTACTGAGGTAAGGCGCATTCAAGTGTTCCTTGCCATTGCACGGTCATTAAACTCAGCTCTGATAACGACAGGTTTCAGGTGAGGAGCATTCAGGAAGCCGACAATAGCTCCCGCCAACCCAGGGAAGCCCTCGTTGAGTATCCTCCCCATCCGTATCACTGTACGCATAGCCAAGCTCACGTTCTCGAATGTGATGTAAAACATGGTGTTGTTCTCCCTGCAAATACTGTCAGCTAAAAAACATGGCAATACATGTCAGACGCACCTTCGTCGACAGGTCAGCTGTGTTATGTTACCTTGCTGCATGAATATCTGGCGGATTTCTGGTATTGACTTCGTACCGTTGACGGTGAGGACGAGTGTACGGGAGGCGCCTAGGCTGATGGCCGTGATAAGACACGTGTGACAGGTATAGTGGGTCTTTTGTATCTCCACTCCCACGCCCAATGCATCGGCCCTGGACTGGAATTGTCTGCTGTGCGGCAGTTGAGGTGGCGAATTCAAGGTGCATCAATTACCTTGGCTCGTTAGATTACAAGAGAAGGAGACATTGTCGTACTTACATCTTTGGTAGGATAGAGCCCGCAGAAAAGCAATGTCGGGGAGATGCCTTGCCAGTCGCTTGTCCATTCCCTGCATGGGAGATTTCTCTGGGCCATTCAGGTTGGATACGACCACAGCACATTCGACTTTCTCCTGGTGCTCTTCTTCGGGAGTGTACCATTCTGGAAAGTCGTAATCAGATTCTTCGGCGTCGCAATAGGTCACTTTAGCGCCTTTCAGTATGGGGGAGCAGAAGATATTTTATTTTGCCTGTATAACCATTAGGTACTGGTGATGAAGTAGGAAATATGACGCACATCCATGGCCTGGGATAGACACATAAACCAAACGTCAAGCCGTGATGCTTTGGGGTCAAAATGCCAGGATTCAAAATCCCGTCGATTACCGAGTCGTTGAGGACACAGTATTGACTTGATTTGCTGTTGTTCTCTATTTTACACGACCTTGAGTCCTGTGTACCCAATCGCAGCTACGACATGGACGGCCAGGGATCCGGCTGTTCGGACGAGCTTTAGATTCAGCCTCGAGCCGGGATAACTTGCAATGCACCGTTCTGCGCGCTTTGTGTCATGGCAATTGATGAGAATACCTCGGCCGAAGTACGAGGGGGATATCGTCTCTACAGGATTCATCTTGAGTGGAGCAAGGACGCGAGCGACATCGTAGGGGCCCCGATATTCCTTTGGTAGATTTCGGATGGAGATGTTACGGCTAGGCGAGAACGCGCTGTCTTCCTCTTTTGTAGGTTGAACACCACATGAAATTTCAGGAAGAGAGTGCAAGTGACGAAGGCCAAGTCCTATATGTCGTACGGGCAGACGGAGTATCATGACACCGGGAATTTTTTGAAAATACCCATGCCATGAACGCGCATGACGCCAGACTGGAATTGCCGTCTATGAGCAAAGTACAACCAATTGTCCAGTTGTCCATTAAGCATAGGTAAAGCAGACATGCTTCATTCGCTATCCGAATCGACCTATCCCAATCCTTTAGTAAAAGTTTAATAAAGTATCTTCCACTGCACTCACCACCATTTTCGATTTTGCCCTTGTCGCAGCAGCTCTTGAGGACGGTCCCGCAGCAGGAGCAAAGCTGAGCTGAGATTGCTTCGCGGTTCGCTGAAATCATATGTTAGGAACAACAAAATCTTCCTGGGGAGATAACACGCACCTGAGCACTGCAGCTCTGTTCATCCTCTTCGTGGGTTTTGGCGCTTCATCTTCGTCGTCGTCGTCGATATCGTCCGGAATCTCAATGACTTCATTCGAGTCACTCTAAAGAGAGGTTAAATCCAGAGAAATGGTTTTCATACATCGCAGAGTTTACACACTTCGACTTGTTTCTTTCCCCGACCTTTGGCTGGGTTTTTGGCTGGAGCTTTTTTGGCAGGTGCCTTTTTGGCCGGCGCTTTCTTCGTTGCTGGGGCTTTCTTGATGGGTGCAGGCTCATCCGACTCATCAAAGTCAGAGCCACGTCCGAAGTTGCCTGTGTCTATCTCCATCATTATCGAATCTTCGGAAGGTGCATCGGATTCTTGCGCTCTCTCGCTTTGACCTGCAACCGAAGATTGTTGAACATGATTTGAGTCGACGAAGAATCCAGAACAGACCTCTGCTTTAGCCGATTTTGTTGGGCGTTGACCTTCCTCGTACTCCTTTTCTTGTTGCTCTCTGACTTTCGTGACCTTTTGGTCTAGTCAGTTTGACGTCTGAAAATCATAATGTAGGATATATGTACCACGTCGTCAAAGTCATCTTCGTTGATCTCTCCATTCGCTTTGACGTCTGTCATCATAGACTTGAGAACTTTTCCGACATGTCTAGGAAGGCATGAATGAGCAAGTACAGATCATGCGAGACAGGTGTCCTACGATTGAGTAGCATGCGTGTCGTCCTTTTCCACGTTACCATGTCCCCGTATCACTGGCCGTGGCGACCTACCACCGACAGTTGATTTTCTGCCTAAAGGCACTCATTCTGGTCCAGAACAGGATGGCACCGTTTTTGTGAAACTGCGATGTTCAGCAAAAATAAAACAATTTGTACGTTTACTTATTCCTTCTGCCCTTTCGCGGGTGAAATAGTTGAGACCATAGTACCTGTCGTTTCTACATGAACAGAATTTGTTCAGTATGTAAATCGCCTCTCGAAACTGGCGATACACACTGCAAAGACCATAGAACTTCCCAATGTACCTCACGCCACACATACGGCCCAACTTGAACCTTGAATACTGAAGCAAAACCCATTAGGGAGGGTGGTGTGTCGAGGGCTCCTCAGTTCATCAAGAGTTCGTACGCTGTTGGCGGAGGCAGTCTATCGCAGCGCGGCAGGCTGAACAGTGTTTCGTACCAGCCTTGGTACATAGGAAGACGAAGTGGATGGCGAGCTCGACAGGATTGCCGACAGATTGGCAAGTTTTGCTTATCTGTCACCGTGCTGTGAAGATTTGGCTCAAGATGAAATCAAGATGAGATGCCCGTAAGTGGGCCTGAGAGGTCTAGCTGAAATGTGAGGTATACATCACGGTAGGAATCTCGCTGCTTGAGTCCACAGAATTTATTGAGAAATACCACTTTGGTCCCTGGAGATCTGAGTCCCGAAAGGCGCGCACAGTCTTAAGTTCATCAAATGAAACCTTAACGGCCGTGGTGGAAAATGCGTCGACGTAAGTGTCAGAAATGAGTCGCATGACCAGAGCAAGAACCGCGGCGGATGGTGAGTCGCTCAAGCGTCTCGGCACCCAAGGTCCGGCACCCCTGAGCGTCTCGGTCTGGATCTCGGCTATCATGCTCCGGCATAACGAACCGGCAAAGGTGAAAATTCTTTCAGCGCCGGCAAATAAACCCGGGGTTGGATAGAGACCTCGGGAGGGATATGGCTTCTTGATGGAGGGATTTCTGATTGCTGGAAGAAGAGAAAGCTGGCCGCTAGCTCATGGAAGTGCCAGTATCCAGAGACCAGAAGGCTTGTCATTGGAAAGTAGATGGCAAGTAGATATGCAGTTGATGGAGAGTAGCTAGACGGCTCCTAGATAGTCTCTACGGAGGTCCCTATCCGGTCACTATCAAGTAGCCGCGTGTTTGTAGAATAAACACACTTGAAAACACCTTTTGTGTTTTCCGCAGTATTTCCATTTGTAATTTTCAAGATCTTTATACTATAAATCCTGTGGAAAACATCGCACGTGTTTCCTTTTATGTATTTCCCCTGATATTACCATTCTAAACAGGTGCCGAAAACACCTTGCATGTTTTCGCACGTGTTATATCCACAGAATGATGCATGAAAACATTCCCCGTGTTTTAAAAGGTGTTATGTCCCGAAACACGAGCCAAATTACAAATCAAAACACTGATGAAGTGACTGACAGTGTTTTTACAAGTGTTTTTACATGCATGTTTTTGGACTAAATACAGGTAAAATTACTTCAAAGTATTTAACCCCCTGATATTACCGGCCGGCCACAGGAGTGATGACAAGTGGCTCTGGTTGATGGCATCATCGTGACATATTGGCCTTCCAGTGCCACTGCCAGGCTAAGTCTTAGTAAATATGCGCGACGACAAGCCACAACGATAAGTCGCTGTTTCTTTGCTACGATTCTGCCTTCACCCGCAACTTTGGTCCTCTATGCATTGCAAGACAGCGCCCAGCGGCTTCTACCATTCTACCTGGAATAAAGGCTCACTGGCAGCAGCTGTGGCTCAGATATTAAGGTGCGTGATTTTTACGGAACTTCGACGGGCGTGTCTTTTTTAATGTAAATTCAACCGTCATCTCAATAGTGGTACACCACGGCCATAGTATTCTGGCGTGGCTCAAGATTCAAATTTAGATTGACGACTAGAACCGTGTGTATTCCAGTAACCGAATACCAGAAAATATATCCTTCCTGCAAATGAAGCATATTGACTCATTATCGAGTCGTGGACAGTGCTGTTACCGTGAGTTTTCATGCGCGTCACCAAGCGGCATGGAGCAACAAGACGGTAACATTCCTTCCGCAGCTCGTTCCGAGATCCCGGCAACAGGTATTTCCTTATAATATGAACCCTCGGTGCTGTAAACTCGGGCACCCTAAACTCGGGCAACCTTTTTCTGGGTGTGGTCCAAATCTGTACGATTGGACTCGGACCGGCGAAACCGAATCCCACCAGTCCTACCTGGTGCCACCGAAATGGGACGAGTCGTACTGGGTGCTACTCAGTGCCACTGGCGCTACTACTACCATTCTTGTCCCTAAATCTGACACTTCTGCTACTAGGGCACAAGTTCCGCCCATAGACTGAGACCCAGTGCACCGACATCACTTTTTCAACGCTAAGTCAATGAGCGTCGCTGCCACCAATAAATGTGCAGGGCGTATTCTTCCCCTCATATGTGTGATATTCACTGAAAGATGTTTATTTCATGATTCATCTACTATATCTCGCAAATACCGTCAATCAAGATAGTCCAGTCCATGCTCGCCTAGGTACATCCATGGAGGTTCGTTTGGGGAATCTGGGGTGCGTCGGGAGCGGGACAAGACTACGCGAGGGCGCGATTGAAGGGTTCAGGGTTGACGTTGAGTGGCATCATGTGATTAGTAAGTGATCAACCAGTCATACCGTAACCCTCGAGTCGTACTGACGAACTCAATCCTACAAGAAACTCCAATCCCACTCATACTACTTTGGTATATACTCCCTTTTTCAGGAATGGAGCTCTGCTTGGTCGATGACTCAACAATGGCTCTGACGGTACCGATTGGCAGTGCGTCAAATAGTTGAAAATGCCATGTTATGTCCGTTCTTGACTCCTCAAACCAGGTTGTACACAATAAGTAATTCAACCGCAAATATCCGATGGTCCGCAAAGTGACGAGTCAAAGATATGAAATTTCGTTATTTCATTGATATGGGTCTTGACATGACGGATTCTTACTTAACCTCACTTAGTCCTGGATCGCACGAAAGAGTCAGAAGGAAAGCATTTAAGGATCCGTTGCCTTTTCCGTTGAATTCACGATCACGTGGCTTAGTAGCCACAATATCTCCTGCTTCCGCTTGGTTACTCGATTCTCAAATTGGTCTCTTTCACTGCAATCCTTGACTCCGCATAAAAAATGCCAAATAAACATGTAAAAATACAAGCTCCTCTTCATCTTTTGATGTGAAGACCCCGGCGGATGATGGCTGGCACTCCGGAATTTCTTATCGCGTCTGATCCTTACATGCGGTAACTTGAACCGCCACAGGTTGATGGGAATGCAAGGGAAGAGTACGAGGCATTTAACTCTTACAGCTCTTCCCGCTTTATCTCAACATCCGGAGGCGCTGAGACTGAAAATTTTCGAACACTGGCAAAGTTCGCATCGTCCGGTGCCTTGCATACCAGCTTTCCGCATGTGTTACAACTTACCCTTGATATCCATCACTTTCTCATGAAGCCAAATTGGATCCTGTTGGGTCTGCTACTGTGCCCGTGTCCGATCCCGTTTTGCGTCGCTGAATCTGTGATTACTCGGTGAAATTCTTCAGACTCGGACCAATTCCGAAGGTATAACCTTGTGCAGATAATGGGGCGCTTGTCATTCTGTAAATCAATGCAGCCACTTTCAGCCACTTTCTCTCACGCAGCTGTTCCGTTGCAGTTCGACTTTCCTAGATATCACAAAGCCAATTCGGAGTCCAATTAGAGGCTCCAAGGGTTCATCTTTTGTATTGAACCCGTTACTTTATGATTTAAACAGCATCTTGGCGCTAGAATGCGTTGGGTCTTCGACGGCAAGCATTCAGAAGTAGGCAGTTTCCATGATTATTCACTCTAGGCCTCGAGATGTCCCATGGCTGAGTCACAACTATAACGTTAGCCGAACGAAGGGAAGCCTCGAGATTCGGTTTCATGTCAACACACGGCCCGAGCCACAGAGGGAAAACTCGTTCTGAGTCAGTGACGGCGGACAGCCGAATCACGACTCTCTACGGTGAAAGTGCGGATGGGTCCTCTCATTGATAATGATTCGTTAAGACCTTTCATACAGGTGTTACACTCATCGCTGGAACGACTTCATAATGGTAATAGACTCACTGGATATTCCTTAAACAAATAGGTACCAGAACGGCGTTTGCTTCTCAAAGGCGAAGAATCGAACATGACAGGAAGACAGGGTAACTTTCACGCAGACGTTGCCATGTCGCGTAGCCATGGCTTCTCAGTCGCACGGATATTCGCCGCGTATGAAAACGAGCCATGGTATTCCTCCCTTGAGGACGTAAAATAGCTAGACATGGAGCTACACCCGCTTGTAGGTCGAGATTTTATTGAAGGGTGAGCCAAGCTGCCCGAGACGTTCTCATTGAGCTAGTGACGGAAGGCTGTTAGACTAAAAGGACGACAGTGATTCCTAGCAACAGGTGAAAGACGCTTATGAATTAGACATCAATTTCAATCCCAGGTACAGTGGAAAGGGATTCGACACTGTCGTTCGCAAGTGAGCTTGGCTGGGCACATAGTTTTTTGACTTCCGTGAAAGCCTTTGGTCGATGGTCCTGCGCGTGTTTCCGGAGATAAAAGATGAGAGAAGTCCCGACCCAGCGTTGGTCCGAGTAGATTAGTCAAAGTCATACCATGGTCTACAAGGAACCCCTAGCTTGATACGCCATTAGTACACCTTCTCTCTTGCCCCTTCCCAATCCGTATCCAACACTCTGTCAATAGTCGCCCGACGAAAGTCCCCGGGCATACTTTCTACATAGTTGTTGAATGCTAACGGATTCCTATATTCTGACATCTCACGCGGCGTGACAGTCCGTTTCCAACGTCCGCCCTCGGGATCCACAAGAAGCCTTCGCATGTATCGTGTATCTGGACCTCCGTGGACAACCCCATTCCACTGTTCATCACTAGTTCCAGGCTGCCGAATGTGTGCCATTCCAAAGTCGATGATGACGGCGGACAAGTCCCCCTCCCGCAGGATGACATTCCTGGTGTGGATGTCGTCGTGAATCATGCAATTCTCCGCCTCAATGGTACGCAGTCCTTCCGTGACTTCGCTGGAAATCCTCTCCGCTTCTTGCTCCGAGACGTCAATACTCGGCCTGAAGACGATGCAAAGGTCGATACGCAGTGAGCTCTGTCTCATAGTTAGACACCTTTGAAAGCCAAGTGAGCACTTCCCACATCAAATACTCCCAAAGCTCGGAGTCAGGTCGTTTTTCACGATCGTTTATGAGCTCGAACCAGCCAGGAAGTACTCCGGCCCGGATATCACGTATGGCACATCGTAGATGTTGTTCGGTGGAAGGGGACCACGGCAACATCGTCTTTGTTGGCGCGATTCCCTAGCCTACGATCTCCAAGCTTCAGAATTGACTGCTCATTATCGGAGTGTCGCTGAACCAGTAGAACGGCGGCAGATGTGACGGGCTCGAAGCGCTTGATCACAGTAGTAACCAGATCTTTGTGTGCTCGTGAGCTTGGAATTGGGGATTGAGTGTCGTCCCAGGTTGGTATAGCTTGTCGCTGCTGGCATAAAGCAATTCAACAAGAGCTAAATTATGCAACGGATTGCCGCACCTTTGAACTGAAATCCGACGTTGAGCTAGGGTGAAAAGTCTTGCATGTCGTGTCAGATGGTGAAGCATATACTCGAGACAACAGTCAATCGTGAATCGCAGGCTGCAGCGACGCCTCGACGTATATCACGACAACTATGCCGTAGCCGTGTGGCCGAGGCTCGTCAAGCGAGCCACGTGGTAACGGATCGACCACGACCGAAATTGAAATTCTCATCTCTACCACCCCATTCTATTGGTGTGACTTTGACGATGACTCTTGGCCGAGCAATATCCATCCTCGAAATTCAACCCAAAATCAGTTTATATGCGGTATCGCCACGTCTCTTCACGCAATGTTTGAAGCTCTCGATGGTGGTGGTGTGTGGTGTGTGTACCGGCACAAGGTCCCAATCAGGAACGGCCGGATGGAGTGAGATATAGACCTGACTGGTATTACTGAAGGTGTGGATATCCAAATTCCTCGATTGCCTTTATTGAAATCTTTACTCGCAGATATTGGCCTCTGGAATGGGAGCGACACGCCTTCCTTGGGCAACTGCGGTATCATTAACGCCACATACTGCTAGTATTCTTGCCACGCCTCGTAGGTCACCGTGACCTCGCGTCCCTCTATTGCCGGTGTCGCCAACGCCATTCCTATGCTGTTCGAGAACATGGGACGTTAACCAAGGGCCCACGCAGTCGTCACCTTCAGAACGCTTGGGGAGACGATTCTGGGTTCAAACTTTCACTTGAAGGATTAGAGCTTAGAAATGGTGATTCTGATGGAGATGCTGTGATGGCCAGCGTACAGCGTCCTGTCTGCATCGAGGAATGGCTGGAGAAGACAAGACAGTGATCGATATAGGTAAATATACATTCTCGACCTCGTCCAGTATTTTCGGTTGTATCTGACTACCATTCAAGCAGAATATTGCTCGAATTATGCTTTTCGTCTGCTCCTTCAGTGCAACAGAGCCTGCATCGTTTACCCAAGCTGTCCTATCTTGCTAGGAGGATCCGGCGTAGCAAGTCGTTGGGGTTCCGGAGGGTACGTTCTACTTCTTTTCAAGTGTATCTCTTTATGCACGTTTTATTCTACCAAGACTTCCTATTCCCAAAAACGTAGGTGAAATTACCAAGATAGGACAAGGAACCTGAACAATAGTGCGGAATTACTGAAAATAAATCATCAATTGGGTCTATGTCTTCAATCATCCCGACAAGAAACCCCTGGTCTAACCCGCCATTGTAACCCGTTCTCTCTTGCTCCTTCCCAATCTGTTCCCTGAACCTTCTCGAACGTCTGCCTTCGATAATCGTCAGGCTGATTCTCCATGTATTCGTTCCATGCCAGTGGAGAATAATAGTGAATCGGAAGCGGTGTCTCCTTCCTTCTCCACACTCCATGCTCTTTTCTCAGTAGAACATTGCGCGCAAAGCGCACATCCTGACAGCCTGCGACCGAGTCCTCCCACTCCTGATCGCTCATCCTGGGTTCTCTCGTCAACGCCCATCCAAAGTCAATAAGGACCGGAGACCGGTCCGAGTCGCGCAGAAGAATATTGTCGATGGGGACGTCGTTGTGGATAACGCACTTTTCGGCCTTTATCGTGCGGAAAGCGTCCATGACACGGTCGGCAATAGATTCTGCTTCTGGTTGGGGGATATCGACACCGGGTTGGAGTGAATCCATGCTTACGCCTTGGATGTACTCGATGACAATGCCGGGAACGTAATCCGTGATAGGGTGAAGAGGCTCGGAGGGAGAGATAGGGAAATGAACGAGACCTTAGCAATGGGGAATCAAATGGCCTGTATTCGGTGTAGCAGACGATACGCATCCACTTCGTTTTGATGAGCTGGCATTCTCATAGTCCACGTTGACATCTCCCACATCCAGTCCTCCCAGTCGTCAGGATGGGGTGGCGCAGGGTTCATTGTATCCTTGACGAATTCGAATCAGTTGGTTGCCTTTCCCAGTTGTATATCCCGCACAGCTGCTCGTAGACGCTCTTTAAGAGCCGGTGTTCACGGGAGTTCGCCATCCTTCACATTGAGGCTGTGACGATGACCCAGCCTACGGACATTTAGCTTTAGTATGAACTGACTGCTGTCGGAAATCTGTTGAATCAGAAGAACAGCAGAGGACGTGAAAGGCTCAAGGTGTTTGACAATTTTAGCAACCAGAGGTCGAAACGCAGTGGTGTCTTGAGCCTGAAACTGCGGATGAATCTTTAACCCAGGATGATACAAGTCGCTGCCTCTAAAATTTAGTGTAAGGAATTGCAAGCTGTAATAAAAATTTCTACTATTGACGCTTGTGGCGAGTGAAGCACCACTGACGATGACAACCGCCGATCATGGGTTGATGAGCCTATAGGCAAAGTAGTGCTGAATGACAGTCTAGAAAAAGTAGCGGATTGTCGGGCCAAAATCCGGAGTCGTTTCATTGTTGTAATGGGCAAGCGGGCAGAGTTTCTGTAGTTCTGCAACGGCTGTCGCTGTCTGTAAGAATGACCGAGCGGTGCCCGGGACTGTATTGAGTCACAGCCAGGTCTGATGCCATCAACCATAGAGCGGGGGGCCATCGCACGGCGTGGCATATCCGAATCCTGAGGTTGGCGAGGGCTGCTCTGCGTGGGCGTGACACAAGGTCAATCATATTGATGATATTGAGTGGATGAAAAGGCAAACGACTGAAAACGAGATACATAAGTAATCAAGAGAAAAGTAAGACAAATCTCGTTGAACAGTCCCACGGATTCGCGCAGCCTCTACCTAATGGCCATGAGCATTACAGGCAAGATTCTGGGTTCATATACCGGCCAAATTGATGCATTAATTTCCAATTCCGTCGCGTCGAACATCACGCGATGGTATGGTTGGTCAGCGGATGCCACGAAGGCCACGAAAAGCCTTGCTCTTTTTATGAACTCACTTCAGCCGCCAGCGCCCATCGGTGTTGGTATTTTACCCACATCCCTCGATGCAAGGCTTTATATACCATGCTGCCAGCGAGTTCCACTCGTAAAGCCTATTTACCAGACTAATAGGTCCTATTTGTTCATCTGACACTCCACTAGCGCCGCTTGCACCAACGCCTCTTCTCCAATTTCTGAAACACGCGGCACCGCGGTTCGCCAAGTCGTTAAATTTTACCGAAATCGAGCTGCGGATTGAACTCGTGGATCATTGCAGCTGTACTGAAGGGTTAACTTTGGTGTAACTATAACAGCTCGAGAGCCTTCGAGGCAGTGCCCTGTATATTCGTCAGACTGTTAGACAGATTTACTATCACCTCCAGTCTGGGTATAAAAAGGAATGCCAGTCTTCGGGGTTCCTCATTATGGCGGGACTTACTTTCCTACTCGGACAACTCAGTGTCATACTCTTTCTCTACGTACCGTTCACCGGCGCCAACTATTGTCGAACGGTTCCTGGAGACCCAAGCTTTCCGTCTGGTGAAGAATGGAATAGTCTGAATTCTTCTGTCTCTGGCAGGCTTGTCAAAGTGGTCCCATCAGCTCAGTTTTGCAATATGCATGGCGGCTGCACTGATGCGGAATGGACCAGCGCGTCTTTTCGCGCCGATATACCTGGAGCCATGGATCAGGTGCGACAATTATCTGCCTTCAAACTACCACGCTAAGCATCCTGACGCTTTGGCAGGTCAATTGGGAGCAGGTGAACTTTTGTCATAATGTGTTAAATGAACACCGTGATATTCATTTTGTCTTTCTTCAGGATTACGAATCTATTCCTCCGTCTATATGCCTGAGGAATTCGACAGATTGTGGTCAGGGCAACGTTCCCCTATACGCTATTTTAGCGGAGTCTGTCGAAGACGTGCAGGTAATTGAATCACTCGTCGTTGGGCGACCCTACACGAACTGATATCAATAAAGATCGGCCTCGCTTTTTCAAGCGCTCACAACCTCCGACTGGCGGTTAAGGCATCTGGACACGACTTTCTAGGACGATCGACTGCCCGAAATTCGCTTCTTATTTCTACACACAAGTTTCAAAATATCACCTTTACTGAGAACTTTGCTGTCAGTGGGCATGACGGAGGATCAGCTGTCACTGTTGGCAGTGGAGTACCCTTAAACACTTTGTATCAGGCAGCCAAGGAGCAAGGAAAGATCCTCGTCGGTGCCACTGCAGCGACTGTCGTTGCTGCTGGCGGCTACTTTCAGGGAGGCGGCCATTCAGCGCTCTCGCCCCTGTTGGGCCTAGCTGCAGATAACGTCCTTGGTAAGTCTTAACCCTTCACTGTAATTCTGTGAATCTGTTACTAACGAGAATGACAGAGTTCGAAGTCGTGACTGCTAACTCAACATTTCTGAAGGTGAACGAAGGAGAACACGCTGATTGTCAGTGCCTCAGTTACTTTCAGCTTTACCGACTTTTTAATAACTTTTATCTTCCTACCAGTGTTCTGGGCATTACGAGGAGGCGGTGCAGGATCATGGGGTGTTGTCGTCTCAGCCACATTCCGTACATTCCCCACCTTCAATGCCACAATTTCGGTCGTATCGATGATCGCTAACGACACTGTTGCGACTGGATCGATCATGGCGACGCACGCCAAGCATATCTTTGATTGGGACGATCTATCCATGGGCCAATATTTTTACGCCTACGAAAACACTACAGCGGATGCATACACGCTTACTTTTGTTTCATATTTCCCCAGTATATCTTCGGATGAAGCTTCTGCTGCTCTGAAGCCATTCCTAGATGATGCAGAGGAGTTTGGACAGATCGTTGGACAGCAATTCAACGAAACCAACATAAACGACGGGTTAACAGCAGTCGACGATGTAGTTGGCTTGAACCTTGTGTTAGGTTCAAGACTTATCCCGGCAAGTGCGTACCGCGATCATCCTGACACTTTCGGCCATGTGTATACTCAGCTTCTCGATGCTGGGACTGCTATGTGAGCTATCTGTTCGATGTCCACTGATAATTTAAATCTAAAACACTTTATGATGAACGTAGCGTCCTCGGTTGCTTAGTTGCGGGAGGTAGGAACTGTATAGTCGCACAAGAAGTTCTTTGTACTCACTTAACAAAAATTACAGGAAAGGTATCAGACAATGCATACATTGACTCTGCTATTCATCCTGCATGGCGAACAGCGAAGACACATGTACGAACATTTTCTGTACTTCAAACTCGATCTAACCTTTTTCCAGATTGTGTTTATCAACAGCTGGGAAGACTCCACGTCACTGTCAAATATTTCCTCCATTCAGAACGCATTCAAGGACACCCAGCTGCCTATCCTTGAACAGGTCGCTGGATCACCTGGTGCCGCATACTCTAATGAGGCTGATTCTTTGGAAGAGGACTTCAAGACTACGTTCTTCGGACCCAATTATCCGCGTCTCGAAGATATCAAAGGGAGGTATGATCCAAAGGACATGTTTATCGTGGCAGCGGGAGTTGGTAGTGATAAGTGGGACAAAGACGGACTTTGCAGGATAGACTGAACCCAGTTCACTCATGTCGGGTCTCTAAGATCTGCTCGAGTACTTTACAGTGTAGATATCACAGAATACTACCTTTCTCTTGGCTTTACTGACGACAGGATGCTATCTCCAAAAACAGTGTCATGATACGTTACTACTTACCAATTTCTCACCAAGCACCGACGCAATTCAACTGCCCACGACCCTGATCCAATCATTTCGGGAAGAAGACTAAGTGAGGCCGCCCGTCTGCTCAAACCGTAAACGCAATGCCGAACGAGTATATAGCAAGATCTGGTAGTTTACTGCTGCATTTCTTCTTCGAGTATCGAGAAAGTAAGAGAGAGGACTGAATTTCGTCCGCAGATGCTTGCGCAGAGGTGGCCACTTCAAAGTTCAAAATTCTCTGTTCGAACTTCCGCACTTCGAGTTACAAAACATCGATATCCTGGCAGCCTCCAGAGTCCGAACCTATTCATAATCTCCTATACTGTTCTAATACTGTTCGACGACACGGGCGAATGCCCACTCAGTCATCATCGCGCCTTCGAAATGCTTAGGTAGAAGCCGCGGGGTCACTGAAGATCGAGCTTGGAAGCGGTGTTGGGCGGTGTGCGGTACACCATCTGTAATGTTGGGGAATGGCCGCTGTGATCGATGAAGGTATGTCATTCTCTCCCCCTTCCCATAGCTTCGCCGTGTTCCATTACTAACCATTAAACAGAACACACGAACTGACGTGTCATAAATGTGCCTTTCATCCACTTCTCCAGCGCAGCAGCCCTTATAATCTACTCGTGCTGCTATTCGCGTTGCTGCCTCTATGCTCGCCTGTCTTGCTGAAGTAGTAAAGCCTCTCTTTGTTGTTGGAGCTCTGGAAGGGTACACCCTACTTTGCTGGGTTCAGGGAAATGTCGTTATCCGCATTTTACTAGCAAGTTTTTGCATTCCATCTTTAAACGCCATGTTTGCGTCAGCGACCCCCACAATAAATGCTATGAATAGCCGGGAATTTGTCCAACTTCAGTGACTAGCCATTTACTTCACTCAAGACGGAAGCATGTCGAGTAGGCGAAAATACCATTACTCTTGTAAGAAATGTTTGGAGCCTGAGCCTCGATGTGAACTTGAACATAGAGACGAGCGTTGAATTATGCAATCGACTAGAGGCAAACAAGTTATGTAAAAAGCAAACGAGACAGACTACACGTAGATTCCTATCGGGAAAAATAACCAAAAATAAAGCCGTGGCCACTGGCGGGCTCACTTTCTCCAAAGACTTGGTTTCTATCGCGAGTGGACTCGCGCAGTCTAAACTCGCCTAAGGCCTTCCTCTGTACTGACATTGCTTTGACCACTGAAGCACTGAAGCTTCTCTAATCCTGAATCGTTCTGCAGGTGTACCTGTCACTGAATTAGGAACATCGCTAACCGTCGTGTAATTGATGACCATTGTGGAGAACATGCGATGTCATTTTCGAGACGGAAAGCCGTATGCGATATAAGATATCTTATACATAAGGTGGACCGTTAGATGGATACTTCGTATGTGTATTGCAATCGTATTGGTGTGATAGCATTCTGTAAAATCTGCAATCGAGCCCGAACCAACTCCTCTGCAAGCAATGAAAGAGTACGACACATCCACTCCCAACAGGTTCGTTGTTGGAATCGCCGATCAACTTGAAGCAGTTAGGACTGACCCCCGCGTCTTGTTATCCTTTGCTGAATTCGTAATCTCTTCACGCCGATAGAAGACGTCCACCGCACCATATCCACACCATTGTTGCTGTCGCAATACCGCCTCTCTGCAAGCTTGAGAACAATTTTCTCGTCGCCCGAGTGTCTATGAACTAGTAAGATGGTAATGGGTTCAAAGTGTTTGATCTCGGACCAGTCCGGATGGCGGCATCTCAGAAAGTAGTCTCTTTGACTGCGGTGAGGTTTTAGAAACGTCGGAGTATGATGGTATTAAGGTAATGGATTGAAATGAGCTTTGCGTGCGCCAAAAATGCGGAGCAGAGGAACAGGAAAGGATGGTACGACAGTGATGGCCACCGTGTTAATGCGTCGTCGTTTTTGGACTCGAGCCTCGCGACAAGAAACCAGACGGTATGCAAGATAGCCGGCACATCAGATGTGCTCAAGCGACATCGACCATTGATATGCAGAAAGACCCGGAAGATGGTCGCGTCATTTCGAGATGGATCATAGGACGAAGTCATGTCCTGGTCATATACAGGCCTGCAACGAACCCCCGGTCGCATCCTCCACTGGTGCACCTTCTCTCTCGCCCGTTCCCAGTCCGTATCCAACACTCCCTCGAATATCACTCTACAAAAGTCGTGAGACAAGCTTTCGACATTTTTGTTAAAGACCAAAGGGTACTGCGGGTCCGACATCTCGTACGGCGTCATAGTCTGCTTCCAAGACCCATCCTCAGGATTGATCAGAAGGGTTTCTCATGCGACGTGTGTCTTCTGGAGACCCCCAGACGACACCCGACCACTCTTCATCAGGCTCTCTGATGTTCGCTTGTCCAAAGTCAATGATAACTGGAGATCGGCTCCCGTCCCGCAGAACGACGTTCCCAATGTGAACGTCATTGTGCAAGAGGCAGTTCTCAGCCTCGATGGCGCGGAGCGCCTCCATGACTTGGCTGGAGATCCTCTCTGCTCCTTGCTCCGAGACGTCAACATCAGGCTCGAGCTTTGCCATGCTGATACCAGGGATGTACTCGAAAACGAGTCCTTGCACGACGTCGGTCATGGGAGGTAGGCTAGTAGACTCGGGGGTGATACGAAGACGAATGACGCCGAAAAGACGGGGGGATGTACCGGCCTTGCAGTCGGAGCAAAAGTGGGTATGCAGCAAGTCCAGTGTTGTGGTTCGACAGCTTGTAACGCCAAGTGTAGACCTCCACCATCCAATCCTGATATCAGGGCGGTTCTCGTCGTAACGTATAAGTTCGAACCAGTTAGGCGCCATGCCCTCCTCGTAGGGCGTGTTGCAGATGTCCTTCGAGGGAAGGTGACCACGGCACTGGTCCGACTTTACCACTACGATGTCCCAGTCTACGATCCGCGAGTTTTAGGATAGCCTTTTCGTTACCGGAGATTCGTTGAGCTAGGAGAACAGCGGCAGGTGTGAAAGGCTCGAAGCGTTTGAGTGCCGTGACGGCTATAGGTTCAAAAGTGTTGGAGCCTTCCTGCTTAGAATTGAAGGACGAGGGTCGTCCCGGGTAGATGCAGTTCACCGCCGCTGTACAATACAAATCAACGCGAGTGTTTGAAGAAAATCGGCAGATTGTCGTACCTCTGAACGCGTCGCCCGTGACTTACCGTAGTAAAACCTCACAGTAAAACGTCTTACATGTCGCGTCAGACAGCGGAGCATGGATTAAATCCCCGCTCCAACTCGTCGCTGTCGAGAACGACGAGGATGTCCAGCCTTCCACAACAAACAAGTACGCGATGCTTGTCGTCCTCTGGGGGCAAACTCGGACCTTACACTTGCGAGAGCTCAATAGACACCATGTCATCACTGGCAGGGGTGCAGGTCGGTTAGACGACGCCTGAGGGTTCCGCGTCTCGATATCGTCGCCATGAAAAATCGTCAGGCCGAGTACAGTCGGGAAATGATGGTCAAGCTCTGAACGCGGTACTAATCGGGAGACGGCGTGGCGGAAGTTGCAGGCAAGAAGATGGAGAGGATGAAGTCAGCAGCATTCGTCGTGAAGATTTGGGTGCCAGAAGAGTTCTCGTTCGCTTAGTCAGCACCTTATACTGCATCGCCCGGAGGCCTCGGACCGTACTCGTAACCCTGACCGTCTCGCGACGATGACCATTCCATGGCACATCCTGACGCCGCCATCGACGCGCACGTATGGCAGGGCGCACTTCGTTGTCTGGCACGACACGCAAGACTTCTTACTCCAGTGAATCGTGGGCGACGTGGATTTCAGTCCAAAGGTACTAGATAATCCGCCAGTTTTCTTTACATCTGGTCGATCTGTGTTATGTATGCAGCGGCGACGAGCTGTATCTACCCGGAACAACCCTCCACGTTCAATTCCAAGCGCCAATCTCCCATACACTTAAACCTCTCGCGGCCACGATGGTGAAAATTTTCGAACCTTTCACCTCCGCCGTCTGAGGTCCTACTAGTTCAGCGACACTCGGACCACGAAAACATTATCCTCAAGCTGGCAGATCGCAGGCCCGGGTATCGCAGCAACAAGGACAAGTTGGATACGATGCCATGGATGTCTTCCATCAATGGCCACCTACGACGTGCCGTCCGCAATATTCAAGCAAACTAGTTCGAGGTCATAAAAGCGATTTGTGGAGCTTTGGAAGGATTGGATACGGGAGGTCTTGACTTGGGAAGATGGGGTCCTACGATACAGAGCTCGCTGCGTATCAGCTTTTTCACCGGCTGCAATGCCGGTATATCCTCTGTCTCCTTGGGGTCGTTCGTCTTTGCATTACCCCGGAGCTCACTCCTCTTCATCCCATCACCGACATCGTCCATGGACCCGTTCTTGACTGTATCCCTGGTGTTTGCATGGAGAGGCTCAAACTGAGTATCGACGTCTCAGAACAAGAGGTCGCGAGGATATCCAGCGACGTCATGGCAGGGCTCTGTGCCATTGAGGCGCTTGCTGCACAACGATATCCACACCAGGAACGTCGTTCTGTGGGAAAGGGAACGGTTTCCCGTCATTATTGACTTCGGAGAGGCCAACATTAGGGAGCCTAGAATTAGCGACGAAGATTGGAGAACATAGGTCCGGATACGCGTTACATGATGCTTCTGGTGGATCCTGCTAACGGTCGGTGAAAGAGGATGGTGACACTCGGACTGGCACTACAAAAAGCCATTGGCGTTCAACGCATATGTGGAGAGCATGCTTGAGGATTTTCATCAGGCGACGTTCGAGAGAGTGGTAGGCACAGATTGGTCGGGGCTGAGAGAGAAGGTGTATCAGTGGAACATATGACCGAGTGCTCGTTGCAGGCATCGGTATGACTACAACTAATCCGTGGCTCAAAGCTCCCAACATGACGACCACCGCGAGAGGAATATCTAGATACTGATGTACGACATGGCGCTCGTACTGATACGCATCACTAAAACAGAGTTGGTGCTTGCAACGAATACCGCAACTACTAGCATCTTCCTAATCAACACTAGCGCTTCCAATTTTGAATCTGCTGTGTTCGTCGTGTTTGAGAGGGCTGCTGGCGCTTCTTCCATTGCTTCCTTCTGCATTTGTGCGCAAATCAAGATTGATCTTCTTGATAAATGTGTTTTCCCCACTCTGTACTAACTACGGCATTGATCGCTTCGCATAAAACAGACAAGATATATGGGCGAGCACTACTTATAATCTCTGAATCCCCCTGCTGCGTGTTTCAGTACTCACGACTGATGCGTGTTTTCGGGTTGGGTGCAGATTGGATCACGAACTATGATGCGTTTGCCCTGTTAGCTAGTACAGCACGTTGGCGAGCTGTGAGCAGGGCAGGGATTCAGCAGGGCTGCTACAGAGAAAATATAGTGCGACGTGTCTATCCTTTTTGAACAGCGCGACAGACGGGCTGGCAGAGAAAGAGTATAATGTATTTGGATATTGAACATGTGACGGATGGTGTGTAACAGACCGAGGGACGGCAGGCGAGAACGGCGTTCATTCATGACACGCTTCTCCACCGCGATTAGACTGTGAATGACCTCCACCGGGAAAGTGACAGCGGAGTTGAGTTCTTGAAGGAAGAGCATGGTAGGACTGGGCGGGCGTATATACATTGGAAAGAAAGAAAATCGACGCTGCGAGTTCTGCACCGTCTTCATCATTTTCTGACTAAAGACAAGCCCATGTTAAGATCGTGTACGAGGTACGTCCGTGTCCGTGTCATAGCGATGGGATTGGACGGTTTGATAATGGCTGACAAGCAGTCAGTGTGGAGGGCTCGATGTCGTTCGCAACAAGGATTCGAAGGTTTGATATTGGAGGTGAGGTTTGGAGTCAGATAGATCTCTGTTTCCAGAGTATAGGAAATAAGTCTGTATCCTTAGACAATTATAGAGTACAACACACCTCCCTACTGGTACTTGGGGAAGTACATAGCCTAATTCTGACTGGAAGTTCCTAGTCCAGGTAGTACACTTTGAATCTGGTTGAAACAGCGAGATTGACACATAGACATCTTTCTCTTCATCACATGCGCAACCTCCAGCATCCCGAGCATCAACATCATATGAACGTCAGTGGATACACATCGTCCACAAGACGGCATGCTTCCCAACAGCGACCGATTATACTGGGTATCTCTGGACAATAATGCGAGGTCTCGCGCGGGCGCGCAAGGCCTCGCACGGTCTCACGGGATCCCGCGAGGGCGCGCGCGATCTCGTGAGAGAATAAGAGATCTCGCGAGATTGCAAGAGGGTGGGTGCCTCCATACCTGACAGCTAAGCAATAAAGATGCTCCAAGCGTGACCGGAGGGTGACGCCCACTTTGGGCTCTCCCAGTTCCGGGCCCTCGATGTTTTTTTAAATAAGTTTCAGAATAATAATAAACCAAATCTTTCCACAATCTTTTCATGGAGGCAGAACATGCTTAGAAGTGCCGCAAATGCAAGGTACATAGCCTAAAATGCTTATTAGTGGAGGTAGAGAATTTCCGCATGTACAAACATTACTGGACGAGGACTACATAGAATGTGTCATTCAATCCGCCAGTTTCGCCACGGCCCGACTAACCGAGCAGCGATCGAGTGGCTGTGCCATCTCTGTCCTGGCCTTTTACCAACACTTCGAACACGACACCACATCATCGACGCTCTCGATAGTCCTCTCGTGGGCATAAAAAGGTATACACTGATTTTTTTGAATGCTTACTCTTTTCTTTAGATACTTTGTACGCATCCGGTCGCCTCAACAGCCCCGGATCGTGACCCTTCCACTCCGCACCCCTATGCGTAAGCCCTCAGACGAGGCAATACCCTGTGCAATCCATGACGACAGACGGTGTCACATCTGTACTTAACGACGACAACTCCAGTCTGCAACGCTGCTCGCCAATGTGGCAAATCCACCCCCAATCCCTATTCCAACCGGCCCAGCTCCCTCGAAATCGACATCGGTGCTAATCGCTGTTGTCCACAGAATCCCTACCCTCTCAAGACCATGAATATCCCCGGGGATTCTCTATCGGCCCCCATCTGCGAGCAGGGGAGGGAGTATCGGCCGCAAACTGATGACGTCGACGTATCAGACAACGACAGCAACGATGGGAGATGTCGATGAGGTTGCGACTGCGACCGTGAAGGATGGCTATTGTATGGTGTGAGGAAGGGCTGAGAGGGATGGAGAGCAACCAGGAGAAGTGCAGGACAACGGCAGGATGCGCGCGAGAGGACGGGAGCAACATCGGGATCCCGACGGCCAACGACAATGACGATTAATACACCCTTTTAGGTGCCAATGGAAGACTCGAAGGCGCACAGAATGTACCCAGAAATATGACTGCTTGACCACCGCAACGCCCGCCGCTATCCATCCTCTCCCCGTCCAACATCGGCCCCTCCCATACCAGCCAAAGCACGCATGCACCCCAAATCGGTGTGTCTCCCCTTCTTTTGGTGGGGCATCACGAATATGGGGTGCATTCATCCCGCCGATACTTTCATCGTCGTGCGCTCGCTCTCGTCCCTACGTCCACCATCCGTGCCCTGTATTACACCCTATATCACCAGCACCATCATCGTGGTCTCAGCACCCCCATTTCATACCACGGGGAATGCAGTGGTGAAGCCCGTTTTGTCCAACGAACCCATCGTCGCTGTCAAACGGCCGTCGATGCCCCGCTCTCTTTTCTGTAATACACCAACAGGCTCTCAGTCCTGCACGCTCCCAATGGAGGACGTCGAATACATCTAATACTATGACTGTCCAGCCACCAGAACAACCGATGCTGCCCATCTCGTTCCCATCCTCCCAAGCCAACTAGTGCTCGTATACACACCGAACTCTTACGTCCCCCATTATTTACGTTGGGGATCACAAATACGGGTTATGTTATGCCTGCCGCTATCGTCGCCTATACCCGCCTCGCCCAGTAGTCGAGTGGACTTATTTTTTAGAATTCATCAAACTGATAGTTACCAGCTGAGTGTGAGCAATTTGTAACACTACTATGGTATCAGTATTGTGTTACAGCTTGTGTCTTCACTATCCAGGGTTTCAACATTGTTATAAACGATTTCATTGAACCCGGAAAAAATTTGCTGCATGTGACGTGACCGACCAGGAGGTGTGATTGGTAACACGAGTCTGGTTTATGTACGACGCATTTGGTGACCACTTTCGCGAAACTTTCCTTGACAAAATTTACAGGCAAGGCCATTGCGGTCTCTATATTCACATCCCATTTTTTTTTTCATTTTCTGTCTCTTTGGAGGTGTTTGTTCGAACTTCGTCTCGCGGAATTGCCTTGTCCGTTGCAACTTGCTGCCCTCATCGGAAAATTTGTGCCTCACCAACTAAATCAAGAACATAAAAATGTTGCCCGAGGAAATCGCCCAGTTCTTCAAGGAGCTAGAGTATTCAAGGATCTATCTGTTCGCTCTTTCCTAGCCGCTCGGTACTTATCCCAGATCGCTTTGCAGGAACATTTTGGTACAAATTGCCTCATTTTTCGAAACGTCAAGATTGACACCGGTCATTTCTAGTTGGAGGTTTTATTTAATGTGGGTTTCTTGAGCTTTCGGGTCGTTGCCTCCACCTGACGATTCCATCTTTTCAAGGATTCATCATGGGGTTTTGGTCCAACAGTCTGGTCCTGTCTCTTCTTCCGTTCCACTTTTACTGAAATGTTGGCAGTTTTTTCACAATGCGCGTGTGGGGTCATACGTCCAGTACTTTAATGAAGTATTTGCTCAACTGAGGACGGTTACAGTAACAAACAAAGATGTTCCACTTACTACCATAATTGTGCATTTCTTTTGGTATAGATATGAACTTTCACTGACAATGGGTGAACCTTTTTATGCCACTATGGTATTGGCAGAGTTTGGTGAGGTCGCTTCAATGTGTAGTTTACCTCTGCTGATCTACGCTGTACGGTCCCTAGCATGTTCTGTCGGTATGTACTATTTGCAGTGGTATCCCATTTTCTGATGCTGGATTTCATGCACGGGTCATCAGTAATTATCCACTTGAATCAAAGTCTATATGGTAACGGTATTCATAGCATGAAACTCTCGACCTGGGCTGATCTAACTCGTATGCCAGTGCGTTCGAAACCTCTGACCTTGCCCATTATACCTACAACACTGTCAGGGTTCATCAATAGCCGTGAATGTTTCTTGTTTACTTAAGGTAAGGGTTCTTGTTTACAAGGATCGACAGGGACTCGGGGAGCTATTACTTTGACTAGATGTTCGGCCATCCATATACTCGGTCAAGGAAATGGCACTCGGATTGTTTTACTGATCTTGGGCTTTGTCAGTGCTGTGCCTTCTCAAAGGTTTGATACAAATGCTAGTTAGTACGTCTCGATCGTCTGAGTTTCCATAACAAGATGTAGTCCTAACAAAGTGCATAAGCAGTAAGCCGCTAAGATGGTAAACTCGGTGGTGGTGACCTTGATCTGGAAAAGAGTGACCAACAGCTGGTACGGGCAACATCCAAGTTGGTGAAAGTGCGAAAGAACATTGAAGGTGTGCTTGACTTTGACATTTGTCTTGCCACTCGTAATTTGGGACTAACGACTTGTTTAGTGGTTCAAGGATTTGCTGTTCGACATTGCCAACTGTGTCAGATCTCGCAAGACAATGGCTAATGTTGATGAAGGTCATCATTGGCAGAAAAGTGAACACACAAGACCATCCATGCCTGAAACAACCATGTCTCTAACCAACTGCAATGTGCTCTGATGCAAGTGAAAACACCACCTTACTTTATCACCATTGACCCAATCGTGCAAACTGAAAAATAGCGCAAGTGGAAGGTCCGGCTAGCAGACAGATTCGTTGACCTACACAGATGCAGGGAGAGCAAGAGTTGAGATGAGATGGGATGGGATGGGAGGGATGCGGAGATGCGGAGATGAGGCCGGAGGGAAGGGAAAGGAAGGGGTGTCTGAGACTGCGGAAGGAGAGAGTCAATGAAGGGAAGGCTGTCAATTGAAGGGTCAGACGAGAGACAGGAAGGTCTACAAACAGACAAAGGTTGTTGAAATAAACGGTAATTCTCCAGCCGTTCACTCGGATTTAGCAGGGAACCCTCGCAAACAGGCGAGGGCCTTCGTCGTTCATCTACCTATTTATCTACATGCCATGTACACTAATAGAAGCAATATGATGTAACAAGCAAATCCAAGGAGGAGAGCAATACCGCACTGCTTGACAACCGAAGATCCTGACATTTGACTGCGCTGTGATGCGCGCCACTTGACATCCCAACAGAGGTGACATTCAGGCTCACGGCAGTTGGTTATATTTATTTTATTGGCTCAAAAAATATTATGTATTTTCAAATATTGTCCGAAAGTGTGAAGCATGGCCGGGAAGGGTCATTGTGACTGCTGTGACAAGAAGGCTTTGTCAGTGAACCAATATAGTAATAGATCCTCAGAATGATCAAGCTGAGTGATGCCGATGATGGGTCTCCTCACACGATCACTCGAGATCTCGTGGGACCTCACGAGATCGCGTGAGGCCTCGCGGGCCCGCGCGAGATCTCTTGTTACCTTGCGAGGTCTCATGAGATCTCACATTAAAGTCCAGTAATTCCATTTCTACCGATGCTGATACTTTTATGCTGTCGCTGAAGCGTCAGTACACTGGTAGTAACCAGAATACAAAGGAAAGAGAAACATGAAACATCTCTCCAGTGAAGTAAACGTCTGCATCACATCCAACGAGCATAGGTCCTCCTTGCCCAGCGCATATCGTCGCTGTCCGAATGTCGCTAATCATGGTTGAAGGATATGTTACTTGAACTGAGCACATACATCAGCCAACGAGAACGACCACCAAGCAACGAAAATATTTCTCACCCTGCGATACGCCAAGATGCTGCTTCACCTTTGTCCACCAGCTCCTTCAGACACATGATCACCGACTGTCCTCGCACCTTTGCTCGTCCCACCCGCATCGAGTTTCCCGCCCACCAAGGTGCTGACTTCCCCAGTGCCAGATCTGACACGCCTTGGAGGTGTAAGGTTTTCAGCCGTGGTCAATGTTGAGTTTCTGTCGTGCCAATACAGCTGATGTTTGACGGCCATCGACATGGTGCCTCGACTCTATTCACCACTTCCCATTGCTTGCCCGATGTTCATACATGATGTCGGGCAATATCCCCCCAACGGCGCAGCTTTCGAGACATCGTTGGAGCGCGAAATCATGTACTTGGGGAGCTATCCAAGGAAGGAGAGTAGGGGTGGGTTCGGGCTAAGGAAGGCTTTAGGGCGTGGTGCTGTTTGAAAAACTGGCAGAACTTACCATCCTTGTCGCCGTCTTCTCCCTCACCACCGTCTCTTTCAATACCTCCAACCTGCACCCAGACCTGGCTTGCAGGACGATGATACGTAGTCCTGAAGTAAAAAGAGGCTTCGGAAACCTTGCACATGGATGTGGCAACTCGAGGATTGGATGCGCGCGCGCAGAATGGAACGATATTGGGCTAAGAATGGGTAACTACTTAGGTGTGTTTGTGGTGGATACGAGTAACTTACCATTCTCGACACGTCCGTGGTTATCCTCCCTCCCGTCTCCCTTTGTTCTGACCGTCAAATCCTGGAACTTGCTTGCCGGAGCCGTTGCACGCAAAATTTGGGACTCGAGGCCTGGGGCCTGAGGGGTCGAGATCGGAGGAATTCGATGGCACTTTAAAGCGCTGCCCAATGCTATTGATGATTGTAGATCTCTGGGGAGAGTGAGTACCCTTGAGTGCCGGTGTGGAGTGAGTGAACTTACCCTCTCGTGTTTCCTTCCCATTCCGGTCCAATTCGCCTCTCGTCACTGTCAAGAACAACAAGGATGTCTTGCCCTCCACAAAATGCGCAGTGCTTGTCGTTGTCTCAAGGCAAAATTCGGTCCTTCCACTTGTGAGAACATCTGTAGGAGATTCATACCGGCTACATCGTGCCGGTACTCCCGTTTCCTTTCTATTCTTTCTATTACTTCATCCTTTACTGTACTGCAGGGATCCCGCCTTTCTATTCATTATTCCGCTTTTCTATTACTTATCGCGCCTTAGTCTATTATAGTAATACTCCTTTACTTACAGTATATAAGACCACAAAAGTATGCTACGTAGGCAGAACAACTCTAACAGAGGCTCTTTCATCTGGTCTTTCTTCGTCTGACTTTGTCTACGCTTCGTCAACCCTCTCGTGTGCCGTTACTGCTGACTCACCGTCACAGTACCGTCACATATTTTTGACCTACAAGAACTTCGTTACAACAAAACTCGACCTCGAAAAACAAAAAGCCTTACCGGCAAGGCCTCGTCGATTGGAACCCTCTGGCTTGATCACCCGGATCTCTGCACAACTTCGCCTCGCCACCCCAAAATTCCGACATCTACTAGCTTCTCTCTATCTCTCTAAAAACCTGCTTCATTTTTTTCTCTAATCGCCCTCGTCGTTCCCGAAAATTTTGACTATGGCGCCATTTACCCGTTCGAAAGGGGTTGCTCCAATTCTAGAGCTCCCCCCTCGGGGTAATACAAAAAAGGCATCTGCCGCTTCCGCTGAGTTGCCTCCTGTTCAATCTAAAAATAATGCTGACCTTTTGGGGGATCTGGAGAGCCCCCTTACTAGCATTGCGAGCCTCTGGCCTGACAACAGTGTCAGAGGTTCAGGCCCTATCTCTATTGATGAGAAGGGATTATCTTCCTGGCCTGTGAAGGAGGAGTCCATCGCTTCTGGGGACTTCGACCTTCCTGGCCAATATGGCGGTCGCGATAATGCGAATGAGCTGACCTCCGCGAGTTTTGAAACCGCGCTTGAACTGGATCTTCTGGATTTGAAAGATGATTCCGTAGTTCTCCATCCTAACGATATTAAGGGATGGGAGACAGTAGGGAAGAAGAAGGGTAGACGTACCCCTTCCCCAGACCCCAGTTTGAACTTGGCTGGGTTTGTTGCTAGCACGAATAATAGATTTGACGTTTTATCTGAGTCAGATTCAGATGAGAAAAAGGTTGCTATTGATAATACAGTGAAATTCGTTCACAACGTACATCAGAAGCATTTTGAGAAACAATTTCTCAATATTCCAAAGCAAGTCCGATTAGAGTGTGAGGCTGCCAAAGAAGCAGCTCGACTTGAGGCCTTGGCTCAAAAATTAGGTACTGAAAAGAGTTCAGTCCATGATTCTGAGGATGGCTATGAGACAGACGTACCTGTGGATAAGCCCTTTGTAAATAAGGGAAAGGTCCGTGACTTTCGAGATACAGGTATTCCGGGGATCAACAATGAGGAGTTGGATCCCGAGAATCAACGTCGTGCCTTGGAAAGTTTTGGTTTTCTAAAAGGGGAGGATCCTGAAATGCAAAAGGCGATCTATGAAGGGATTGTCAGCGCATGGAAGACTTTTAAGCAGAAGACTTCTGGATCTGAACCTCCAGTAGGAGGACCCTCCAATGCAGGCACTGCGAAACCAAAATCCAAGAAGGTGGAAATAGTCGAGGAGACTTACGGTGAAGAGGCTCTTTCCGACAGAGAGCAACCGTATGTCAAGCCTGAGCCTCAGACTGAGTCTGAACATTCAAACATTGATCAAGGCGGTATCCGCAATTCTTCTGCCAATGTTGGCGGAGAGATTTCGGGCCATGGTGAAAAAGTCACCTTTACCCCTCCAGTTACAAGCACTCTGAAACCAAAACCTACAAAGACGGTTAGGATCTTCGAGGAAAAAGATAGCAAAGAGACGCTTGACTCAACTATGGGCACCAATAATGGCAAATCCAAGTCGTCAAGCCCTTCGCTATTGAAGGCTGGTAATTCTGGTGGTATACGAGGATGTTCACCTATGTCTGGATTAAATGTGCCAGGTAATCCACATATTGACTTACAAAACATGATAGATGTCTCTTGCAATGCTATGCATAGCAATAAATATCGTGAGACACCTAATGTTCGTACTGGTCCTGCATTTGCGGCAGATCAGGTAGCCCCCAATAGTTACCTAGGCAAGGTGCTAAAGAAATCCGACTCAGGAAGTGGTGCTGGCTTACCTCCAGATGATCCTGGTGACTCCAGCTCAGAGTCATCTTCTTCGTCTTCATCAGATGATGAGTCTAGGGGATCTGACTCAGACTCCAAACGACGACGAAAGAAAAAGAAGCATCATAAGAAGAAATCTTCATGTCGTCAATCTCGTGAACGTTCCTCACCTTGGGAGAAGCCCATTCCTCCTTCTACCTATAATGGCAGTGATGACCTGAAGAAGGTAGCTCGTTTTATCCAGGAATGCGAACAATATCTTAAGATGGCGAAAGTGGCGGATGAGGATAAAGTCTTTCGCATCTCTCGGTATCTTGAAGGCCCTGCTCGAGACTTCTATGACCAAAGTGTTAGTATGAATTACAATGAATGGAACATAGACACCTTTTTCTGGGAATTGTTCAACTATTGTTTCCCTCGTGATTATCGTGCTAAAGTTCGTCGAAGAATTAAGCAGTGTTTCCAAGGAGAGAGGGATGTACGAGCCTATGCCCATGAGCTAAAAGGGCATTACCATATGCTTGGCAACGAATCAGAGAGAACTCAAGTCTTACGCTTGTGGTACGGACTGAGACGGGACCTTCGGCAGGAGTTGAGTGCCTGTTACTATGATGAAGAGGTTAACACTTGGGAAGAAATCATTGATATGGCAGAAATCCTTGACATTTCTCATAAGAAAAACGGTGCGAAGGCTCATGGCGACTACGAGCACAATCGTCGTGCTAATAATCGTAATACAAATGAGACTACTGAACGTAATAAATGGAATGACATACCTAGATCAAAACAGGATCATAGCCCCAAGCCTGCACATCAAAGCTTCAACGATGAGCTGCGAGAACTGTCAGGTGTTCCTCGTAAAGGTCCCATTCGTAACTGGGAAAAACCTACAAAGGAAAAGAAGGGCCCGTGGCGTGAAAACCGTCTCAATAAGAAACAAAGGGATGAATACCTGGTGGAAGGGAAGTGTTTCCGTTGTGGAAAGATGGGACATATGTCTCGTCATTGTCCCGATGGTAACACTATTGCTTCTGGGTCTAAGTCGGGTCCTCCTGGACATCGCAAACCCCCACCAATGTCTTCAGCGAGCATTCAGCTCAAGCTCAAGGAAGCTGACCGTTTATCGAAAGTGGCGGAGAGTTCAACTAGCTTTCAGCTAAACAATATTGGATTGGAATTGGCAGATGCGGAGGGCGACTCACCCCCCTCATCCTCTTGGACATCCAGCGAGGCTGAGCAATGGCTCAACCAACCTATGGGCGATATGCTTGAGGAATGGTGGACCTGGCGCATGAATTCTGTCTCCAACTGGCCAGATTCACTTGCGTTGGATAAGTCCAAGGGAACGGAGGGCGGGAATACAAATCGGTTTACAATGTACCGTACGAAAGGCATGAAATATGTTCTCTTTGACTTGTTGCGTGAGGAGCAAGATGAGATCTTGGTCCCGGCGGACATTGTTCAATACGGCGACATGGTCTCTTGGTATAAATCTCACCTTGTAGATGCATATGGTATTCCCTACGTGGAACAGCCCCATCCTTTAGCCAAGGATCTCATGGCTTCTTTCATTGAAGAATATCTGGAAGACGGTTTTAATGATGAATTTCGCAAGGTAGCAAAGAGATTTACTGTATCCTACAAGACAGCCAATGTCTTCCGTGTACGAGATCGTGTGCTCGGCCACGAATTCCGCCTGCCACGATCCACAGCTTCACACCCAAAGTTCAAGTTGTACAATTGGTGGTTGTCCCGTGTACAGTGTTGGGAACAGAGACAAGCACGTATCAATTGCTGGGCAGGATCAAAAGTGGGACTCGCTGGCATGGAGGGCGAGTATGTAGGAGATTCCACCCGAGTAGAATCCCACAAAAGTCAGTTTGAAGAATTGTACATTGGTCATGTGGGGTACAAATGGGATAGATTACCCGCCATACAACGTAACACGGGAATTCCTCGTGATTTCACGTGGCTAGTCCCAAGGCCGGTGGTCGTTGAAATCCTCATTGAGGGCCATAAGGCCCATGCTCTCATTGATTCGGGTTCTTTATCGGACTTCATGTCCACGACATTAGCTGACCAGTTACACTTGAAGAAAATTGAACTGGAGAAACCAATTTCGTTACACCTGGTGGTTCAAGGATCACGCTCGAAAATTAATCACGGAGTGAAGCCTAGATTCGAGTACCAAGGGATTGATGAACAACGGTACTTTGATATTGCGAATCTCGGTAATTACGACGTGATTCTCGGGACCCCATTTCTATTTCAGCATAAAGTCACTGTGGGATTAAATGAGAATATTGTCCACATCGGAAGTGAAGAAAGTGTACCGATTGAAGGCTCCAACGTCAGTGAGCTGGCCTCTCGTTCTGTTGAGTTAGCTGAGGAGGCAATTGCGGACGTTCGGAATATTATCATTGATTCCGCTCGTGCCCATGGCCTATTCGAAGATGCCGCAAAGGCCCCATTACCTCCTTTAAGGGCTATTAATCATGAGATTCCTTTGATTGATGATTCGAAACGTACCATTGGTGACCGTCGAAGTGCCCTGAGCCGTTGCTTGGACAGTGGGTTCAAAAGAAAAAAGATTACTTGTCGACAGGACGCTGGAAGATAACCACAGCTCGAAATACTGTCCCTATGCTGTGCATATTCAAACCCAATAAACCAAAGAGTATGCCAGAACTACGCACCGTATTTGATTTACATGAACGAAACGCAAATACTCGTAAGATGGTGGCACCGTTAGCCTCGATTGATGGGATTCTCAGACGGGTCGCCAGTCGCCGTTTTCGATCCTTGTTTGACTTGCAGGCAGCGTATGAACAGATACATGTGGTAACAGAACACTTGGGTCGAACTGCAGTAACCACGCCTGATGGAAATATGATTAGCCTCGTAATGCAGCAAGGTGATTGCAACGCACCTGCTACGTGTCAGGCTCTGATGAATCACCTGTTTTCCCCGTACATTGGTGTATTCATGGACGTATATCTTGACGATATAATTGTGTACTCAGACACTATAGAAGAACATGCGAAGCATTGTGAACTTATATTTGAAATCTTACAGGAGCAACGACTTTACCTGAGTGAAAAGAAATGCCAAATTTTGGCTAAGGAACTATACATCCTTGGCCATATTGTTGACGACGACGGTATTAAAATGGATCCCTCGAAGGTTGATACCGTCTTGAATTGGAAGGTCCCGACCAATCGTGAACTATTGAGTGGTTTCCTCGGTTCAGTTGGATACCTTGTGGACAATATCGACCGTGTACGAGTACCAATGGGCGTGTTGCATACGTTGACCGGAGCTACTGTTCCTTGGAACTGGACAGAGACTCATCAGCGAGCTTTTGAACAAGTTAAAGAGTACGTACATCGTTGGCGGGAGCATCACCGTGTCCCGCTGGATTATTCGAAAGAAGCTTCAACAATAAATGTTGTGACCGATGCCAGCAGTACTGGGATAGCAGGTGTCGTCAGTCAAGGCGACGATTGGAAAGATGCCAAGGTAGCGGCATTCTTCTCTGCAAAGTTGAACTCAGCCCAACAGAACTACCCCGTACACGAACAGGAGATGTTCGCGGGGGTTGAGACGATGCGGCGGCATCGAGACATCTTGTTAGGTTGTCACTTTAAGTGGTACATGGACCACAAGGGTTTGATCCACCTCTTAAAGCAGCGGAACCTGTCTGGCCGACAAGCTCATTGGATGGAATTGTTGTCTGACTTCGACTTTGAGATAATATACGTTCCGGGCATGGAGAATATACTCACTGATTCTCTATCTCGTCTATACTCAAACGAGCCTCCTGGAACTGTCCGCGCACCCTCTGAATATCCTCAGCATGATGAAGATCATCCTGCTATGGATCCAGCTGAGGCCGAGGTGACCATGCCTGTCTTCACTGGTCTGGAAGCTAACGCGATGATGCTGACGCGTATGGGGTCTGGGGCGAAGCCGAAATGGTCCCTAAAACCGAAAATACGAACCAACGAATCGTCCACGGCATTTGCAAAGCGAATGGCCAAGAAAAGATTTGTATTGCACGGCCCTAAGGCGTCTTCAGAAGCTGAGAGTGACAGTGGTTCTCCATTGTGGAACAATGGGTCGGACCTAGGAAGAAGCAACGTCCCGTCGTGGAACAACGGGGATGAGCTTTACATGGAGGGCGAGTCTGCCCCCAGCTTGTCGACGTTGAACATTGATGAAGACAGGGATGGTGCACTGCCACGATCACAATGTGTCCCGGTTGTCGATCCAGAATTGCCGGAAGAGCATCGAGATCCAATCGAAAACCCGGCTATACCGGATTCGGAGTTGCCGGCGGCGACAGCTATGCCGGACCCTGACATGACTTTGAAGAGTTCTTCTCTTTCTTCGCTTACAGGCCTCGTTTCCACTCGATTATTGGGCTTCGATCTCTTGCCTGTGATCCGAAATCACATCTCTGGCGATACGGTGCTGTCCAAAGTCCTGGCTGAGCCAACTCACTTCAAGAACTTTTCTGTGAACGATGGCTTAGTGTATCTGCGCGAGGACGGTCGGAAACTCCTGTGCATACCTGAGAACATTCGCGTACGTGAACGCGACCTGCGGGAGATCATAATCAGTGAAGCTCATTCATTGGTTGTGCATCTCGGTTCAACAAAGACGTTGGCTTACTTGAGAGACCACGTCTGGTGGAAAAGTATCGCGAGGGATACTTGATCATATTGTGAGTCCTGCTCGACCTGTAAACGGAGCAAGCCCACTAATCAGAAGCCGTTTGGTCTTTTGAACCCATTGAAGGTCCCCACCTTTCCTTGGGAGTCAATGGGATTTGATTTTGTTGGCCCTCTTCCGGAATCTGTGAATAGAGACGGGTCGTTCAACTCGATTTCGGTCTTTATTGATCTTTTGACTGGCATGGTTCATCTGGTACCCACCAGAACTAACTATATGTGATGGTACTGTGACAGTGAGTCGGCAGTAATGGCACACGAGAGGGTTGACGAAGCGTAGACAAAGTCAGACGAAGAAAGACCAGATGAAAGAACCTCTGTTAGAGTTGTTCTGCCTATGTAGCATACTTTTGTGGTCTTATATACTGTAAGTAAAGGAGTATTACTATAATAGACTAAGGCGCGATAAGTAATAGAAAAGCGGAATAATGAATAGAAAGGCGGGATCCCTGCAGTACAGTAAAGGATGAAGTAATAGAAAGAATAGAAAGGAAACGGGAGTACCGGCACGACGTAGCCGGTATGAATCTCCTACATACGCCCTCCGATGCTTTCCAAGAAAGCATCCTAAGTTTAAGCTTCATCAAGGCCTAGGCGGCGTCGCCATCCGTAGCCGGTGCGTCTGTCTCCATCGCGTTGCTGGCAGGTAGTGCGTCGTTCGGGATGGCGTTGCTGGTAGAACTCTCCTCTGGAGCGGGGGAGAAAGTTGGTTTCACGACGCGAAGGGAATAACTCGTGTTGAGGCCCCAGTCGTCGCGTTTGGCGCAGTTCTGCTGTCGCTCTCTCTTGCCTTGAGCCACGCGGTCCTTGCGACGTTGAGCAGCTGAAGCCTCCTCCCATACGGCACGATTGGTGGTCTTGAACTCCTGCTGAGTGAGGACACGCCCTCCAGGCATTGGTGGTGTGCCGTCTCTGCTCCCTTGACTCTCGGCCTTCCTCTTGAGTGGCAAGGGTGGAAAAATCTCATCGATTGTCACGCGAATATCCGTGATCGTCTCGACGGTGGATCCTCGTTGTACTGGGAATGCGCTGGGTGCAGCCTCCTCCTCGTTCCATGCGGCTGCGAAGACCTTGTACCCTGCGGGCTCGACCCAACCCGAAGGTATGTCTCCTTTCGCTAGATGATTCGCATGCTTGATGTAGAGGATCACTTGTTCGTGGTGGAAGCCTATCGGCTTCTTGCTGGTCTTCTGGATCGACAACCGGGACACGTTGTGATCGTGGCAGTGCACCATCCCTGTCTTCGTCAATGTTCAACGTCGATGAGCTGGGGGCAGACTCGCCCTCCATGTAAAGCTCATCCCCGTTGTTCCACGACGGGACGTTGCTTCTTCCTAGGTCCGACCCATTGTTCCACAATGGAGAACCACTGTCACTCTCAGCTTCTGAAGACGCCTTAGGGCCGTGCAATACAAATCTTTTCTTGGCCATTCGCTTTGCAAATGCCGTGGACGATTCGTTGGTTCGTATTTTCGGTTTTAGGGACCATTTCGGCTTCGCCCCAGACCCCATACGCGTCAGCATCATCGCGTTAGCTTCCAGACCAGTGAAGACAGGCATGGTCACCTCGGCCTCAGCTGGATCCATAGCAGGATGATCTTCATCATGCTGAGGATATTCAGAGGGTGCGCGGACAGTTCCAGGAGGCTCGTTTGAGTATAGACGAGATAGAGAATCAGTGAGTATATTCTCCATGCCCGGAACGTATATTATCTCAAAGTCGAAGTCAGACAACAATTCCATCCAATGAGCTTGTCGGCCAGACAGGTTCCGCTGCTTTAAGAGGTGGATCAAACCCTTGTGGTCCATGTACCACTTAAAGTGACAACCTAACAAGATGTCTCGATGCCGCCGCATCGTCTCAACCCCCGCGAACATCTCCTGTTCGTGTACGGGGTAGTTCTGTTGGGCTGAGTTCAACTTTGCAGAGAAGAATGCCGCTACCTTGGCATCTTTCCAATCGTCGCCTTGACTGACGACACCTGCTATCCCAGTACTGCTGGCATCGGTCACAACATTTATTGTTGAAGCTTCTTTCGAATAATCCAGCGGGACACGGTGATGCTCCCGCCAACGATGTACGTACTCTTTAACTTGTTCAAAAGCTCGCTGATGAGTCTCTGTCCAGTTCCAAGGAACAGTAGCTCCGGTCAACGTATGCAACACGCCCATTGGTACTCGTACACGGTCGATATTGTCCACAAGGTATCCAACTGAACCGAGGAAACCACTCAATAGTTCACGATTGGTCGGGACCTTCCAATTCAAGACGGTATCAACCTTCGAGGGATCCATTTTAATACCGTCGTCGTCAACAATATGGCCAAGGATGTATAGTTCCTTAGCCAAAATTTGGCATTTCTTTTCACTCAGGTAAAGTCGTTGCTCCTGTAAGATTTCAAATATAAGTTCACAATGCTTCGCATGTTCTTCTATAGTGTCTGAGTACACAATTATATCGTCAAGATATACGTCCATGAATACACCAATGTACGGGGAAAACAGGTGATTCATCAGAGCCTGACACGTAGCAGGTGCGTTGCAATCACCTTGCTGCATTACGAGGCTAATCATATTTCCATCAGGCGTGGTTACTGCAGTTCGACCCAAGTGTTCTGTTACCACATGTATCTGTTCATACGCTGCCTGCAAGTCAAACAAGGATCGAAAACGGCGACTGGCGACCCGTCTGAGAATCCCATCAATCGAGGCTAACGGTGCCACCATCTTACGAGTATTTGCGTTTCGTTCATGTAAATCAAATACGGTGCGTAGTTCTGGCATACTCTTTGGTTTATTGGGTTTGAATATGCACAGCATAGGGACAGTATTTCGAGCTGTGGTTATCTTCCAGCGTCCTGTCGACAAGTAATCTTTTTTCTTTTGAACCCACTGTCCAAGCAACGGCTCAGGGCACTTCGACGGTCACCAATGGTACGTTTCGAATCATCAATCAAAGGAATCTCATGATTAATAGCCCTTAAAGGAGGTAATGGGGCCTTTGCGGCATCTTCGAATAGGCCATGGGCACGAGCGGAATCAATGATAATATTCCGAACGTCCGCAATTGCCTCCTCAGCTAACTCAACAGAACGAGAGGCCAGCTCACTGACGTTGGAGCCTTCAATCGGTACACTTTCTTCACTTCCGATGTGGACAATATTCTCATTTAATCCCACAGTGACTTTATGCTGAAATAGAAATGGGGTCCCGAGAATCACGTCGTAATTACCGAGATTCGCAATATCAAAGTACCGTTGTTCATCAATCCCTTGGTACTCGAATCTAGGCTTCACTCCGTGATTAATTTTCGAGCGTGATCCTTGAACCACCAGGTGTAACGAAATTGGTTTCTCCAGTTCAATTTTCTTCAAGTGTAACTGGTCAGCTAATGTCGTGGACATGAAGTCCGATAAAGAACCCGAATCAATGAGAGCATGGGCCTTATGGCCCTCAATGAGGATTTCAACGACCACCGGCCTTGGGACTAGCCACGTGAAATCACGAGGAATTCCCGTGTTACGTTGTATGGCGGGTAATCTATCCCATTTGTACCCCACATGACCAATGTACAATTCTTCAAACTGACTTTTGTGGGATTCTACTCGGGTGGAATCTCCTACATACTCGCCCTCCATGCCAGCGAGTCCCACTTTTGATCCTGCCCAGCAATTGATACGTGCTTGTCTCTGTTCCCAACACTGTACACGGGACAACCACCAATTGTACAACTTGAACTTTGGGTGTGAAGCTGTGGATCGTGGCAGGCGGAATTCGTGGCCGAGCACACGATCTCGTACACGGAAGACATTGGCTGTCTTGTAGGATACAGTAAATCTCTTTGCTACCTTGCGAAATTCATCATTAAAACCGTCTTCCAGATATTCTTCAATGAAAGAAGCCATGAGATCCTTGGCTAAAGGATGGGGCTGTTCCACGTAGGGAATACCATATGCATCTACAAGGTGAGATTTATACCAAGAGACCATGTCGCCGTATTGAACAATGTCCGCCGGGACCAAGATCTCATCTTGCTCCTCACGCAACAAGTCAAAGAGAACATATTTCATGCCTTTCGTACGGTACATTGTAAACCGATTTGTATTCCCGCCCTCCGTTCCCTTGGACTTATCCAACGCAAGTGAATCTGGCCAGTTGGAGACAGAATTCATGCGCCAGGTCCACCATTCCTCAAGCATATCGCCCATAGGTTGGTTGAGCCATTGCTCAGCCTCGCTGGATGTCCAAGAGGATGAGGGGGGTGAGTCGCCCTCCGCATCTGCCAATTCCAATCCAATATTGTTTAGCTGAAAGCTAGTTGAACTCTCCGCCACTTTCGATAAACGGTCAGCTTCCTTGAGCTTGAGCTGAATGCTCGCTGAAGACATTGGTGGGGGTTTGCGATGTCCAGGAGGACCCGACTTAGACCCAGAAGCAATAGTGTTACCATCGGGACAATGACGAGACATATGTCCCATCTTTCCACAACGGAAACACTTCCCTTCCACCAGGTATTCATCCCTTTGTTTCTTATTGAGACGGTTTTCACGCCACGGGCCCTTCTTTTCCTTTGTAGGTTTTTCCCAGTTACGAATGGGACCTTTACGAGGAACACCTGACAGTTCTCGCAGCTCATCGTTGAAGCTTTGATGTGCAGGCTTGGGGCTATGATCCTGTTTTGATCTAGGTATGTCATTCCATTTATTACGTTCAGTAGTCTCATTTGTATTACGATTATTAGCACGACGATTGTGCTCGTAGTCGCCATGAGCCTTCGCACCGTTTTTCTTATGAGAAATGTCAAGGATTTCTGCCATATCAATGATTTCTTCCCAAGTGTTAACCTCTTCATCATAGTAACAGGCACTCAACTCCTGCCGAAGGTCCCGTCTCAGTCCGTACCACAAGCGTAAGACTTGAGTTCTCTCTGATTCGTTGCCAAGCATATGGTAATGCCCTTTTAGCTCATGGGCATAGGCTCGTACATCCCTCTCTCCTTGGAAACACTGCTTAATTCTTCGACGAACTTTAGCACGATAATCACGAGGGAAACAATAGTTGAACAATTCCCAGAAAAAGGTGTCTATGTTCCATTCATTGTAATTCATACTAACACTTTGGTCATAGAAGTCTCGAGCAGGGCCTTCAAGATACCGAGAGATGCGAAAGACTTTATCCTCATCCGCCACTTTCGCCATCTTAAGATATTGTTCGCATTCCTGGATAAAACGAGCTACCTTCTTCAGGTCATCACTGCCATTATAGGTAGAAGGAGGAATGGGCTTCTCCCAAGGTGAGGAACGTTCACGAGATTGACGACATGAAGATTTCTTCTTATGATGCTTCTTTTTCTTTCGTCGTCGTTTGGAGTCTGAGTCAGATCCCCTAGACTCATCATCTGATGAAGACGAAGAAGATGACTCTGAGCTGGAGTCACCAGGATCATCTGGAGGTAAGCCAGCACCACTTCCTGAGTCGGATTTCTTTAGCACCTTGCCTAGGTAACTATTGGGGGCTACCTGATCTGCCGCAAATGCAGGACCAGTACGAACATTAGGTGTCTCACGATATTTATTGCTATGCATAGCATTGCGAGAGACATCTATCATGTTTTGTAAGTCAATATGTGGATTACCTGGCACATTTAATCCAGACATAGGTGAACATCCTCGTATACCACCAGAATTACCAGCCTTCAATAGCGAAGGGCTTGACGACTTGGATTTGCCATTATTGGTGCCCATAGTTGAGTCAAGCGTCTCTTTGCTATCTTTTTCCTCGAAGATCCTAACCGTCTTTGTAGGTTTTGGTTTCAGAGTGCTTGTAACTGGAGGGGTAAAGGTGACTTTTTCACCATGGCCCGAAATCTCTCCGCCAACATTGGCAGAAGAATTGCGGATACCGCCTTGATCAATGTTTGAATGTTCAGACTCAGTCTGAGGCTCAGGCTTGACATACGGTTGCTCTCTGTCGGAAAGAGCCTCTTCACCGTAAGTCTCCTCGACTATTTCCACCTTCTTGGATTTTGGTTTCGCAGTGCCTGCATTGGAGGGTCCTCCTACTGGAGGTTCAGATCCAGAAGTCTTCTGCTTAAAAGTCTTCCATGCGCTGACAATCCCTTCATAGATCGCCTTTTGCATTTCAGGATCCTCCCCTTTTAGAAAACCAAAACTTTCCAAGGCACGACGTTGATTCTCGGGATCCAACTCCTCATTGTTGATCCCCGGAATACCTGTATCTCGAAAGTCACGGACCTTTCCCTTATTTACAAAGGGCTTATCCACAGGTACGTCTGTCTCATAGCCATCCTCAGAATCATGGACTGAACTCTTTTCAGTACCTAATTTTTGAGCCAAGGCCTCAAGTCGAGCTGCTTCTTTGGCAGCCTCACACTCTAATCGGACTTGCTTTGGAATATTGAGAAATTGTTTCTCAAAATGCTTCTGATGTACGTTGTGAACGAATTTCACTGTATTATCAATAGCAACCTTTTTCTCATCTGAATCTGACTCAGATAAAACGTCAAATCTATTATTCGTGCTAGCAACAAACCCAGCCAAGTTCAAACTGGGGTCTGGGGAAGGGGTACGTCTACCCTTCTTCTTCCCTACTGTCTCCCATCCCTTAATATCGTTAGGATGGAGAACTACGGAATCATCTTTCAAATCCAGAAGATCCAGTTCAAGCGCGGTTTCAAAACTCGCGGAGGTCAGCTCATTCGCATTATCGCGACCGCCATATTGGCCAGGAAGGTCGAAGTCCCCAGAAGCGATGGACTCCTCCTTCACAGGCCAGGAAGATAATCCCTTCTCATCAATAGAGATAGGGCCTGAACCTCTGACACTGTTGTCAGGCCAGAGGCTCGCAATGCTAGTAAGGGGGCTCTCCAGATCCCCCAAAAGGTCAGCATTATTTTTAGATTGAACAGGAGGCAACTCAGCGGAAGCGGCAGATGCCTTTTTTGTATTACCCCGAGGGGGGAGCTCTAGAATTGGAGCAACCCCTTTCGAACGGGTAAATGGCGCCATAGTCAAAATTTTCGGGAACGACGAGGGCGATTAGAGAAAAAAATGAAGCAGGTTTTTAGAGAGATAGAGAGAAGCTAGTAGATGTCGGAATTTTGGGGTGGCGAGGCGAAGTTGTGCAGAGATCCGGGTGATCAAGCCAGAGGGTTCCAATCGACGAGGCCTTGCCGGTAAGGCTTTTTGTTTTTCGAGGTCGAGTTTTGTTGTAACGAAGTTCTTGTAGGTCAAAAATATGTGACGGTACTGTGACGGTGAGTCAGCAGTAACGGCACACGAGAGGGTTGACGAAGCGTAGACAAAGTCAGACGAAGAAAGACCAGATGAAAGAACCTCTGTTAGAGTTGTTCTGCCTACGTAGCATACTTTTGTGGTCTTATATACTGTAAGTAAAGGAGTATTACTATAATAGACTAAGGCGCGATAAGTAATAGAAAAGCAGAATAATGAATAGAAAGGCGGGATCCCTGCAGTACAGTAAAGGATGAAGTAATAGAAAGAATAGAAAGGAAACGGGAGTACCGGCACGACTTTGAAGAGTTCTTCTCTTTCTTCGCTTACAGGCCTCGTTTCCACTCGATTATTGGGCTTCGATCTCTTGCCTGTGATCCGAAATCACATCTCTGGCGATACGGTGCTGTCCAAAGTCCTGGCTGAGCCAACTCACTTCAAGAACTTTTCTGTGAATGATGGCTTAGTGTATCTGCGCGAGGACGGTCGGAAACTCCTGTGCATACCTGAGAACATTCGCGTACGTGAACGCGACCTGCAGGAGATCATAATCAGTGAAGCTCATTCATTGGTTGCGCATCTCGGTTCAACAAAGACGTTGGCTTACTTGAGAGACCATGTCTGGTGGAAAAGTATCGCGAGGGATACTTGATCATATTGTGAGTCCTGCTCGACCTGTAAACAGAGCAAGCCCACTAATCAGAAGCCGTTTGGTCTTTTGAACCCATTGAAGGTCCCCACGTTTCCTTGGGAGTCAATGGGATTTGATTTTGTTGGCCCTCTTCCGGAATCTGCGAATAGAGACAGGTCGTTCAACTCGATTTCGGTCTTTATTGATCTTTTGACTGGCATGGTTCATCTGGTACCCTCCAGAACTAACTACAAGGCCCTGGAGGTGGCTGAGCTCATATTCTCAGAAGTGTATAAACACCATGGTTTACCTAAAAACATTGTGTCTGACCACGACGTGATCTTCACCAGTAACTTCTGGTCCGATCTCCATAAATTGATTGGTGTCAATCTTCGAATGTCGAGTGCGTATCACCCCGAGTCTGATGGCTTGACTGAACGCGCGAACAGGACGATAACCCAAATGATTAGGAATTGTATCTCTCCAGATCAGAAGGACTGGGTCTCAAGACTCCCTGCAATCGAGTTCGCAATCAATAGCGCTCGATCGGACTCTACTGGATACTCCCCCTTCTTTCTGAATACGGGTCGACTTCCTCGTTCGATGATTTGGAACTCACCCACAGATAGCGAATTCCCTGGCATCCGTGAGTTTGCCGAGACCGTTAAAACTGCACTTATGGCAGCTCATGATAGCATATTGACTGCACGTGTCAAGCAAACACGCGATGCAAACAGGCATCGTCGCGTGTCCCCGCTAGCAAAGGGTGACCTGGTTTACTTGTCAACGAAAAATATCTCCCTGCCGAAGGGCTTGGCTCATAAACTCGCACCGAAGTATATTGGCCCCTACCTGATTTCAAGAGATTTCGGCAATAATTCTTACGAAATCGAGTTGCCTGAAGATCTCAAATGTCGTGGCATTCATAACGTGTTCCATGCGTCGCTATTGCGCGTGCATATTCCAAACGATGATAGACTCTTCCCAGGATGGTTAGGTTCTCAAATTGGTCTAACCGAGCCCCTTGAAAAGGAATGGAAGGTCTCAAACGTACTCTCTCATGTTGGAAAGGGCGAGCGAGCTATCTTCCAAGTGGAATGGGCCTCAGGAGATCGAACTTGGCTACCGTACACCGATGCTGAAGGTCTGGCCACGCTACAGGACTACTTTGATGTACTCGGCATCACAAAAATTTCTGAATTGAAGGAGGGTGCAGGCTCGTCAGATGATGAGCCTGGGTTTTTCCTAGGGGCCATTGATATTGAATGTGGCCCCAATGTTTCGGAACAGAGGAAGGGGAGGAAGAAAATTTCATCGGATATTCAGGTTGGGGAGGGACCCTCGGGTCTTAAGAAGGATGAGACTTCGACAAGCTATTTCACCGACCACTGCATCTCTGCGCTTCCCTGTCCATCACCCATCCATCAGGACCTCAACGACATCCACTTTCAGCTTGATTCCCTCAGAACAAGCCACTTATCCCCATGAAGTTTGACTAAAGCCGTTGACGACCTCGATTCCTCGCTGTACACCCTCCACATCTCTATCCACAATAAACTCTATGCCTCCCCTCCCAGTACTGACGAACTTCATCCGCTCGGGCCCGTATTTCATCGCACTGAAGACCAGCAAGAAGCCGATAGGCTTCCACCACGAACAAGTGATCCTCTACATCAAGCATGCGAATCATCTAGCGAAAGGAGACATACCTTCGGGTTGGGTCGAGCCCGCAGGGTACAAGGTCTTCGCAGCCGCATGGAACGAGGAGGAGGCTGCACCCAGCGCATTCCCAGTACAACAAGGATCCACCGTCGAGACGATCACGGATATTCGCGTGACAATCGACGAGATTTTTCCACCCTTGCCACTCAAGAGGAAGGCCGAGAGTCAAGGGAGCAGAGACGGCACACCACCAATGCCTGGAGGGCGTGTCCTCACTCAGCAGGAGTTCGAGACCACCAATCGCGCCGTATGGGAGGAGGCTTCAGCTGCTCAACATCGCAAGGACCGCGTGGCTCAAGGCAAGAGAGAGCGACAGCAGAACTGCGCCAAACGCGACGACTGGGGCCTCAACGCGAGTTATTCCCTTCGCGTCGTGAAACCAACTTTCTCCCCCGCTCCAGAGGAGAGTTCTACCAGCAACGCCATCCCGAACGACGCACTACCTGCCAGCAACGCGATGGAGACAGACGCACCGGCTACGGATGGCGACGCCGCCTAGGCCTTGACGAAGCTTAAACTTAGGATGCTTTCTTGGAAAGCATCGGAGGGCGTATGTAGGAGATTCATACCGGCTACGTCGTGCCGGTACTCCCGTTTCCTTTCTATTCTTTCTATTACTTCATCCTTTACTGTACTGCAGGGATCCCGCCTTTCTATTCATTATTCTGCTTTTCTATTACTTATCGCGCCTTAGTCTATTATAGTAATACTCCTTTACTTACAGTATATAAGACCACAAAAGTATGCTACGTAGGCAGAACAACTCTAACAGAGGTTCTTTCATCTGGTCTTTCTTCGTCTGACTTCGTCTACGCTTCGTCAACCCTCTCGTGTGCCGTTACTGCCGACTCACCGTCACAGTACCGTCACAACATCACGTCTGCAGCGCAGGTCTGAGCTTGAAGATATCTAGACAATGCACCCAAGCAGAATAACGATTGGCCGGCACTCGGTTTTTGGTCTACATCTATTGAACGACTTGATCGTTGAGTCAGGTCTACGAGACGGTGTTGTCGATAGTAGTGGGGACTGGGAAACGAACGTGCTGGTCTTTCGGACCGATTCCGACCTAAGCACTCAGAAGGCACCAAGATGATTGAGTGGGTATTCGCAACAGTATTAGAACAGTATAGGAATATGTTTAGGCAGCCAGGATATCAATGTTTTGTGACTCGAAGTTCGGAAGTTCGAACAGAAATTTTTGAACTTTGAAGTGCCCGCTTCTGCGCAGGCATCAGCGGACGAAATTCAGTCCTCTCTCTTACTTTATCGAGTCGAAGAAGAAATGCAGCACTGCCAGATTTTGTTCTATATATTCGTTCAGCATTGCATTCACGGCCTCACCTAGTCTTCCTCCTGAAATGATTGGATCGGGGCCGTGGGCAGTTGAATTGCATCGGGGTGTACATCGGTGCTTGGTGAGACATTGGCAGGCAGTGATGTACCATGACACTATTTTTGGAGGTCATTAGGAAACCTAAGAAAAAGTTGCCTGCGATATTGAGACTGTAAAGTACTCGAACGGATTCTAGAGGCCCCGACAATAATGAACTAGGTTCAGTCTACCCTGCAAAGTCCGTCTTTGTCCCACCTATCACTGCCAACTCCCGCTGCTACGATAAACATGTCCTTTGGATCATACCTCCCTTTGATATCTTCCAGACGCGGATAATTGGGTCCAAAGAACGTGGTTTTGAAGTCCTCTTCCAAAGTATCACCCTCATTAGAGTATGCGGCGCCAGGTGATCCAGCGATCTGTTCAAGGATAGGCAGCTGGGAGTCCTTGAATGCGTTTCGAATGGAGGAAACATCTGACAGTGACGTGGAGTCGTCCCAAGGGTTGATAAGGACAATCTAAAACAAAGTTATATCGGGTGTATCAAGGACAGACAAATTTTCGTACATGTGTCTTCGCTGTTCGCCATGCAGGATGAATAGCAGAGTCAATGTATGCATTTTCTGATACCTTTCCTGTAATTTTTTGTTAAGTGAGTACAAAGAACTTCTTGTGCGACTATACAGTTCCTACCTCCCGCAACTAAGCAACCGAGGACGCTATGTTCATCATAAAGTTTTTTAGAGTTAAATTATCAGCAGACATCGAACAGATAACTCACATAGGAGCCCCAGCATCGAGAAGCTGAGTATACACATGGCCGAAAGTGTCAGGATGATCGCGGTACGCACTTGCCGGGATAAGTCTTGAACCTAACACAAGGTTCGAGCCAACTACGTCGTCGACATCTGTTACCCCGTCGTTTATGTTGGTTTCGTTGAATTGCTGTCCAACGATCTGTCCAAACTCCTCTGCATCATCTAGGAATGGCTTCAGAGCAGCAGAAGCTTCATACGAAGATATTCTCGGGAAATATGAAATGAAAGTCAGTATGTATGCATCCCCTGTGGTGTTTTTGTTGGCGTAAACATATTGGCCCATGGATAGATCGTCCCAATCAAAGATATGCTTGGCGTGCGTCGCCATGATCGATCCAATCGCCGCAGTGTCGTTGGCGACCATCGATACATGCGAAATTGTGGCATTGAAGGTGGGGAATGTACGAAATGTAGCTGACACAACGACACCCCATGATCCTGCACCACCTCCTCGTAGCGCCCAGAACACTGGTAGGAAGATTAGAGTTATCAAAAAGTCGGCAGAGCTGAAAGAAAATGGGGCACCGACAATCAGCATGTTCTCCTTCGTTCACCTTCAGGTATGTTGAGTTAGCAGTCACGATTTCGAACTCTGTCATTCTCGTTAGTAGCAGGTTCACACTGAAGGGTTAAGGCTTACCAAGGACGTTATCTGCAGCTAGGCCCAAAAGGGGCGAGATCGCTGAATGGCCGCCTCCCTGAAAGTAGCCGCCAGCAGCAACGATAGTCGCTACACCGGCACCGACGAGGATCTTGCCTTGCTCCTTGGCTGCCTGATACAAAGTGTTTAAAGGTACTCCACTACCAACAGTGACAGCTGATCCTTCGTTATGCCCGCTGACAGTAAAGTTCTCAGTAAAGGTGATATTTTGAAACTTGTGCGTAGAAATAAGAAGCGAATTTCGGGCAGTCGATCGTCCCATATGGTCGTGGCCAGATGCCTTAACCGCTAGTCGAAGGTTGTGAGCGCTTGAAAAAGCGATGGCGATCTTTATTGATATCAGTTCGTGTGGGGTCGCCCAATGACAAAGGTGATCAATTACCTGCACGTCTTCGACAGACTCCGCTAGAATAGCGTATAGGGGAACGTTGCCCTGACCACAGTCTGTAGAATTCCTCAGGCATATAGACGGAGGGATAGATGTGTAATCCTGAAGAAAAAGGAAATGAGTATCACGCTGTTCATTTGACACACTATGACAAAATCTCACCTGCTCCCAATTGACCTGTCAAAGCGTCACGATGGTTAGCGGGGTCGTTTGACGATAGATAATTATCGCACATAATTCATGGCTCCAGGTATATCAGCGCGAAAAGAGGCACTGGTCCATTCCGCGTCAGTGCAGCCGCCATGCGTATTGCAAAATTGAGCTGATGGGACCGCTTTGACAAGCCTGCCAGAGACAGAAGAATTCAGACTATTCCATTCTTCACCAGATGGAAAGCTTGGATCTCCAGGAACCGTTCGACAATAGTAGGCGCCGGTGGACGATACGCAGAGAAAGAGTACGGCACTGAGTTGTTCGAGTAGGAAAGCGAGTCGCGCCATAATGAAGAACCCTGAAGACTGGTATTCCTTTTTATACCCAGACTGGGGGTGATAGTAAATCTGTCTAACAGCCTGACGAATATATGGAGCACTGCCTTGAAGGCGCTCGAGCTGTTATAGTTACACCGAAGTTGGCAATTTTTTCCCTTCAATACATGTGCAATGTTCCACGAGTTCGATCCGCAGCTCAAGTTTGGTAAACAATTAACGACTTAGCGAGTCGCAGCGCCCAGTGTTTGAGAAACTGAAGAGGCGTTGGTGTACGCGGCGCTAGTGGAGTGTCAGATGAACAAATAGGTTCTATTAGTCTAGTAAATAGACTTTACGAGTGGAAGTCGCTGGCAGTATGCACGGTACAGCATATAAAGCCTTGCATCGACGGGGGCGGGTATCATCTCCGATCAGTGTTAGTCTGACTTTCTGGATAGACGTTACCCATGGTGGCTTGGAAGCGCCGTGTTTTATCTATATATTTCGGTAAGGCCTTGATGGTTGCTGCGTATTCCATCATGCTTAGCATTGACGCCGCTCCTCTTCCCATCTCGTTCATACCTGCCCGTAGACTCTGGTATTTGGAACATTCCAAGATGAACAGTCTCCTTCACTTCTACTCCTTTGGCAAGGCCTTGATCTTCGAGGCTGCACACAAAGCAACAAAAAAGCATCCTTCGTTGTCCAGCAAGGGTTCTGGAAATGCGAGATAGGCGAACTAGCTGGTGTCGATTAATCGCAATCATACGAAGACCTACACCGAACCCCTGGTTTGATACGCCACTGGTAAACCTTCTTTCTCGCCCCTTCCCAATCCGTATCCAAGACTCAGATAAATGTCGCCCTACGAAAGTTATCAGGCATGCTTTCCACATATTTGTTAAATGTTAGAGGCTTGTCGTAGTGCCAGTCCGACATGTCAAACGGTGTCACAGTCCTCTTCCAACACCCATCCTCAGGATCCACTAGGAGCCTCCTTATGTATTGGGTGTCTGGGCCTCCGCGGACAATGCGCCTCCACTCCTCATCGCTATATTCAGGTTCCCGAATGTTCGCCAGTCCAAAGTCGATGATGACAGGGGACCGACTCCCGTCACGCAGAACGATGTTCCTGGTATGTATGTCGCCGTGCAGCAAACAGTTCTCTGCCTCGATGGCACGGAGCCCTTCCAACACTGCGCTAGAAATCTTCTCCGCCTCCTCTGAGACGTCGATACCAGGATTGAGCTTGTTCATGTTGATACCAGGGATATACTTAAGAACAAGTCCCTCGACGAAGTCGGTGATGGGATGAAGAGGAATAGACTCGGAGGTGATGCAAAGACGAGCAACGCCATAAAGACGGGGGATATACCGGCCTTGCAGCCGATGCAAAAGCAGATATGCAGATAGCTCCGTGTCATGGCTCGACATTTTCCCAATCCAGGTGCAGACCTCCCACATCCAATCCTCCCAAAGCTCAGTGTCCGGCCGGTTCTCAAAATAATGTATGAGCTCGAACCAATTAGGTTTCAAGCCCTCCTGAATATCACGTACGACGAGTCGTAGATGGTCATCGATAGAAGATAGCCATGGCACTGTATCGACGTCGTCGTGGTTGCTGGCGCAATATCCCAGTCTGCGATCGGCTAGCTTTAAAATGAGCAGTTGGCTGTCTGAGAGTTGTTGAACAAGCAGCACAACGGCAGAGGTGAAAGGTTCGAAGCGCTTGACTGCCATAGCAGCTAGATCTATGTACTCTGAAGATTCGTGAGATCGGTATTTGAGATTGAGCCTCGCCCCAGGTCGGTATAAGTCATCACTTCTAAATATGAAGGTGACTCGTGAGCATTAAAATGATTCCTGAGATTATTAACGCATGTGCACGTACGTTTGTGGCAATGATCCTTGCCTCGTGTTTTCCTGAGACACCGACGATGTTAAACGACGATCAAGTGTAGCTAAAGACATACAAGAATGCCTTGAGAAATTAGCGGCCCGCAGAGCCAGAAACTGAAATCGCCGTTTCATATTTATTCCTTGTAAATTCCGATCGGTGACCGTCCGTAGCGTTAAGTCAGCCAAGTCAGCCTTTTGCAGGTCAGTAAGATCTGAGGAGTGAAAAGGTGTGAGAAACTCTGAACACCAGCAGGACTGAGTTTCAGCGAAACGAATGGAATGTCGTGGACGTCGGATTCCAACTTTTCAGTAACACGTGGCCTCGTTATACCGAATTCCGCATTCTTAAGTCCCTTCTGATGGCATCATAGACCTTGCATGGGCCTGTTCCTCCGCGATGAATATTTTCCAAGAGCTGAGGAAGTACTAATCAAAAGCCTGAGTAATACAGCACATCAGAGGTAGATTAACCTTATCTCGGTGTCTATTCTCTCACGAAGGCGATAGGTATCATCGTGCTTCCCCAGTTCCCCTTTCTCTTGGTATGTGATATGTGTGGTGTGCCTTTCGGAACAACGACAGTGCTGTTCGCCATTGCTTGTTGTCAATGCCTGGTAAGCAGAGTTTCAAAGTTGCTGCAACTTGAATCATGGCCACGTGGTGCTCCTTAGCCACAACCACGATGTCTCCCTATCTACGCTCCTCCGCTAGGCTGTTCAGGCATCCACTGAGGCATCCCTCATCCAATTGTTTCCGACGTTGGAATGCAACAGCGCCAACAAAGAGGTGCATTGCCCAATTCAAACAATCTGAGGACATATCGTAACTATTCCTCCAGCAGCGACAACTTGTATATACCTGGGACAAAGCTTCACATGCAATTCCAAGCAAACAGCTCTGGCGCGTTCGAACCGCTCTCTGCGACCATCGTCAAACGCTTTGAACCCTTTACATCTGCTGTAGTTCTCCTCGTCCAGCGACCCTCCGACACCCAACCATTCATCCTCAAACTGGCCAATCGCAGACTGGGGTATCGCCATTGCTGGGACGATGTCATACCCTGGACCTCTACTGTCGAAGGTCACCTCCGGCGCGCTGTACGCGACGTCCAGCTTGGCAAAAAGGGTAATTGGTTTGAGATCGTTCATGACACTAAGCATCCGCAGCGACCTCCCAAAGACGAATGGGAAGATTGGATGTGGGAGGTCTCCACCTGGACTCGGAAGATGAACGACCACAACACAGAACACTCTGCGTATCGGCTTTTACACCGCTTGCAAGGAAACTGTATCCCTCGTCTACATGGTGTCGTCCGTCTATCCATAACCTCCGACCCTGAACCTCTTCACCCCATAATAGATATTGTCCAAGGACTGGCCTTCGAGTACATTCATGGTGTGAACATGGAGGATCTCAAGCCCGGCGTCGACATCTCTCAGCAGGAAGCTGAAGCAATCTCCAGCAGAGTGATGGACGTGTTCCGTACCATCGAAGCGGAGAACTGTGTCATCCATAACGACCTCCATATCGGGAACGTCATTTTGCGAGACTCTCCGGTTATCATCGACTTTGGATTCGCCATCATCAGAAGACCTGGATGGAGCGACGAGGAGTGGAGGGCCGTTGTCGAAGGGGGCCCCGATACGCGAAATATGAGGAGAGCTCTCGTAGAGGGGAGGTGGAAGAAGAATGTTACACCGTTTGAGATGTCGGACTCTCGATATGATCATCCGGCGGTGTTCAATAAATACGTGGAGAATTTGCCAGAAGATTATCGAATGAAGATGTTTGAGAGAGTTTTGGATACGGATTGGGACGGGGCGAAGGAGATGGTGCATCAGTGGAGGATAAAGTCAGGTGTTCGGTGTAGACCTTGGTATGACTAGCCATTGGCCCGTTCCTCCGTGGACGCTTGCAGACCCGATGACCGTTGTGAACTAGAGGGCGACCGAGAATCTGGTGGCTATATGAGATGAGGAGGGAACCGAAGAATCGACTATCTCGGGCGAGATAAACTACCCAGGACCGGAGTTCAGCTTGACGGACAACGACCATCTTACAAGAAAGTCCTCTCAAAGTTACCCCTCCGATGAATTCTTCTCTCGTTTAGAACGTTTACCGCACAAAGTGGCGAACAACATTTCTCCGTTTCTCCAATAGCGAGGGCACGATGGGCCAGACGGAGGTGTGCACACAGGAAGACAGAAAGTCGACGCTAAGGACCCTGTGCCATCGTCTGTCACTTTCTGACTGAGTGCGGAGACGACTCATCCTTCAGGACTTTCATGTACGAGGTACATCCACATCCGAGTCATGGCGGTGCGATTGAGCAATTTGATAGTAATGACTGGCAGGCTGTCGTTGTAGAAGACTCGATGTTCTCGGCGCAAGAGATTTGAAAGGCTGGAATTTGAGGAGAGGCTTTGCGCCAGGTAGATCATTGCTGCTGGAGTACGGGAAATAAGTTTGCATCGTTCGACAAATATATCATACGACGCACCTCCATGTCGGCACTCGGGCACTAAAGCTGGCGGATTCAATTAGGGCATCGCCAGATCTTGGCTGAAAGCTCCTTCCAGGTGGTACACTTTGAATCTCATTGCAGTAGTGAGACTGACACAAGGACATCTTCTGTCTCCTTTTTTATCACAACCGCAACCCCGCCCCACTTGTTGCACCCCGAGCATGAATATCATACGAATGTCAGCGGATGCGCATCGTGTTTGCTAACAAAGACTTCAAGGTCCTCAATTTGAATCTCCTTCCGAAGCCGCTCCGCCAGCACAGAAAGGTAACCGCGTTCCGTATTCGTGTGACCACCTGTGAATAGAAGGGTTAGAGGACTTCTTTATCGCTTGTACTGTGAGCACTTACACAAGACGACGTGCTTCCCGGCAGCGACCGATGCTAATACTTCATGCTGTTGTCGAGGTGTCAACACGCTAATAGTAACCAGAATGCGAAAAAAAGACGAACGTGAGACATTTCCCCAGTAAAGTAAACGTCAGCTTCGCATCCAACGAGTATAGATCCTCCTGACCCTGCACATATCGCCACTGTCCGAATGTCGCTTAGTACGGCGGAAGGATATGCTACTTGAACTGAGCGCATACATCAGCCAATGAAAACGACCACCAGTAACAAAAGATTTCTTGCCTTGAGATAGATCAAGATGCCGCTTCACCCTGCTCACAAGCTCTTTCACAGACACCGGCTCATCCAGAATCATCAGCCGCCCTTCTGCACCCTCGCTCGTCCCGCTCGCGTCGAGTTTCTCGCCCGCCAAGGCGCTGATTTCACCAGTACCGAGCCCTTTGGCAAGCCAGTCGTTCACGCCTCCCCAGGCCGAGTCCAATGATGTGTGTGGCGAGAACACGGAGATGCCTTCTGCCACACAGCGAAGAAGCGACGCTTGCAAAGGGTTCGTGAGCGTTAATGATTGGAGAGGCTTGAAGATCGGTGGATGGTACGAGACGATGACTGGTGCATTGAGGGCGATGGATTCTTCGACGACTGACGAAGTAAGGCTGGAGAAGGTTGAGAATTAGGCTTGTAGAAGGCGATAATGGGAGAACGTACTCATTGGTCAAGAGAACACGATTATTGCCATTTAGCTTCTGAGAAGGGGACTCTGGTGATGTCGGTGAGACTCTATCCAATTATTTGGGATTCAGTGAAGGAATTCACCGAGTAATAGTCCAACCTTTAACGATGCGAAGATAAGGCTGAAAATCAAAAGTTAGGAAAAACGCGCTTACATTGTCCCATTTTTCAGCTAGCCGAAGGGGAGCAATGTTCTCCATGGCCCGACATACGGTTTTGACGAAAGGAATGGACATTTTAAACTTGATCTTGAGGACCGCCAAGAAGAAATCTCGGATGATGGTGGTAATAGTCAAAGGAGTGGTCGTACTAGATATTTCGATGGCGAGACTTGTTGCCGCATCCACCGGCCCTCAGTCACACGTGATCGAACGCGTCAAAAAATCTGAGTGACCTTCTTCTGAAGTAGACTCTGACAGTCTAGATATCTCAGTCTGCAAATAATGAAGGCCAGACGTGGCTAATGGTCGAATCATCATTGCTCTTCTATCGGCTTCGCATATCAGGGCCTCTGCTCTGCAACTGCCGACGGGCCGTGCTGTTCGTTGAACGACAGCCAGTCGTTCATTTTAAAGCTAGCCGATCGCAGACTGGGGTATCACAGCAGCGACGACGACGACGTGTACATGGTGCCACTGACATCTTCCATCGAGGAACATCTATGACGTACTACCTTGGTGGAATGAACTCAAGAGCCCGACTTCGGTGGCAGTCGGTCCGTATGCCGGGTTCTGTTTCAGCGACTGCCATTTGCGCCATCGACTCCAGCCATCTACTCCTTCCTATTTACGTTACGACGACCTTCAGCACTTCCAGTATTTGTTATCTCTTTCATACTGCCACTTCCAGGACCTCGAAGGACTTAAATCTTCGGATGGTACCCAGATGCGTCACTACACTGCCGCATTCAAGTTCTCACCTCCACAAATAGCGTTCCCGGAGAAGAGTAGAATGTTTCTTTTGTCTTAATTACGGTATTCGGACCTGAGTATATGACATTGATGGCAGATCGATGTTGTTATCTTCCAGCTGTTTTCTACAGCAGATTTCTGTCAAGGTCCGTGCTCCAAATCTTCTTTTGATAAAGTCTCCTTAGCTCCGGCAAGGTGCAAGGATCCAGCCGGAGGGGTCGCGTACCTCGATAATTAGAGCCTTTAATATTCTGGTCTGCTCTTGGGCGGTATACTTTGGAACGAGGTCTTACGGTGCTATTGCATAGCTCTCAAAACTGCAGATCAACAGGCGCTAGCTCATAACATCGTACGTATTGACCGAGGTGATACCTTCCTGTTACTTCCAAGCTAAGTACCTGAGAAGCATCACATGTGAGTAAACGGCGCTCGAGCTGTATTCTTCGCTGATGCCAAACGCGTCTAGACATATGTAAATGCGGACTAATCCTATTTGTTTTATATTCAATATACAGGCTGCATATCTTTCGATTGCCGTCCCAAAGCCAAAGCGAACGATGAACATACGAAACTGAACTATATTCAAACATCATGGTATCGAACTTCGAAGCACAGCTAATTGATAGCAGAACCGAGGGATATAGCAGGGCTACACAGGTCGACCAAAAGGAGATTGCCTATTTGCGAGACTCAAATAGACCAGGTCCGAGGATAATATGGCAGCGTCAAGAATTTGCACAGACGATGTGGAGGACAAGCGATTCTTGTAGGCAGACTCGAGTCACGCGATGCCAAGTGCTCATTCTTCTGGTACAAGTTCACCATGAAAAGCTGGCAGACGACATTGCCTTACTTACAGCAGCGGCATTCGGATGATGGTATATATCATCCTATATCATCTCCGCTATGTTCCCATGCAACGATGAGACTCGTACCATTCTCACAACTTCTTACAACAGCTTCAATCATGCGTCGTATATTGGTGCCGTGATGGTATATAAATTTGCGCATACGTAGTGCAACGCTTGTCTGTATGTTCTCTCGTTCCACCTCCATGTGTATCGATTCGTGTCTGAAAATTGCAAAGTTGACTGCTGCGGCGGGCGAGATGGTTCCGTTTCCTTTTATCAGAGGTGCCGCCCAATGTGTAGTCCTCGTTCTCGAGGCCATTGAGGTATGTCGTTATTTTTCCCTGTTCTCCACACTAACGAGAGCTGCAGAGCGCCGGAAAGAATGAAAAGGATCTACAAGAATTGGCCGAGAGGATCGTCGCTACTTTGGTTGTCGTAAGGGAAGTCGTCATCAAGCATGGTCCTACTAGCGCCTCGCGTTGTAAGGAAATATGTCTCGATTTTCAGACGTGAGTAGACCCACATTGCCTGTTTATACTTCCTCATGCCATCGATGCACAGGTGCATGGTTGATCTCCATTCCAAGCTGAACAGTGGATGCAGGGATCAGCGGAGAATCTGGCAATACTTGAGAGCCAAGAAGGTGTCGGATGATATCAATAATTTACGGCAACGAGTGCAGGCGATTCAGGATTCCTTCCTGGTAGGTGGCTCCTTATCGTTATTGTCGTTCACTCTTGAACGGGCAGCAGATCCGTACAACGACCATGACACAATTCCTGCTCTGCGATGTCCACAATGATATTACCATGGGATTCAGCACTCTGATAGGTTCCGTAGAGGCATCGGAGAGGAATATCTCATCAACCATCAAGGACAGTATCGAAGAAATGCGCACTTCGCAGAACGGAAATATGGAAAATCTTTCAAAAAGATCGCAGGGTTCTCGACAATGGGGTCTTTATAAGGGATCGGTATGTGATTTTAAGTCATTCCACTCCTGTCATTCAGCCTTTACAGGTATGGAATATCATCCCAGGCGACATCCACATAATCGAACCAGTGACTCGTTCATCGACGAAGTGCCGTGCCGTTAGATACCAAGACAGTTATTGCACCATCGAAAACAGTGATACACGGAAGGTCATTCGCAAATATCAAGCTTCTGGCGATGACAGAGAGGACGTGATGGAAGTGAGTGTAAACCACCCTGTGTCGTCGGCGAGGTCCACATGCTCGGTATTCTAGCAACTTGATCAGGACCTCGATTTCCTCATGAAACAAAGGTTCGGCTTTCCGTCTCTGTGTAGATGACTGAATCGCACCCTTCTCGACAATAGGCACCCAAACCTTCCCCAAATCTTTGGTGTATGCAGATCACCTGATCTTCCTGCGATCATATTTCTTCTTCATGGTAAGGTGTTGCTCCTTCCATCTGTCCTCTAGTGCTAATTCCCGCGGACAGACACAGATCGAATCCCTTTTCACCATTATCTCCATGGCTTGCCTGCGACGCGGTTCACACAATTCTATTTTGATTTGGTAAAGGCTATTCTTTGTGTTTTTGAGTAAGGCGGCTGACCTCTTGGTGTATCATCATTCAGTTTCAAGATTTACAGGTACGTCCCCCAAGACTTACCCTTGGCTAAAGGCCAATACCCATTCCTACAGTCCGTCTCGGAGGTTTTGCCAACGGAAAGTTATAGGTATTCAGGTGATAGATTTTACAACGTATTCGTCCCGGTCAGTGAAATCGCGAATGATTTTCTTTGCGTAATAATCGTTTTGAAGGATAACGAAGAAGAACAAGTTTATGTCAACAAGTATGGGAAACTCGTGTTTGGAGACCTACTATGCTATACTTATTACTACCTGGGCCCGTTCGACTTGTCCTACACACAGGAGCATGGCAGATATAGCCTCCGTTATGGTACCGGGTCGCGCGCATCGGGCAATCCACTTCACAGTCAAGCCAGCAGATGGAAGTCGTCTTCAAGTTCGCGGAAGGGGGATTTACAAAATCGTTATGAGGCTATTAACTTTTGTCACAGAAAATCTTTGGCCGATGGCATACGGTGGACTCAAACCTTCAACCGGCACCGACTGCAATCCCCACAATACGAGCTAAACGGTCGGTCCGACTCTGTCTACAGCTGCCCATACCAAAAGGCCTCATATGTGCCGGGCAGCATATTGTGTAATGTGGAGCATCTCTTGTCACCTTTGTCACCACGCCGACTTTTGGTCGGGAGAGCCCGGCCCTGGTCGCACGGGTGGAAGTGGGTCATTTCACGGCGAAAAGGACCATCGAGGGAGGTCGTTAACTTATCGTTTGACAAGTTTGTCATTCAGTCGACTAACTTTTGATGCTGCTAATTATTAGTTGTCAGTGGGCCGGTGTCCATCGAGTTTTCATGGGAAGATGTGATCAGAAACCCATTCATTAGCATCCATACACGTTGGGAAGATTCTGATGAGATTGTGAAATCATGGATTGCACAGACTTCCAAGCTCGACTCATGTCTTCGCTCCAGGGATTATAGTGACGATCTTGAGGCATATGTCATTGCAGGTGGGCAGCTGGTTCAGCTTGAAACAACTGCTAACTGCATTGTACACACTTAGATGTGTGCTTTGACATTCTATTTTCCCCAAAGGAGGAGGAGGACGTCAATTTCTGTCATATCTGCCACACAAAAGACCAGTACCATCACGCGCTCTCATTGTCGATAACTGCCCCCGTCATTGACTATGAGACTAATACAATTACATCCTGGCCCGTCGTATCTTGTTCCCGAGTTTGCGGTATGGATTCGTTGAAGGAGGAAGATATTTTTACTGTCGAAGTCCAAAGTTACGAGTTGCAGACACGATGGGGGTGGTTCCTGGATCACACAGTACGTTTAACCATACCCGAGTTAAATGCCGAGCATGGATTCGATCCCGCGCGCGACGGCGCTGATGTATGCGAGTATTTTGGGTGGCCACTCCTTGAGATCCGCGACTCTTCCATAGGAGGTGAGTCGATCTTTGTACGCAGCAGGTATTTTGCTGAGGAACATGCATCAGAATGGATCTTAAATGGTACCATATCGGAGTCTGCGTCAGTCATATCAGACGATCCGGATCGTGACTCTGCATCGCTCGATACGTACATGGCCATGGGACCCATCGAAGAAGCGCAAGCTGATGTCCCAACCAAGACAGAAATCGTCCCCGTTGTGCGGCATGATATCAGTACACGGGTGCTCATTATCATATTCATTATCATTGGCATTCAAGTCGTTCAAATTCTGTCGTCCTTTCAGAAACACTTGTAGACATAGATCTCGAAAACAAGAAAGTATTTTTCATCATGATGATTCAACGTTGAACTAGGATCGACGACAAAGCATACTACTATGCTGGCCTGTGTCGTCTTATCAGTGTCGTAAGTATGAGAAGTATATCCTAGTCAGACGTACTTACTCACTGAAATAATATCCTTCCTCACGACAAAACATCTTCTGATTCCGAAAAATCCTTCCGGTTCGGACGAGCTAAAGTTTGAAAGCTAACGGCAAAAATGAACTACAGCATCTATGGTGGCATCCGATTAGTGACAAAGGTTCGGATAGAAAATGCGGCGATGTAGTAGTTTTCTCGATGGTAAAGCCTTTATTGAGGTTTCGAATTTTTTAAAGCAACCCAAAGGCCTGGCACCGACTGCATAATGGCGATTCGGCATGCCGAGTATGAATGCCCAGGGTCACCGCCCAAAGCCAACAAATCTAAAAGCTCGTAGATCGATCGGGAGGAAGTCGTATTCCTTCTAATGGACCGGGATTTCTTGAGTAAAACAACCCTTGCGAACGTCACAAGGCTTCAGTACTTCGGTACCCGAAGTCAGATCTGACATTAGTGCGCTTCAAATACTTTACATCCCATGATTTCTGAGGAATAATCCCTTGGTTTGAATGGATGGGGGTGCATTCTCGACTGTGGTGAAACAACAAAACCTAGCAAAGTCAGTCTTGAATGCTGAGTGTGTTGAATGCGCACAAAGAACGATGCCGCACGGTTCATCCGGCCTCTCACCTTTGCCACCTTTACCTATCACTCCACTTTTATCCCGAGATAGTGCCCGTGCGTAGGTAATATGCATCACAAAGCACGGTACACGGTACTGACAAGCTGATATCATCGTCGCGAGATGGACGTTGATGCCCAAAATAAGAAACAAGCTCGGATACAGCCGAGTCGTCTTTTCTCTCTCGCTAGTCCGTCACTGATTTTCTCCGTCGCCCTTTATTTCTGTCCAACAACGATTTCCAAGATTCTTCAAAGCCATCCTGGTCTCTTTCTTGACCCTGTAAGTGTTTTGGGGCACTTATTTATCGTTCATTCCACCTTTCTATCGCCCGGAATCACGATGCCTCAAGATCAAGGGTCCCGGTGAAAAGACGATTTTAATGTGGTTGCGAGCGCCAGCGAGCATACATTGACCAATGATTATACCTGTGGCCCGGCCAAATTCGTCCGCCAAAATGCGAACAAACACATACCGAGCAGATTCCCGCTTTTCCCAGAATCATCTTTTTGTTCGTATTTCCTTCAGTTCATTGTCGATTCCTTATTCGTGCGTTAGATGGGTGGTATATAGGTGTGTCTACTTGCCTGTCGCGTTTTACCTGGTATCGCTGAGTTTATCATTGCTGGTCTATCAATTTTTGTGTTCCCTCTTGCGTTCTCAGCGTGCTACTAAGTATGACACGTCTGACGTATGCCCTCCCGGATTTCACGACTGCATCTTTTTCCCTGATGAAAATCTCTGCCCAAACAGTAAGCTTATGGGGCGCGTCGGGAATGGTAAGTTACTTGCATTCACCCGACATCCCTAGGTATTCAGCCATTCTTAGCCTCCTGAATATCGTTACATTCCGCGTGCGCGTCCAACGTCCAATCCTCAAGGCCTCGGGTTTAAAGCCTCTAGCGATGTTGACGCCCGTGTGCCGAAACCTGTTTTTGCTTCACAATCATAATGTATCGTCGTCCCGCGATGCTACTGGGTGCAGGTCGGAGGAGGGATTGAAGTAGATGGCAATGATCAAGGAGACAAAGCTCCGCCAGTTTCTCAGACAACACCGAACCCTAGACCCCTCCTTGGCCCGATCCCGCTCCCTTCTTTTGTTCTTCGGACTACTCTCCAAACATAAGGTTTTGCAGATGCCGGGTTTGCGGTTCGTGATGGTAGAACGAGAATTTGGGCCTATGCTAGGACCGGACTGGAGAAGACGCTAGAGAGGATGGTGACCAGAAGGCGAGAGATTAAGTTTCAATATGTTCGGTATAGCAGGAGATAAGACCAAGGATCCAACTCGCACTGGTGGCTTTATAAGTTGCGCCTCATCGCTTTACATTGTGGCGAGCTCTAAGTACAGCTCTCCTCCCGCTCAGGCTGAAGCTGAAGTCGGCAAGTCGCCAGACGATAATTAGAAAGATTCACGCGTGTTAGGTTTGGCCATGAGGCATATGCGCATCTCATTTCGGGTGAATATGAAATCCTGCTAGATAAAAAATGAGCAAGGTCTATATCTCTGATCTCATATAAGCAAGACGTACCGTCCACAGTAAGTCAGTGACAGTGCTCAAAAGCGAGACTAAACGTCCACCGTTTGCATAATGGAGTCTTGCCGCAAAGCGAATTGGAGTTACACAAAAGCAAGAGACCACTGAAATACAAGGTGCCAGTCAGCACAGTTAAGCTTCAAGGGCGAAGAAGAAAAGCAGACCCACCGTCTTGTATTGCATCGACACCTGCTCGCTGGTGGTAAACTTTGAAACTTCCAGTGTCGCTGATAGAATGATCAACACCTATACGGCGTCCGCCTTCTGAAGACCAGCAGTATTGGTAAAGCAGAGCGAGTCTGGAGATAGGCAACCGTGGTCCAAGCAAGGCGCGTTGTGGCTGCCTATCGACTCTGCATACACAGGAAGGTCAATGAATGCGAAGAGGGATATAGATATCCAACGCACATTGACTACCAGCATAAATCTCCCAGATGCCAGAAGCTGTCGCTCGAGCTAATCCTCGCACCGTTATGCAGCTAGCATATATGCAGATTTTCGATTTGAACCCTCGTTGGACCCCTCAAAAGTAGGAATTCATGCGTCGAGCTTATCGAGATTGTGGCACAGAGACGGAATGGAAAAGACGAGCATTGTCGCAAGGTAGGAGAGCAAGGAATGAATTGAGTCGAGGTCGTGGTCGATCCTGAACACGTGGCATTCTTGCGCTGCGACAGCGATCATCAAGTGGCGTCGATGCTCGTCGATGGCACTAGCATAGCACAGGCTAGTCCTCACAAACGCCGCCATCGACGCGCACCTCTAAATTTGTCTGACACGACATGCAAGACTTTTTACCAGAGTGAATCGTGGACGACGTTGGATTTCAGTTCAAAGGTGAGCCAATCCGCCAATTTTCTTTCAGTACTCGTGTTCATTTGCATTATTTAGCTGCTACGAACTTGATGTACCCGGAACGACCCTCGACCTTCAATTCCAAGCAGAAGGCTCAAATACATTTGGACCCCTCGCAGCCACAGTAATCAGGCGCTTTGGCCATTCATATCTGCTGCTGTTCTACTAGTTCAGCGTCTCTCCGCTAACGAGTTGGCTATTCTAAGATCGCAGACCGTAGACTATGATATCGCAGTGGTAAAAGCGGACCTGGGCGTCTGCCCTCGAAGATCATCGATCATCCGCGACACGCCTTACGTGATATTCAGGAGTGTTCGACACCATACGCGACGACGAGAAACGACCTGACACCAAAGTTTGGATGCGGGAGGTCTCCACTTGGCGTTACAAGGTGTCGAACCACCGCACTGAGCTTGCTGCATGCCGACTTATGCACTGACTGCAAGGCCGTGGGTAGTTGAATCTCGGGGCTTGGTGAGATGGAATTGGTAGGCAATGACACTGGGTGTGCGCCGCAGCGGATTTTGTAGTCAAAGCTTTTGGAGATAGCATCCCGTCGTCAGCAAACCTAACATTCTGCGATATTTACACTGTAAAGTACTCGAGCGGATTTTAGAGACCCGAGTTTAGTGAACTGAGTTCAGTCTACCCTGCAAAGTCCGTCTTTGTCCCACCTATCACTACCAACTCCCGCTGCTACGATAAACATGTCCTTTGGATCATACCTCCCTTTGATATCTTCGAGACGCGGATAATTGGGTCCGAAGAACGTAGTCTTGAAGTCCTCTTCCAAAGAATCAGCCTCATTAGAGTATGCGGCACCAGGTGATCCAGCAATCTGTTCAAGGATAGGCAGCTGGGAGTCCTTGAATACGTTCTGAATGGAGGAAATATTTGACAGTGACGTGGAGTCTGCCCAACTGTTGGTAAGGATTATCTGGAAAAAGGTTAGATCGAGTCTGAAGTACAGAAAAATATTCGTACATGTGTCTTCGCTGTTCGCCATGCAGGATGAACAGCAGAGTCAATCCATGCATTCTCTGATACTTTGCCTGTAATTGTTGTCAAGTGAGTACAAGAGAACTTCTTGCTCAACTATACAGTTCCTACCTCCCGCAACTAAGTGACCAAGGATACTATGTTCACCATGAAGTTTATCAGAATGTATTATCAACAGATATTGAAGAGGTAACTCACGCAACAGCGCCAGCATCAAAAAGCTGAGTATATACGTGGCCGAAAGTGTCAGGATGATCGCGATACGTACTTGCTGGGATAAGTCTTGAACCTAACACAGTGTTCGAGCCAACTACATCGTCGACTGCTGTTACCCCGTCGTTTATGTTGGTTTCGTTAAATTGCTGCCCAACGATCTGTCCAAACTCCTCTGCATCATCTAGGAATGGCTTCAGAGCAGCAGCAGCTTCATCCAAAGATATTCTGGGGAAATATGAAGCCAAGGCAAGCATGTATGCATCGGCTGTGGTGTTTTCGTAGGCATAAAAATATTGGCCCATGGATAGATCGTCCCAATCAAATATATGCTTGGCGTGGGTCGCTATGATCGATCCAAGTGCCACAGTGTCGTTAGCGACCATCAATACGAGTGAAGTTGTGGCATTGAAGGTGGGGAATGTACGGAATGTGGCTGACACGACAACACCCCATGATCCTGCACCGCCTCCTCGTAATGCCCAGAACACTGGTAGGAAGATTAGAGTCATCAGAAAGACAGTAGAACTGAAAGAAACTGGCGCACTGACAATCAGCGTTTTCTTCTTCGTTCACCTTCAGATATGTTGAGTTAGCAGTCACGACTTCGAACTCTGTCATTCTCGTTAGTAACAGATTCAGTGAACCGAGGTTAAGGCTTACCGAGGACGTTATCTGCAGCTAGGCCCAAAAGGGGCGAGAGCGCTGAATGGCCGCCTCCCTGAATGTAGCCACCAGCAGCAACGACAGTCGCAGCAACAGCGCTGACAAGGATCTTGCCTTGCTCCTTGGCTGCCTGATACAAAGTGTTCAAGGGTACTCCACTACCAACAGTGACAGCTGATCCTCCATTATGCCCGCTGACAGTAAAGTTCTCAGTAAAGGTGATATTTTGAAACTTGTGCGTAGAAATAAGAAGCGAATTTTGGGCAGTCGAGCGTCCTAGATAGTCGTGGCCAGATGCCTTGACCGCTAGTCGAAGGTTGTGAGCGCTTGAAAAAGCGAGGCCGATCTTTATTGATATCAGTTCGTGTAGGGTCGCTCAACGACAAAGGTTATTCAATTACCTGCACGTCTTCGACAGACTCCGCTAAAATAGCGTATAGGGGAACGTTTCCCTGACCACAATCTGTCGAATTCCTCAGGCATATATACGGAGGGATAGAGTCGTAATCCTGAAGAAAGACGGAATGAGTATCACGGTGTTCATGTAACATATTATGACAAAAGTTCACCTGCTCCCAATTGACCTGCCAAAGCGTCAGGATGCTTAGCGGGTAGTTTGACGGTAGATAATTATCGCACCTGATTCATGGCTCCAGGTATATCGGCGCGAAAAGACGCGCTGGTCCATTCTGCGTCAGTGCAGCCGCCATGCATATTGCAAAACTGAGCTGATGGGACCGCTTTGACAAGCCTGCTAGAGACAGAAGAATTCAGACTATTCCATTCTTCACCAGATGGAAAGCTTGGGTCTCCAGGAACCGTTCGACAATAGTAGGCGCTGGTGAACGACACGCAGAGAAAGAGTACGGCACTGAGTTGTTCGAGTAGGAAAGTAAGTCTCGCCATAATGAGGAGCCCTGAAGACTGGTATTCCTTTTTATACCCAGACTGGAGGTGATGAATATATAGGGCACTGCCTTGAAGGCGCTCGAGCTGTTATAGTTACACCAAAGTTCTCCCTTCAATACAGCTTCAATGATCCACGAGTTCAATCCGCAGTTCAATTTGTATAAAATTTAACGACTTGGCGAATCACGGTGCCGAGTGTTTCGGAAATTGGAGAAGAGGCGTTGGTGCAAGCGGTGTCAGGTGAACAAATAGGGACTATTAGTGGTAAATAGGCTTTATAAGTGGAAGTCGCTAGCGGCATGGTATATAAAGCCTTGCACGAGGGATGTGGGTCGAAACTTCGATGGGCGCGCGAGCTCATTATCATCCAAGACTTTTCGCGGGCGCACACCCGCTGACCAATCATATCATCACGTGACGTTCGACACGACCTTGGAATTGGAAATTATTCATTTGCTCATTACGACATGAGTAGATGATCTGCCAAAGATCTGCTCCCAGCAATCTACCACAACTGATAATGACAATGATATGGCACTTCCTCTTCTTACATCTTTGCTGAACTCTCTCTATTCCCACCCGCAATTTAAAGCCCAAACATAACTACTGCCAACGCAGCTTGGTCTCCCTTCGACGGCCCTAGAAGAAGAGCTTCTCGCGATACAAGAAAACCTGATGAAAAGCATTGAAGGTTAAATTGAATCCCGTCGGAAAGAAGTCGAAATGTGGACCGAGATGTGTGAGGGCTTTCATGGCACGATGTGTCCGGGGATCGTGCCATAAACATTCGTATGCGTTCAGGGAATGTAATTGTGCAATTGTGGATCGCACAGGCCTCCAAGCTATCTCGTATCTTTGCTCCAGGGGCTACAGTAATGATATTTGATATGTCATTGTTGAAGGTTAGCCGCTGAAACAACTGCTGACTGCATCGTACACACTTAGATGTGGAATTTATCGTTTGCATTATCTCAAAGGTCCGTAAAAGGTACGGCCCTTGTTGTATCTGGATTCTGCAACACAGAAGACCAGTACCATCAAGCTCTCTCGTTGTCGATAACCGCCCCCGTTATCGATTATCAGATCAATATGATTGAATCCTGGCCCATTGTATCTTGTTCCCGAGTTTGCGACATGGATTCGTTGAAGGAGGAAGACATTTTTACTGTCAGAGTCAGTGGTAGTGACTCGCGGACACGATGGAGCTCATTCTTGCCAGTGCATCGCATGGTGTATTCAACGAGAATCGAGATTCAGAGAATTGTAGCATTATTCTTGCTGGTGCGTTGATTCTCATGTGGTGTGGATAGAAATAAAAATTCCTTGGTAACCCAGTTAGTTTAACAGATAATAAATAGAGCTTGTCGCGACTGCCAAAGCTAAGGTCATAGCAAACGAAAGTGTTCAAGATGTAAGCACGGACTCTGGATATCCGCCCGGGGATTCATTTGTCAAGAATCTCCCGGGTCCTTTGCTGCAGAACTGTATTGATTTCGAAAATGCTATGATAGGCCTAGAGCCGTTACTAGAAGAAAAGGGACATCCATAGGTGAACGGAATAACCTACCTCGAAACTTTCAAGATCAATACCTCACGCTGTTTTGGAAGGCCTTCCTATCGACCGTTTCTTTCGTAGTTCCCAAGGTCGTTTTCTCCTCTAGTCTTGAATGTTTTCTTCCTATTCATCGTAATATTCAATCTTGAAGGGCCGCGCGACGGTGAGAATATCCACCCTCGAAGCTTCAGTGCCCGAAGTCACGTCAAATCTGACACTAGTAGTACACTTCAAATATTTTACATACCGCGATTTCGGAAGAATAACCCCTTGGTTTGAACAGCAGGTGACGCATTCTTGGCTGTGTAACCTAGCGAAGCACGGTCAGTCATGAATATTGTATAAAGAAGGGTGCTGTATCACGGTTCATCCAGCTCTTACTCTTTGCCACCTTTCCTTAACACTCTACTTTATCCCTAGATCGTGCTCGTGCTGGTGTAGCATGCGTCACAAAGCACGGCACTGAATTATCGCGAGATGGACGTTGATGCCCAAAATAAGAAAACTCGGATACGGCCGAGTCTAAGCCGAGTTGTCTTTTTCCTTTCGCCGCCAACACCGCTAGCTCTTTCCATCGTTCCATTCCTCCCTTTCACCAACGATTCCCAAGGCTCTCCAGGATGATTCTGGCCTTCTTCTTGACGCCCTGTGAGTATTCTAGTGCCTGCTTAAGGTGGTATATTTACCGTTCATTCCAGCTGCTCGAAACCTAGGCCTCGAGATCAAGACCGCGCTGACAAGGAGGACTTTAATATGGTATTGATGCCTGGCGCACGGGGCATGGATTCAGAGGTTCGTTTACTCGCTGAGTGATACATTTTCTCTGACCTTCCTTCCGCAGCATACTCTTCCTTACCGAGTCTCATCAACATCTGAATCGACAACGGTCCAACCGACCTGCACCCCAGCCAGCGATGACATGATGTCGATTGAGCTCTCGCAAGTGCAAGGACCGAGTTTTGCCCCGAGACGACGACAGCTTCACGTACTTGTTGTGAAGGGCAAGACATCGTCGTCGTTCTCGATACCTACCTACCTACCTACCTACCTCGACCGCGACGATAAGTGAATTATATTGAAATGGGGTGGTGGAAAGATAGGGAAACATGCGAGAGGGTAAGTTCGCCCACTTCTCGCTTACGCTCAAAGGTGCTCACTCTCTCCAGAGATATTGATCTCTCTGGTCAGCATGGCGGTCGGAACAAAGAGCTGCGGGAAGGAGGATGACCACGGACGTGTCGGGAATGGTAAGTTACTCACATCCACCCAACATCCGAGGTATTCACCCATTGTTAGCCTCAACATCGTTCCATTCCGTGTGCGCAACCCTCGAGTCACCAGTAAAATCGACGACCGTGTGCTGGAACCTGTTTTTGCTTCATGTCGACGTATTGTCGTCCCGAGAAGCACCGGGTGCAGGTCCGAGGAGGGATTGAAGGAGACGGCAGTGATGGAGGAGACGGCGACGAGGATGGTAAGTCCCACCAGTTTCTCCCACAATCCCGAGCCCTAAACTTCTCTGTAGACCCTTACTCTCGTTCGTTGGGCAACTCATCAAGCACAAGATCTCGCGCTCAAACAGGTGCCGGAGGCGCGTCGTACAATAGACTTGTCTAATGATGCAAACTTGTTTCCTATACTCCAGAAGCAATGATCTACCTGGCTCCAAACCCCACCTCCAATGTTAAACGTCAAGCTTTCGAATCTTTGTTGCTAATGGCATCGAGCCTTCCACAACGACTGCTAGCTGGCCATTACCAAACTGTCGCCTTGGCACGGGTTCGGGTATGCCTCATCATGATCGTGACGTGGGCGGATTCGTCTCCGCCTTCAGTCAGAAAAGAAAATGATAAAGACGGTGCAGAGGTTGCAGCATTGACTTTCTGTCTTTCCAATGTACACACGCCTCCCTCGTCCCACTGTGCTCTCCCTGGAGGAACTCAAGTCCACTGCCACTTTCGCCAATCCCAGTTGAATCCAAATAGAGAAGCGTGTCATGACCGAATGCCGTTCCCACCTGCCGTCCCTCGGTCTGTTACACGCCGTCCGTTGCAGGTTCATTTGACGTACCTTTTCCTCTCTCCGCCATTGCATCAAGCCTGCCCGTCACGCTATTTGAAAAGGAATGACATGTCGCACTATATTTTCTCTGTAGCCGCTCAGCTGAGTTCTCACCCTAAGCCCCCACATCTCAAGAGCCGATACGTGATACCAGCCGATAAGGCAACCTTCGAAATATGTCCAGAATTGAGCTTGGATGGATGGGTAGAGTCTAGTGCAAAGGAAAAGACGTCGACAGTCAGGCCCAAATTTGGCAATCGGTACGGATGCTGCTACGGTGTGAACTACGACCATCACTTGCGCCATCTGCCCCCATCTATGAAGGAGGTGTAACGACAACCCTCAGCACGCACGGGAAACAGTTTTGTCTACCTTCCAACATTCCATTCTCATTGCTAGTACCTCGAGAAACCTAAGAAACCCTTCCTGTTAGGGTTCGTGCTCTGATTCTGTTTTGATACAATCTACTTACAGCTCTGACAGGCGTCTACTTCGACGCTTTGATGTTCTGATCCGGGTAGTTTTGGATGAGTTCTTACATCATTGTCGCATAGCGTCCATTTGTACGTGCTGAGCGAGGTGATACCTGGCGAGACGAGTGTCGGCCGCTCCCAAGCTATCTGTGAAGCATCACGCTTGTAAGTTAACGCTGCTTGCGCTGGATTGTCTGTTGATGTCAACAACGTCTAGACATATGTAAACGATTTATATTACCTTCAATATACGAGCTGTATATCTTTCTATTGTTGTCTCAATACCAAAACAAAGAATGAATATACAAGGCTGAACGACGTTAGGAGATCACGGTATCAGATTCGGAAGCACAGCTAATCAAATAGGCGATCAAATAGACTAGGTCCAAGGATAATATGGCGCCGTCAAGGATTTGGATGAACGATATGGAGGACTAGTGATTCTGGTAGACATAAACTCGAGCCACGCGATGCCAGGTGCTCATTCTTCTGGCACAGGTCCACCGGTAGACGACGTCGCCTTGCTTACAGCAGCGGCATTCGAATGATGGCTGCATACATATCATCACCAACACGTTCCTGTGCAACGGCGGGATTCGTTCCGTTCTTACAACTTCTCACAACAGCTCCAATCATGTGGCGTATATTGGTGCCGCGATAGTATATAAAGTTGTGCATATGCGGTGCAGCGCTTGCCTGTACGTTCCCTCGTCAAACCACCATGTCTGGTATTGACTCATGTCTCAAGATCGCAAAGTTGACTGCTGCAGCAGGCGAGTTTGCCCCGTTTCCTTTTATCAAGGGTGCGGCCCAGTGCGTCATAGTCGTTCTCGAGACCATTGAGGTATGTCTTTATTCTCCCTCGTTCTCCACACTAACGAGAACCGCAGAGCGCCGCAAAGAATGGAAAGGATCTGCAAGAATTAGCTGAGAACACCGTCGCTACACTGATTGTCGTAAGGGACACCATCATCGACCATGGTCCGACTAGCGCCTCGTGCTTTAAAGATATCTGTCTCGATTTTCAGACGTAAGTTGACCAACATTATCTATCTATGCCTCCTACAAGCCTTTGTTCTCAGATACCTGAACAATTTACTTTCAAAGTTAGCCAAAGAAGTCAAACCGCACGGGATCCGGCGTTTTTTGAAGGTCAAGAAGATTTCGGAGGACATCAGTGCTTACAGACAACGAGTACAGACGGCTAAGGAAGACTTCCTAGTAGGTGGCTTCCTATCATCGTCATCGTTCATTCTTGAACGGGCAGCAGATCCGTACAACGACCATGACACAACTAGCGCTCTCCGATGTCCATGAAGAAATTACCACGGGATTCAGCACTCTGACTGGCTCCATGGAGGCATCGGAGAGGAATATCGCATTAACCATTAAGGACAATATTGAAGAAATACGTACCTGGGGTGCTCGGCACAGCGACAACATGGAAAATCTTTCGACAAGATTATTACAGGCTTCTCGACAAAGAAGTCTTTATAAGGGGGTGGTATGGAATTTACAGATCTTCCGCCCTTGTTTCTCAATATTTGCAGGTTTGGGATATCATTCCAGGCGACATCCATATAATTAAGCAAGCGACTCATTCAATAAGATGCTATCGTACCAATATTACATATAAGGACAGCTATTGCACTGTCGAGAACAGCAATACACAAAAGATCATTCGTGAATATCAAGTTCATGGAAACAACAGAGAGGACGCAATGGACATGGAAGTAAGTGAACATTACCCTGTGCGGTCGGTGAAAGTTACATGCTTTGTATTCCAGAGACTTGATCGAGTCATCAATTTCTTTATCAAAGCAAAGTCTGGCTTTTCCATTTCTGTATACTAACAGACAACAAACCCACCTCTGAAAATAGACACCCAAACCTTGCGCAAATCTTTGGTGTATGCAGGTCATCTAGTCCCCCAGCGATCATATTTCATGGTAAGGGTGTTGTTCCTTCCGTCTGTCTTCCGCCGCTTAGTCCCGTGGTCCGTGGACAGGCACAACACGAATACCCTTTTACCGTTATCTGCGTAGCTTTTCTGCGAAGAGGTTCATACAATTCTATTCTGAATTGGTAAGAGTATCTCCGTATTTTTGAGTAAAGCTTCTGACCTCCTAGTGTATCATTCTTCAGTATCAAGATCTACAGGTACGTCTGACAAGAGTTCCCCTTGGTCAAAGCTCAGTACCTATTCCTACAGTCCGTCTCGGAGGTTTTGCCGATGGAAAGCTATAGGTATTCAGGTGGTAGATCTTACAGCGTATTCGACCCGGTCAGTGAAATCGAAAATGATTTTCTTTGCATAATAATCGTTTCGAAGGATAACGAAGAAGAACAAGTCTACGTCAACAAATATGGGAAACTTGTGTTTGGAGACATACTATGCTATACCTATTACCACCTGGGCCCGTTTGACTTGTCCCATACACAGGAAGATGGCAAATATAGCCTCTATTATACTAGTATTGGGTCGCCCGCATCGGGAAGGCTGCTTCACAGTCAAGCCAGCAGATGGAAGTTGTCTTCAAGTTCGCGGAAGGAGGATTTACAAAATCGTTATGAAGCTATTGTGTATTGTCACAGAAATTCTTTTGCCGATGGCATACGGTGGATTCAAACCTTCAACCGGCACCGACTCCAATCCCCACAATACGATCTAAATGGACGGTCCGACTCTGTCTACAGTTGCCCATACCAAAAGGCATCATATGCGCCGGGCAGTATATTATGTAGTAATCTACAGCATCTCTTCTCACCATGCCGAGTTTTGGTCGGGAGAGCCCGGCCCTGGCCGCACGGGTGGAAGTGGGACATTCCTTACGCAGAGGGCCATCGTAGGAGGAAGTCGCCAATTTATCGTTTGACAAGTTTGTCATTCAGTCGACCAATTTTTGATGCTGCTAATTGTTGATTGTCAGTGGGTCGGTGTGCATCGAACTTTCATGGGGTGATGTTATCAGAAAATCTTACATTAGCATCTATACACGTTTGGACAATTCTGATGAGATTCTGAAATCGTGGATTGCACAGACTTCCAAGCTAGACTCATGTCTTCGCTCCAGGGGCTATAGTGATGATCTTGAGTCATGTATCATTGCAGGTGAGCAGCTAGTTCGGCGTGAATCAACTGCTGACTGCGTTGTACACACTTAGAAGTGGAATTCTCCATTCGACTTTGGCCAAAGAACGACCAGTGTTACGGCGACGACGACTTCTGTCATATCTGCAACGCAAAAGACCGATACCATCACGCGATCTCATTGTCGATGACTGGCCCCGTCATTGACTATGAAACCAATACCATTAAATCCTGGCCCATCGTATCTTGTTCCCGAGTTTGCGGCATGGATTCGTTGGAGGAGGAAGATATTCTTACTATCGATGTCACAGGTTATGAAATGCAGACACAATGGGGGTTCCTCCCGGGGCACGTGGCACGTTCAACCATACCCGAGTTAAACGCCGAGCACGGATTCGATCCTGCGCGCGACGGCACTGATGTATGCGAGTATTTTGGGTGGCCACTCCTTGAGATCTGCGACTCTTCCACAGGAGGTGAGTAGATCTTTGTATGCAGCAGGTGTTTTACTGAGAAACATGCAACAGAATGGACGTTAAATGGTACAGCGTCCCAGTCCTCGGGGCCCGCATCAGTTACATCGGACAATACAAATCCAATATTGAGTCAAGAACGTGACTCTGCACCGCGCGATACGGACGTGGCCATGGGAAGCATTGAGGAAGTACAGGCTGGCGAGGTCCCAATCAAGACGGAAAGTGTTTCCGTTGTGCGGCATGATATCAGTACACGGTCTCTCATTATCATATTCATTGCTATCAGTGTTCAGGTTATTCTTCAGTCATCCTTCAAGAACTACTTGTAAATATAGAGATCGAACAAGAATGTCTCTTCCATCATGATAATTCGCGGAACTAGGATCAACGACATCAATTAACAGTGAATATCAGTCTGCGCCCCACTCTCGCTAACATTTAAATAAGCCCTCTCCCATCCGTTCGTCCAAGCATCCCCATCTTCCCCACTAATAATTAGAACACGACGACCATCCCGACCATCCCGACCATCCCGACCCTTATCATTCCCCTCCTCCACTCTCCACTCGCTGAGGAGGGCGTCTCTGTCATTCCTTTCCTTCCTCCTCCGAGTCCCTACGCCGTCGAACATCATCCCCAGTCTCCAACAGTGCCGACTCGAGCATGATGTCCTCATCAGACCGCCAGGTCAGAAGGACGGGACGGTCGGCGAGGTTGTGGACAACGGACGCGGAGGCTTTGGCTCGCTCTGTGGATGTGAATTTGAGTAGAGTAGTTCTGGACTCGGGATGTCAAACTCGTTGTGGGTGCAGATCCGTGCGCTGCCGACACTGCCATGTAGTTAGATTCATAAGGAATGCGTAGTATTGTAAACGCACCTTCAATCAAATCTCGAATCCTCTATCCGGACGCTGTGAACCTATCCTACCTGCCAGAAAAGGATACTTCTAATCCCAACATAAACTTCAGTCTCTCAGGCGAACACAAAAAACAGAAAAAGCTCACCATCATCGCCGTGACCACCATGTGTTTACACTGTTTTTCTGTGCCCAAACAGCCAGTGTTGGTCCTTGAGCAACCGACAGATGGTCGCGTCAGACAGAGACATATATTCTGCACCGACATTTAGCTAGCATAAAAAAAACTTAGAGTAAATCAGCCTACCGCCGCTCATTCCAGCAAAGCTTGGTCACCAGATCTTACCATCAGATCTTTTCAGCCTTTAAAACCAAAGTTGGCACCCAAACCAACAAGAGACAACTTTCATTACCTCGAGTCCAATCATCTCCTCGCTAATCAGCCCAAATACCGAGCTGCTATCCACCGATCGCCGCTGTATATCCTCTGTGCCGTCGAGCCAAGGCAGCGTCGACTCTAAGGATTACATCGTGTACTGGGTGCCTGTGAGCAAGCTATTCAAGTCCAAAATCGTGACAATGTACCTTTAATAGCGAAAAGGACTCAAGCCGTCGAGGTAGACTTGCACAGGGCTAATTAAAATCTGTTCAGAACACAAGGTAAGCATATAGAAAAGAAAACGCAGTTATTAAAAGACTTGCCACGGCTCGATGGTGGTGGTTCGAATTCCCGCTGTGGGTGACGTTGATTACAGAGCAAAATCAACGAGCACCACGGCCTGTTTGTCCTGACAGTTCCCGGCCTTGACTGCAACTGAGGGTCTGGCAATGTCGAGAGTAAGAACGAGAGGGATAGGAGGTAGGTAGGTAGGTAGGTAGGTAGTATTACACGGCAGTGTCCACACAGTGAACGCCGGTCCCAGACATTACGTACACGACAAAGGAAGTAAGTAAGCAGTAAATACGTACATTACGACTTTCATCTGTACGGCGCCCAGACCCAACCCCCCATTACTGAGCCAAGCATCCACGCGCCGTCTCAACCGGCCGTGGGGGAGAAGAACCCAGTAGCAGGAAGGCCAGGCAACAAACAGGAACATTTAGCAATCGTCGTATGCATCTCATAGTGGACAATATATGGGATAACTGTATACCTCCTGGAGGACCAAGTACACAAACTTTCCAACCAGGTTGTCGTCACCCATCAGTTTGAGCTCGCTTTCGGCATCATCTTCACCCTGATTATCATGCCCATCGGGGATAGGGCGCCTCGCCTTTAGGCTGATTGTAAGTCTCTCTCCGGTACCAGTGCTGTCGTCGTCAGGGATCGCGACGGCGGATAAAAGTGATGTTTTCCAAGTTCAAAAAACACAACGAAGCCAACGGCAAAGACCGAGGTGACTGTATAGTTGTAACACAGCCTTGACACAGCCACGAAAATTTTTTTCTTTGGGGGGGGGGGGACCAGTATATGTATATGCGCTCAGCAACAAGACTATGGAATCTGTGGCCCGCTCCGTCGCTCCGTCAGAAGGAAATGGTTCGTGCCAGGTAGAGAGCTCCAACTGGGGCCAATCCCTCAGCAGCGACACCAGTTTAGATGAAATCCGCGCCACAGACAGGTTCTGTATGCCACGCAACCCAGTTTCTCTTCTCTCCAACGATTCCTAATCCTAATTTTTGTCTCCAACGACCACACCGTCTCGCTTTTCTAAAAACGACAACGGCCAAATCTATTTATTTTTTCGTCCAATTTTTCTTTATTTATTTATTTATTTATTTATTTTTAAGGCGACAATGACTCTCGAGACAGTAGTATCAGTCCTCGTATGTCAGTTGAGCGTAAGGAAGTGGTCGAGCAGCGAGAGAGCGTATCCGGAATCCGAGATGATGGACGTGAAGGGGATGAATAATGGCGCTAGGAGGGCAGGGCGGAGATCATTCCGGGTGTACGTGCACGTTTTGAGGAAAGGAGGAAAGGAAAATAAGTTCAAATCAAAAATTGACCTGGCTGTTATAGCCAAATCCCTACCCCGCTGCCAGTGGGTACAGAGAAGTTTCGAGGATAAGAGTGAATCGAAAACATGACTTCGGCAATCTTCCCGGATGCCACTTCTGTTTCTAATTGCGCCATATCGTTGAACTTCAGCAATCTGCTCCCATTTACAAGGGAGGCGCGACAGCCGTGATCAATCTTGGTTTGCGTTGAAACGCAGAGGGAAGTAATAGAAGAAACGCCAGCAGCCCTTTCAAACACGATGAACACAGTAGATTCAAGATTGGACGCGCTGGTGTTGACTAGGAAGACGGTAGTAGCTGCGGTATTCATTCAAGCAAACACCAGCTCTGTTTGAGTGATGCGTATGGATACACAGTGCCATATCGTACATCGGCATCTAAGATCGGGTCGATATTCCTCTCGAATGGTGGTTGTCACGTTGGGAGAGTCGAGCCATGGATTAGTCGTAGTCACGATGCCTACAACAAACTCCCGGCCTGATACTCCACTGATACGCCTTCTCTCACCCCCGGCCAATCCGTGCCTACCGCTCTCTCGAACGTATGTATCCGAACCTCCGTTCTCTGCTAGTTCCAGGCGTCTCCGAAGTCAATGATAACGGGAGACCCATCCCCTTCCCACGTCCCTGGTGTGGATGTCGTTGTGCAGCAAGCAGTGCGCCTCGATGGCACAGAGCCCTGCCATTACGTCACTGGAAATCCTCTCGGCCAGACATCGATACCCGGCTTGAGCTTCTCCATACTAACGCCAAGGATATATTCGAAAGAGGTCCTTGGACAATGTCGGTGATGGGATGAAGGAGTGAACTCCGGGGTAATGCCGAGATGAACGACCCCAAGGAGACAGGGAATATACTGGCCTTGCAGTCGATGCAACAACTGATACGCGGCGAGCTCTGTGTCGTAGGACCCTATCTTCCTAAACCAAGTCGAAACCCCCCACATCCAGTCCTCCCAAAGCTCCGTGTCAGGTCGGTCGTCCAAATCGGTGATGTCCTCGAACCAGTCGGGAATTGCACGCGCTCGGATATCATGGACGGCACGTCGTAGGTGCTCATCGATGGAAGGCGTCCATGGCACCGTATCCAGCGAGTCCTTTTTGCTGCAGTAGCAGAGCCTGCAATCTGCTAATTTGAGGATAACCTCGTTGTCAGAGTGTCGCTGAACTAGGAGACGACGGCGGAGGTGAAAGGTCCAAAGCGTTTGACCACCATGGCTGCGAGAGTTTTGAAAGTGCTGGGGCCCTGCACTTGGAATTGAAAGCGGAGGGTTGTTCCGGGTAGATACAGCTCATCTCCGCTGCATGCATGACACAGATCAACCAAATGTAAAAAAAATTGGTAGATTATTATACCTTTGAAATGAAACGTCGCCCACGATTCACTGGAGTAAGAAGTCTTGCGTGTCGTGCCAGACAATGAAGTATGTCGTGTCAGACGTGTGTCGATGGCTGCGCCAGGATGCGCCATGGAATGGTCGTCGTCGCGGTCCAGCGAGATGGTCAGGGTTACGAGTATGGTCCGAGGCCCCCGGGCGATGATGTCAGATGGACATAAGGTGCTGACTAAGCGACCTCGCAACTCTCCGACGAATGTTGCTGAATTCATCCTCTCCATCTTCGTGCCTACGACTTCCGCCGCGCCGTCTCCTGATTAGTACCACGTTCAGAGCTTGACCGTCATTTCCCGACTGTACTCGGTCTGACTATTTTTCATGGCGACAATTTCGAGACACGGAGTCCTCAGGTGTGGTCTAACCGACCTGCGCCCCTGCCAGCGATATCATGATGTCTATTGAGCTCTCGCAAGTGTAAGGACCGAATCTTGCCCCCAGAGGACGACAAGCATCACATACTTGTTTGTTGTGGAAGGCAGAATATTCTCGTCATTCTCGACAGTGACGAGAGTTGGAGCGGGGATGGTCAAAGGGTGATGAAACACACGAGAGGGTGTGTTCACTCACTACTTTCTTACTTCAGGGGTGCTCACTCTCTCCAGAGACGGCGGTAGCATTGGGGAGCACGTTACGGTGCAGCTGAACTCCTCCGATGTCGACGCCTTAGGAGCCAGATCTTGTGCTGAGTCGAGTATCATCGTCTGGGCCTTGCGAGCAAGCCCTAGGATATGACGGTCGGAACAAAGGGACGCAGGGACGTGAAGAGAAGATAACTACGGACATGTCGGTAATGGTAAATTACTCGCATCCAGTCAATATTCCTAGGCATTGAGCCATTCTTAGCCCAAACATCGTTCCATTCTGCGTGCATCCAACCCTCAGGCCTCAGGCCTCATACTCAAGTCACTAGCAACGTCGACGTCCGTGTGCCGAACCCTGTTTTTTTTCAGGACGACGTATCGTCGTCTCGCGAAGCACTGGATGCCGGTCGGAGGAATGATTGAAGGAGACAGAATGAATGGAGGAGACGGTGACAAGGATGGTAAGTCCCGCCAGTTTCTCAAACAGCACTAAGTCCTAAACCCCTCCTTAGCCCGATCTCGCTCCCTAATTTCGTTCCTCGCAAACATAAGATTTTGCGCTCCACCGATGTCCTTTTGAATATGAGAAAGCAGCACCGTTGGGGGTGTATGAATCGGGCGATACTATCAAAGAGGCAATTTGGTACGTTGTATGTCCACTGTTACCAAAGCTTGTGCTCTAACCATGACTCAACAGACGGCAGGCGGAGACGAGGACGACATCGAAAAAGTAGCTCGGTACGGTATTCCTCTGATTGACGTTCGTTTTCGTATGCTCACTTCACCTTTGCAGTGATGTATGGCTACGCATCTCAACAAGCACCTTTCCTTCAAATTCCTCTTTGCGATCGTTGTATGATAGATATACAAAGTCGATTTGATGGGTCGTGTGCGAAGAGCTGCCTCACCTTGTTCTAACTCAACACCATTCAGTTCACCTCTGCTCGGCACAAAGCAGGGCCAGCCTGAAGTAAGATAGAAAGAAGCCTTCAGTATGTCGTAAGATCTTGACGACGACGTTGAGTCAGGGCGCTAGTGATTTTCATCGTCAGGGATTTCATGGTGTCCTTCTGTGACCACTGCAGCCAGTGATATTCCCAAAGGATAAAAACACACATATCTAATACTAGGGATGGCCCTAATAGTCGAGGCTATTAGCATCAGATCCCTCCGGCTACCGAGATGGCGCACGAGACCATCTTTATCTAATGAAGACATTTCCCTCGTTTGTCGGTTCATCGACATGTCAATCCCTCGTGCTCCTCTATATTTTCCTGGAAAAGGAGAAGCACTGTCTATGTCGCATTCCCATCGCTGTCCCATTGCCGCTCCATGGCTGCAATCATATCTCACGAAAACCGCCCTAATGTCAGTGGGCTCCTCATCACAGTCTCCGTAGGGTGTCATACATCTTCGAAAGCCTACCGGTGCAACCAAGAATAATCCAGCTCCGGAGTAGGCAGCCTCCCGGCGTCGACGAGCTTCGTCTACAATGACCAAAATCCGGTGCATCATCTCCGGCTTTCAACGAAGCAAGATGATGTCTTGATCGATCTCATGTTGCCCGTTGTGAAAGGAGCCAACTCTGCTTTCCTGTTCATCGACAACTAGAAGTATCCCATCCTCGAGACAGGTGCGGATGTGGACGTTGGCTCGGAAGTGGAGTTCGACGTAGGGTGTATACCTTCGAGCACGAGGAAGACTACTCAAGGCACCCGAGTCACAGCTGCTCGATGTATCTGGGAAGCACGCTTGCTCCGGAAGTCATCGTCGAGGTACGGACGGAGAGTTCAGGTACATTCTGGTCCCTGGATAATCGTATTATGAGCTGGAACTCCTGGGCTATTAGGCGACCGCTGTAGATGTCCATTTTCCAAAAATTTCGGCATCCGTGGTTACTTTAAAGGGGTTTACGTGAGCGCCTACCGAAGATGCACCACGTAGTCGATGCTACCGAATACCCACTACAGTCCGCCTTGCATAGGCCGAGATTCAGCATGGCCTGAATACTCTTTGCTGTAAAGTAAGCGTTCTCCTTCTGGTCATCCTCACGGTCACCGTTAACACGTATACAGGTTGATCACCCCACCAGACCTCAGTCACCGCGAATGCAGCGACCTCCATTCCCACACCAGATACTTTGCGACGGAATCGCTTAAACTGGTTCCATAGTATATTCCACCAAGAAAACTCTTCCCCGCCCTACACATTCCAGTAGTACGGCTTGCAGAGTCATCTCCGAAAAAAGTTGTGCGCCCTTTGGTTCATCACCGGTCATCCTTCCTTCACATTTTTTGGACGCATCTATAACCCCCATGTGCTCGAATAATCGCTCATAGCTCGAACGTGCCTCCACTACACCACTGCGCCCCGCCTCTTCCTCAATGCCGAGAAGGGCCATCTGCCAAACGTCTGGCGGCTCTGTATCGATGCCGTATTGGACTAGATCGTCCAACTCTTTTGCCTATCTTCACACGTTATGGATGTCTGAGCTCCTATATTCTTGATTACAGGACCTGTAATCAAGTTCTCTCCGTGGCGTGTTTCCCGGCAAGAAACATCGTTTATCCATGATTTACTTTGTCTATTGGCCGCATGCCTTACCGCTGCTTGCGATGTTTCCCATGTGGACGCGTACTGGGAGCATGCATCCAGGGAAAGGGGCCGATGAAGGGACGTCATTGTTGGTGCAGAGGAAGCGGCGCCCGAGGTTTGCTTGGGTATTCGAACAAGACGAGTTCATCTCGTCCGTGCCAGAGAGTGGGAGAGTTCACTGTCAAACATACGAGCAACGCGACACTTAGTACTGAAAGATCGAAGGCTGTCAGTATACTAGATTCCCTCTACTCAATTCGATATCATTGTGTCCGTTGCGGCTGGTGTTTGTGTGACGCAGAATGTCTGAACCTAGACGATATAATTGTCTAACAGACTCATTTGCATGTATTGCTATTGTGACTCGGAGTACCTTGAGTTTCTCAACGCAAAATAGAATACCCAATTGCAACATCTTCATCCGATGGGTGAACAGAATTCAGGAATTCCTGGAATTCTGGCCGTGCTGTAATCTATCCTTGATGAGCACAGGATTGTCAACCATGTCGTGAAGCTTCGTACTTACCACTGCATATTCCACTGCCTCGGGCTCTCTGTCACTAATACACCATTAGAGCCTCGGGAACATGAATCAATGATGAAAATGGGCTCACTGAGATATACTAGAAGAAGAAGAAATTTCACGTAGCCAAGGTGGCTGGTTTACATCTGTATTTACCTCGTAATCAAACCGCGGCAGAGACTGCTTGTCATCGCGATGGCCCAGAATATCCAGCAGCTCCCCAATTACAACAATGGCGAGGACGCGGTTGAGAAAGACCCATCGACGAAATTGCTCTCCTAACGCCCACTGCACTAATTGAGAAAGACATGCGGGCCAAACATCACGCATGTCGGGATGTTGCGTCCAGTGATAGAGGATACTCTCATGATGTCCTTTAATAAGAAGCAGCATGATCTCGACAAGTGAGGCGATCGGAATGAGGGCCTGTGACTCTTTGACTGGTGTCTGTCCGTTTCGAAGACGTAGCAGGGCAAGAGGGTAAAATTTGGAGAAAGCGGTTATTCCACGGGAGTAGCAGTCAGGTACATACAAGTGTATGTTCAAACAATTTGACAGGAGCCTTTCCAAGACGGGAAGTATTATGTCGTTCCTTAACCTCTCGTCGCTTGCGGCTGGTGAAAGAAGGTAGCACTGAAAAACAACGGAATAGAAGTGTATGGTTGGGGAAGAGGTTATAGATTCGCTGATCCGATGCCAGTGCCTGTCGAAGATTACGAGTATCTTATGTGCAAGTCTTTCAAGATCTCGGATGACCACAAAATTCTCGGAGGAAAGCAGGGAGTATAACTTATCAGCGACTGTGCTGACTTCCTCCCTACTAAAAGCGCAGGCAGTGAGGTGGTCTACCCATTCGATAATGGCGACAGAGGTTTCGATGACCTGCTTTCGATCTGAGCCATACACTGAGATGATCAATCTCTGCTGTATCCGGTGGATGAGTGAAAACACGGCGCGAAGGTGGACAGAGGAGCTGAAAGCCTCGGGGATTTGAGTACGTTTATACCCCCAACAAGCCAATAATTTGTCAAGGATGTGCTTCCTCATCTCGTCTGTAGGGTTGTTGATAGTGGTCACATCCCCACTCTCGCTTGTCGTCAGAATACTGGCGACGATTTTCATAAGTTCGAGCTCTAATTCCTGTTCACACCTGCCGGGACGATCTGGGGCTCTGGAAATGGCAGCATCGATGAGTGTCTTCCACACCGCTGGGTGCAATGTGAGGGATGACCGCCGCGGGCCCTGAAGAATCCCGAGTAAAACAGTTGTCGCCTTCTCGGAACTTGTCATGGAGTACAGCACCATTTTCAGCTGCTCGTTGGAATACCGATCTGCCAAGCCATCAACATTGGTGGCGAGGCCGAGCCAATGATCAGGACAAAGGAGAACATATGCTCTGTAGTAGAGCTCCAACTCTCTCTCGACATCAGGCGACGGCGCAAGTTGCGCAGTGTCCGTCATCCGCTCGAGCAGAGGGGCCGTAAACACAGATCTATATTGATCTGGAAGATATTCCAAAGTGCTGGACGTCATCCCAGAAAAAGCTTGCAGCACGCTTTGGTGCACCGACACGTTAGACGTGGAGGAATGCAGCCATTGCAGTGACTGTGCATCCACGTCCGCACCACATTTTTGAACGTGACTGTGCTCGATTTCCTTCAGGGTGGGACATTTTAGGCGTTGAGAAATGATATCGCGCTTTTCCCAGTACCCGGATAAATAAATACGACTGTTGCGGCCAAACACGCGGGTAGACGGATGGTGTTGCATGAAGAGGATACAGTATTGAATATGTGGAATAAGGTTGTTGTTGACAGATTGATACAAACGGTGGATGTAAATCGTTAACGGGACTTTATATGGACAGTAGGGATGTATGAGAGGGAGGATTAGGGCAATAATGTAGGCCACGTATGTTGCCGCGCCGATAATTGATACTAGCCAGGCCACTTGTATGCCCAGAGAGAACATAAAAACAGCGAGACCAGCAAAAAAGAGCGCCAGCGATACATGGAGGAGAACCGGAAGCAAGCCGATGATCATGGGTACCTGCCACGTTTGTAGTCCAGCGTATCGCAAGTGTCGGATTCTCGCACGATCGCGCGCAGAGCTGTCGGAGACGATGGCGACGTATTGGTGGAGCCATTGCTTGACCAAAACAGCAACCAGAGCAGTGATGAGACTGAGAGTCAGACTCACGAACCACAAACTAATCAACCACTTGTCGGAACGGCTGGGAGAAAAGAAGGCGGTAGGGGAGGAAGGGATAGAGGATTGAGAGCCGTTCGACACCGTGACCTTGAGGATTTCAAAGAGAAGGAGTGTAGATGCCTGGTTGTAATCAGGCTGCATATTTTGCGATGTTTGTACCACAAATGTTGTTAGCACTGCGGAGAAAAGACCAGCCTATAATAGTCTTATAATTAGTTCCTTCAGAGTCCGAGTTCGACATATGAAAATCTGAAACGTACGAAGACAAGTAGGACATCGATGGTATCCCGCCACTCGGCCAACATATTGGCGTCGAATTCAGCCGCTTCCTCAAGGTAGATAGGCCATATTCGTGCATTATCAGACATCTCTTGGCCATAAGGATCGGGAGGGTAGCGTGCCTTATAATCGCGTGGAGCAGAACCTGAAGTCATTTAATATTAAATACCATCGCAGCAGCAACGTCAATGCGAATTGAACACACCGACTCCCCATGAATGTAGCTGATTCTTGTTCAGTCCAAAAAAAGTCCCGCTTGGATGGTTTATCTGAGCTCCAGGATCAAGTGAGGAAATACGAGCACCAGTTGCTGAAGGTTGGTTTGGAGGTGATTCTGTATAATTTCCATCGGCGTCTGCCATGCTGGTAAAGCGGTAGAAATCAAGTTGGCACACCCAAAGTCCATAAAAATGGCAGATCAGCTCACTTTGGATGATATAGTAGCTGTTAAGGAAGAAAAGGCACCGAGCACCGACTCGTGAGGCTGTTTGATTGGATTTTGGCACCGCATGGTTATGTATCAATCCAATTTAAATCAGGCTTGATACAGGCTGTAAGGTTCCGTTCCATAATATAAAAGTTGGTGATGGTGATGTTCTCAAGGTACCTGCGTTGGTTCAACGACCAGTATAGGCGAGGAAGATACAGTGGATACAAGATTTTGGCCAACATGAATGATCGGTTGATGGCGCTGACCGTCCATCTTCTTTACTCTCCATCATCACCGTCCTTGTTTGTGCATCAATACTCCATTCCGATTTCTCCGAGCGTTGAGTACGGGAAACATCACGCACAACCATGTGGAATGCAAGATACCATGCCCGTTCTAAAGACTCGGGAGACGGCGACCAGCATCCTCTATAAGTAGAAAATTCCACGTAGCCATGAAACGCCCTCATGTCCACTGTCAGACATTGCGTTCGGGTACGACTCTTAACTCAAGTAAAGGAAAGCCATGAGGAATCACAAATGTCCCGTAGCGATGGACGAGAAACGATTGGCGGCATATCGATTGCCGTATGACGCGTCGAAATTGCGAACGCTGTGCCCGCTCCTTGCTGTTTCCGAGCCGCGGCTAGCCACGTGCACGGAAAAGCAGCCAGATCTGAAATCCGTCCGTCTCTTTTGCTCCTCGAACATCGTCACCATTCGCACTGAATGCCAGCTATCCCTTTGTTTGGCAAGGGCGACCAAATTACCATAGACTCCGCTTATCATGCTGCCGCGAGATCCTTACGCATGAGTACCGAGCGCAGGAAGGATGGTCGTGTGGTCAAGACTGAAGACCACAATTTTTTGTTAGGCGTGAATGTGAACGCCCGCAACGGATTGCTGTACTCAAAAGGGATGCACGATGAAGGTACGCTGAAGACACGGGAGTATCCACAGTGATAAGGGCAGAGTTTGGCGCTCATAGAACTTGAGCAAAAAAGGCTTGCGCGGGTCCAGATATAGGAGAGTCCGTGGTCGCAAAGGCTGATTTTCGCGATGACGGAGCAAAGGGGAAAAGCTTGCCCGACCATGGATCCTGCGATCTGGATGGTTCGATGATCCGACATGATTGTCTACAGATAGGCGACTAGAAATCCAAGACAAGAGACGTCTCGAAGCGAGTGTTGAGTAAGGCAGTCCCTCGTCATCCTCGCACTCTGGATGTCTTCCATCCTGGAGCAGCCACTGGACTATTGGACATTTCCCCGGTTATGTGGCGGTGGCAGGAGTGTCCCAATGCTCGAAACTATGCGTTCTAGGTATCGTCGTCCAACGAAACAAGTACGTTATGGTATGTGTCATTCTTGTGTATGTCCCCGTATGCAATTCTCATCCTGTTAACAAGAATCGCTTTTGCATTTGCTAAAGCTCCTTCCTCGTCTTCAACGCCTTCAGCTCGTGGCTATTGAGAACATTTTTGACCCGGCTATTGAGTGTATTGAATCCATACGCGACGTCGAGCCATTATTGTGTCCGTTTCACGTCGGAGGAACGTCAGGTTTGCGGCTGGGGTGTCAGAATGGGATGTCGATGATGTTGAGCCAGACTTGCTGCTAGATAATCCTTGGGAATTTGGCCCGTAATGTGTTATAAATGTACTATTTATGCATATATTATTGGGGCGCCGTCTGGCGCTCATTCTGCTGGTTGACGTGAATGATACTCTGAGTTAGGCGCGGCCGCCGGTGCTCTCTTTCATCAACATGATTCTACATTCAGGTTAGCCGCGCTGAGTGACGAACAATAAATCGTCGCTCATCACAAGCATTCTAGGTCTGGTTTCCGATGAAATGGTGATGGTGAGTCGTAGCTAGGTGGAATGTCTGTCGCGCTCAGAGCTAAATGTCTCTCTGAAGGGGGTATGGGTCACGGTGGCGGTTGACTTGCATGCGCGTCGTCGGATCAAGACTAACGCGGAAACATTTCGCGTGCTTTATAATACACATTTGTGTCGTAGATCATCGATCAACCTGCAGACAATTAGCACGTGGTAAGTTCAGCTAAACATCGAAGAGAGTTCATGACTGGATTTTATTAATTTATACTTAACATCACCCATAGATTCCAGGAAACTGCCATTCTCATGTCCAAGTGGTCGATGAAGCAGCCCACCCTCGATCTAAATCCAGAGTTTACCCTTCTATAGTTCTCACGTCTACCCCACTTTCGCAGTATCTGTTGTTCTCTCTCACTCGCTATAACTCAATTCCGTCCATTCAGTAAGAGGGTCTCCATTTTCTACGTTTTCTTGCGATGAAAGATAAGAATGTAAGGATTCCTCGAAATTTGGGTGGTTTTCAACCTATCATCGGTGAGCCGGGGAGGTTGTGTGTGTGTGGTGTGTGTACCGGCACAAGGTCCCAATCAGGAACGGCCGGGTCCACAGCCCTAACATGGCAAGCCATGTGCTGTGGCCACGAAGGCTCGTACCGTTGTGATCGCACGGTTGCGTACGTCTCGCGGAGTAGAGACACATCGTGGGGTAGTTTTGAGACAAAATACAGTCAAACGTTGGAAGATATGCAAGATATCGAACATTACTTCGTGAAGGATCACAAGACATCGTCATTATCCCCTTCAATAAGCAACGGTACGATACCCAACCTCGAAGGTGAACAGGGTGGACTAGGGTGGCATGGCCAAGGCAAAATAAGGGAGGGCAGAGCGCTGGAGTCTGGCGGGTGATAGCTGAAGCGCTGACCGCCAGCGACAACAAAGGCAGCATCTGTCTGACTCCGCACTGAACTGCTGTTACTTGCTGGGCCAAAAGGTGAAGCGGCGACGACATTGTCATTGGGCACTGCTGCCCCGGGGCAATAACTTCGGGACGTTCATGAGATTTGGATTCAGATGCACGTCATCATCGGAAAGACGAAAGACGAAACTCTGGGGATGACGTAGGACATTGGTCAGTGATAGGGACAAAAAACCTCCGTCGTGAGTGGATGTAGTCATGTAAGGTGAGACACTGTGAAACATACAGCCATACGCACGGACCATGAGCAACATAGAGGACCGAAAAACTGGCAGGGCAGGAACAACCGGAACCAAACGCAAGCACCAAGGACGCGCAATGTTGCAGCACACAATTTCGAACAACAGCGCGGCAGCAGGAACGGCAGGGCCTATGGAACGGAACCAATTGCAACAAAACGCAAAAACCAAGTCAAGCCCGCCGTTTGCAGCACACCGCTATCCAAGAAAAAGCGCTGCAGCAGGAGCAGCAGAACTTGGGCCCATGGAAACAACAAAGCGCAAGCACCGAACAAGTGCAACAGTGCCGCACACCATTTCAAGAAACAGTGCGGCATCAGCAGCGGAGTTCGGGCCCATGAAACAACGACACGGGAAACAGGAACAACGAACACCAGGGACGGTACAGGGAATAAAAAGCTCAGTGAATTAGAATACAAGTAGAAGGAGGCGCACAAAGTAGCCATCACTGCAGGTGAAACGGTTGGTGGGTAGAAGTGGTAGGTTAACCATGTCGTGAAACTCCGTACCGAAGAATATTTCACTACGTAGGGCTCTCTGCCACTATTACTCCGTCAGATGACTGGAACGTGAACAAATAAAGAAATTGCGCTCACGGATCCAGACCAGAAGAAGTAACGTCAAGCAGCCAGGGAAATTGTATTACATCCCTATGCGCCACGCATGCATACTGTGGCATACACCTTTCGTCAGGATAGCCCAGCATAGCCCGCAGCTTCCCAATTACCGCAATGGCCAGGACACGTTTGAGAATTGCCAATTGGAGAGATCCTACAGATGACCGTATGTGTGCCCATCGCACCAATCGGGGAAGACACACTGGCCAGACCTCATGCGCGAGAGGATGTCGTGCCCACTCATAAAGGATACTCTCATTACGTCTGCTAATGAGAAGTAACACCACTAAGAAGAAGACATCGGTTGAAAAGAGGGCTGCCTGACGATGTGACCTGTTGGACAGGGAGAGCATCTTATGGGAGTCAGCATCGGACATAGACAGGTTTGAAGACATGTTCTCAGAAGACGATTGGAGACGTTCCAGGATGGGAAGCATTGCATCGTTTTCCGAGCTCAAGTCCCGGTCTGCTAGTGAACGAAGGTAGCACTGATATGCCACAGAATACAACTGCGTGTTTGGAGTTCTTTCCCGGTGCTCATCAAGAATCATGAATATTTTGCGCGCAAGTGTTTCAAGATCTCCGACGATAGCAAACGCTTCGGAAGAAAGCAGGGAGTATAACACTTTGACGACTTGTTCACTGGCAAAAGGTCGGATGAGGAAGTCTATGCGTTCAATAATGGCGAGGGAAGTTTCGATGATATCCTTTCTATCTGAGGCGTGCGCTGAGTCGACAGGGACAAGGATTTCCGTGCGATCATATTCCCAGAAAGTCAATAATCGGTGGAGAGTGTGTTTCCTCATCTCGCCCGTAGGATTGTCGATAGTGGTGACATCCCCGCTCTCACTTGTAGACAAGGGACTCGCAAGGACTTTCATAAGCTCCAGCTCTAATTCTAAAACACTGCTGCCACGGTGAGACGGGAAGGGGATAGTGACATCGACTAGTGCCTTCCACACCGCAGAGTGCAAAGTGAGGGAAGAGCGCTGCGGGCTTTGAAGGATTCCGAGCAAAACAGCCAATGCCTTCTTGAAATTTGTCATGGAGTACAGTACCATCTTCAGCTGCTCATTGGAACACCGATCTGCCATGCGATCACGGTCGGAGGAGAGATCACTGAAGTCATACTTGCGCCGTAGAAGTACATGAGCTCTGTAGCAGAGCTCAGATTCTCTTTCGGCATCAGGATACGACGCGCGTCGTTCTATGTGCTCCATCTGCTGGCGCAGAGACACCATAAATGCGTGTATATATTCATCCGAAATATATGTCGCGGTACTAGACGACATCCCAGAACAGGCTTGCAGCACACTTTGGTGCACTGATGCATTAGATGTAGAGGAATGCAGCCATTGCAGTGATTGCGCGTCTATTTTGGCAGCGCACTTTTGAATGTGATCGCGCTCGATTTCCTTCAGAGGACGCGATCATTGTTGGAAAATGCTCTTGAGTTGCCACCAGCGACGATTATCGCGGCTGAACACGTGAGTATACGGATAGTGTCGTATGAGGACAATCCATGAGGGAAGAGAGCCGTTGACGAATTGATAAAGAGAGTGGACATGAAGTGTTAAAGGCACCTTGAATGGACAATAGGGATAGATGAGGGGGAGGATTAGGGCAATGATGTAGGCCGTGTATGTTGCTGCACCGATGATAGACACTAGCCAGGCTACCTTCATGCCCAGAGAGAACAAGAAAATGGCTAGACCAACGAAAAAGAGTGCCAACGAAACATGAAGGAGGACAGGAAGCATTCCGATGATCATTGGTACTTGCCACGTCTGTAGTCCAGCGTATCGCAAGTGTCGGATTCTCGCACAGTCGCGTGCGGAGCTGTCGGAGACAATGGCAACATATTGATGGAGCCACTGCTTGACCAAAACGGCGACGAGGGCAGTGATGAGACTGAGCGTCAGACTCACGAACCATAAGCTATTCAACCACTCGTCGGAATGGCTGGGAGAAAAGAAGGCAGTAGGGGAGGGAGGAATAGAGATTTTGGGGTCGCTCGACACGGTAGCCTTGAGGATTTCAAAGAGAAGGTGCATGGACGCCTCATTGTAATCTGGTTGCATGTTTTGTGACGTTTGGACCACGAATGTTGTTAGTACCGCAGAGAAAAGACCAGCCTATATTGTTATTATTAGCCTTGAGCCCGATTTCTCAAGGAAATGTGAGACGCACAAAGACAAGCAGGATGTCAATGGTATCCCGCCACTCTGCCAACATATTGAAATCGAAATCGCCCGCTTCGTCAAGGTAGATGGACCATATTCGTGCATTGGCGGACATCTCTTGGCCATAAGGATCAGGCTGAGGGTAGCGTGCCTTATAGTCGCGTGGAGCAGCACCTGAAGCCATTCAAAATTAAATACGATCGCAAGCAGAACAGTTGAAGTAAATTGAACATACCGACTCCCTATGAATGCATCTGATTCTTGCTCAGTCCAAAAAACGTCCCGCTTGGAGGGTTTCTCTGAGCTCCAGGATCTTCAGGGATAGCTGTTGAACGAACATTATCCCCCGTTACTGAAGGTTGGTTCGTGGGTGCTTCTGCATCATTCTCGTGGATGTCTGCCATGCTGGTAAAGCGATAGAAATCAAATCAGTATAATCGACGTCCATAGCGCAAACGACTCACTTTGGAAGATACAGCTGTCAAGGAGGAAAAGGCGATAAGCGCTTGCTCGTGCTGTTTGATTGAACGTATGCTCATGTTGTACTGTTCCATTAAAAACATCAAAGTTCGTAATCGGGAACAGCCTCAAGTAGTCCAACAATAATTCCAAGGAGAAGACATGGCATTGTATCAGGACAAACATGAACTCTGACCCTCGTTGGACCCCAAAAAGGTACGAATCCGTTCGTCAAACTTGTCAAAATCGTAGCATTGAGACGGGATGGCAGAAATAAGCATTGTTGCAGGGTAGCAGAGCAAGGAACAGGTCACCGTCCGAGTCGTGGTCGATCCCAAACACGTGGCCCTCTTGCGCTGCGACGGCGACCATCAAGCGGCATCGATGGCACTGGCATGCCAGTGGCGCAGCCTAGTCCAAACTGACGCTACCATCGACGCGTGCCTCTTAACTTCATGCTTCGTAGGCATACAAGGCTTTTTTCTCGAGAGAATTATGGGCGACATTGGATTTCCGTTCAGAGGTACAGCAATACGCCAATTTTCTTTCAATACTCGTGTTGATTTGCGTTTTGCAGCGGCATGTACCCGGAACGATCCTCCACGTTCAATCCAAGCAGAAGGCTCGAATACTTATGGACCTCTCACAGCCACAGTCACCAAGCGTTTCGGGCTATTCACATCTGCCGCCGTGCTGCTCGTTCAGCGACACTCCGATAACGATAAGACTATTCTAAAGCTTGCAGATCGTAGACTGGGATATCGCGGTGGTCGCCTTCCCTCGAAGGACATCTGCAACACGCCATACGTGAAACCCAGGAGCGTGGCGCCCAACTGGTTCGAGCTTCTATGCGATGACGAGAACCGGCCTAACACCAAGATTTGGGAGGATTGGATGTGGGAGGTCTCCACTTCGCGTTACAAGCTGTCGAGCCACAACACTGAACTCACGGTAAACCGACTTTTGCACCGACTGCAAGGCCATTCCCCGTCATTTCGGTGTCGTTTGTCTTCGTATGACCTCCGAGTCTACTACCCTTCATCTCATCACAAACACCAACATCATTCAAGGACTCGTTTTCGAGTATATCCCTGGCGTTAACATGGCGAAGCTCACACCTGGTGTTGACGTCTCTGAGCAAGAAGCAGAGGGGATCTCCGGCCAAGCCACGGAGGCTCTCCGTGCTATCGAGTCCGAGAACTGCGTCTTGCACAATGACATTCGCGTTGGGAATGTCGTTCTGTGGGACGGGAGCTGCTCTCCAGTCATCATCGACTTTGGACAGGCCGACATCAGGGAGCCTGAACTCAGCGATGAAGAGTGGTCGAGTGTCATCGGGGCGTCTCCAGACACACGTCGCTTGAGAAATCTTCTGGTGAATCCTGAGGATAGGCCTCGGAAGTGGACTGTGACGTCGTACGAGATGTCGGACCTGCAGTACAAGAATCCTTTGGTCTTTAACAAATATGTTGAAAGCATGCCTGACGACCTTCGTAGAGTGACATTCGAGAGAGAGTTTTGGATACGGACTGGGAAGGGGCAAGGGAGAAGGCGCACCAGTGGAGGATACGATCGGGGGGTTCGTTGCAGGCCTATCTATGACTAGGACAAGACCGTCCTACGATCCATTTCGAAATGATGCAATTATATTCCGGGTCTTTCTGCACATCAATGTCGACGTCGCTTTGCAACGCGTCTGATTATGCGGACTATCTTGCATACCGCCCAGTTTATTGTCGCGAGACTCGAGTCCACAAACAGAGACACAAAGCACTACCACGGTATCCATCCCTGTCATGCCATCCTTTTCTATTCCTCTCCTCCGCATCTTTGGAGCGCGCAAAGCTCGTTTCAATCCATTACCATATAACCAGCATACCACGATGTTTTTACACCTCACCGCAGTGGAAGAGACTACTTTCCGAGACGCTGCTATCCGGACTGGTCTAAGATCAAACGCTTCGAGCTCATCACCGTCCTACTAGTTCAAAGATACGAAGACAACCTGAAAGTCATCCTCGAGCTTGCGGATCGGGGGTATCGCGGCAACAACAAAGGCGTGGATATGGTGCGATGGACGTCTTCTACCGGCGTGAAGAGATTACGAACTATGAAGACGCGGGGTCATTCCTAACTAGTCCAAGCTGTTCGATGATTCCGACAACCAACCCGTTGGGAGTGGATGTGTCGTACTGTTTCATTACTTGCGGAGGAATTGGTTCAGGCTCGATTATAGATTTTACAGCAATCCGGTTGCAATACACCTACGAAGTATTCATTCAACGGTCTAACCTATGTATATGATATCTTATATCGCATACGTTATCTGTCCAAAATGACATCGCTTGTCCTCCGCAATCATCACCAATTACGCGTCGGTTAGCGATGTTCCTAATTCAGTGACGGGTACACCTGTAGAACGATTCAGTATTAGAGAAGAAAACGAAGCTTCAGTACTTCGGTGGCAAATCTGACATTTCAAATACTTTACATACCGCGATATCAGAGGAATAACCCCTTGGTTTGAATGGCAGGCGGAGCATTTTTGGCTGTGTAATCTAGCGAAGTCGTGACTCATGAGTATTGAATGCTGAGTGTACAGAATGCGGGAGACTGGAGTATAGGGAGGGGTGCTGCGTCATGGTTTATCTGGCATCTCATACCTTTGCCACCTTTCGTTATCACTCCGCTTTATCCGGAGAGTGTGCTTGTACGTGTGGAATATGCGTCACAATGCACGGTGCTGGGTTGTCGCGAGATGGGTGTTGATGCCCAAAATAAGAGCAAGGCTCGGATACAGCCGAGTCGTCCCTTTTCTCTCGCCATCACTAGCTCTTTCCATCACTCCTTTTCCCCTGTCCATCAAGACTTTCAACATGATTCTGGCCTCCTTCTTGATGCCTTGTAACTGTTTTTGGCACCTGCTCGAGGTGGTACATTTACCATTCATTCCAGCCGCCTTTCTACCGCCCGAAACCTCAACAAGGACGACTTCAACGTGATATTGATGTCGCTTGGTATGGGACATGGATTCAAAGGTCTGCTTACTCGCTGAGTGCTACATTTGTTCTAATCTTCCTTCCCCAGTGTGCTCTTCCCTACCGAGTCTCGTCAACGTCAACCTGAATCGACAACGTTGTAACCGGCCTGCATTCTTGCCAACGGTGACATGATGTACGTCGACTTTTCGCGAGCGGAAGGTCCGAAAATTTCCCCGAGACGACGAGCACGCGCATCTGTAGTGAAGAGCGGGGCATCGTCGTTCTCGACAGCGACGAGATACGGATTGTATGGGAATAGAGAGGAAACACACGAGAGGGTAAGTCCACTCGCTCCTTGCTGATGTTCAGGGGTGCTCACTGTTCCCAGATATGCCGATTTCTCTGATCAGCCGGTAGTATTTGGGAGCACTTTATGCGAATTCCTCCGATGACAACACCTCGGGACCCACATTTTGTGGTGAGACGGGTATCGTCAGGCTGTGATGGTCCGAACAAAGGGACGCCAAGACGCGGGAAGGAGGATGGCCATGGATGGTAAGTTCCTTGCCACCCGACATTCCTAGGTATTCACTCATTCTTACCATTAGCTCAATATCCTTCCGTTCTGCGCGCGCGCGTCTAACTCTCCAGTCGCGCCAACGTCCGTGTGCCGAAACCTGTTGTTACTTCAGGACAACGAATCGTCATACTGCGAGCAAGGTCAGCCGGGCGCAGGCCAGAGGAGGGATTGAAAGAGATGGCGACGATAGAGGAGACAGCGACGAGGATGGTAAGTCTCGCCAGTTCCTCAAACAACATCAAGCCCTAAAGCCCTCCTCAGCCTACTACTCCCTTTCATTGGACAACCCCCACGCCCAAGATCTCGCGCTCCAACGATGTTCTTCGAATAAAAGAAGGCTGCGCCGGAGGTGCGTCGTACAATATAATTGTCTAATCATACAAACTTATTTCCTTTACTTCAGAAGTAACGATGTACCTGGTTCCAAACCCCACCTCCAATGTTAAACGTCAAGTTTTCGAATCAGGCATCGAGCCTTCCCCAGCGACTGCTCGCCGGTCATTATCAAACTGTCCAATCACATCGCCTTGGCACAGGTTCTGGTATGCCTGGTACACGATCGTGACATGGGCGGATTCGTCTCCATCTTCAGTCAGACAATGATAAAGACGGTGCAGAGGTTGCAGCGTCAACTTTCTGTCTTTCCAATGTATGCGCGTCTGCCCCGTCCTACCGTGCTCTCCCTGGAGGCTGGAGGAACTCAATTCCGCTGCCACTTTCCGACGGAGGCCATTCCCAGTCGAAGTGGCGCGTCATGAATGAATGCCGTTCTCACCTACTGTCCCTCGGTCTCTTACACACCGTGCGTCGTAGGTTCAACGTTCAACGCACCTTTTACCCTCTCCGCCACTGTCACGTCAAGTCCGTCCATGGGAAAGGAATCACATGCTGCACTATATTTTTCCATAGCCGCACTGTTGATAGTCCTCGCCCTGAACCCCCACTCTGCTCACAGCTCAAGGGCCGACACGCTATACCATCTGATCAGGCAGGATTCGAAGTATGTCCACAATTGAGCACGAATGGAAGGGTAAAATCTGGTGAAAAGGAAAGGGACAAGATGTGACACATCGACAGTCCGACTCAAAAGCCTGCATTTGGCAATCGGTCCGGACGGCGCTACTGTTTGACTACCACTTGCGCCATCTGCTCCCGTTCACGAAGGAGGTGTAACGACGACCCTCGGCCCGCACTAGAAACACTTTTCTCTACCCTCCAACCTTCCCTTCACATTTCCAGTACCGTGGGAAACCTAAAGCTTCGACATTGAAACCCACATGCACTACACTGCCGTTTTCCTTGCCCACGTAAACGGCGTTCCCGGAGATCTGTTGCTAATGGAGCAATTTTCTCTCATGTCTTGAAGACGGCGTATTCCACGATAGCGGATCCGTTTTTTGAGCATTTAGCCTCTACAGCATATTTCCGTCAGGGTTCGTGCTCTGATTCTGCTTTGATACAATGTACTTACAGCTCTGACAGGCGTCTACTTCGACACTTCGACGCTTTGATGTTCTGATCTGTTCCTGGACCTGAAGTAGTTGTGGACAAGGTCTTACAGCGTTATTGCATAGCTTCCAAGTGTACGTGTCGAACGAGGTAATACTTGGCGAGACGAGTGTCGGTCGCTCCCAAGTTATCTGCGAAGCATCACGATTCACATGTAAGTTGCCACTTCTCGAGACGTATCCTTCGCTGATGCCAACTGCGTCTAGACATATGTAAACATGGACTGATTTTATTTGTACTGCCTTCAATAAACAAGTTGTATATCTTTCGATTTCCATCTTAAAGCCAAACACGAGAATGAACATACAAGGCTAAGTGATATTAGAGATCACGGTATCGGATTCGGAAGCACAGCAAATTAATAGGCGAGCCGAGGCATACAGCATGACTAGGACGATCAAAAGGAGATTGCCTATTTACGAGTCTCAAATAAACTAGGTCCGAGGGTATGCTGCGCCGTCAAGGATTCCCAGGGATGGTGTGGAGGGCTAGCAATTCTGGTAGGCATAGACTTGAGTCACGGGAGGCCAGGTGCTTGTTCTTCTGGCACAGGATCCCCCCAGAAAACCAGTAGACGATATCGCCGTGCTTACAGCAGCGACATTTGAATGATAGCTGTATACATATCATCACCAACACGTTCCTGTGCAACGACGGGATTCGTGCCGTTCTTACAACTTCTTGCAACCGTTTCAATCATGTGCCGTGTATTGGTGCCGATAAAGTTTTGCATATGCGGTGCAGCGCTTGTCTGTACATTCTCTTGTTCCACCACCATGTCTGGTATCGACTCGTGTCTCAAGATCGCAAAGTTGACTGCTGCAGCAGGCGAGCTTGCCCCGTTTCCTTTTATCAAGGGTGCTGCCCAGTGTGTGGTAGTCGTTCTCGAGGCCATCGAGGTTTGCCGTCACTTTTCCCTTTTTCTCCACACTAACGAGAGCCGCAGAACGTCGCAAAGAATGGAAAGGATCTGCAAGAATTAGCTGAGAACATCGTCGCTACACTGGTTGTCGTAAGGGACACCATCATCGACCATGGTCCGACTAGCGCCTCGTGCTTTAAAGATATCTGTCTCGATTTTCAGATGTAAGTTGACCAACATTATCTATCTATGCCTCCTACAAGCCTTTGTTCTCAGATACCTGAACGATTTACTTTCAAAGTTAAACAAGGAAGGCAAACCGCACGGGATCAGGCGTTTTCTGAAGGTCAAGAAGATTTCGGAGGACATTAGTGCTTACAGACAACGAGTACAGGCGGCTAAAGAAGACTTCCTGGTAGGTGGTTCCTTATCATCATTATTGTTCACTCTTGAATGGACAGCAGATCCGTACAACGACCATGACACGACTAGCACTCTCCGATGTCCATGATGAAGTTACCACGGGATTCAGCACCTTGACTGGTTCCGTGGAGACATCGGAGAGGAATATCACATCAACCATCAAGGACAATATCGAAGAAATACGCACCTGGGGTGCTCGGCAGAGCGAGGACATGCAGAATCTATCCGCAAGATTACAAGGCTCTCTACGACGGGGTCTTTATAAGGGATCGGTATATGATTTCAATCATTCCTCTCCTGTCATTCAACATTTACAGGTATGGGAAATTATTCCAGGCGACATCCACATAATCGCACCAGCGACTCGTTCATTGATGAAGTACGGTACCGTTAGATACCAAGACAGTTATTGCACCATCGAGAACAGCGATACGCGGAAAATCATTCGCAAATATCAAACTTCTGGTGAAAATAGAGAGGACACAATAAAGGTGAGTGTATCCTACTCTGTGTCGTCGGCAAGGTCCACATGCTCTGTATTCCAGCAATTTGATCAGGACCTCAATTTTTTCATGAAACAAAGGTTCGGCTTTCTGTCTCTGTGTAGCTGACTGAATCGCACCCTTCTCGACAATAGGCACCCAAACCTTCCCCAAATTTTTGGTGTATGCAGATCACCTAATTTTCCTGCGATCATATTTCTTCTTCATGGTAAGGTGTTGCTCATTCCATCTTTCCTGTGGTGCTAATTCCTGCGGACAGGCACAAATCGAATCCCTTTTCACCATTATCTCCATGGCTTGCCTGCAACGCAGTTTGCACAATTCTTTTCTGAATTGGTAAACTGTTATCTTGTGTTTTTGAGTAAAGCAGCTGATCTCCCAGTGTACCATCATTCAGTTTCAAGATCTACAGGTATGTCCCCCAAGAGTTACCCTTGGACAAAGCTCAATACCCATTCCTACAGTCGGTCTTGGATGTTTTGCCGATGGAAAGCTACAGATATTCAGCTAATAGATTGTACAGTGTATTCCACCCGGTCAGTGAAATCGCAAATGATTTTCTTTGAGTAATAATCATTTTGAAGGGTAGGGAAGAAGAACAAGTCTATGTCAACGAATATAGGAAACTCGTGTTTGGAGACCTGCCATGCTATTCTCATTACTGGCTGGGCCCATTCAACTTGTCCTATATACCGGAACATGGCAAATATAGCCTCCATCATAGTAGTGAGTCGCCCGCATCGGGCAATCCATTTCACAGTCAAGTCAGCAGATGGAAGTCATCTTCAAGTTCGCGGAAGGGGGATTTACAATATCGTTATGAAGCTATTATCTTTTGTCACAGAAAAAATTTGGCTGATGACATGATACGGTGGACTCAAACCTTCAACCGGCACCGACTCCAACCCCCACAATACGAGTCCGACTCCTCTGTCTACAGCTGCCCATACCAAAAGGCCATATATGTGCCAGGCAGTATATTATGTGATCTGTCACCACACCGAGTTTTGGTCGGGAGAGCCAGGCCCTGGCCGCATGGGTGGAAGTGGGACATTTCCTTGCGAAAAGAGTTGTTGTGGGAGGAAGTTGTTAATCCATCGTTCGACTTGAAGTTTGTCATTCAGTCGACCAACTTTTGATGCTGCTAATTGTTGATTGTCAGTGGGTTGGTGTCCATCGAGCTTTCATGGGATGATGTGATCAGAAACCCATTCATTAACATCCATACATGTTGGGAAGATTCTCTTGAACTTGTGAAATTGTGGATTGCACAGACTTCCAAACTAGACTCATATCTTCGCTCCAGGGCCTATGGTGATGATCTTGAGCCATATATCATTACAGGTGGGCAGCTGGTTCAGCTTGAATCAACTGCTGACTGTATTGTACACACTTAGATGCGGGACTTTGGATTCAAATTTCCCCAAAGGATGGCAACTATGATTTCTGTCATATCTGCAATGCCAAAGACCGGTACCATCACGCGCTCTCATTGTCGATAACTGCCCCCGTCATTGACTATGAGACCAATACAATTACATCCTGGCCCATCGTATCTTGCTCCCGAGTTTGCGGCATGGATTCATTGAAGGGGGAAGATATTTTTACTATCAATGTCACAGGTTACGAGTTGCAGACACGATCGTGGTGGCTCCTGGAAAGCAATGTATGTTTAACCATACCCGAGTTAAATGCCGAGCATGGATTCGATCCCGCGCGCAACGGCGCTGATGTATGCGAGTATTTCGGGTGGCCACTTCTTGAGTTCTATGACTCTTCCACAGGAGGTGAGTAGATCTTTGTATGCAGCAGGTATTTTGCTGATAAACATGCGACAGAATGGATCCCAAATGATACCGTATCCCAGTCTTCGGGGCCTTCGTCAGTCACATCAGACAATGCGGGTCCGATATTGAGTCAAGAGCACGGCTCTGCACCACGCGGTACAGATGCGGCCACGGGAAGCATCGCTGAAGAAGTGCAGGCTGGCGAGGCCCCGACCAAGACGGAGAGTGTTTCTGTTGTGCGATATGATATCAGTACACGGTCTCTCATTATCATATTCATTGCTATCAGCGTTCAGATTATTCTTCTGTCATCCTTCAAGAACTACTTGTAAATATAGATATCGATACCATGTTATTTAATGTCTCTTCCATCATGATAGTTTGCGGAACTAGGATCAACGACACCAATTGACAATCATTAAAATTGCAGTCTGCACCCAACACGACCCTCTCTCGCTAAAATTAGAAGGTCCCTCCCACCCATTTGTCCAACTCCCATCTTTCGTGCTAATAATTAGAACACGACGACCCTCCCGAATCTCATCATTCCCCTCCTCGGACTTCCAGGTAAGAAATAAAGCACGGTCAATGGGGATGGTGGGCAATAGATGCAGAAACTTTGGCTCGCTCCGTGGATGTGGATGTGGATTTGGGTGGAGTAGAGTCTTGGGAGTCTTTTCTAGGTTTAGGCTGTCAAACTCGCCATAGGTGTAGATCCGCAGGCTACCTACACTGCATTCCAATCTCGATTCCTCTGTCTGGACGCTGTGAACCTGTCCTACCTTTTGTCCAAGCCCTGCCAGAAAAGGATACGTCCAATCCTAACACAAACCTCAGTTCTCAGGCGAACAGAAGACAGAGAAGAAAACTCACCATCGTCGTGATGATAATTGATCCATGTGCTTATGTTTTTCTCCTCGCCCAAATAGCCAGCGTCGGTCCTTGAGTAATCGACAGGTGATCGTGTTATACATTCTGCACCGACACTTAGCTAGCGCGAGTAAATTAGAGTAAATCAGCCTACCGTCGCTCAATCCAGGAAAGCTTGGTCACCACATCTTACCGCCCTTAAAACAAAGTTCGCACCCAAAACCAACAAGAGACGACAAGTCCTTACCTCGAGTCCAATCATCTCCTTGCTAATCCGCCCAAATACCGAGCTGCTATCCACCGATCGTCGCCGTATCCTCTGTGTCGACTCTAAGGATCATGTCGTCGTGCCTGTGAGCATACTATTCAATTCAAAAATCGTGACAATGTATCCTTAATAGTGAAAAGGACTCAAGTTGTCGAGTGTTCAAAGAAGGCGCAGGTATCAAAAGACATCGATGGTGGTTCGAATTCATGCTGTGGGTTTGACGAGAATCAGCTTGGAATCAGCGAGCACCACGGCCTGCTCATTCTGGTAATTCTCGGCGTCCAACGTCGAGAGTAAGAGAGAAGGAAGGAGGGAAGGAAACGGGGGAAGTGGTGGCTGGAGTTCAAACCAGAAATCAACCCGGCTGTTATAGCGAAATCCCTACCCCGAAATGCCGGTGAGTACGGAGAAAGTAGATTGAATCAAAAAGTCTATTGCATCATATCAACTTCAGCAATCTGCTCCCGTTTACGAGGGAGGCGTTACAACCGTGATCAATATTCAATCTTGGTTTGCGTCTAAGTGCAGAGGGAAGGGGAAGTAATGGAAGGAGAACCGGCAGCCCTTGAACACATGACGCATACAGGAGATCCAAGATCGGACGCGCTGGTGTTGACCAGGAAGACGGCAGCAGCTTCGGAATCGTTGCAGGCACCAACTCTGATTTAGTGGTGCGTATCGGTACACAGAGCACGATATCATACATCTACGCGACATCCAGGTTGATATTCCTCTCGCTAGGCCGAATGGTGGTCGTCACGTTGGGAGATTTGCGCCACGGATAGTCGTAGTCATACAGATGCCTGCAACAAACACTTACTCTTATACTCCACTGATACATCCTCTCTCTCACACATCCTTGACCATTCCGCGCCTACCGCTCTCTCGAACGTCGTCTGACGAAAATCCTTAGACATGCTCTCCACGTATGCGTTGAACGCCAATGGCTTTTGTAGTGCCAGCCCGAGTGTCGCCGTCCTCTTTCAGCGTCCGTTAGCAGGATCCACCAGAAGCATCATGTAACGCGTATCTGGACCTCCGTTCTCCAATCTTCATCACTATTTCCAGGTTCCTTGATGTTGGCCTCTCCGAAGTCGATAACGACGGGAGACCGATCCTCTTCCCAGAGAATGATGTTCCTGGTGTGGATGTCATTGTGCGCGCCCCAATGGCACGGAGCCCTGCCATGATGTTACTGGATATCTTCGCGACCTCTTGTTCTGGAGACATTGATACCCGGTTGGAGCTTCTCCATACTAACGCCAGAAATATATTCGAGGGCGAGTACTTTGACGACGTCGGTGATAGGATGAAGAGGAGTGAGCTCCGGGGTAATGCAAAGACGAACGACCCTAAGGAGACAGGGGATATACCGGCCTTGCAGCCGGTGCAAAAGTTGATACGCAGCGAGTTCTGTATCGTAGGACCCCATCTTCCCAAGTCAAGACCTCCCACATCCAATCCTCCCAAAGCTCCACAAATCGCTCATGACCTCGAACTAGTTTGCTTGGATATCGCGGACGACATGTCGTAGGTGGCCATCGATGGAAGGCGTCCATGACATCGTATCCAACTTGTCCTTGTTGCTGCGATACTCGGGCCTGCGATCTGCCAGCTTGAGGATAATGTTTTCGTGGTCCGAGTGTCGCTGAACTTGTAGGACCTCAGACGGCGGAGGTGAAAGGTTCGAAAATTTTCACCGTCGTGGCTGCGAGAGGTTTAATCGTATGGGAGCTTGGTGCTTGGAATTGAGCGTGGAGGGTTCCGGGTAAATACAACTCATCGCCGCTGCGTATATAACACAGATCAGATCAACCAAATGTAAAGAAAATTGGCGGATTATCGTACCTTTGGACTGAAATCCACGTCGCCCACAATTCACTGGAGTAAGAAGTCTTGCGTGTCGTGCCAGACAACGAAGTGTGCCCTGTCATACGTGCGTGTCGATGGCGGCGTCAGGATACGCCATGGAATGGTTGTCGTCGCGGTCCAGCGAGACAGTCAGGTATGGTGGCCTGAGCGGATTCCGACTCGGATAACATGGTTGCTGGTGATGGGCGCTTCAGTTCTTGGCTGGGAAACCTTGGTAGATTGGATGTTGGTGGCACCGTGATGGTAGAACGCGAACTCGACGCGAACCAAATAGGGCCGGCCTAGCCTCCAAATAGCGACGTGACAGCGGAGTTTGAATCTTTGTTTCCTTCAACCACAATCGAAATCGCTGGAGAATTGCCCGACCGAAGAGTGCGATGAATGAGGCGGACTTGCGGAGTGAGGTGATGCTGCATACGTCGGGTTGGCAATCGGCGATAAGGGGAAGAAAAGGGACGAACAAGAATAGAACCGTGACTATCATCCAGGAAAACGGGTACACGGTGAGGGCAGAGGAGAGCTCGGATGCAGCCATGCTGTATGCGTCCATGGCGGTGAACGCCATAGGAGGGACGCGCGCCTTATAACCTGCATGTACACTGCATCCCACATCCGAGGTCCAAAAACCGTCGCCGTCGACTGGCTCGCCGTCTCACTAGCGAGCACTCCCTCCCGTCCTAGCTAAGAATAGAAGGCACCGATACCCCCCTGCATCTCCATACACCCTAAGAATAGCCACAGCCGTCCCCGTGCATACACCCTCCCGTCTCTTCCGCTCGTCGTTGCCCGTACCTACACTTACTCGAATTAGTGTCGAAAGTGCGGTGGGAAGCAAGCCTGCGTACCCTAGCGAGCTCGTCCCAAACGCCGTCCGAGTCCCTGCTCGTAGAGTCGAGTTCCATTACCCTTATCGATGGTGCAACAAGCGTGAACCGTCCTTCTGAAAAGATGGCCTAAGGGGAGGTACAGCTATGTGGAATGTCGCGTACCGTGAGAGATGTTAAAGTTTCGTCCACGCGGAGTTGAGCTGCAACGAGGGACCTGATCAACATGAACAAGGCCGAATCGTTCAAAAAGCAGTACACGCACCTCCGCCCATCTATCAAGCACTCACTCGGGGAATATCGTCCGCCATCCCTCCCTTGCAATCCTGAGAGTGGTGGCCTGAGTAGCCGTTAGCCCTCGCTCAAGTCAATCTGAGGAATGGCTTACTGAGCCCAATGACCATGCTCCTGATAAATGTTGAATTCGTGCTCGTCGGGCAAAATCCATGTCATCGACAGCGTACGGAGTCGCTCTGATAGACGCCGCATAAGCTAAAGATGAAAAATTTTGGGGAAAATCACGTACCATTGTGTATACTACGTGAACGGACTTTGTCACCGCCGAGACGTAAAAAGTTTAACTCTCTTGATTTTTCTCGCCCATTTCACGCGTTGTCGAGACCGACGACGGCTGCAGGAAGACAGTGAGAAAGAGAGAAAAAGAATCGAACCAACACTGTTGAGCTCGACGACGACATCCCAATCGACGTGGCAGTCAAGAAGTAAACACTCGATTACCAAAAAGTCGCTCAAACGAGCTACTTTCCGGTCACGAGACCACGACGCGTCCACCCACGCCGAGTCAATTTCTCGCTCATTCTCATCATGCAGACAGCGACTGTGGTAGGCTCGACGTGAAGAGAGTGGTGACGTTATGGGACGCATCAACAAGAGAAGAAAACTCTGTTAAGGTGGATAGCCTCTGCCGTGGGGCCTGGAATAATTATACGATATCGATGGTGAGGGATATGGTAAACGAGTGGACTTAGGAGAGGGCAAGGAAATTTTGCCATTCGAGGATTAACCGAATTGTGGTGTAGTGCTCTCGAGTTCTGTGGAGGAAGATACGGCTTGCTCACTGTCCCTGATAAACTCTAGGCGAGTTCAGACTGCATGAGGCCACCCGCGATGGAAACCAAATGGGATAGTGAGCCCACATGGCTTTATTTTGGTCATTTTGCTCTCCGTAGGAATCCACGTGTTATCTGTCTCGTTTGCGTTTATAATAACTTGTTTGCCTTTAGTCGTTACCAACTCAACGCTCATCTCTATATCGAGGCTCAGGCTCCAAACAAGAGTAAGGTATCATCGTGAGTCTTTTCTTTGCTCAGTTTGCCTTCGAACTGCTCCATGACATCACAAACTCCTTTGTCTCGCCGCACATTAATTCCCTCCGGTTGTCCAAAGGCATACTGGAGCGCAATACTGCCTCTTGCGACTCTGGATGCCCTATCATGTTGATCTTCTAGACGCTATACTGGGAGGTGAATCTTCGGTCATCGGTGCGATCGAGGACAAACCAACCTGACGTGGCGTGAAAGAGATTGTCCTATAATGTTGATCGTAGTACTGAGTACTCAAAATATAACAGAGTACTATTTTATATCTTCCTAGATCAGATGATATGCAGTGAAGTGCGCAGAGTGAAGGGGTGTTCACATCTAGGCAGGTAGCTAGAGTTCGAATTCTTTAGCTGATGCCAGGCCTTCGCACCCTGCTAGTGCCTCTGGGAAAAAGTTGGTTCTATATGCTATTGATCTACTGTCCTCTCAGCTCTCCCCTTCCCTTAAGTTACCTTGAGGATGCGTCATGAGCTGAGGGTTTGAATACGGTGGAGTCGCAGAGTGCCCCACTCAATGGGTTATGGAGGCGATGTGAAAGGCAGACATCGTTTGACTTGCGCGTGCATTCAAATAAAGGCTAGTACTGTGAAACTCTATATAAAACGTTGCTGGTTAACTTGCGGGCATCTTCGTACTTTCAGCCAAATGTCAGAGAGAGTCTACTACCGAAATGTATTGACTTGTAGTATCGACAATAGGTTCTGCGAAGCCCCGCCGTTCTTGTTTCAGTGGTCCCCAATCTACATCCAGAGTTCACCCTTCTATAGCCCTTCTATCCTAGTTTCGTAGGATCTGGTCCCGCGTCGCTTCTTCATTAACTGTGTCTTCGATGGCTGGTGAGGATACAAGAATTCCTGGAACTTGGGGTGTTTTGCGATCTATCCTTATGAGCTCAAGAGATTAACCACGCCGCGAAACACCGTACCTGTGCATATTCCACTGTGTTATGCTCTCCTTCACTGTCGCACTGTCAGAGCGGGAACACGAATCAGCAAAGGAAGATAGATTCACCGAGATGAACCGGGAATTTCACACAGCCAGGGCAACTGGTCTACATCTTTATACACATCAAAATCATACTGTGGTAGAGACTCGTTGTCATCGCTATGGCCCAGCATATTCTGCAGCTCCCCGATTACAACAACGGCCAGAACACGCTTGAGAAGGACCCATTGGTGGAATTTCTCTCCTGATGTCCACTGCACTAATTGTGAAAGACATTCTGGCCAGACTTTTTGCATGGCGGGATGTCGTGCCCACTCATAGAGGATACTCTCATGATGTTCTTTGATGAGAAGCAACATAACCTGGAAGAGTGAGTCAGTTGAAAAGCGGGGATAACGTGGTGGGTCAAGGGGAGTTTCACAGGATTCAGAGTCGCCCATAGATGAAGCCGGAGGTGAGTTCAGAGAAGATGATATGAGACTTCCCAAGATGGGAGGCATCATGCTGTTCTCCGAGCTCTCGCCACTGCGCACAGGTGAATGGAGGTAACACTGATAAGCAACAGAATAGAACTGTATGTCTGGAGGTACAGGTTCCATGCGAGAGCGGTATTTGTCAAGAATGATGAATATCTTGCATACAAGTGTTTGAAGGTCTGGACTGACAACAACAAAAGCCTCGGAGCAAAGCAAGGTGTATAACCTATCCAGGACTGGCCTGGTGTCCCAGTACCTCCGGATGAGAGTACGGACGAGCAGACCGATGCATTCAATGATAGCAAGGGAAGTTTCAATTAGCTGCTTTCGATCTGAGGCATGCGCTGAATTGCACAATCTCTCCTGAATTCGGGGGATAAGTGCAAGCATGATATGCCGATCAAGATCGAGAGAATCAATGGCGGCAGACATTTGAAAGTGATAACCATACATCCAGTAAGCACAAAGGTAGTTAACAATGTACCTCCTCATCTCATTTGAAGGCTTGTCGATAGTAGTGACATCCCCGCTCTCGCTTGTAGACAAGGGACTTGCAATGATTTTCATAAGCTCCAGCTCTAATTCTAGAGCAGCGCTGGCATGGCGGAACCGAACGCGGACGCGGAAGAAGGCATGGATTAGTGGCTTCCACACCGCAGAGTGCAAGATGAGGGAAGAGCGCTGCGGGCCTTGAAAGATTCCGAGCAAAACAGTGAATGCATTGTCAAAACTTGTCATGGAGAACAGTGTCATTTTTAGCTGCTCATTGCAACACCGATCTGCCATGTGATCATGGTGGAGTCTGTCGCCATATCGGGAATGATTAAGCCGAAGGAGTATACATGCTCTATAGTAGAGCTCCAACTCTCTCTCGACATCAGGAGATGGCACAAGCGGTTCAATGTGCTGTATCTGCTGGTCCAGAGGTACCATAAGAGCAGATATATATTCATTCGGTAGGCATTCTAAAGTGGCGGAGGACATTCCAGCAATGGCCTGCAGCACACTTTGATGGACGGAGGCATTAGATGTGGAGGAGTGCAGCCATTGTAGTGATCGCGCGTCTACTTCAGCAGCATGCTTTTGAACATGATCGCGCTCGATTTCCTTCAGAGTAGGACATTGTAGGGGGGAAATTGCGCCACGTATGTGGGAAATGTCATTGCGCAGGTACCTGGGTAAATAAAAAAAGTAACCATCCGGATATCGTTGAATGATGAGAATGGGTGTAATAAGACGGTCGTAGAAGAATCGATACAGATGGTGGATGTAAACCGCCAACGGGACCTTGTACGGACAGTACGGATGGACCAGGGGAAGGATTAGGGCAACGACGTAGGCCATGTATGTCACTGCACCAATGATAGATACTAGCCAGGCCACTTTCATTCCCAGAGAGAATAGGAAGACAGCAAGGCCAGCAAAAAAGAGTGCCAAAGAAGCATAAAGGAGGACGGGAAGCAAGCCAATGATCATTGGTACTTGCCACGTCTGTAGTCCAGCGTATCGCAAGTGTCGGATTCTTGCACGATCGCGCGGGGAGCTGTCGGAGACGATGGAGACGTATTGGTGGAGCCACTGCTTGACCAAAACTGCGACGAGGGCAGTGATGAGACTGAGCGTCAGACTCACGAACCATAAGCTATTCAACCACTCGTCGGAACGGCTGGGAGAAAAGAAGGCAGTAGGGGAGGGAGGAAAAGATATTTTGGGGTCCTTCGACACGGTAGCCTTGAGGATTTCAAAGAGAAGGCGCATGGACGCCTCATTGTAATCTGGTTGCATGTTTTGCGACGTTTGGACCACGAATGTTGTTAGTACCGCAGAGAAAAGACCAGCCTATATTGTTATCATCAGCCTTGAGCCCGATTTTTCAAGGAAATGTGAGACGCACAAAGACAAGCAGGATGTCAATGGTATCCCGCCACTCTGCCAACATATTGAAATCGAAATCGGCCGCTTCGTCAAGGTAGATGGACCATATTCGTGCATTGGCGGACATCTCTTGGCCATAAGGATCAGGCTGAGGGTAGCGTGCCTTATAGTCGCGTGGAGCAGCACCTGAACCCATTCAAAATTAAATACGATCGCAAGCAGAACAGTTGAAGTAAATTGAACATACCGACTCCCCACGAATGCATCTGGTTCTTGCTCAGTCCAAAAAATGTCCCGCTTGGAGGGGTTCTCTGAGCTCCAGGATCTTCAGGGATAGCTGTTGAACGGACATTATCCCCCGTTGCTGAAGGTTGGTTCGTGGGTGTTTCTGCATCATTCTCGTGGATGTCTGCCATGCTGGTAAAGCGATAGAAATCAAATTAGTATAATCGACGTCCATAGCGCAAACGACTCACTTTGGAAGATACAGCTGTCAAGGAGGAAAAGGCGATAAGCGCTTGCTCGTGCTGTTTGATTGAACGTATGCTCATGTTGTACTGTTCCATTAAAAGCATCAAAGTTCGTAATCGGGAACAGCCTCAAGTAGTCCAACAACAATTCCAAGGAGAAGACATGGCATTGTATCAGGACAAACGTGAACTTTGACCCTCGTTGGACCCCAAAAAGGTACGAATCCGCTCGTCAAACTTGTCAAAATTGTGGCATTGAGACGGGATGGCGGAAATAAGCATTGTTGCAGGGTAGCAGAGCAAGGAATCTGAGGTCACCGTCCGAGTCGTGGTCGATCCCAAACACGTGGCCCTCTTGCGCTGCGACGGCGACCATCAAGCGGCATCGATGGCACTAGCATGCCAGTGGCACAGCATAGTCCAAACTGACGCTACCATCGACGCATGCCTCTTAACTTCATGCTTCGTTGTCTGACACGGCATACAAGGCTTTTTTCTCGAGAGAATTATGGGCGACATTGGATTTCCGTTCAGAGGTACAGCAATACGCCAATTTTCTTTCAATACTCGTGTTGATTTGCGTTTTGCAGCGGCATGTACCCGGAACGATCCTCCACGTTCAATCCAAGCAGAAGGCTCGAATACTTTTGGACCTGTCACAGCCACAGTCACCAAGCGCTTCGAGCCATTCACATCTGCCGCCGTGCTGCTCGTTCAGCGACACTCCGATATCGAGAAGACTATTCTAAAGCTTGCAGATCGTAGACTGGGATATCGCGGTGGTCGCCTTCCCTCGAAGGACATCTGCAACACGCCGTACGTGAAACCCAGGAGGGCGTGGCGCCCAACTGGTTCGAGCTTCTATGCGATGACGAGAACCGGCCTAACACCAAGATTTGGGAGGATTGGATGTGGGAGGTCTCCACTTCGCGTTACAAGCTGTCGAGCCACAACACTGAACTCACTGTAAACCGACTTTTGCACCGACTGCAAGGCCATTCCCCGTCTTTTCGGTGTCGTTTGTCTTCGTATGACCTCCGAGTCTACTACCCTTCATCTCATCACCAACACCAACATCATTCAAGGACTCGTTTTCGAGTATATCCCTGGCGTTAACATGGCGAAGCTCACACCTGGTGTTGACGTCTCTGAGCAAGAAGCAGAGGGGATCTCCGGCCAAGCCACGGAGGCTCTCCGTGCTATCGAGTCCGAGAACTGCGTCTTGCACAATGACATTCGCGTTGGGAATGTCGTTCTGTGGGACGGGAGCTGCTCTCCAGTCATCATCGACTTTGGACAGGCCGACATCAGGGAGCCTGAACTCAGCGATGAAGAGTGGTCGAGTGTCATCGGGGCGTCTCCAGACACACGTCGCTTGAGAAATCTTCTGGTGAATCCTGAGGATAGGCCTTGGAAGTGGACTGTGACGTCGTACGAGATGTCGGACCTGCAGTACAAGAATCCTTTGGTCTTTAACAAATATGTTGAAAGCATGCCTGACGACCTTCGTAGAGTGACATTCGAGAGAGTTTTGGATACGGACTGGGAAGGGGCAAGGGAGAAGGCGCACCAGTGGAGGATACGATCGGGGGGTTCGTTGCAGGCCTATCTATGACTAGGACAAGACCGTCCTACGATCCATTTCGAAATGATGCGATTATATTCCGGGTCTTTCTGCACATCAATGTCGACGTCGCTTTGCAACGCGTCTGATTATGCGGACTATCTTGCATACCGCCCAGTTTATTGTCGCGAGACTCGAGTCCACAAACAGAGACACAAAGCACTACCCCGGTATCCATCCCTGTCATGCCATCCTTTTCTATTCCTCTCCTCCACATCTTTGGAGCGCGCAAAGCTCGTTTCAATCCATTACCATATAACCAGCATACCACGATGTTTTTACACCTCACCGCAGTGGAAGAGACTACTTTCCGAGACGCTGCTATCCGGACTGGTCTAAGATCAAACGCTTCGAGCTCATCACCGTCCTACTAGTTCAAAGATACTCGGACAACCTGAAAGTTATCCTCGAGCTTGCGGATCGGGGGTATCGCGGCAACAACAAAGGCGTGGATATGGTGCGATGGACGTCTTCTACCGGCGTGAAGAGATTACGAACTATCAAGACGCGGGTCATTCCTAACTAGTTCAAGCTGTTCGATGATTCCGACAACCAACCCGTTGGAAGTGGACGTGTCGTACTGTTTCATTACTTGCGGAGGAATTGGTTCAGGCTCGATTATAGATTTTACAGCAATCCGGTTGCAATACACCTACGAAGTATTCATCCAACGGTCTAACCTATGTATATGATATCTTATATCGCATACGTTATCTGTCCAAAATGATATCGCTTGTCCTCTGCAATCATCACCAATTACCTGTCAGTTAGCGATGTTCCTAATTCAGTGACGGGTACACCTGTAGAACGATTCAGTATTAAAGAAGAAAACGAAGCTTCAGTACTTCGGTGGCAAATCTGACATTTCAAATACTTTACATACCGCGATATCAGAGGAATAACCCCTTGGTTTGAATGGCAGGCGGAGCATTTTTGGCTGTGTAATCTAGCGAAGTCGTGACTCATGAGTATTGAATGCTGAGTGTACAGAATGCGGGAGACTGGAGTATAGGGAGGGGTGCTGCGTCATGGTTTACCTGGCATCTCATACCTTTGCCACCTTTCGTTATCACTCCGCTTTATCCGGAGAGTGTGCTTGTACGTGTGGAATATGCGTCACAATGCACAGTGCTGAGTTGTCGCGAGATGGGCGTTGATGCCCAAAATAAGAGCAAGGCTCGGATACAGCCGAGTCGTCCCTTTTCTCTCGCCATCACTAGCTCTTTCCATCACTTCTTTTCCCCTGTCCACCAAGACTTTCAAGATGATTCTGGCCTCCTTCTTGATGCCTTGTAAGTGTTTTTGGCACCTGCTCGAGGTGGTACATTTACCATTCATTCCAGCCGCCTTTCTACCGCCCGAAACCTCAACAAGGACGACTTCAACGTGATATTGATGTCGCTTGGTATGGGACATGGATTCAAAGGTCTGCTTACTCGCTGAGTGCTACATTTGTTCTAATCTTCCTTCCCCAGTGTGCTCTTCCCTACCGAGTCTCGTCAACGTCAACCTGAATCGACCAACCTTGTAACCGACCTGCACCCTTGCCTGCGGTGACATGATGTACGTTGACTTTTTGCGAACGGAAGGTCTAGATTTGTCCCGAGACAACGAGCACGCGCATTTGTTGAGGAGAGCAGGGCTTCTTCGTTGTTCTCGACGGCGACGAGATGCGGATTGCATCGGAGTGGGGAGGAAACACGCGAGAGGGTAAGTCCACTCCCTCTTTGCTGATGCTCAGGGGTGCCCACTCTCCCAAGAGATATCGATATCTCTGATCAGCCGGTAGTATTAGGGAGCACTTCACTATGCTGCCCAATTCCCTATCGACGCCTCAGGCCTCAGGACCCGCATTTTGTGGTGAGACGGGTATCATCAGGCTTGATGCATGATGGTCCGAACAAAGGGACGCAGAGACGCGGGAAGGAGGATGACCATGAATGGTAAGTTGCTCGCCACCCAACGTCCTAGCTAGGTATTCACCCATTCTTAGCCCATTATCGTTCCGCTCTGCACGCGCGCGTCTAACCCCCGAATCGCCAGTGATGCCGACGTCGGTGTGGCGAAACCTGTTGTTACATTAGGACAACGAATCGTCATGCTGCGAGCAAGGTCAGACAGGTGCAGGCCAGAGGAGGGATTGAAGGAGATGCCGATGATAGAGGAGACGGCGACGAGGATGGTAAGTCTCGCCAGTTTCTCAAACAACGTTGAGCTCTAAAGCCCTCCTCAGTCCCCTACCTTCTTTCATTGGACAACTCCCCAAGCACAAGATCGCGCGCTCCAACGACGTTCTTCGAACTCGTCTCCGCCTTCAGTCAGAAAATGATAAAGGCGGCGCAGAGGTTGCAGCATCGACTTTCTGTCTTTTCCGTGTATGCACGCCTGCCACCGTGCTCTCCCTGGAGGCTGGAGGAACTCAGCTCCGCTGCCACTTTTCCGGTGGAGGCCATTCCCAGTCGAATCCAGGTGGAGAAGCGCATCATGAATGAACGCCGTTCTCACCTACTGTCCCTCGGTCTCTTACACACCAAATGTCAGTTGTCCTCGTTCGGCAAAGGCGTTCAGATGATCGCAGACCTACTGCGACGGCTTGCAAGATCCCTATGCACGAGGCGTACCAAAACCGAGCGCGAGAAGACGTGCTGACTCGATGGGGCTCTAGGGAGAGCCTCCAAGGTTTGCGAAGAGTCGGGCAGTGTGGGTATATGCATGATCAGAGGCTCTGGAAAATTACACGATGAGATATCTCGTGAACCGGAGTAGATATTGGTGACAACGAAATGGAAGGAAGCTGCGGAAGAGGAGGATTCGTGAAGCTAGGGTGTAAACTGGCGTTGAGCACGCACTAATGGTACGCTATATCGATGCTTTGCAGGATTATCTCAATCAGCTCTACAGGTATCACCGTCCGCCATGGTCGATATTTTGGAGTTTGAGCAACCCCGTTCGCCTGACGACTTTTATGGCGGACTATGCCAATACTTTATCTCTCTCATCGCATCTCCGTATGTCGAACCTTGACCGAAGACCTGGATGCTCTGGCTTGGTGACGATTCCAGCATCTCGGACAAGCAGCAAGCACATCTACCTGGATACCAGGGTACGGAGAAGAAAAAAGATGACTCTCGGAGGTATGCTACTTTTACGTCTTCGAATAGCGACTATGTTAAGTTGCTCCTTCAGAACGATATATCGTAGCCGAGTTCATACCCTGGTGGACTGTCCCCATCCGGTGACAATTCAATACAACGCGGAATGGAGCGTAGGTCTTCCGTCATCTTGTATTCAAAAAGTCTTTTCCTGAACACAACGACACTCGTCCGCTGCATTTGTGGTCCGACTATCCCAATACCAACCCGTCCCTTTCCCTCTTATAGTCCAGAGATCTGCATAGATGAGTGCCAAGTCCATCGAAGATGGCTTATTGGAAGAGCATGGTATCGGATTGTGTACCCAACGGCGGAGTGTATATGTCTTCCTCCAATTCTAAGGGACCCATAGGTATCGTAAGCCATGTCCTACAGATTCAGAACATTGTCTAACGGCTCGTACAGTGCCGTGACCAAACCACCCGACTCCAAGCCTTCATTAGAGCCGTCGCTGTACTTGGAAAGGACGGCTTGGACCGAGTGTTGAGAGGATGGTCAGTGACTCGAAGAATTTGTGGTGGCTTTTGGCGTCGAGGAGAGATGGGATTGTAGATGGCGCAATGATAAGCCGGACGGTAGTTCTCGGCAGCTCCTTGCCTAACGACAACTAAAACTCTTTTTCCATCGAAATCCTTGCTTTAACATCATACGATGCAACGACTCTCTGTCAAACGCCTAGAAAGTATCATTGTCGAGAGCTGGTATCTTTTGCTGGACAGGCGAGACCGTGTTCATTTAATGAAGACATTTCCCCTTGTTTGTCGATTCTGGCTGCGTGCATATCACCACATCTCATTCATCATGTCATGCTCATATGTCGACCACTATCTCCGATTTATTTCCCAGAAAAGGAACAGCGTTGTCTATTTCGCGTGGATGACTCCAAGCAGTCCGTTCCAATCATATCCTTCCGCTGCCGCTCCATGGCTGCAATGATATCTCACCAAAAGCACTCTAATCTCAGCGAGCCTCTCCCGTTTCCTTATCACCATCTCCATAGGGTGTCGTTCATCTTCGAAGGCCTACCGGTGCAACCAAGAACAATCCAGCTCTGGAGTAGGCTGCCATCTAGCGACGACGAGATGGAGATCATCCTTGTCTTTCAACGAAGTGGTCCTACGAAGGTGATGTTTTTTTAAATTTCATGTTGCTCGTTGTGCACAAGCTCACCGAAGGGGCCAACTCTGCTTTCGTGTTTATTGACGAGTGGGGATGTCCCATCCTTGGGACCTCATAACGGATGCCGTCGTTGACTTGGGGTTCAGCATCGTGTATATTCGGCCTCCGCCAAACACTAAGGAGGAAGACTACTTGAAGAGGACATCCGAATCAAAGCCGGAAGTCAACATCGAGAGCCACGAGGAGCTCAGTCCATGGCGGCACATTCTGGGCAGTTGGATCTCCTGGGTTATTGGGTCATGACTGTAGAAGAGGGATTTGCGCACTCTATTTTAATGCATACTCACGTTTATCCGCGAAGGAGTGTACGTGAGCACTGGTATATTGCGGCATGTATGCGGAGGCGATCCTCCTCCAAAGTGCTGCGGAGTACGAGAACACCACGCAACTGCTAGAATGCACACGCATAACATGAGGAGGTACGAAGGACGATTGGGATACAAAAAGTGGTGGTGTGAGAGTGGAGAAGAGCTTAAGGAGGGTACGTTGGCCAGAATTCAAAGCCTGCGAGAGCAGAAGATGTCGGTGTACTTGTATGGCTAATGGTACTAGAATCTGCGAGACTTGACTCGATACGGTGTGATCATGTAAACCAGCTGTTTCTTCTCCATTGAATGAGCATACTTACATCCATGTTTTACCATGATCGTCTCTGCTGTCTTCAACTTCGAGTGCATATGGGTCTTACGCTCTATTATAGATATGATAGGGATTAACAATGGGATTCCATAATGCATAACATCGTTACTGATTAATAGTACATTTTTTGATGGTCCGAAAGACTTACTTGCCTTCTACTGCTGTTAGTACTGCCGAGTCGATTCTCAATGTGTATCGTTTGCTACATCTTACCAAAATTCAAGAACTCCTGGAATTTTGGATGTGCCTCAATCTATCCCCAATGAGCCCGGGAGGTCAACCATGGTGACAAACTTCAACGTACCCGTGAATATTCCAATGGGTTGGGCACTCCATCACTATGGCATTGTTAGAGCGGAAATCTAAAGTATCAAAGGGAAACCGGCTCACCTAGACGAACCGGGAGAATATATATCAAGCAGCCACGGCAGCTGGTTTACTTCCATATACGCCCATTTATCATACTGTGGCAGAGACTCATTGACATCAAACCAATTCCACTGCAACTGCGTTTGCAATTCTTTGATCACAACGATGGCCAGGACACGTTTGAGAAAGGCCCATTGGCAAATTTTCTCTCCTGATGCCCACCGTATTAATCCCAAAACACACTCTCGCCAAGTCGCATGGGAATCGCATGAGGAATAGCCCTCCATCCACGCATAGAGGATGCGCTCACGGTGTCCGTTAATGAGAAGTCGCATCACATCAACGAGTGTGCCGATATCCTGCTTAGTTGATTTTGTCATCATATGATGCAAATGCTCCAGCGTCCTCGTGCCAGTGTCACTGTCTACCTCTGAATCGACAGCTAGCTCTGGCATCTGTTCTGATACGGTTTGAATCCACTGAGATTGGTGCGGGTTGAAAATCAACGGTATCCCGCATGCCAATGCTTCAATATCGACACTGTCAGAAATAGCGTCGCCATAGCGCTGGGAGCGAAGCAAGGGGAGACGGACAGTGTAGGTTTCTATAATCTTGTCTAGCATTGCCGGAGAAGGATGGATGACGAAAGTAATGCCGGTCATAACGGTGAGAGCAGTTCCAATTACCTCCATTAGATCTGAGGCATGCGATGAGTCGAGCAATCTCTGGTGTATCCGAGGGATAAGTGAAAACATGATCCCAAGGTGGGTAGCAGTGCGGATAGTACTAGAGGTTTGAGTCCGATCATACCCACAGCAACCCAATAATTTGTCGCAAATGTGCCCCCTCATCTCATCTGTAGGGTTGTCAATAGTGGTGGGGTCCTCACGCTCACTTGTAGTTGAGGGAGTCGCAAGGATTTTCATAAGCTCGAGCTCTAATGCCAGAGCAATATGGCCGAGGGGTGGGGAGGAGATGGTGATGTCGAATAGTATCTTCCACACCTCTGGGTGTAAGGTGAGGGAAGAGCGTTGCGGGCCTTGAAGAATTCCGAGAACAGAAGTTGATGCTTTCTCGGTAGTGATCACGGACAGCGCCATTGTTAGTTGCTCATGGAAGGATTTATCCATCGGATCACCGCTAAGAACCCACAACGCTCTACTGTAGAGCTCCAATTCTACCAGTTCACCTTCAGTGTCATGAGATAGCAAAAGTGCTTTTGTGGACTCTATCTGCTGGCGCAGAGACATCACAGATGCGGATACATATTTGTCCGGAAGACACTTCACAGTGTCGAGTGTCATTCCAGAGATGGCTTGCAGCACACTTTGGTGCACCGATGCGTTAGAGGTGGAGGAATGCAGCCATTGTAGCGATTGCGCATCCGTCATCGTGGCATATTGCTGAATGTGATTGTCCTCGATTTCTTTCAGAGTGGGAAACTTTTGGCGGAAAGGGATTGAATTCTCCTGCCCTTCCTGCTTCCATGCTGACAGCATTTGCCGGTGCCTGGTTAGGTAATAACAGCGTGCGCGGCCAAACATGTGGGTATACGGATAGTGTCGCACGAAGACGATACAGTATCGGATAGATGGAATAAGATAGTTGTTGCCGTATCGACACAGATGGTGGATGCATTGATACAGATGGTGGACATAAAGTGTTAACGGGACTTTGTACGGACAGTAGGGATACACGAGGGGGAGGATTAGGGCTATAACATAGGCCATGAAGGTGGCTGCACCAATAATAGATATTAGCCAGGCCACTTTCATGCCCAAAGAGAAGAGGAAGATAGCGAGGCCAGCGAAAAAGAACGCCAGCGATACATGAAGGAGAACCGGAAGCAAGCCGATGATCATCGGTACCTGCCACGTCTGTAGTCCAGCGTATCGCAAGTGTCGGATTCTGGCACGATCGCGTGCCGAGCTGTCGGAGACAATGGTGACGTATTGGTGCAGCCACTGCTTGACCAAAACGGCGACTAGGGCAGTGATGAGACTGAGCGTCAAGCTCACGAACCACAAACTGTTCATCCACTCATCGGAACGGCTGGGAGAAAAGAAGGCAGTAGGGGAGGAAGGAATGGAGATTTTGGAGCCGTTCGACGCGGTAGCCTTGAGGATTTCGAAGAGAAGGCGCATGGATGCCTCGTTGTAATCTGGCTGCATGTTTTGTGACGTTTGGACCACGAATGTTGTTAGTACCGCAGAGAAAAGACCAGCCTATATTATTATCATTAGACTTGAGCCCGACTTTTCAAAGGAAACGTGAGACGCACAAAAACAAGTAGGACATCAATAGTATCCCGCCACTCTGCCAACATATTGGCGTCAAAATCGGCTGCTTCTTCAAGGTAGATGGGCCATATTCGTGCGTTGGTGGACATTTCTTGGCTGTGAGGATCGGGAGGGTAGTGGGCCTTATAGTCGCGCGGAGTAACACCTGAAGCCATTTGAATATCACGGCGGCAGAAAAGTTGAAGTAACCGAACGCACCGACTCCCCCAAAATAGAGCTGATTCTTCCTCAGACCAAAAAAGATCCCACTTGGACCGTTGTATTGGGAATGAGCGCCTTCAGCAGCAGCCGCTGCAGGGGCACGAGTCTCACCCACGGGTGGATGAGGCGGGACCCAGGTACTCTGAGAAAAGCTCATAACGTGTCAGCTGAAAAATCAGGCGGTTAAGCTGGCATCCAGCGTTTGATGACAACAGAGCTCACTGTCGATGGCGATGGTGGCTGTCAAGGAAGAAACTGCGCTTGCCGCATGTTCGAACACAGCATCGTGTTTTAATGATGCCGAAGAGATCCGTCGACGGTCCGATACCTTCTCGAAAGGTGCGAGGCGAGTGCCATTTGTGAAATTATATCCCTGACTATCATCCAGGAAAACGGCGAGGGCAGAAGAGAGCTCGGATGCAGCAGTGCAGTATACGTCCAGAGTTGCGAACGCGCCATGAAGGTTATGGGATGCACATCATCCGAGGTCCGAAAACAGTCGCATATCCATCCCATAAACACTTCCCTCGGCGTCCCTCCCGTCCCTTCCGCTCGCCGTTTCCCGTTCCTATGCTTGTCTGTGCTACACAAGCCCGAGTCAGTGACGAAAACGCCGCAGGAAGCAAGCCTACGTACCCTAGCAAATCTGTCCCAAACCCCGTCCTCGTCCCTGCCTACCAAATTGAGCCTCCATCACCGTTACACATGGGAATAGGAGAGCGAGTCTGGCCCTAGACAACCTGGTCCAAGCAAGGCGCGTTGCTGCTGCCTATCGACTCTGCATGCACAGGAAGGTCAATGAATACGAAGAAGAATATACATATTCAACGCACATTGACTACCAGCCGCATATTTCCCCGATCACAGAAGCCGTCCCTCGAGCGAATCCTCGCGCTGTTATGCAGAGAAGTGGGCCAGCATACATGCAGATTTTTGATTTGAACCCTCGTTGGACCCCAAAAAAATACGAATGCGCTTGTCAAACTTGCCGAAACCGTGGCACTGAGACGGAATGGCAGAGACGAACATCGTTGAAGGGGTAGCAGAGCAAGGAATGAATCGAGTAGGTCGCGGTCATGGTCGATCCCGAACACGTGCCACTCTTGCACTGCGACGGCGACCATCACGATGGAACTAGCATGGCGTAGCCTAGTCCAAATTGACGCTGCCACCGGCGCGCACCTCTTAACTTCCTGCTTCGTCGTCTCACACGACATTCAAGGCATTTTACCCGAGTGGATCGTGACTGTCTTTAAATACTCGCGTTGATTTGCATTATGCTGCAGTGACGAACTGTACCTACCCGGAACGACCCTCGATCTTCAATTCCAAGCAGAAGACTCCAACACTTTTGAATCTCTAGCCGTCACGGTATTCAAACGCTTCGAGCCATGCACATCTGCCGCTATTCTCCTAGTTCAACAAATCTCCGATAACGAGAAGGCTATCCTAAAACTGGCGGATCATAGACTGGGATATCGCGGTGGTAAAGGCGGACCAGTGCCGTGGTCACCTTCCCTCGAAGATCATCTGCAACACGCCGTACATGAAATCCAGGAGGCGTGGCGCCCAACTGGTTCGAGCTTGTACGCGATAACGAGAACCGAGCTTAAGAAGGATTGGATGTGTTCCAAGCTGTCGAACCACAACACTGAACTTGCTGCATACCGACTTTTGCACCGACTGCAAGGCCGGTACATCCCCCGTCTTTTTTGGCGTTCGTCTTCGTATCACCCCCGAGTCTGTTATTCTTCATCCCATCACCGACGTCGTTCAAGGACCCTTTTCGAGTATATCCCCGACGTCAACATGGCAAAGCTCACACCTGGTGTTGACGTCTCCGAGCAAGAAGCAGAGAGGATCTCCAGCCACATCATGGAGGCTCTCCGTGCTATCGAGACCGAGAACTGCGTCTTGCACAATGACATGCACATCGGGAATGTCGTTCTGCGGGACGGGAGCCGTTCTCCAGTCATCGTCGACTTTGGGCAGGCCGACATCAGGGAGCCTAAATTCGGCGATGAAGAGTGGCCGAGTGTCGTCTAGGGTCTCCAGACGCCCTATGAGATGTCAGACCCGCACTATAAGAATCCTCTGGTTTTTAACGAATACGTTGAAAGCATGCCAGAGGACTTCTGCAGGGTGACGTTTGAGAGAGTGTTGGATACGGACCGGGAAGGGGCGAGAGAGGTGTACCAGTGGAGGATACGACCGGGAGTTCGATGCAGACCTATCTACGACTAGGACATGATTCCGTTCTATATGATCCGTTTCGAAATGACGCGATTATATTCGGGGGTCTTTCTGCATATCCATATCTACGTCGCTTGCCACATGCCAACTATCTTGCATACTGTCCCGTTTCTTGTCGCGAGACTCGAGTGCAAAAACGAAGACACAAAACACTACCACGGGCCATCACTGTTCCTCTCCTCCGCGTTTTTGGCGCATGCAAAGCTCGTTTCAATACATTCCTACCATAATACCAGCATACCACGATGTTTCTAAAACCCCACCGCAGTGGAAGAGACTACTTGCTGAAACGCTGCCATCCGAACAGGTCCAAACGCTTCGAACCCATCACTGTTGGCCCCGTCCTACTCATTCAGAGACACTTGGGCGACGAGAAAGCTGCCCTCAAGCTTGCGGAGCGGAGGTATCGCGGCAACAACAAAGCTGTGGATATGGTACGGTGGCTATCGGCGTGAAGAGATTACGAGCTATCAAGACGCGGGGTCATTTCTAACTAGTTCAAGCTGTTCGACGATTCCGACAACGAACCCGATGGGTGAAGAGACCCATCGATAATCAGATCCTGCCCAAACGAGCAGGACTCACGTCACGGGACCACGACGTGCCAAAGCAAAGACGCGAGTTGGGCTCCAGGCGAGAAATTCGTCATGCACAACGAGCATACCATACTCGTCGTCTAGCATAGCGAGCAGACAATAACTGAAGACGAGATAAGAAAAGAGGGCAAGGGCAAGAGGAGAGGGGGGGGAAATGGGAAGTATGGGATGAGATGGGTTATTCTTGGGGAATACATAGGCTCGTGCACCAGCCACCTTCGGTAAGCACACGTGGCTTCGCTGATCACGGTTACCGAAGGGGCTGGGCAAATTGGAGACACTTTTGGGGGTCACGCTTTTGTGACACTGGACTTAGAAAAATTCGCCTCGTCAGCAGCTGGAACGCCTCTTTCCTCTGCACCTGGCACTGACTATTCAAGTATTATACATTCATATGATCCAAATTAGCCCACACAATGATTTTTAAGTGTGAATTGCCCTTCAGAGTTGCATATTTGCTCCCAGATTAGTTGCCCACTGTAAGGGACTGTATGGACTATGAGCCATCTTATTATATTTACTCATGTTTGGTATCGGGCTTCGCCGATACCCTTATCTACGATTACTATACTTACATAAGGGTAGCTCTTTATCTTGTACCCAGCACACGTAGTTGATCAATACACGTTGGTCATAGCTACGTCGTGCCCTTCAAGATCATCGACGCTTTACACTTTTTTAGCTATACCAGCTTTATTCAGCAACCAACAAAACGAATACCAGCAACTGATTCTCAACTCTTGTTTTTTTCACACAACGTATAACACGTCACAGAGCGAATAACAACGACAATGGCGCCTGCGACTCGATCCCAACCCATAGGGAACGCAGATTCTGACGCACAGGATGATGGTAGCCAAGACACAGGCACCAAGAGATCCAGGAAGACCGGGGCACACAGCGACGATGACGCGCATATACCCACTGAAATTGCGGGCACAAGCGGAAAGAAGAAAGGCCGCGGCAAGAAGAAGACTCTGGCGTTTGAAGTCGAACAGGCGCGAGACAATGAGGACATATTTGAAGGAAGAGTAAAGGAGAACGTCGACGACGCTGACCCCAAGAACAAGAAGGACGGATCTTACTCGATCAAAGACACAGACCATGAATATGAACCCTTCGCAATACCTGGCAATACCGGTAGAGAAATCGACATTGACAATGGACTGGGATTGTTGACGAAGAACCTAGCCAACGACGGATTCATCCCACTAGCGGGATTTCAGTCGAACTCGGCATTCAATAGTCTACGGAATTCACCAGTGACTAGGAAGGAACTGTTACCGACTGATAAACCATGGAGGAAAGGCAAGCCATGCCCCAATGACGATGTGCGATCAGACAGGGAGACACCAATACGCACTAATACGGCGGACCCTGAACCGCGCCCAAACACAGAGATGCCAACGATGGCAAGGTCGACCGTACCATTAGTAAACAACAACGACCCGAAACCCACATGTCCAACGTCCAAACCAGATAAGCCCATCGTGGTTTCGAGCGACAACGAGGGGAACGAATCCGAAGACTCGAGAGCTCAAAGACACGTTAGGAGATTACTCAACGATGAGAATCGGGTGCGAACCGAAGTTCTATCAGACCTCGGTGCGATGACTCCCATGGAAGTTACAATCGCGAAGGCATTCGCACATGGACAAGCCAAGAAGGCATTCGAACGACTTGGGATGAGGGATATCTCATCTGACACCGAGGAATTCATAGTAGAATACAATGCAAATCTTACCACGATATTAATTGGAAGAAGCTTTATGGCCCCAGATATTGAGGATGACAGACCTTCACTGAAGGTAAATTCCTTCGCAGAACAGAAGGCAGCGTTACGAAAACGCATAGAGAAGGGTAAGAAGACACCCACTACATGACGACTCAATGAGGAGATCGTCTGCAAGAAAAAGGACGTAAACCAACAGGCATTGGACACCCCCACAGATCAGAAGACAAAGACCGGGGGTAAGCCAAAGCAGCCCGAGATTAAGACTGAAGTGACAGGGAAGAAGATCCCTAGCCTCGAAGAGGAAGAGGTGTGCGCCATCAAGGAGAAAGTCACCTTGCAACGCATCAGGAACAGTCAACTCAGGGATGGCATGAACCCCACTGTTTCTGACCAAGGAATCATATTCGACGAAAACAACAACCCATGGTTGAAGCCCGACTTTGCCGAGAGGAACATGACCCCGAAACAGACCAACACAGGTGATACGACTCACAACCGCAATGGGGGACCTCCCAATGATGGTGATGACCCCGGCGACGACAATGACGACGATAACAAAGGGAATGGAAAACGGGATCCCTTCACCCCCAGGCCCTGGCCAAGAGGCACATCAGCAACACCCTCCTCAAGATCTGTGGAGGCAAAGATCAGAGACCAAGAACAACGTTACCAAAAGATCATTGACTTCATTCGCTTAAATCTCGAGAGACGGTTACAGATCCCTGATGGCCTTAAACCACCAAGATGGGATGCGAAAACCATGACGAAGTACACCGGATCAGAGTCAAAAGACTTATTCTGGCAATGGCTTAAGAGCGTAGTGTTCATGTATCGGTCATCACAATTGGGAGGACCTGAGCATGATGAGGAACAGATATTAATATTGGACTTACTACTGGAGGACAAAGCCAAACTATGGTTCCAGGACTGCATCAGCAGGTTAAGCGAAGTGAAACCTACATTTGTAGAAGTCATTGTCGAGATGTACAGGCGGTTCGTGAACGAATCCGCGCAACAGGATGCAAGAGATGCATTCAGGGACGCCAAGTGGCAGGATGGTGACGGCAGAGTACAGGCCTGGCACGACAAGATAACGCACCTGGTCGAGGACATGGACATCGCTCCTGATCAGTATTCCATAAAAGAGAAGTTTATGGAAGGCTTACCTGACTCAATACGACTGAAGGTATTTGCGGACAAAATGTCCATTGAATACAACTCGATCAACAAACTTGTAGAGTCTGCACTGGATGCCGAGTACACCGTTTGTACACAGAGGCAATTCGCAAAGACCAGCAGACCTAACTGCCCTGGAGAAAGGGTAGATGAGGTCGATAAAGGAAGAAATTCGACAGAAGATCGAAGGCATAGGATCACAGGATACCAGAAGAATGGTGGGTTCTTTCGACAGAGCAACCAATGAGATTCCCGTCAGATCGACAAGGAGAAACCCGTTGGTAACCGAGAGGAAGGAAATGCCAAGCCAAAAGCCGACAGGGAGCCACATCGTGAGGACGGAAATGCAAACACGAAGCGCTATATACCGAGAGATAAAACCACGGATAGGCAGAAACAGGGCCCTATATGCTACAGGTGTGGGGGCATAGGACACGTAGCTGCCAGCAAAAAATGCCCCGAGTACGGAAAGAAACCTACGCAGGCACAAATCCGAGCTGCACACACAATTATAATGGGCACCATAGATGGCATGGATGACAACGAAGACTTACACGAGAGCGAGGAGAGGTCTTCCATCCAAGATAACGAACATGAACAGTTCAGCACACTGGAATTTGAGGAATACAACGGTTTCTCAGATGAGGGTACTGGAGAAGAAATGGAGAAAGCGGAGTGCACCCAGGCCATGTATGAAAAGGAGACGTCACCAGGAGGCACGAGTGGCATGAGGGAATCCGATGACGAGGTCGTCTATGGGAGATCACCCAGCATACAGAAGGAAGAATACATGCGGGAAATCCCCCTCTTCGAGTTCGGTGGATCTCTTCCAGAAGTACCAGCACAAGCCACAAGGATAATTTGTATGGCGGCGGCAACGATACTCTGCCCAGAAGACCTCGAGAAACAAGAACATGAGGAACCAAAGAAGGGACTGAAGGTGTTCGTCAGAGTCCTGAAAGAACTGGGATCACGACCAAATCACCCGAAAAAGAGATGCTTAGTTACATACCTGAACGTGAACGGACTCGACGCGCTAACACTCTGGGACAGCGGTAGTACATCCACAGCTATGTCCCCACCATTCGCGGATGTTTCCAAAGTGCTAGTGTTCCGACTAACAAACCCTGTCGTGCTCCAACTCGGAACAGTGGGTAGCCGATCTCGCATCAACTTCGGCACCAAATCCAACATCATATCAGAAGGTTACACTGGACCGGGATACTTCGATGTTGTAAACATTGACAAATATGACATAATCATCGGCACCCCATTCATGCACGAACAGGGAGTGGTACTAGACTTCGAAATGAAGTGTGTATGTATCGGGACCGTAACTATTCCAGAGCATTGACGGTGAAGAAGCAGACGCCATCGCCAGGAGGCACCGCCTCAAGAAACCTGAACCACCTCAAAAATGACTCCATGGACAAGTCAGATTGGAAGAGGTAACAGATGATGAGGACGAACTGCCCATGAGAGATCGAAGATTGAACGAAACTAGAAAACCACCAAATGAATATGAGACATACCCAACACCAGCCACGAACCGCAATAAAACCAATAGAAATAAAAATGAGCACGACACGGAGGAAATGGCCGAGCAAGACTACTGCCAACTGACTTCATCGAAGGTCCTCATAGAGGATCTTGTAACCTCCAAGGAGGATGAACGACACTTCCAGGAGTATCACACAGAGGAAAACAACAAGGATGATGCGGAACATCATCAGACACATAACACGAGCCGGAGATTTTGGGATCGTCCCATCATACAGGATAATATGGGATGGCCTGGAGACCACAGAATGCCCGAAGAGTGGAACTGGATGATGAATGACATATGGTGCTACCAAACCAGATCAGCAAAGGCCGAGTCTATAGGCCCAGTTGAATTTACCAGAACAAGGTACCCCAACAACGATTACCGCCAAACGATACGAGATGAAATGAGTATCGCCCCCAAATGGGGAATGGCAGAGAGCATTCGAATGGCGACTATAATTGATCGAAACGAGGATAGGAACCACCGTAAAACCGAGAAGCCTGTGAGAGACCGTAAAGGAAAACACTGACAGATGAAATACTCAGAAGATGACATACCTGAGCTGAAACAGAGATGGTATGACAAATACAAGGACCTACTACAAGGTGTCCCAGAAACAATGCCGCCTTTCAGAACTGTCAATCACGAGATTCCTCTCATTGACCCTACACAGAAATATCACTACCACTTACCAAGATGCCCCAATTCTCTGAAAGCAGAATTCAATGAGAAGGTCGAGAAATACACCCGAGCAGGGTGGTGGAAACTAGCTTCCGCTAACCAGGCTGCACCTATGCTGTGCTTATCAAAAAAAGACAGACATCTCCGTACCATGGTCAACTGTCGACAATGGAATGAAAATACAGTAAAAGACATGACCCCAATGCCAGACCAGGACGGCATCAGGGAAGATGTCACCAGGTCAAAATATCGATCGAAGATAGACCTCTCCGACGCATACAAACAAGTCTGAATAGTCGAGGAAGACATTTGGAAAACCGCATTCGCAACTATACGGGGAACTTACACTAGTGCGGTGATGCAGCAAGGAGATTGCAATGCACCCGCAACGTTTCAACGTCTAATGACATCAATATTCCAAGACATAATTGGCGTATTCATGCACGTTTATATTGACAACATATTCGTATTCTCAGACTCAATAGAGGAGCATCAAGAACACTTAGAAATTATATTTGAATGCTTGTGAGAACAGCAACTATTCATGAAATGGAAAAAATGCGAACTATATGCAAAACGTATGGACTGCCTGGGATACATTATAGACGATAATGGCCTCCATGCGGACAAAGACAAGCTGATGAAAATAATGGAGTGGAGGACTCCCCGAAGCTACTTGGACATACAAAGATTTGTGGGACTCATGCAATATCTTGCAACTTTCTTACCAGATATAACGGCATACACCGGACCATTACTGGCAATGACGCAGAATGGTAACTCATTCAACTGGAGACCAATACATCAGAGATGTTTCGACATGATTAAAGCAATTTGTAACAAGACACCAATATTGCGACCCATTGACCCAAGAACAGGGGAAGACACATGGGTAGTATGTGACGCATCCAAGTCGGGCATCAGAGCGATGTACGGTCAAGGAAAATCTTGGCAAACTTGTCGACCCGCTGGATTCATGTCGAAAAAGTTCACGAATGCACAACACAACTATAGAGTGCACGAACTCGAAACACTCGCGATACTAGAAGCTCTCATGAAATGGGAGGATAAGTTAATTGGATACAGAATTCATGTCATCACCAACCACAAAGCCCTGGAGTTCTTCAAGACCCAGAGTCAACTGTCAGGACGACAGCTCCGGTGGACAGATTACATGTCAAGATTTGATTTCGACATCACATACATCAAAGGAGAGAATAACAAAGTGGCAGACTGCCTTTCCAGATATTATGAAAATGATACACACGAGGACATCCACAGTATCCACAAGTATGTACGCGCTGATGAGAGGGTCGACCCTACAGGAGAGGACCTGCCACCAGACAGAGTAACAGAGATAGACGAGAGAGTCGTGGAACTGAGAGCAATGCAAGAAGAAATGAGGCGACGATCCAGACGACTCAAAGAACGAGCAGAATTATGGGATATCGAAGCACAGCAAATGGCTGAGGCAATCGAGGTCACCCAGAGCTTGAGGGGATCTGAAACTGAGTCAACACCGGCATACAACGAAGATATAACCATCAAAGAAATGTTAGGAAATGGTCCAAACCTCGACTACGAGATGATCGAGTCAGATGAATTCATAACCTCAATCCGAAAAGGATACGAAGGGGACAAAATGATGAAGATAATCATGGAGAACCCCTCCGAACACCCGCTATTCCAGATTAAGGATGAGCTGATATGGACAAAGAATAGGAAAGGGGAAAACGTATTATGCATCCCTAGAACTCTGATGGGCGATAAATCATTGATAGGACTAATCCTAGATCAAGCACATAGCACCCTTGGACACTATGGGTACCAACGTACTTCAGAATATATAAGAAGGTGGTACTGGTGGCCGAGAATGGTCCACGACACCAAAGAATTCTGCAAAACATGTGAGTCGTGCCAAGTATGCAAAGGCAGTAACAAGCCTCCCACAGGGAAACTACACCCCCTTCCCATCCCAACCAAACCCTGGGATTCAGTGGGTATAGACTTTATTGGTCTATTCCCGGAAGTAAAAACAGACGACGGATGTACATTCAATTACTTATGGGTTGTAGTCTGTCGAATGACGACCATGGTGCACTTGATACCAGTACACACCACAATGACAGCAAAGGACTTGTCAGGAATATATATGCGAGAGGTCGTCAGACTACACGGCTTACCTAGTACAATTGTTAGTGACAGAGATCCGAAATTCACCTCCAGATGGTGGAGGGAACTACACAGAATACTTGGAGCGAGGCTACTAATGTCTACATCTTTCCACCCGCAAACCGATGGCCTTACAGAACGTATGAACAGATCAATTGGACAAATATTCCGGGCGGAACTGTGACCGGACCAAAAGGATTGGCTCATGCGAATTGACATGACAGAGTTCGCCATCAATGCAAGCATCAGCAGCACGACAGGATATGCACCATTTGAAATGAACAGCGGATTTATGCCTTCGATGATACAAGAGATATGCAAACCATCGCCGGTAGCACCAGGCATCTGCAAGTTTGCGGCTACAGCTTTGCAAAACCTCGCAGACGCACATGATGCAATAATCGAGCAGCGGGTATTCCAATCGTACCATGCAAATAAGAAACGAAGTAGCGAGCCACAGATCAAGACCGGCAACCTCGTATATTTGTCAACAAAGAACTTGAATCTACCTAAAGGGTGAGCACGCAAGTTGTGTCCTAAATACATCGGCCCATATCGAGTCACCAGAGCACTACCAGAGACGTCATCGTATACGCTGGAACTACCAATTGCATTACAGGAACGACAGATTCATCCTACATTTCACGTTAGCCTGCTCAGACCATATCAGGCAAATAACAACTTACTATTTCCCAATCGGGCCCAACCAGAACTGTATGACTTCGGAACTCCAGACACGGCAGAGTGGTTCGTGGATGAAATAGTTGGGCACAAACGCGACAACGAGGGTAGGTTATGGTACCACATACGATGGAGCCTCGGAGACACAACATGGGAACCACATACAAATTGCAAAGAACTCGCAGCACTGGACAGGTACCTCCAAACAATGGGAGTTAAGATGCCTAGCCAACTGCCAAAAAAGGACATAGACGCCAGGGACGTGGATACTGGCCTGAAGAAGAAGCGAGGTCGTCCCCCAAGGAAATAGGCACAGATCCTCGAGGGTGGCAGAATCAAAGGAGCTGCGAAAATAATTTTCACCTCTCATTCAGCAACCACCAACACAGCAGCAAAAATGAAAACCAGATACTTTCAGCTTCTCCCCCCACTCCTGACAGCCGCGCTCAGAGCACTTGCGAGCAGCGAGGAGCCTAACCCGAACGGTAACGGCGTGCCACCATTTTGGCCCCATGGACCATACTGGAATAGCCACGGAAACCCACCACAACCTCAGACGGGGGGTGAACCAATTTTCCCTGCACAATATGGAACTTGGCCGCAGAACATTGCGATGAATGGCCAGGGACCACAAGGGATGCCTATGGGTTGGCCTACCCCATACGGGTTCCAACCGTTCCCACCTCCAGGATATATGCCGGGACCAGCCCCATACTATGGGAACTTCATGCCAGGAATGCAGGCAGCCCCCAACTTGAATACTGGAACTAAACACGCAGATGGAGAGGATGTCGCGAACAGACTAGATGGTGAGATTGAACCAATGACCGTAGATGACAGCATCTTGAACCTGAATACAGTACCAGGAACAATACATGCCCGCACAGAAATTGCACATATACACAGGCCAGAACAACGGGCAAACACGATCGCAGGATCATCACAACCACGCCATGTCGAAATGACTCCCCATCGTACACGGGAAGATCCGAGCAGGAGGATAACCGTGATGGATAGCACGAGCGAAGAAGATGAGCCGCCTTGCAAACGGGATACTGGCAAGGGCAAGAGGAGGGCCACACGTGAAGAGATGATGGTGGACAAATGACAGGCGACGAGGGATTGTCAAGAGAGACATAGAGCCGCTGCCGAGGAACGCCGCAGGGCTGTAGAGGAAGAACCCATCCCCCGGGAGATAATCGAGCGACAGGAGCACGAACTATGACACGTAGGCACAGCCAACCCCAGGGATACAGAGGCAGCGTTGAGGAGTCAGATCACGATGAACCTTGACTTGATGAAAAGAGTCAACGAGTTGGAGAAGATGATGATGAAGAGACAGCTGTCCCCTAGTGGGGAAGAGAATGGTGCCCCAAAAAGAATGAGGGATAACCGGAGGACCGAGGACTACTACAGACGTCTGAGCGACAAGGACTTCGAGAAATTTGCCCTAGATGAGGAGGATGATGGGTTCAGAAATCATCAACCCACCTCAAGAGGGAGGGGACGTGGAACCTGGACTGGATGCGGCAAAGACAACACTTACCACCAGAGGAACCGGGAAACACAAGACTACTGCAACGGGCAGACCATGAGCAGACCTCCAAAGCTTGCGCCTGATGCCTTAACACGTATACCAACACGACGATTGCCAATGACACCGGTTGAGAAACACAACCTATACCTGGAATCATACGATGACCGGCGGTTCGGAAATATCATCGGAGATAGCAGGATGACTCTGGAAAACAGGGTCGAAGAGCTGTCGGCAATCTTGCCGATGATGCCGCGACCAGACGGAACGTTCCCACCATGCTTACTGTCCTGGCAAGATGTTGGCGAGGATGACAACAGCGAGGCTTCAGATGATCCATACGATGACAAGTTGCCATACACAAAAGAACAGAAGCAGAAAAGATTCAAGCTCAGACTACAGCTTCGCCTAAGACAGCCCGGATGACTTCTGATGTGGTTAGGGAGATTTAGATACGCAAACGGGCACTACACAGAGCGCGATAACTCCTTCCAGGGGATGTACGGCCCCGGCTTCACATACAACTGCAGAAATAACATCATATACGCAGACATGGAGGCGGTCAAATCGGCTAGGGCATTTGCAGCACACGCGGAATATCCCCTACCTAACAGAATGGGTGTGAGACCTAACCCAAGGGGATTCCTGATGTCGATTTACGAAGTCAGGGAATCTATATGGTACATCCTCAGTTGCATGCCAAAATGGCAGAACGTACTCAGGCTCTTAGCCAAATTCCAGAGGATATCGACATCAGTGATCGCTCGATACTGAGATCTCGTTATGCACGAGGTGAACGAGCAATTCATGAAGGATCCTAGATTGGAGGAACTCGCGAATGACCTCCCTGCTCCACCTTATATTCCCCTGGACCGGGTGTACCGCTCACCGGATGGAGGGAACACAGGGGGGGGAGCTAGACTTACAATACCAGTAAATGGTACAATCAATGAGTGGTGTCAGTACGCTGCACATCACTTCCGACCAGGGGGGCTAAACCTGCCAGCGGGTTTGACGATGGACCTATCCTATCGAGTCAGCTACGCATCCGTATGGGGAATGCTATTAGTCCAATTTATTCACCCACAGGATGCAAGGAACTACTACACAAGATACCTTGTGGCCATAGCATTCAGACCCGGTTACTACACTGACTACATCAAACAATGGAACACTGAACGACTGGATGAACTGCCGATAGTACGATCTAACGAGGTAACCCTCAGAAGAATGATATATCACGGCGCCAAAGAAAACCTTGCGGAGATAGACATTATCAGACATCTCATGGCAAATGGCATCACCCAGGAAATGATTGACAGCACGTACCCATGGGCGCTGGTCTGGGTTGATCAACATCAATCTATTCACTTTTGAGACCATTATCAGTGACTGGAGAATTCTCGCCTACAACGTCTACAACACTTCGGTGAACCAACAATCATCCCAGAATTACGAGGATGGTGGTCCCCGGATTTGGGCGACACACACTGCATACGCGCACTAATCTACCAAGAACGATACAAACATCATGTCGACGGCTGCAACCAGCAGCAAGACAACCCGTCATGGCTCCTGAGAGGAGAGAGCGTGACGTTTACATACATTAACATGTTCCCACTGACCACCCCGAGAACTCCATCCCAACTGGAAACTAATGCAGTACTCGAACACACACAGGAGGATGTCTCAATGACACCAGCAGCAGAATCCGCACTCGACGATACCGTTGCAGATCAGCCTGAAGCCGTGCCTAACGCCACCGTCCAGCCCAACTCGATAGCCATGGATCTGTCGATTACCGTTACAGAACCGCACCTGATTCCTCTGCCTGAGGAGACCGACAATGAAATGTCCGACGTCAACTCACCCTCTGCTACTGTCATTGAGAAGAACTGTCCTGAAAAATCTGGCGAGTCAGCCGCTATGCAGTCTCAGACCTAGACAGCTGGCATCCGTACGATACCTTGGCAATATCAATAGGTATACGATTGCCTGGAGGCAATCTGAAGGGGGGATATGTAAGGGACCGTATGGACTATGAGCCATCTTATTATATTTACTCATGTTTGGTATCGGCTTCGCCGATACCCTTATCTACGATTACTATACTTACATAAGGGTAGCTCTTTATCTTGTACCCAGCACACATAGTTGATCAATACATGTTAGTCATAGCTATGTCGACCCACTGAAACAACCTCAAATTTCAGAAAATTCATAGAATAAATTTTAGAACGACGGAAAACAACAATATAATGTGTATTTAGCATGTATTGTACCATTCATAAGCTGTAGTGGGGTCATTGAGGCAGGGTGGCCAGCAAGCATGCGCGGGAAGGGGAGATCAACGGAAATTTTCTAAGTCCAATGTCACATTTTGGCGGGGCCCCCAAAAGTGTCTCCAAATTGCCCAGTCCCTTCACAAGCTAAAATTTGCTGACCAAATAAACAACCAAACAAATAATTTACCAAACAACCCATATAGGGAATAAGGCTTGTGAACGGGACTGGCTAGCGAGTCTAGGGAATACGCACCTCAATCTCTCTGGCAAATCTTTGGTACCAAAACCATTACCTACACACTGTCAAACCTGTCTGCATGAAACACACACCTGCATGTGCCGAAATTTGGAAGATTGTCACCAGGAGACATTTGAAGTCTGTTGAATTTCGACTCTAGGCACTAATCAGGATCAGCCAGGGAGGAGAGACAAGTTGGGAGAATGTTTAGACTTACTCTTGGTGTGCTTGCAGAAAATTTTCTGGGTTGCCCCGTGAGTCAAACGAGCCCAAAGACTTGTAAATCGACCAGGAGGAAGGGATATCCCTTCTAACGAGTGGGGATTTCATGAGATGAGGCCTCTAAGCGAACACTGTATGTTTGATGGTTGCTGACAGGTTTATCCCCGCCACCAAAGTCCCTGCGTTTTGAATTGAAGAAGATGTGGGGGACTTGAGCAATTGAGATTCCGAGGATTGTAGCATTATTCCTGCTATTGTATAGGTTATTGTCGTGTTCGTAGCCAACATGATAACCTTTGACAAAATAATTAGTCACTTATAGAATGATTTTAGCTTACCGTGCTCGCCAAAGCTGACGAGGTAGAGAACGAAAGGTTTTGAGATGCATGTACGGTGATCAGCCTGGATATTGAACATTCCTCTTGCAAAGGTTTTTGGGTCTTTTCCTGTAGAATTGTGTTGGTCTTCAGATGCCATGATATGCCTAGAGATGCTAACAAAGACACAAGACGTCCACATGACAGGCGAGTGAAAAAACTTACCTCGAAAGCTTTTGAGATCAGTATCTCATGCTGTTTTTAGAACAGCTGGATGCCATCTTTTGATGGTCTCCCCTTCTGTGGCATGCCCAAGCTCAACTTCTTCCCTAATATTACATGAGATTATTCTATTCCTCACAAAATTTGAATGGGTTTTGGATAGTGCGAAGGCGAGGATACTTACTATTCATCCTGCGAGCCAATGATAATCTATCCTCTCTAGCGAGCAGGGATTTTGGGTAGTAAACCCTCCAAGTGAACATCGCACACTTTGATGGTTGCATTCAAGACTTTTCATGCCACCCAGGTCCCCACATCTTTGAATTCTGGAAGACGTTGAGGAGGAAGAGGTATCCAGACTTGGGATTTAGAGGATTGTAGTGTTGTTCTTGCCGTTCCGTGGATATTTAGCAGGAAGCGAAAGACCTCCAAGGTCTCAGTTAGTTGAACAGAAGATGACCAGATCAAGCTGGACTAGCCAAAGCTATGGAGGTAGAAAACAAGAGAGTTCGAGGTGAAGGTTCAGACATCGGTCCGGAGATTGAAGATTCATCCACCAAGCCTCTTCGGTGCCCTTTGCGGTAAATTCGTATCGACTGTTGCAATTCCATTACATGTATGTCGAAGAAGTGAGACACCCCACCTCAAAGCTTTCGAGATCACTCTCATGCTGTTTTTGAACTTGACCTGATGTCCTTCCTCGAGTATGTTCAACATTGACATTCTCCTTCCGAGGTCTTGATTTATTCTTCATGTCAGGTAACAAAGCATGCAAGCGAATGCCGCACGGTCTGATCGTTGCGTACAGGGCTTGGTATGCCACAAATGTCCTCGTGTGTTTGAATCTAAGAAGATGTAGAGGGATTCAGAATTGGGATTTCGAGGATTTGGGTATTATTTCACTCGGTGTGTGGAGTATGTAGGATAGCCATGTCAGTAGATAGATAGAATAGAAGACTTACCACAGTCAGAAAGGCAAACGAGATAGAATTCGAGGCATAGATATTAGGATTGGCCTGAGGATTGAAGATTCACTTGTGAATATCCATCCTTCGGGTGCATTTACTGCGGAATTGTATTTAGTTTTGGAATCCTACGGAAGGTCTAGAGCTGTTACCATGAAACGTAGGATGAACGAACGACAGGTTGGTGAAATAACTGAGCTCGAAGCTCTCGAGATCAATGTTGCTCTATTTTTGGGACTTGACTTGATGTCATTCTTCGACTTGCTCTCGCCTTTGAAAATTTGACTTGACATGTTGACTGAATTTTGAATGATAACATTTACTTTGTCCTCGGTGCAGGATAGTATCTGTGTCGCCACGAGACTCTAATGAGTCAGAAAGTCCGTGAATCCACTAGGAGGAAGATCCTCCCCAAATTTTGGCTAGCAAAGCCCACAAGCGAAGCGAACATTGCATGTTCTGATGGGCATTTACATGGCTTGGTGCGCCACCGAGGTCACCATCCTTTTGAATTTGGGAAGATGTTAAGGAATCCAGATTTATCATCCTTGGTAGTGCGTAAATTTCCCCTGGACTCAGGACTAAGCAACATGCATTTGACAGCTCAGTCAGTATACAAACAAGCAGCGAGAGCATACCAGGCTCAGTAAAAATAAGAGACAGAACACGGGCCAGCCAACGAGGATTTGAGGGACAGTCGGCCCGAGGATGGAATGCATTGGTGAACATCTTTTGGGGGGATGTTATAGCTGAAATATATTGATTTTAAAACAAACTTGATGCCTACAGATGTTCACACAATCAACGAGAACAGATGAGTTAAATTACCTACCTCGAGGTTTCCAAGATCAGCCTGATCTTTGGGAAAATAATTTGATGTCATCCTCCGAAGCTATCCTTTTGATTCCTTCATAAATCTTGCATGTTTTCCTACTGATTTTTGTCGCATTGAATGTTAAAAGTTATTAGCCTGAGGACCACAGCCATCTCCTGTGAGAATAAGTATTCGTACTGAAATCTACAGCTGATTCCATCAAATCTGTCAGCCACATGCATTATCAGGCTCAAATATGTCTCGTAATTCTGAATGAAATACTTTGACAGGCGGTGTGTTTTCGTATGGTTTGAAAGAAGGAGCCCAAGGAAAGCCATCGCTCCTAGATATTGCTGAATGAGTATAAAGAAGGTGTGTTCATTCGGCAGCCTTTCTTACCATTTCCATTTCCTTCTTACTTCATCCCCTCCCAAAATAACCAATCCCATCGTGTGCAGAGCGGGGGGTATCGAGTGTCTTGTTGAAATGGGTGTTCATGTCCAAAACAGCCAAGTCCGGCTTCCAGTTTGAGTTGCTGGTGGCAACTCTGCTCTGCTCTCGCCATGATCCGCTATATCTTTCATGTCTCCTTTCGTCCCTCAATGCTCATTCTCGACCCTTCAAGACGATTCCAGTGTACTCCCAAGAGATTTGAACATTTTGTGAGTCCAAATCAACTTTGATTTTGATAATATTTACCTTTCTTTTCAGCCCACTTTTCCAAACACACAAGAGCTCAAGATCAAGACCGGGATTTCAGAAAAATTTGCCCCGTGGCAAGCGAAATCACGCTGAAGGAGAGGAGCTCGATGTGAGTGCATGCATGTGACATGATACATCTCATACAAACCCTTGTCCATCAGCATGGCTCCGCTGCTGCCCTCTCTTAAGCCAAAGAAGATGACGACTCCATTCAATTGGAGGCCCCAATTTTGCGCCAAGACGATGTATCGACTCCTGGTGAGCAGGGTCATGGATGCATAGAATGCTCATTGGACAGCAATGGAGGATGGGCAAAGACTGAGAAGCATGCAGTGAGTATGTTTAATCACTCCTTGCATGCATTCTGGGGTACTAACCCTTGCCATAGCCCAAATCCTTCTAAATGCCATGACATCTGACTATCCTCACAGAATCACAACTTCTTTGTCAAGCTCAACGTGCCATCGCATTGAAGGACCCAATTTTTCCCAAAGAGGACCCATCGCCATCCGGCGAACAGGATTTCTGGAGATGTAGGGAGCATGCGACATGGCAGGCAGAAGGGTATGGGGCTCGGTGCCAGTGCGGACACTTTGACTGGCATCGCAACTCAACCCACAGGAAGAAACACCATGCCAGCACCTGGTAACAAAATCTGGCACCAATATGTACAAGCCGGTCCATTTATACTCTCGGAGAGTGCACCGTTACCGCCCTCAATGCTGTGACGAGGATGGATTCCGCAGGGGAAGAACCTACTCCACATGCACTGAACTGCGCAATGTTCCAGGTCCTGCCCAGCTGCCATTCGTGGTGACATCTACCCCTTTACATTCCTAAATACTGTCCGACAAGCCTCATCCACAAGCACCACTATTATCGACTCTCACACAAATCTCCTCAGTTGTCTCAGTGTCAAGCATACCGAGATGGGCGCCAATCAGCGGATATTTCTCATTACCACCTCCAACCACCTGACACCCCAGTGAACCAATGTATCCTCTCGACCCACACCCGGATTATCGACAATTTCTACCCCTCTACCCCACACTCAAATCTCACCAGCTCCTCGTGCTCGGCGTTGTGCATGGTGGTGACTGGGAGGGTGCCAAGGTTCTGGAGGGAGACAACTGGACATTTTACAAGGCGCAGCAGATCACCTTCTATCAGGTCTACCACTATTCCGACTGCAACTTGGGCTCACACTAGTTGTCGAATTAGGTCTTCCAGAGTGTACTGAACCTGATCGCAGGAATGTGTGCTGACTCAAAGGGTTGGTCAAGGCTCGGAGGAGAGCCTTCGAGGTTCATGAGAATTTAGGCAGTGTGCTGCAGTATCAGCAAGCTTATCGTCGTGAGATGCTCCAAGTTAGGTGTACGCGCGACCAGAGAGTCTAGGGTGCAACTATATGATGTGATGTCTTGTGTATCGGATTGGACACTGGCTGACACGATGAAGCCCAGTCAAAAGTCTGGAGATGTCTGGAGATGGTCAGGGACATGTGTCGATTTATTATCTACCTATATATGTCAGTTGATGCCTATTGACGCCATCATCATGAATACAATGAGAATGAAGCATGCACCTGCATAGATCATACAAGTGCCGGACTTAAGTCAGTTTGCGACTCCTTTAAAATCGTTCCTGGCATGCACATTCATTGTACCCAAATGTCTGGCTGCTCGTAATGCTATTACCATGATGCCAGAGATGCATAATGCTGCTGCGCATAGATCATGAGCAAGTCCAAGTCAGAATTCCCATGCCCATCCTTTCCCTCTTACCACCACCATCACCACTACTTCGGTTCATGCCGCGTCTCTTTTCCCTGTCTTCCTGCCTTCTGGTCGCCATTTCTGTCGTATGATGCGCTATATGCGGCTTCTATCACTATAGGCCACCGATAATGCACTGCTTTCATCGTAACTTTCGTAAATTCGGGGAGAACAGTACATTACACACGCTGTTTCCAACCCTCTGACTATTCTTATTTTCTTGCTCAGAATGATCTCCAGAGCTCGTATAAGCACAAAAATCACTTATTTGCGCCACGGTTGATGCATATATCCAGGTATATGGGGCAAAACAGAAGGCAACAACGTGACGCGTATCAGGCGAGTGCTTTGTTCATTTCTTATCCATTCTCTCGCCTTCTTTTTTGGTGTAGCCACGATGGGTCCTGAATTTTCCCCGTTTGCACTTATCGCTTTTATTACTGCCTATACCCTCGCACCAGATTTTGGCTTTCCGGTACCTATATATCGTGGTGTCTGCATAATCTACCACGGTATATATGCCGGAATTCACAATCTTCTGTTCCCAGCACTGATTATATCTGCTGTTAGGCTCTACCAGTGCACACTCTACATGGACAGATTGGATGCTATGCCGCTATGTGACACCAATATTGCAGGGATGGAGTCTGTTGGCAGAAAGGACCAGGGTGGTGAACTTTGATGTGTACGTACTGTAGCAGAGAAAATATATTCATTATATGGATGCCTATAGATGCACACAGATGAACGTCAATAAGGGTATATAATCATCAATAGGCCATGAAATGGCCCATTTATTGATGACTGCTGATGCCCATGGATGAATCAATAGATGTCTATGGCCATCCACCCACGTCTCCAGACTTTTGACTGGGTCAATGAAGTGGGATGACTCGGCGGAAGAGGAGGATTCGCAAAGCCAAAGTACGCACTTTAGTGATGAGAATGCATGCCCTGATGGTACGTTTGTCAATCACGTCGACACCCTGCATGATCATCTCGATCATTTCTGCAGGTAGCACCATCCACCATGGCAGCTATCATCGACATTATTAATTCCGTTTGTTGGACGACGTTTAGGTTCAATCATGCCAAGGCATCGTTTGCACTTTATATCTGGTCCAGCATCTCCATGTTCGAACATTGACTGAAGACCTCACTTGGTGGTGCTACTATCATTCCAGCATCCAGCAGATACGTCTTCCAGAAAAAGGATACCAGGGTATGAAGGAGAGCACGGATAGCTAGGAGGTATGTCACTTTCATGTCTTCGAATAGTGACTATGTTAAGTTACTCCTCCAGAACCATATGCCTTTGCTGATCTCATGGCCTCAGGACAACTCAAACTGCATGTCACTCTTCTTAATGATCTCGTCCCCACAGTTGCGGTGACGGCCTTAATCAAGTGCACATTGGTTTTGCCGGAGTCCACTGCTCATACCTCTTCTAACCGAACAGTTGGTGAATGGAGTGGTTCGCAAATGATGAAAATATGGAGCAGACAAGGATACTGGCACATTTTATGGTGATGTGTGGACCACTCACAGGATGAATGTCTACCCGCTCTTTGCCACTCTATCACTGCGACCATGTTTGGGCAACCTCTGATTTCACTGGCAAGGAGGGTTGGACCGAAAGACTGGGATGTTGCATTTCCCAGTTCCCACTATCCACAGCACCCAGTCTCATAAACCTGGTTTGACGATCCATATGAAGATGTCATTCAATGGACATAGACCAAAAATCAAGCGGGCTGGCCAATATGCCTTATCAGCCCAGAGAATGGTATCGGGTTGCATGCCCGATGTGTGTCTCTTCCATGCAAAGGGAAAGCATGGACCTATAGGTATCTCTCGTAATCTATGTCTTAAGATTTAGAACCTTGTCTAACTTCTTGTTCAGGCCTGCTGAATTAGTCAATTCCAAGCCCTTCAATAAAGTCGTCGCCAAACTTGGAAACAGAGTGCTGAGAGGACGTTCAGGATACATGGTGTCGAGGAGCGATCGGAGATGCTACAATGATAGATAGTCAATCTCGGCAGCTCCTTGTCTAACAACAACTGAAAATACTCGAGGCTAGTTTCCATCGAAGTCCTTCTTACCTTGACACCATAAGATGCAACAACTTCCTTTCGAACTCTTAGAAAGCATCACTGTCAAGAGCTGGTATCTTCCATTCGACAGGCAAGATCGTCTTCGTCTAATGAAGATGTCTCCCCTTGTCTGTCAATTCTGGTTGTGTGCATATCACCGTATCTTATTCATTCCCTCGTGCTCATATGTTGACCACTATTTCCAACTTATTTTCCCAGAAAACTGTCTATTTCGCATGGACCGGTGGTCACTGTGTGGACACTACCTACCTACCTCAACTTCGCATTCATACGATTCTTCCGCTCCTTTATAAACCAAAAGGGATTGAGTAAAATTCCACGGTGAATGATTTTATTATTCAACTACCGGTTGTAGTCATACTCAGTAAATAATCTATCAGACTTTTTTGTGTACCGTGGCACATACTAGCTCGAGCCTGTCAATACAGCAGGAGAACCAGCATCTCCTATGTTTTCCTGTGTTGGACGCTTAGAATGCAAGAATTCCTGGAATTTTGGATGTGCCGCAATCTAGTATCCTCGATGAGCCCAGGAGGTTATTCACGTTGCGAAACTCTGTACCTGTGAATATTTGGGTTTTCTGCCACTGTAGCACTGTCAGAGCAGGAACATGAATCAGCAAAGAAAAATGGGCTCACCTAGATGAAAAAATTTCTTGCAGCCAATGAGGCTGGTTTACACCTGTACATGCATCAGAATAATACTTTGGTAAAGATTCATTGTTGCCGCCGCCACGGCCCAGCTTATTCTGCAGCTTCCCGATTACAACAATGGCCAGAACACGCTTCAGAGAGTCCCATTGGCGAAATTCCTCCCCTGAAGCCCACCGCACTAATTGCAAAAGACACTCTGGCCAGACATATTGCATGTCAGGATGTCGCACCCACTCATAGAGAACACTTTCATTATGTTCTTTAATGAGAAGCAACATCACTTGGAAGAGTCCATCGATCGAAAAGAGGGGATAATGTGACAGGTTGAGGGGAGTTTCATGGGATTTGGAGTTGTCCACAGATGAAGCTGGAGGCAGGTTTAGAGAAGATGATATGAGACATTCCAGAGCATGAGGCATCACATCGTTCTCTGAGCTCTTGCCACCGCCCACAGGCGAATGGAGGTAATACTGATATGCAACAGAATAGAAATGTATGTCTGGAGGGCCAGGTTTCATGAACAGGAGGTATTCGTCAAGAATGATGAATATCTTGCATACAAGTGTTTGAAGGTCTGGCCTGACAATGACAAAAGCCTTGGAGGAGAGCAAGGAGTATAACTTATCCAGGACTTGTGTGATGTCTGAGTACTCCTGAACGAGATTATGGACGAGAATGCCAGTGCATTCGATGATGCTAAGGGAAGTTTCGATTAGCTGCTTTTGGTTTGAGGCATGTGTTGATTCCCACAGTCTCTGCCCCATTCAGAAGATTAATGCGAGGATGATATGCAGATCAAGAGTGAAGGAGCCTGTAAGGGATGATACTTATCTATGAGCATTTAGCAAGGACTTATTTAGCGTACTCGGCATCGGCTCCACCGATGCCCTCTATATATTACCCAGCATAGCATTACATAAGCTAGCTTTTCTCTTGTACACTTCTGTAGTTGATCAATACACATTGGTCAAAGCTATGTCATGCACTTAGAGTCAAGGCCCTCTTACACTTTTTTTTAGCTTTTCCAGCTGTATTCAACAGCTACTGCTTCTTTCCTCAGCTTTTCCTTGCAAGAATTTCGAATTTTCGGCCACAAAAAAACTTCTCTCTTGGTGCCAGCACATACATGATGCCTACAACGCGACACAGAACAATGGTGGATTACACCGAAACTGGAGACATGACCAGTGACCACAATGGAAGAGCACCGGATAATGGTGCCGAGGAAGACGAGGAATATCTGCCTGATAAGGGCAATCCTGCCTCAAGGCGGTCGAAGAAGACCAACAAGCCAAAGAAAGGCAGACTTGCATTCGACGTACAGCAGGCGTCTGACCACGAGAACATATGGGATGGCAAAGTAGTCAACCAGGAGGACGCTGTCCCTGTACATGGCAGAGAACACAATGGAGAGTACTTGATCAACGACCTGGACAAGGATGCACAGACCTACAATCTGGATGCATTACTGGGGAATCAGAGCATCTCATCGTCTGAACGTGCAGACATGGCCACACACCCGACCACAGGATCACTGGTCGGGGATGGATACGTACCCATAGTGGAATTTCAGTCGAACCCAGCATTCAATAGTATACAATGGCTCTCAGCTGCACCTGCACAGCCACCCTGGCCTCCATCAGGAGGAAGCTGGCGTCGTGCACCTGCCCCAATCTGACGGGACGATACCATCTGAACCTGTACCAATACGATCTAGGGCCATGTCACGGACGAGTGTATACTCGCGTACACACACCATACCAGGGACATCGCCGCGACCATTGAGGAATGCCTCTCCAGAGCTGACAGGGCATGGCACATCCAATGGTGCTGAGGCTGATGTGCATGCCACGTTTGCAGAGTACTTGACCGATGAGGGAACATCGAGAACGGCCGTCCGAGAGACATTGGCGAAACTATCCAAATACTGATTGGCTATTGTTCGAGGAGCAGCTCACGCTCAGATGGAACGTGTATTTAAACGGTTAGGTTTCAACAATATAAGTAGTGACTCTAATGAATACATTAGGCAGTACAATGCTGAAATTACTACATTAATAATGGGGCATGCTATGTGCCTCGCTGCAGAGTCTGTGGATAAGGATCTGCAACCGGGATTGACAGAACAGTTACCGGATCACCCAACATTCGAAGAACAGCGCCGGAACATTGAGGTGTGCATCAATAAAGGAAAAGGAACTAAACATGAGAAACCGGTGGACGATGATATATGACCTCGCACACACTCATCGAGTAATGACAATGGGCATGCCCACGCATCAGTCCCACCAGTGGTAGAACCAAAGATCAAGACTGAGCCTACCCCTGAACCTAACTCTGGGGCAAACAGCTCAGCGGACGATGTGAAGAATAGGATAGTACTTCAGCAAATACAGCTGAGCCAGATACGGGACAGAATGCAACCTACTGTACCTGACCAGGGCATCGTGTTTGACGATAACAATAATCCATGGATGCGACCCAAGGGCCAGGATAATCATGAGGAGGATAAAAAACTGAACAAACCACCTAAAAAGAATGGGGATAGTGGAGGAAGAGGCGGTCCCCCGGGACGATACCCTGGCGGACCACCCAATGATCCCAATGATGATGGAGGCGAGGACGAAGGGGATGATGAAGATGCCGCTAAGCATGACCCGTTCAAGCCACGATTCCAATTGAGAGACATATCCACTGTATCCACTGCCAGATCGCTGGAGGTGAAGGCTCGACACACCGAGCGCAAGTTTCAACAAATCGTCGAATTCATATGCCAGAACCTGGCACATAAGCTATCCATACCGGATGGTGCGAAGGGGACTCACCTCGATACGAAACATATGAAAAAATATGATGGAACCCCATCACGTGAAGTATTGTGGGAATGGTTATGGAGCATAGTATTCTCATATTGAACATCGCAGCTGGAGGCCCCGATTGCGATGAGGAGCGAGTATTGAGATTGGACTCTTTACTGGAAGGGAGAGCAAAATTGTGGTTCCAGAGGCAGATCACCAAACTGGGTGGTCCAACACCTACCTTCATCGATATCATCCTCGCACTATATACCTGATTCGTCCACGATTCTGTGCTACAGGATGCCCATGACACATTCAGAGTGGCAAGGTGGGATGAGGACGACAATACGGTACAAGGTTGGAAGGATAATCTCCAGCAGCTCATCGATGACATGGACGTTGCACCGGATGATTACACCATAAAAAACAAATTTATGGTTGGCCTACCAATTACTATTAGAAATGGTGTCTTTGCCGATAAGCTATCCGTCGAATACAATGACCTGGAGGAGTTGTATCAATCCACCCTGGATGTGGAATATGCCCTTAAGGCTGAGCAACGCTTCATGAGGCCGACTCGGGCACCACATCCAGTAATGGAGGATAAACACAGTGCACCCCAAGAGAACTGCCCCACAAAAGGGAGAAGGTTGACCTTCGCAAAACTGAACACCCCTTACATGTCAATGCCAACAGCAAAAATCAGCGCCATGAATGGGCCTGACAATAAGGTGGGAGCTCCACTGATGGCAGGAAAGACGATCCCAAGCCGTCACCTTAAACCTGACCAAAAAGGGGGGCCAGGGAATGACCGTAGACCAACGGAACGAATTTGCTTCCGATGTGGACAACCAGGCCACATCGCGTCCAACCCTATATGTCTGGAGCATGGGAAGAAACTGACATATGACCAGTTGCGAGCCGCACATACTATTATCATGGACGTGATGTCTGACACGGTGGGAGCTGAAGAGCACCCACAGGCAGATAGCGACCCTGAGGGATGCGAGGTACCGAATGACGAGATGGAGTACAAGTTCTATGTGGTGTCCGATGATGCAGACTCCATCGGTGATGACAGTAACCCACCTCACAGCGAACACCTGCACCATATGGCTGAGGATGAGGAGGACTTGAATTCACCCCCCACTGGCTCAGAAGAATTGAGCGATGGATCTGAGGATATTGTCATGTACGGTCACCCTACGCTGCTTAGCGAAAGAGTGGAGACCATACCGCTATTCCAATTCGGGGGTGCGATCCTGAGCAACGTGATCAAGTACAGTTTGGCGGTGAGAATGGCTGGCACACTAGCCACCCAACCGGATTGCGAAGAAATGGCTGCAATGACCGAGATCCAGGGAGAACTGCAATGACAAGGGAAGGTTCAACTGAGGATCAGCAAGGAACCAGGAGAATGACCCACACCTAGGGATAAACAATGCCTGGTGATGCTAATCAACATCAATGGGTTGGATGCCATCGCACTATGGGACAGTGGCAGCACATCGACTGTGATGTCCCCCACCTTCACAGATATATCAAAAGTACTTGTGTCACGACTTTCGAACCCAGTGGTACTACAGTTGGGAACAGTGGGCAGTCGAGCAAAGATAAACTTCAGTACCACCACAACAGTCCGAACCACCGGATTTGCAGGCAAAGAATACTTCAACATGGTGAATATCAACAAATACGACGTCATTATTGGCACACCTTTCATGCATCGTAATAAGGTCATCCTGGACTTCAAGAAGAAATGCATCATCGTGAATGGTCACCCTCTAAATGGGAGGATTATTGACAGCGAAGAAGCTGACAAGATAGCCTGTAGGTACAGACTCAGGAAGCCAGAGGGTGATGGCAAATGACTACACGGGTGCACAATAGAGGATGTTGATGATGACGATGATGACGACAATGCGGGTACCAGACCCACAGCGACCAATGCAGAACAAGGAAATAACGGGACGGTAAACGAGGATACTGCAGATACCAAGCCTCAGCGACCCTCAGTGACTCACACATGGGAGGAGAAGATTAACACGACTGCCGCAACAGCAGGAGATTCAGGACGTGATAGCTATTGTCAACCAACCTCATCAAAAGTCTTGATAGAGGATATGGTTACCAACGAGGATGACGATAAGCACTTCCAGGAGTACCACATCCTGGAAGAAGAGGATGTTGAGCCTCCCCCGAAGAAGCACCGATTCTGGGACTGCCCTGTGGTCCCCAAGCATATGGCCTGGCCAGGTGATGGAAGAATGCCAATAGAGTGGAATATGATGATTAGTGATGTCCAAGGATTGGGGTTATCCAATAATAACGGGCTTGGATCTGCATCAAACGACTCAAATGTTGTGGACGACGGTGACGTAGGCCTACCAGGCCTACCACCGCCCTCAACACCTGTACAGGTGGATTCCACCGGGCCCTACAAGTTCACACAGGCTCGCTACCTGAGTAAGAAACACTGTGATTATCTCCACCGAAAAATCATAGTGGGATCCGAACTGGGCTCTGACGATGTCGCAGAACGACTGGCGCAGATGCGCAACATGAACAAGCACAGGAATCATCATGCCAAACAAACAAAACAGTTACCACGCACGGTAAGGAAAGGGAAAGAGAAGGCCGTATACCACGACGGGGACATACCTGAGCTACGGCAGCACTGGCATGATGAATACAAGGACCTCCTTCAGGGTGTACCTGAGAGCATGCCCCCATTCAGGGAGGTTGATCATGAGATACCTCTGATCAACCAGGGAAAGAGATATCATTACACTTGCCCCGCTGTCCAAACTCATTGAAAGCTGAGTTCAACGAGAAGGTCGAAAAATACACACGAGCGGGCTGGTGGAAGCTTACGGCTGCTAAACAAGCAGCACCGATGCTATGCCTCCTGAAGAAGGACCGGCACCTCCGAACAGTGATCGATTGTTGGCAGCGCAACGAGAATACCGTGAAGGATGTTACCCCCATGCCAGACCAGGATGGGATTTGGGAAGACGTAGCGAGAGGGAAATACAGATCGAAAATTGATCTGTCTGACGCGTATGAGCAAGCGCATATCGTGCCCGACAATATTTGGAAAACAATGATTCAGGGAACATTCACGAGCGCTGTTATGCAACAGGGGGACTGCAACACCCCTGCCACTTTCCAGAGATTGATGACGTCCATTTTCCAGGATGTGATTGGAGTATTCATGCATGTATATATTGATGATATATTCGTATTCTCCGACTCCATCGAGGAGCATGAAGCCCATTTACGCATCATTTTTGAATGGCTATGCTAGCAGACTCTATACCTGAAGTGGGCAAAGTGCAAATTGTATGCGGAGCGCATGGATTGTCTCGGGTACATCATCAATAATGACGGATTACATGCAGATGAGGATAAGCTTATTCGTATAATGGAGTGGCACACACCTCACACCTACCACGACATACAGCGTTTTGTGGGACTGGTGCAGTATCTGTCCACATTTCTCCCAGATATCATGGCGTACACAGGGCCGTTGCTCACGATGACACAGAATGGCAACGTATTCAACTGGCGCCCCATACACCAGCGCTGCTTCAACATGATAAAGGTCATATGTAATAAGACACCAGTTCTCCGACCCATAGACCCTAAATGCGATGACCCGATATGGATTGTCTGCGACACTTCAAAATCTGGCATTGGGGCGATGTACAGGCAGGGGCAATCGTGGCAGACTTGCTGCCCCGCCGGGTTTATGTCGAAGAAATTCACTAATGCACAGCACAATTATAGGGTACACGAGCTCGAAACACTGGCCATCTTAGAGGCTCTGATGAAATGGGAAGATAAGTTAGTGGGATACAGGATCCATGTGATCACCGACCACAAAGCTCTTGAATTCTTTAAGACACAGTCCAACCTAACGGGTAGACAAATGAGATGGATGGACTATCTCTCCCGATTTGATTTTGACATAACCTACATTAAGGGAGAGAACAATAAGGTTGCTGACTGCCTGTCTCGGTATTATGAGAACGACGGGGAGGAAGATGTTCCCCCTGCACAGGAGTTCATGTGTGCTGACACTCGAATCGATCCAGCTGGAGAGGATCTACCGCCTGACCGATTTGTGGAGGTCATGGATAACACTGTCGAGATATGTGCCATGCAGGAGGAGGAGCGACAACGATCCTGGAGACTGCAAGAGAAACTGGAGATTTGGGATATCAAAGCGCAGGAGCTCGCGGTGATGAGCCTAGACTTCTGTGGCAACGGCAACACCCAAAACTCGGGGAGAGCTTAGGCAATTAACGTAGCAACACAGCAATCAAGGCAATGTGTGTGCGAGTGGTCCGGTGCACCTCCGTGCAGTCAATTCCTCAATAACACAAGATACACTGCGACTTTTCAGTCAGCGAAGTAGTACTCTTGGTCAAGGAGTACTAATAGACGTTGGCTGTAAGCCGGGAAGGATCTCGATAAACGAGAGGGGAAGGAATCTGGTATGACATGAATACCAAGAAACCAGAATAGAGACCACAAAAATGATCTAGAAAACGTGGGGATGGGCTAAAGAGCACGAAAATGGCTCTATAAATCGTGGCAATGGACTAGAAATCGTAGCAACACGCTAGAAATCGTTGCGATGCACTAGAAATCGTAGCAATGCACTAGAAATCGTGGGGATGGACTGGAAAATGCGGGGAGGGACTAGAAGACGTGGGGATGGACTAGAAGACGTCGAAATAGCCTAGTAAACGTGGCTTGGGGGTGTACCTAATATTGTGAGTCGAAACAATAGCAATAAACGTACGGAGACTGCAAGAAACTGGTAGAAATCGTAGCAACTGAGGTGCTGAGTGGGGTGTTGCAGCAATAGATGCACAGCAACTCCGAACAATGATAAAGATGAGGGTGATCCTATGGAGCTGAACTGGGCCTACACGGAGGCAATACTGAACTGAGTGATGAAAACGATGGTGATGTAGAAGGTGAAAGCGATAAAACAATCCTATGTGGTGAAAGTGAAGCAATGTTGTGGCATTAAAAGACAAAAGCAAGTTATTGATGCAAGATTTCATGTATTGGTGCAACCAACAACGTTTAAAGAGTAAAGCAAGCGGTGGGGATAACTTGGAGTAACCTTAGCTGACTGGTAATGCCGTAGCCTCGTCAACTGGGTAAGAACAGGCTAGCTCTAAAAATGCGGTATCTACCTAGTTTTTATACTACAAGTACGATTTTATAAATAGAATATTCTTTGAAGCCTTAGTAAGGCTGTAAGTCCATGGCTTTTGTAATAGCCATAGTAAACATATGGTATCTGTGGTTCTAAAGTAACAGCAAGTCTTCGATGTTGCCGTGTATGGATGCGAACCGTGTGGTTTTATTGAGCGAGGAGCGGATCATAAGGTGCTGTTTAGCTGCGGATTACTGAGCTGCAGTTGCCGTGCTGAGGTGTATGCATGGGGCAACGATAATTCGAAGTCTTGGCACTGTAACAGCCTTAGTAAACATGGTCTATAGTTGCCGTAGCTGTAATTATCGTAGCTGGGAGGGTACTCGCGTCAATCACATCATTTCATTAAATGATTGATGGCACATCAACCAGATGCTTCTGAGTGATATAGCAACCCCGTTTTAGGATGATTGTTGATCAAAGGTGCCTTGCCATGATGGGATACGGTAATTGAGATGCGAGGCGAGCTGGGAAGGATAACGGAGTGCATGAGGAGTGGATGTCACGATTTTAGGATTGTATCTGAATGTTTGTGGCTTATACTGCGAAAATCCGTGATATTATCGAGTGTTGGCAGTGTTATGGAGTGTGTGAGGATTATAATGGCGTTGTTTCAAAGGTATTGGGTGATGGATGGCTAAATCCATGAATTCTGAGCATACAGAGCCTGGAGGCTCATCAGCGGAGAGGCCTGCAGCACCATCAGAACCGTCATCTGACAGGCCAGGAGACTCAGAGGATCTTACAATTGAGATGATGCTCCGTTCGGGCCCACATCTGGACCTAGTATTACCCGTTGACGATGGATTCACTACCAGTATTAAACAAGGGTACAGGGAAGACACCTTGTTCAAGATCGTGTTGGACGCGCCCACGGAACACTGCCAGTTTACGATCGATGACGGATTGATATGGATGACGAGCCGCACGGGAGAGTGAGTGCTTTGCATCCCAAGAGCGCAACATGGCAAGCTATCCCTGCAGGGTGTGATACTAGACCAGGCACACCAGACATTGGGATACTATGGATTCCAACGTACTTCTGAATACATTCAGCGATGGTACTGGTGGCCCAGGTTGGTGACTGACATGAAGGAGTTCTGTAAAACATGCGTCGAATGTCAGCAGTGCAAAGGCAGCACGAAGGCCCCGAGCAGGAAGCTGCACTCATTGCCTATCCCAACAAAACCTTGGGAATCCATTGGTATGGACTTCATTGGGCCATTCCCAGAGGTTACGTCAGACGATGACAAGCAGTTTAATTACCTTTGGGTGGTGGTATGTCGTATGATGAGCATGGTTCACCTGATCCCCGTGCACACCAGCATGACGGTGCGACACCTATTCGCAATCTACATGAGGGAAATTGTTCACCTCCACGGTCTGCCAGCATTGATTGTCAGTGACCAAGATCTGAAGTTTACCTTGAAATGGTGGCACGAGCTACACCAAATGTTGGGGTCACGACTGTTAATGTCCACCTCTTTCCACCCACAAACAGATGGTATGACCGGGAGGATGAATAGATCCGTGGGTCAGATCTTTAGAGCAGGGTTATGACCTGATGAAGAGCTTCGTGGCATGCACTGGTGAAACTAAGAGAGGCCTAGCGTGAACACACACCAAACCTATACTCAATCCTACTAACACACACACACAAATCTCTATAAGTGCGGAGGGGAGCAAGGAATTTAATTCTACTTGCGCACTAACAGTATCTCAACGAATCTCAAGAGCTCTCTCTCAATGGCCCGACGCAACGCGAAGTAACCAGCAATATCTCAAGTTCTCTTTATTTCTCCTCTGAAGCTTTTTACAAGAGAGCATGGAGTACCACACAACCCTCAAGGCAAAGACTTTTATAATTTTCTACAAATGGACACACAGATCCGCGAAACCGACACAGTCTGCACAGTGAGCTCACTAAGTACGAATCGCTGCTAGGTCCAACTGCGCACGACTTTGCCTTCTCCTTAGCTCGCTAAACCTGAGTCCCGACTTGTCACGACAAAAGCCCGTTCAGTGAGCTTGCTAGTACGAAGTGCCACTAGGTCCAACTGTGCACACCTTTGCCTTTCTCTAGTCTGCTAAACCTGAATCCCGACTTGTCACAAATGAGGCCCTCGGCACTCTCAAACAAAACTCAATAAACCCTCAAACAAACCGGTATTGCACCCTGCAAGCTCACTAAGTGACAAGGCACCACCAGAGTTCTTTCAGCCGGCACGCACCTACTACACCTAGTGCAGCTGTCACAGAGTAGCCTGATTAGGCCAATTCCTGCACAAAACCCTCAATTCTCTCTTACACTGCACCAGAAATAGAACAGAGCTTTCTTTCAGATGATATTCAGTCAACTCTCAAGGCCGGCGCAGCTTCACTGCCTCCAGATCTCTTATTTATCTTAAGTAAACCGAAGTTTATTATCCAAAATGTTTCTCTGGTTCTATTTCTCTGCGAGCTCGCTATAACCAACGAACCCAGAAGCCAACTAATGACTCTCTCACCCAAATACAGTCTCTCAGCACTTGTCTGTCACAATTTCCAAGGATAGCGACTAGCAGGCTCACTACACAAGGCAGGAGACCTACAGATTCCGAGCTAAGCCTTTTCAATGCAACCGAAGCCGTTCGCACTGTTCCTGAGCAGAGAAGAGGGCAAATAGTAACTTGGATTTTACACTGCCTAACTGTACTACTTATATACTATGAGCAAAAGATGATTACAAACAGTCCATGAGTACAGAAAAGGGTATAGATATTTCAATGTATTTCTACGGTTTTCTATGTCAGTCTGCCACAGCTGTGGTATTCCTTGGCAGATGAGTCAGACTGCCTCTGATTGGTCTCATCAAGGTGTTGCGATGATGGTGCATGTCAAAGTCACCTCCGTGGGCCTAGGACCTTGGTAGCTGGCGATTAAGCCCACGGCATCTCTCTTCCGGAGCTCCTCTCTGGTGGACAGCTCCTTTCTTAGGCATATTAGCCATCGGGTCTTTCGGGTTGCTATCAAAAGAGCTAATCTCTCGGCCGAAACCCTTGTCTTAGGCCTGCCTCATGATAGCTCTCCATTTCCGTCCTTGCACGAGGTTATCTCTGGATTTTCAGGCACCATGCTTCTTTCATTAAGTGAGCACATGGTTATCATCGTTATGTTGCGATTCACCTCTAAGTTCATCCTACTGATGCATGCACAGGTCAAGCTTATTGGAAGGAGTGAGCTCACTAATTGGCCTTTCTGTCAAGCCTGCCCTTCAGGTACAGTGCTATGACCAAGTCCTTGGTTAGCTCTGTCGTTTCCGTTGACATACTGCAACATCGCTTCAGTAACCTCGCTTAGAATAGGTATCCACATGTCTGCTTAGCAAGCTCCCTAAGTGTAGCCTATAAGCTAATGCTTAAACATGCCAAATCACGAATTTACATGGGTAGCCATGCCACGGGCGTGACACTGACCAGAAAGACTGGTACACGAAAGTCGACATGTCTGAATTCACAATCAACGCAAGTATCAGTGACGCAACTAGATACGCACCGTTCAAACTCAACAGCGGACACATGCCTTCGATGCTCTGCAAACTGGGTACAGCTGACAGAGCCGTCCCTGGGGTGCGAAAATTCGCCGAAGCAGCACTATCCAACTTGGCTGACATGCATGATGCGATGATAGAAGCACGAGTCTTCCAGACACATCGCACGAACAGGAAGAGGGGGGAGGATGCACCTATCCAAGCAGGAGACTTAGTATATCTATCAACAAAGAATTTAAACATACCTAAGGGCAGAGCTCGAAAACTGTGCCCAAAATTTGTGGGTCCATACCAGGTCCGGGAGGCACACCCTGATACCTCCAACTACACTTTGGAACTCCCACTCGCGTTACAGGCCAGGAATATCCATCCTAGATTCCACATCAGCTTATTGCGTCCATATCATGCCAATAATGACTTACTCTTCCCCAATTGGGTACAACCAGAACCCTACAATTTTGGTGCCCCAGATGATGCCGAATGGTTTGTCGACGACATTCTGGGTCATCGATGGACAACGAGAGGGAAGCTGGAGCTCCATGTTCAATGGAGCCTTGGGGACACTACATGAGAACCTATCGATAATTGCAAGGACTTGGCGGCGCTTGATCGCTACCTTGAGATAATGGGTGTTATGCGGCCACGGCAACTGCTGAAGAAGCCCAACCAGTCTGGTGACTCCGCACTCCTGCGTGGTCATGCCAATAAGCAGTGCTAGTTGCATACCAACCCCAACATGGGGGAGAGCAGCACCGAGAATATTTTCACAACGATGATCCTTCAAAAAGGTAGTGGTGGGACTCCCCAGCACTTGCCCTCAATCCACAATGTCAAAGCTGAGCAAACTACTTGCCCTCCTCTGCGCTACGGCCGTTTGTATTGCCACACCTGGCGACGAATCCGACTCGAACAACGACTGGCCGACAACACCGCCCCCCTCCTCAAGCGATGGCAGGAGACAGTCGTCCTGGCAAAACCATAATGGATTGATGATGCCCTTTGGGAATTTTCCTCCCATCACCGCACCACCAGTTCCACAGCCCGCCATGGGCTGGCCGAACCCATACGCATACACACTATTTGGACTGCCTGCGCCGTTCGGATTCCTGCAACTGCAAGCACCACCGATGTTTTACGGTGGCTATGGACCACCAATGGGTGCATTGGTTGGGAATGCAGAGACTACACCATACACTGGTGAGGAAGTGCCCATGATGGTGGACACTGGTACTAATCATGGACCCGCAGAAGACTGTGACTCTTGTATGGGCGAGCGCTCACACCAGGAGGTAGTCGCAGGCCCATCCCATGCTCGCGATAGCCCCCGACTGGGTCCTAGGACGTGTACACGATCGGAATTTGAGAGGGAGATCGATCACCGATCTAGGAGGCAGAGTCCATCCCCACCGCGAGCTGCGTATGATGACAAGTACAACAATCGTCGGAGGAGAAAGGGGAAGCAGAGAGCCATGTCCCATGACATGGAACAGGTGAGGCACGAGGAAGAGCGTCGATGACGCCATGATGATGATGACGCTGTGGAATACACGCGACGGCACATGGCAGCTGCACCAATTCCACAGCATGTCATTGATCTACAGGCCAGAGATCTGCTAGATGGCTGAGTTCACAAGGGAGACTTGACGACAGGCATGTTACGCAAACAATTATCCATGAACCTGGAATTGGTGCGCTGCTGTAACGAGCTCGAGAAATTACTGCACAAACAGCAATCCTCCCCCAACCGGGACCACTCGCCACTGCAGAAAAGGGTACATGACTTATGCAACCACAACAACGCTCGTAACCGTCACAACAGGGAGATGGACGAGTTCTTAGAAAGTGACAGGGATCTTCCGCCGTTGACACGCTTGAAAAGCGTTCACATGTGTAATTTCACGAAATGTATCAATACATACATTTTACAGAACCTAGGTACCAAAGCAATGTGAGATACCTTAGAGCACAATGTCCAAAGCACAGGCAATGAAGTACCTTGAGTGATGTTTGGTGGAGCGCATGGCTTAACTGTAGAGTGATACCAGAAGGGTCACGCTAAGTCTAAAGCCCCAGCACTTGACACTGAATACGCTGACAATGCACAGAAGATGCATGCTAAGAATAGAACCAGCGAAGCTCAGGAGATAATTGATACTTTGTGCAACCTTGATCTATGATGCACAAGGCACTGCCATGCCGGGAGCTAGCACTCTAGGCCTCAGAATGTTTAGAATTGCAGTAAGACCAATGTCTCTGGCTTCGGCCGATGCGTGCAAGGCCTAGACTAGAAACTAGTGGTCCTAGAAGACCATAGAAATCACTAGAAGATATTATTACTATAAAGATGAGTTGCGCTCTAGGCTACAACTCCGAGGAGATACTAGGCGACGTCAGTACATGTGGATAGCGCGGCTAACTGATGTTGCACAGCTGAGAGACCAGGATCTGGCCCCAAGCCGGAGCTCTGAGTAAGCGCCAAGCAATGGCGTGATTATGGCGACATGCACAGCACCCAGGAAAGGAAGTCCTGCAAGCCAAGAGTTACTATTTCAGGTTGTATTAATTTGTAGAGCGCGTTGTATATAAATACTGTAGTATAGTAATAGTGTACAAGTTTCGGACCCCCCTTGTTGGAGCGCGCAAGCCCTCAGCTTAGCGCTCTAGCTTTGGGATTAGTTTGTAGCTTCGAGCGAGAGAATATACCTTTCATTGATAACATTTGAGGGACTTGAGTAGCGTGCGAGGCATAGAAAGCTTAGCGAGGGACTTGTGTACGGTTTGAGTGATTGGTTGACTGCGCTCTACCCTGAGAATAAGAGATATTGTGTCATTGCAGACGTGCTCTTGAGTTTTGAGGGTTTCTTGGGACGCATGGTGCTACAGGCAGCAGAGGTTCAAACCCTTTGGTCTGATTAGCACACACTTAGTTGGGTATACCATTCCGCAAGTGGCAGAGGTTCAAACCCTTTGGCTTGTCGGACGGTGTTTCTTGGGTACAAGATACTACAGGCAACAGAGGTTCAAACCCTTTGGTCTGGTTAGTGTTCATACAGAGGCCTTCTTTTAACGCGTGGTGCTACAGGCAGCACAGGTTCAAACCCTGTGGTCTGATTAGTGCGCGCTTGAGGGTTCTCATTTCCGCAAGCGGCAGAGGTTCAAACCCTTTGGCTTGTCGGACAAGGTTTATTTGGTTTCTTGTTTCTCTGGATCGGCACAGGTTCAAACCCTGTGGGTCTACGATCAGTTTGGAAGCTTGAGTGCATGAATTCAAATCCTGTGGCTTGAGTGGACGTGTTTTGAAGGGTTTCTGCTTAGAGCGCAAGCTTTAAGTCATGTTTAGGGTGTGTTTAAGTTGCTTGTGGTCACCTGGGTGTGTTGTGCGAGGCTTATTGAGGGTTTTGTTGGTGTGTGGCAATGAGTTGTGTATTGTAGTACACCTTGCCTTGAGGCCCGGTGACATCTGTTGCCCCTCTTGTTATAAAAGCCTTTGGACTTAGAGAGATCTAGATACCCTACAAGCGCTATTGCTATACGTGTGTATTGTATATTCTGAGAGTGTAGTTGTATTGCTTCAATCTGCTTCTATTGCATAATATCCCCCCAAGAACTTTGAGGGTTTGTGTGTGTAGTGTTGGGTGTGAGTGTGATCAGTGTCTTCGACGCTGTTGCATTTCTAGCCTGCACGCACAGAGTCTCTTCACTGTTTTGGCGGAACTGGCCTCAACGCGACAGAGAATGCAGGGTCCCGCCACACCAAGGGGGTACCCCCCACACAAGAGGCAGGGATGTCAATAGGGGTTGCCCTCTGAAGCAACCAGCAGACGCTGTTATGTTGCTCCCTCGCCAACTTCAGCGACTCCCCACAAAGGACCTACATGATGAGACCCTGGATTCGTACGACCAGCATCGGTTTGCTGGCATTATGGGGGACTTGCGAAAACTGCTGGAAGAGAGAATCATGGAGTTATCCCGTGATTTACCAGCCATGCCACTACCCAATGGGTCCTACCCACGCCGTGCAAAGGTGAATAGACCCGTGGTTGACATCATTGATGGTGTAGGGTCTAGTAGTGAGGAAGAAGAAGGAGGTCAACCATTGAATTCGATTCAGCATAGTCACCTCTTCATAGAACAATGGATGTGCCGCCTCCGGCACCTGGGAAGACTACCCTCATGGTTACACGCAATCAAGCACGCCGAAGGGGGAATGGAACGAGATAATTTGTTCAGAGGTATGTATGGCCCGGGATTTGCATACGACCCATGTACCAACGTTGTATACGCAGACTGCGAGGCCGTCGATGCTGCTAGGTCGATGGTGGAAGGTCTGGGAGTGAATATTCCCACTGATATGAACGCCTGCCCCAATCCTCATGGGTTCCCCATGACAGTTAGGGATGTTCAGGAGTCTGTCACCTTCGTGCACATGTGCAGACACGGTTGGCAATCCACACTACGACTGTTGTGCGAATTCCATCGCATATTGTCGTCTGTAATCATGCACTATCGTGACTTGTCCATGCATGAGATCCTCAAAATCTTTGAGCAGGACAATTGCTTGGAAGCGCTGGTCCAGGGCATGCCACCTCCGTATTTCATTCCCCTTGACCCACAATTTCGTCGAACAGGCCCCGACTCCATGGCAAATGGTGCAGGACTAGTATCACCAGTGAACAGGTCGTTGAACGATTGGTGTCAGTACACTGCTCACCACTTCCGCCCTAGTGGCCTCAACCCCACGAGCGGAATCACTATGGATGCCTCTTATCATGTGAGCTATGCGAATGTATGGGGCATGCTACTCATGCGCTTTCTACACCCTTCGGCTGAGAAGAAGTTCTACGTGTGAATCTTTGCGAGTATCATGTTCCGGCCTAGGTACTATGTCAATTTTATCCAATCCTGGAATACTAGGCGGACTGGGGAGCCCTGTGCTATGACACATGATATTTCACAGTGCAGGTGAGAACATGTCCGAATTGGACGTGATCAGGCACCTCGCGGCTTGCGCGATCACACAGGAAATGATAGACAGTGCATACCCTTGGGCGCTGGTCTGGATTGATCAGCACAGTATGGTTCACTTCTGCGACCGTAACCGGGAGCTTGAGATCGAGCGAATGGAACGCCTGAGTAGGCATGGTGAACCTGTGATTGCTCCCTCCATATGTGGGTGGTGGTCTCCGGACGAAGAAGACACCCATCACATTCGCGCCTTGTTGCAATACGAACGTTACGAGTACCAACCAATGGGGCATATACAGGTCCAGGAACACCAGTCATGGTTACTATGCGGCGAGGACAGCTATTTCATGTGGCTCAATGAGTTCCCGCCGACGCTTCCTGACGCCGCGCCCGATGCCCCAGAAATGGGGTCGGACGGCCCTGAACCTGATGTTCCAATGACACCGATCCCCACCACCGACAGTGAAGTCGATGCCATCGCACCTAACAGTGCCACTGACGACACGGAGATGGATGATGGCTCACTGACTGCACAGGCGAAGTCCGCCACTCCTGGGGACGGTAAATGATCCCACAGTGCTTAGGGATCAAGGTGACGCACCTAGCGCCTCCGTTCATGACCGCTAACATGGTCTGGTGGGGGGGAGTGTAAGGGATGATACTTATCTACAAGCATTTAGCAAGGACTCATTTAGCATACTCGGCATCGGCTCTGCTGATGCCCTCTATATATTACCCAGCATAGCATTACATAAGCTAGCTTTTCTCTTGTACACTTCTGTAGTTGATCAATACACGTTGGTCAAAGCTACGTCGTGCACTTAGAGTCAAGGCCCTCTTACAGAGCCGGTGACGATAAACTCTGTTGTAATGGGAAGCGGCCGGCATTCAGATAAACTGTCAAGAATGTACTCCCTCATCTCATCTGTAGGCTTGTTGATAGTAGTGACCTCCCTGCTCTCTCCTTTAGACAAGGGTCTCGCAATGATTTTCATAAGTTCAAGCTCTAATTCCAAAACAGGGTCGCCAGGGACGATCGAGATGGAGATGGCGCAATCGACAAGCCTCTTCCACACCACTGAGTGCAAGGTGAGCACTGAGAGAAGAGTGTTGCGGGCCTTGAAGGATTCCGAGAAAAACAAAGAACGCCTCCTGGCTACCTGTTGTGGAGAACAGTGTCATCTTTACACAGCTGGGCGGTGACTATTTTGTGCGAGTCAAAATAGAATCAAAGTGCGAAATGTCGGATGTTGGCTCAGTCAAAATCCGCGGAATTGCCTAATAAGGATTTATCGAAGGATTTTGCCTTGCCCAAAATCGGCATCTCGGATTTTGATTCTATTTTGACCATCCACAAATAGTCGCCCCCCAGCTGTGTTAGCTGCTCGTTGCAACACCGATCTGCCATGTGATCAAGGTGGGATCCGAGTCGGCCGCCAAGGAAACGATTCGGCCGAAGGAGCATATGTGCTCTATAGTAGAGCTCCAACTCTCTCTCGACATCAGGAGATGGCACAAGCGGTTCAATGTGCTGTATATGCTGCCCCAGAGATGCCATAAGAGTATATCTATATTCTTTCAGTAGCCATTTTAAAGTGGCGGAGGACATTCCAGCAATGGCCTGCAGCACGCTTTGATGCACGGAGGCATTAGATGTGGAGGAGTGCAGCCATTGTAGTGATTGCGCGTCTACTTTAGCAGCACACCTTTGAACATAATTGCGCTCGATTTCCTTCACAGTGGGAGATCTTTGGTAGGAAGCGATAAAATCGTTGCGCCAGTCACGGTATTTGCCTAAGTAAAAACGGCTGTGGCGGCCAAACACGCAGGCATACGGAAAGCGCCGGATGATGATAATGAGCGGAATAAGAGTGTCGTGGACAAGTTGATACAGAGAGTAAACGTAAAGTGTTAATGGTACCTTGAATGGACAATAGGGATAGATGAGGGGAAGGATTAGGGCAATGATGTATGCCATATACGTCGCGGTACCAATGATAGATACTAGCCATGCCACTTTCATTCCCAGAGAGAATAGGAAGATAGCGAGGCCAGCAAAGAAGAGCGCCAAAGAAGCATGAAGGAGGACAGGAAGCATTCCGATGATCATTGGTACTTGCCACGCCTGTAGTCCAGCGTATCGCAAGTGTCGGATTCTTGCACGATCGCGCGCGGAGCTGTCGGAGACAATGGCGACGTATTGGTGTAGCCACTGCTTGACCAAAACAGCGACGAGGGCAGTGATGAGACTGAGTGTCAGACTCACGAACCACAAGCTGTTCAACCATTCGTCCGAACGGCTCAGGGAAAAGTAGTCGGTGGGAGAGGAAGGAATAGAGATTTGGGAACCGTTCGACGCCGTGGCCTTGAGGATTTCGAGGAGAAGGAATGCGGATGCCTGGTTGTAATCAGGTTGCATGCTTTGCGATGTTTGCACCACAAAGGTTGTAAGCACAGCGGAGAAAAGACCAGCCTTCGATGATATTAGACTTTTTAGAGCCCGATTTGGAAGTGAGACGTGAGACGCACAAAAACAAGCAGGACATCAATGGTATCCCGCCACTCTGCCAACATATTGGCGTCGAAATCGGCCGCTTCTTCGTTGTAGATGGGCCATATTCGTGCCTTGTCAGACATCTCTTGACCATAAGGATCTGGAGGGTAGCGCGCCTGATACCATTTAAAATTAAATACCATCGTAGCAGAACAGTTGAAGTAAATTGAACATACCGACTCCCCACGAATGCAGCTGATTCTTGCCCAGTCCAAAAAATGTGCCGCTTGGAGGATTTCTCTGAGCTCCAAGGTCAGGTGCGGGAACACTACTACCAGTTGCAGCTGAAGGTTGGTTTGGAGGTGACTCTGCGCCATTCCCATCAGTGACAGCCATGCTCGAAAATCGATAGAGATCAAGTCAGTATCATTGACATCCAAAGCACAAAGGACTCACTTGGGAGAATGTAGTGGCTGTCAAGAACAAAAAGGCGCCAAGTGCTTGCTGGTGCTGTTTGATTGAACACCACACTGTCAAAGCGCTGTATGCTCGTGTTCACGGTGCTGTCCCGAAGAACCATCGGAGTTCGTAACTGGTGACACCAACATGTAAGGTAGTTGTTTGTGAAGAGCAGCCTCATGGCATTCTCAGTCTGGCTTATCGCACGGAGAGAATTACCAGCTTACTTGTGCTCGAGTCGAGATACATAATCTAGATGGGACAGAGGGTAGTTGCAGAGGGAGCACAGTGCTTATGATATTTGTGGACACCGTATTATCGTATTATAATCATAGCACGGGTCATAATTTCCGGAAACTATGATTGGAATTGAGAACATGTGGAATGGACGACACGTTGTGATAGGTTGTGGTGTTTGATGCTGAGAAAACGTACAACGAATGAGGTATAGTAGAATTAAGGTGCTAGAATGCGCTGATTGGGAGCACAGTACCTCTGATGCGAGCAACTCGGAGATGCCGACGTAGTATGCGATGAAGGTGGCGATGATGCCAAACCCGAGCACTGGCTTGGCGAAACTCGGAAAGTGTGAGCTAAGGGAGAGAAGGAGAGGAGAGAGAAGACGTACTCGATGCGGATGGTAGCCTTGCGGACAGCGGACAACTCCTAACAGGCGAGAAGCATAGATGTGACAAGAAGACAGCCGAAGAAGACGATGAACGAGACAGACTTGCGGAGGGAGGTGATGCTGCATACATCGGGGTTAGCAATCATCGATAAGGGGAAGGGAAGGGTCGAACAAAAATAGAACCGTGACTATCATCCAGGAAAAAAGTACACAGAGAGGGCAGAAGAGAGCTTGGATGCATCAGTGCGGTACTGCGAACACGCAAACACGCCATATGACGGTTATGGGATACGCGTCTCATGGCCTTCATGTTTGCTGCATCTCACATCCGGGGTCCGAAAACTATCGCCGTCGACGGGTTCATCCGAGTCGTGTCTCTCTAACGAGCACTCCCTCTTATCCTAGCTAGGAATAGAAGACACCCGTACCCCCTGCATCTCTATCCACCCTAACATATTCTGCACAAGCTCGAGTCAATGATGGAAACGTTGCGGGAAGTAAGCCTACATACCCTAGCGAGCCCTTCTCAAATTTCGCCCGAGTTTCTGCCTGTCGTATCGAGCTCCCATCATCCTTATCGATGGCACAACACACGTAAACTGTCCCTCTGAGAAGACAGCCTAAGTGGAGGTAAAGCTATGTGGAATGCCATGTACCGTGAGGGATGTTGACGCGGAGTTGAGCTGTAACAAGCGAGAGGGAACCTGATCAACATGAGCAAGGCCGAATCGTTCAAAAAGCAATACACACCTCTCTGCCCATACATCTAGCGCTCCTTCGGGAATATTATCCACCATCCCTCCCTTGAAATCCTGAGCGGTGGCCAGAGGATTGGTTAGCCGCATTCAAGTCAACTTGGGGAATGACTAGGACTTACCGAGCCTAACGATCCCGCTTCCAGTAATCTCTTTAATTTGTGCACGTCTGTCACCATCCGATGGAACTCGTCATTATCGCCGGCATGCGGGGCCCTTCTGATGAATACTGCATGAGCAAAACGTGAGAAAAATAGAGAAATTCGTGTACCGCTGCGTAGGCGACGTGAACGAAGGAGCTATCGAGGAAATCGTCGGCGGCGCATTGTAGGGCGAGCCTAGGGAATGAAAAGGAACGGTAAGCCATGTAGAACGAGAGTCGGTGCACACTCCCTTACCCGGTAATCAGATCATGCTACTGGAAATTCCGTTAGTATTGACTGCCAACGCCGACATATAAAAAGCTTACCTTTCATGATTTTTCTCCCCTATTCCACATGTTGCGGGACACACGACAGCAGACATACGGCTGAAGGAAGGAAATAAGAAAGTGATAACGAGAATCAAATCAAAACTGAGCTCACCGTCGAGCTTGACGACGAGATCGTGGTAGTCAAGAAATAAACACTCGATTACCAAAAGTTACCCAAACGAGCTACTTTCCGGTCACGAGACCACGACGCGTCCACCCACGCCGAGTCAAATTCTCGCTCATTCTCATCATGCAAGACAACGACGGTGATGGGCTCGACATGAGGAGAGTGGCGACATTATAGGGTGCATCAACAAGAGAAGGAAACTCTGTTAACGTGGATATCCTCTGCCACGGAGCCCGGAATACAATGGCGAGGGATATGGTGAACGAGCGGACTTAGGAGAGGGCAAGAAATTTCCGGCACTCGAGGATCAACTAGATCGTGATGTGCCAGGGGAATAAGTAGGTGCTCTCGAGTTCTGTGGAGGAAGATATTGCTTGCTCACCCCTTGAAAACTTAGACTGCATGAGTCCACCCGCGATGGAAACCAAATCTTTTTGGGATAGTGAGCCCACATGGCTTTATTTTGGTCATTTTGTTCTCCGTAGGAATCCACGTGTTATCTGTCTCGTTTGCTTTTTATAATAACTTGTAGGAGTTTCGTATCCCCTGAGACCTCCGAGCAACATGTTTGCAGTGAAATCCGTAGGTACGGCTTGAATTGAAAGAAATGAAATGTCGCCGTATTCGAGACAGAGGATCAGAAAACATGACGCGTGCTTAGTCATCCCTTTTTGACAAGACTTCCTTCTTGCTAGCTCATCATCAGTGCCACCGCCATACGCATCTGCACTCCGTGTTAGTCTTAGCTCTTGGCTATATCTCTTGGGTTTGTTTGGATCTACCGTGGCAAGATGGCGAGCAGGAAAAGTCAATACCGAACGGCCAGCAATTCGGCTCAACGTACATATTTCCTGTGTCAAGATCTCCAATCTTGTGGGTCCAGGTGTATCCTTACTTCTTGGATGTCGACGGGTAATCCCATACTGGCTCTCTGTATACAACCGTCACCGAGACGAGGTGCAAAAGGTATGAGTCTTTCTTGTATAGGGTTAGCACTAAACGGGAGCATCCCAAGGCATATATACATCCCGCCTCGTTCATCTCAGACACTGGACCCATAGGCACCCTCGTTCGTGTTTCAGATCTATCCCATCTAAGTAATATGGATCACGGCACAGAAGAACTGGCGGGGCGGTTGAACTCGATTCCGACGGACGCTTAGACGCACTCTGCTCCAGTTACGAAGGAAAAGCGCCATTTCCAAACGTGTACGTGTCGAGCCCGCTTATATATTGGGTAGGAAATACACAGATGTCTGGACTCAGCACTTGATGTCAGCCTTGGACCGTGGTTTGGCTTCAGTCTCTACTCCCGAGAGTCGTATTCTTGCTGCAACAGCGCGAGCGAAGGTTCTTAGGTACCACCCTATCTTTGAGAGGACGAGGTTTCTTGGCGCGCAACACTAGTACTGCGAGAGACTCGAGGGCCACGAAGGAAGGCAGGTTGGGACCATCTGGACTCGGCACCTTTCCCAAAGCGCTCAATGTGTCAAGCGCGGTACATATAGCATCAGCCCCTACTTCTTGACGCCAAGTCAACAGCAGAGCAACGTCTGTTTCCCCACATCCAAGCCGACTCGCCGCCGTGAGGGGACAATGTTGAGCCGGTGGGCGGATGTCTAAATTGGAGGATCTGCAACAGTGATGCATTGATGTGTGATCGGGAGAGGTAGACCTACAGGCGTATTCGACGCGATAGGACATACCGTTTTCGCTCAGCGTGTAGGCGGGGCGACGTCGCATTCTCGTGACATTCTCAGTCTGGCTTAGGGCACGGAGAGATTAGCTGCTTACTTGTTCTCGAGTCAAGATACAAATTCTAGATGGGACCGAAGGCTTTATTGTACTCGCAGAGGAAGTATGCGTGGCGAGGCGCTTGTGATATTTGTAGATGCCGTATGACATCGTAGTATTGTATTATAATCATAGCACAAGTCATAATTGTAAACTGATTGGAATTGAGGACGTGTGGAATGGAAGACACGTCACGATAGGACATGGTATTTGATGCTGAGAAAGGGTACAACGAACGAGGTATAGTAAATTAAGGAGCTAGAATGCGCCAATGGGGAGTACAGTACCCCTGATACGCGCAACTCGGAGAGGCTGACGTAGTAAGCGATGAAGACGGTGATGATGCTAAACGTGCACCCTGGTTTGACGAGACTGGGAAGGTGTGAGCTAACAGAGAGAAGGAGAGGAGAGGGAGAGGAGACGTACTCGGTACGGATGGCGGCCTTGCCAGACGGCACAGACAACTCCTAACAGATGGGAAGCATAGACGTGACAGAAAGACAGCCGAAGAGTGCGATGAACAAGGCGGACTTGCGGAGCGAGGTGATGCTGTATACATCGGGATTAACAAGCATCGATAGGGGGAGGGAAGAGACGGACAGGAGTGGAGCGGTGTGAAGGCAAACAGGTACACGGCGGGGGCAGACGAGAGCTCGGATGCAGCAGTGCAGTATGCGTCCAGAGTTGCGAACGCGCCATGAGGGTTGTGGGATCCACATCTCATAGCCGTCACGTATGCTGGTCCTCACATCCGAGGTCCGCCATCGATTGCATATCCATCCCATAGACACTTCCCTCGGCGTGCACACACCCTCCCGTCTCTTCCGCTCGTCGCTTCCCGTTCCTATACTTGTCTGTGCTATACAAGCCCGAGTCAGTGACGGAAACGCCGCAGGAAGCAAGCCTACGTACCCTAGCGAGCCTGTCCCAAACCCCGTCCGAGACCCTGCATACTAAATTGAGCCTTCATCACCATTACACATGGGAATAGGAGAACGAGTCTGGAGATAGACAACCTGGTCCAAGCAAGGCGCGCTGCTGCTGCCTATCGACTCTGCATGCACATGAAGGTCAATAAATACAAAGAAGAATATACATATTCAACGCACATTGACTACTAGCCGCATATCTCCCAGATCACAGAAGCCGTCGCTCGAGCGAATCCTCGCGCTGTTATGCAGAGAAGTGGGCCAGCATACATGCAGATTTTTGATTTGAACCCTCGTTGGACCCCAAAAAGGTATGAATTCGCTCGTCAAACTTGTCGAAATCGTGGCACTGAGACGGGATGGCGGAAATAAGCATTGTCGAAGGGTAGCAGAGCAAGGAATGAATCGAGTAGGTCGCGGTCATGGTTGATCCCGAACACGTGTCACTCTTGCACTGCGACGGCGAGCATCAAGTGACATCATCAAGGCTAAGCGGCGTCGATGGCCCTAGTATGGCCAAGGGGGAGGCGCGGCTAAAATCCGGCACATAGGGTAGGGGGGAGGGGGGGAGGGGTTCAAGCCTTAAACACGAAAGTGACATGCACCTTGTGTGCTCTATTTTAGGATATAGCACTGTAGGACTTACCTAGTGGTCCAATTTCTCTCTATTTCAATAGCCTCATCTGAATAGAGATTGTTTCATCATGAAATACTCACCATAGACATGTTCCTTGCTAATGTGAGGTATGGTAGCCAACCGGCAATTATCGGCAGCACACCGGCACTTACCGGCATCACTTCGGTAACTAAGATTTGTGTTACTAAGCCATCCCAATATGTATATATTACTTCCGTATATGGCAGGAGAGGGGGGGGGAGGGGGGGTCCAGCCCATCCTTAAACACGAAAATGTACGTCATGTGTCTTTCTTGAATCCCGCCGCCCCCTTGAGTATGGCGCACCCTCGTTCACACTGACGCCACCATCGACACGCACCTCTTAACTTCATGCTTCGTTGTCTGACACGATATGCAAGGCCTTTTACCCTAATGAATCCTGGGTGACGTTGGATTTAGTCCAGAGGTATGCCAATATGCTGATTTTCTTCAAACACTCGTGTTGATTTGCGTTATGCAGCGGCGATGAACTGTATGTACCCGGAACGATCCTCGACCTTCGATCTCAAGCAGAAGGCTCGAATGCTTTTGGACCTCTCGCAGCAACAATGATCAAGCGCTTCGACATCTGCCGCCATACTGCTCGTTCAGCGACACTCTGACAACGAGAACGTTATCCTAAAGCTGGCTGACCGTAGGCTGGGACATCGCAGCAGTAAAGGCGGACCAGTGCCGTGGTCGCCTTCCCTCGAAGGACATCTGCAACACGCCGTACGTGAAATCCAGAAGGGTGTGGCGCCTGACTGGTTCGAGCTTATACGCTATGACGAGAACCGACCTGACACCAAGATTTGGGAGAATTGGATGTGGAAGGTCTCCACTTAGCGTTACAAGCTATCGAACCACAACACGATACCGCCTTTTGCACCAGCTGCAAGACCGGTACATCCCCGTCTTTTTGGCGTTGTTCGTCTTCGTACCACCCCCGAGTCTACTACCATTCATCCCATTACCGACGTCGTTCAAGGACTCGTTTTTGAGTATATCCCCGGTGTTAGTGTGGCGAAGCTCAAACCTGGTATCGACGTCTCGGAGCAAGAAGCCGAGAGGATCTCCAGTCAAGTCATGGAGGCGCTCCGTGCTATCGAAGCTGGGAACTGCGTCTTGCACGATGACATTCACATCGGGAATGTCGTTCTGCTGGACGGGAACCGGTCACTAGTCGTCATTGACTTTGGACAGGCAGACATCAGAGAGCCTGAACTCAGTGATGAAGAGTGGTCGAGTGCTATCTGAGGAGGTCCAGACACACGTTGCGTGAGGAACCTTCTGGTGAATCCTGAAGATGTGCCTTGGAAGCGGACTGTGACGCCGTACGAGATGCCGGACCCGCGCTATAAGAATCCTCTGGTATTCAACGAGTATGTTGCAAGTATGTCAGAGGACTTCTGTAAGGAGACGTTTGAGAGAGTTTTGGATACGGACTGGGAAGGGGCGAGAGAGAAGGTGTGTCAGTGGAGGATACGACCGGGAGCCCGTTGTAGGCCTATCTACGACTAGGACATGACTGTCCTATGATCCATTCCGAAACGACGCGACCATCTTTGGGGTTCTGTCTGTGTATCCATGTCTACGTCGCTTTCCACATGCCAACTATCTTGCATACTACCCGGTTACTTGTCGCGAGGCTTGAGTCCAAAAACGGAGACGCAAAGCACTACCATAGTAGCCGTCACTGTCGTAAAACATCCTTTTCTATCCCTCTCCTCCCCGTTTTTGGCCCACGCGAGGCTCGTTTCAATCCATTACGAATACCAGCTTACCATGATGTTCCTAAATCTCACCGCAGTGGCAGAGACAGTGCCTACTTTCTGAGACGCTGCCATCCAGACTGGTCCAAGATCTAATGCTTCGAACCTATCCTAGTTGGTACCGTTCTACTGGTTCAGAAGACACTCGGACAACCTGAAAGTCATCCTCAAGTCTGCAAATCGGGGGTATCGCGGCAGCAACAGAGGCGTAGATATGGTGCGATGGACGTCTTCCGTCGGAGTGAAGAGATTACGAACTACCAAGACGCGGAGGTCATTCCTAATTAGTTCGAGCTGATGGACGATTCCGACAACGAACCCGTTAGGAGTGGATGTGTCGTACTGTTTCATTACTTGCAGAGGAATTGGTTCGGGCTCGATTATAGATTTTACAGCAATCCGGTTGCAATACACCTACGAAGTATTCATTCGACGGTCTAACCTATGTATATGATATCTTATATCGCATACGTTTTCTGTCTCAAAATGACATCGCCTGTTCTCCGCAATGGTCACCAATTACACGCCGGTTAGCGGTGCTCCTAATTCAGTGACACCTGCAAAGCGATTCAGGATTAGAGTGCTTTGGTGGCCAAAATCATGTCAAATCTGACATTTCAAATACTTTACATACCGCGGTATCAGAGGAATAATCCCTTGGTTTGGATGGCAGGCTGAGATTTCTTGGCTGTGTAACCTAGCGAAGCACGGTCAGTCATGAACATTGAATATAATGCTGAGTGTATAGAATGCAGGGGTTTAAGAGGGGTGTAGTGTCACGGTTGATCTGACCATCGCCACCTTCCGTTACCACTCTGATTTATGCAGAGAGTGCTTGTACTTGTGGAATATACGCCACAAAGCACAATTCTGACTTGGCATCGTCGTCGCGAGATGATGGGCGTTGATGCCCAAAATAAGTCGGATACAGCCGAGTCGTCCCTTTTCTCTCGCCATCACTAGCTCTTTCCATCACGCCTTTTCCCCTGTCCATCAAGACTTTCAAGATGATTCTGGCCCCCTTCTTGACGCCCTGTAAGTGTTTTTGGTACCCGCTCGAGGTGGTACATTTACCTTTCTGCCGCCCGAAACCCTGAAGATCAAGACCACGCTGAGGAGGACTCTAACGTGATATTGATGTCGCTTGGTGTATGGGGCATAGATTCAAAGGTCTGCTTACTTGCTGAGTGCTATATTTGTTCTAATCTTCCTTCCCCAGCATAGTACTCTTCCCTACCGAGTCTCATCAACGTCGACCTGAATCGACAATGTTGTAACCGACCTGCACCCTTGCCAGCGGTGACATGATGTATGTCGACTTTTCGCGAGCGGAAGGTCCGAATTTTGCCCCAAGGCGACGAGCACGCGCACTTGCTGTGGAGAGCAGGACTTCTTCCGACGAGATGCGGATTGTATCGGAGCAGGGAGGGAACACGCGAGAGGGTAATTCTGCTCGCTCCTCCGAGATATCCATTTCTCTGATCAACCAGTAGTATTGGGGAGTTCTTGAGTCTTTACGGTGCTGCCGAATTCCTCCGACGTCGACGCCTCAGGATCCAGATTTTGTGCTAAGACGAGTATCGTCAGGATGCAACGGTCGGAACAAGGGGACGCAGAGCCGCGGGGAGCACAGCTGGGCGGCGACTATTTTGGACGAGTCAAAATAGAATCAAAGTGCAAAATATCGGATTTTGCCTCAGTCAAAATCCGGGGAGTTGCCTAATAAGGAAATATCGAAGTATTTTGCCTCGCTCAAAATCGGCATCTCGGATTTTGATTTTATTTTAACTATCCACAAATAGTCGCCCCCGAGCTGTGGAGGAGGATGACCACGGACGCGTTGGAAATGGTAAGTTCCTCGCCAGCCGACATCCCTATAGAGTATTCACCCATTCTTAGCACAATATTCTTCCGTTCTGCGCGCGTGCGTCTAACCCTCGAGTCGCCGGCGATGTTGACGTCCGTGTGCCGAAACCTGTTGTTACTTCAGGACAGTACTGCGAGCAAGGTCAGCCGGGTGCAGGCTGGAGGAGGGATTGAAGGGGATGGGGATGATAGAAGAGACGGCGACGAGGATGGTAAGTCCCGCCAGTTTCTCAAACAACGCCGAGCCCTAAAGCCCTCCTCAGCCCTACTCTCTTTCATTGGACAACCGCCCAAGATCTCGCGTTCCAACGACGTTATTCGAATAAGAGAAGGCCGCGCCGGGGGTGCGCTGTACGATATAATTGTCTAATCATGCAAACTTATCTCTTTCACTCTAGAAGCAATGATCTACCTGGTTCCGAACCCCACCTCCGATGTTAAACGTTAAGCCTTCAAATCTTCGTTGCTGAACGCATCGAGCCTTCCACCACGACTGCTAGCCCGCCATTATCAAACCGTCCAATCGCACCGCCTTGGCACGGTTCGGGTGTCCTCGTACATGATCATGACATGGGCGGATTCATCTCCGCCTTCAGTCAGAAAGTGATAAAGATGGCGCAAGAGGTTCCAACGTCGACTTTCTGTCTTTCCAACGTATGTGCGCCTGCCCCGTCCCATCGTGCTCTCCCTGGAGGCTGGAGGATCTCAACTCCGCTGCCACTTTCCGGCGGAGGCCATTCACAGTCTAATCCAGGTGGAGAAGCGTGCCATGAATGAACGCTGTTCCCACCTACCGTCCCTCGGTCTCTTACACACCATGCGTCGCAAGTTCAACGTTCAACATACCTTTTACTCTCTCCGCCATCACATCAAGTCCGTCCATGGAAAAGGAATGACGTGTTGCACTATATTTTTCCGTAGCCGCTCTGTTGATAGTCCTCGCCCTGAATCCCCGCTCTGCTCACAGCTCAAGGGCCGACGCTTTATACCATCTGATAACATTCGAATCATGTCCACAGTCGAGCACGAATGGAAGGGTAAAATCTAGTGAAAAGGAAATGACAAGTTATAAGACCCATCGACAACCCGCATCTGACATTCGGTCCAGACGGCGCTACTATTTGACTACCACTTGCGCCATCTGCTCCTATATACGAAGGAGGTGTAACGACGACCCTCAGCACGCATAAGAAACACTTTTCTCTACCCTTAAACCTTCCCTGCACGTTTCCAGTACCACAGGAAACGTAAAGCTTCGAAATCGAAACCCAGATGCACTACACTGCCGTTTTCCTCGCCTGCGTAAACGGCGTTCCCGGAGAGCTGTTGCTGATGGAACAAATTTCTCTCATGTCTTGAAGACGGCGTACTCCACGATAGTGGATCTATTTTATGGGCATTCAGCCTCTGCAGCATATTTCTGTCAGGGTTCGTGCTCTAATTCTGTTTTGATACAATCTACTTACAGCTCTGACAGGGGTTTACTTCGACGCTTCGACGCTTTGATATTCTGATCTGTTCTTGGACCTGAGGTAGTTGTGGACAAGGTCTTACAGCGTTATTGCATAGCTTCTAATTGTACGTGTCGAACGAGGTAATACCTGGCGAGATGAGTGCCGGTCGTCCTCAAGTTATGTGAAGCATCACGATTCACACGTGAGTTAACACTGCTCGAGATGTATCCTTCGCTGATGTCAACAGCGTCTAGACATATGTAAACGTGGACTGATCTTATTTGTACTGCCTTCAATAAACGAGCTGTATATCTTTCGATTGCCATCTCAAAGCAAAAAAAAAACCAAGAATGAACATACAAGGCTGAGTGATATTAGAGATCATGATATCGGATTCGGAGACACAGCGAATCAATAGGCGAGCCGAGGCATACAGCATGACTTGGATGATCAAAAGGAGATTGCCTATCTATGAGACTCAAATAGACCAGGTCCGAGGATGATGCGGCGCCGTCAAGGATTTCCGTGGACGGTGTGGAGAGCCGGCGATTCTGGTAGGCATAGTCGAGTCACCAATGCCAGATGCTTATTCCTCTGCCACAGGTTCACCCATGAAAATTTGGTAGATGACATTGCCTTGTCTACAGCAGCGGCATTTGAATTATGACAGATATTATCCTCGCCAAGTTCCTGTACAGTGAGAAGGCTCGTGCTATTCTCACGAATGCTTACGACGGCTTCTGCCACGCATCGTGGATTGGTACCGCGACGGTACATAAAGTTGTGTACATGCGGTGCAGCGCTTATCTGTGCGTTCTTTCGTTCCACCACTATGTCTCGTATCGACTCATGTCTCAAGATCGCAAAATTGACTGCTGCAGCAGGCGAGATGGCTCCGTTTCCATTTATCAAGGGTGCCGCCCTGTGTGTGGTAGTCGTTCTCGAAGCTATCGAGGTATGTCTTTATTTTTTTCCTTTGTCTCCACACCAAAAAGAGTTGCAGAGCGCCGCAAAGAATAGACAAGATCTGCAAGAATTAGCCGAGAGCATCGTCACTACGTTGGTTGTAGTAAGGGACACTGTCATCGAACATGGTCCGACTAGTGCTTCGTGTTTTAAAAATATCTGTCTCGATTTTCAGACGTGAGTTGACCCGCATCAGATATATGTGCCTCCCCTATGTCTTCCGTTCTCAGATACCTGAACGATTTGCTGTCAAAGTTGAACAAGGAAGGCAAAGCGCGTGGGATCCGGCGTCTTTTGAAGACCAAGAAGATCTCAGAGGACATCAGTGCTTACAAACAGCAAGTGCAGACGGCTAAGGAAGACTTCCTAGTAGGTGGTTTCCTATCATCATCATCGTTCACTCTTCAATGGGCCGCAGATCCGTACGGCGACCATGACACATCTAACTCTCTCCAACGTCCGTGACGATGTTACCGCGGGATTCAGTACTCTAAAAGGTTCCACGGTGACATCGGAGAGAAATATCACAACCATCAAGGACAATATCGAAGAAATACGTACCTTGGGTGTTCAGCAGAACGAGAAAATGCAAAATCTTTCGGCAAGTTTACGACAACGGGGTCTTTATAAGGGATCGGTATGTGATTTTCAGTCATTCCACTCCTGTCCGAGTCATTCAACATTTACAGGTATGGGATATCATTCCAGGCGACATCCACATAATTGCACCAGTAACTCGTTCATTGAGGAAGTACCATACCGTTAGATACCAAGACAGTTATTGCACCATTGAGAACAGTGATACACGGAAGGTCATTCGCAAATATCAACCTTCTGGTGATGACAGAGCGGACACAATGGAAGTAAGTGTATACTACCCTGTGTTGTCGGCAAGGTCCACATGCTCTGTATTCTAGCAACTTGATCAGGACCTCGATTTTTTCATAAAACGAAGGTTCGGCTTTCCGTCTCTGTGTAGCTGACTGAATCACACCCTTCTCAACAATAGGCACCCAAATCTTCCCCAAATCTTTGGTGTTTGCAGATCACCTGATCTTCCTGCAATCATATTTCTTCTTCATGGTAAGATTTTGCTCCTTTCATGTGTCCTCTGCCGTTAATTCCTGTGGACAGGCACAAAACTAATCTCTTTTGACCATTATCTCCATGGCTTGCCTGGGTCACGGTTTACACAATTCTTTTCTGAATTGGTAAAGACTATTCTCTTGTGTTTTTGAGTCAAGCAGCTGATCTCCTGGTGTATCATCATTCAGTATCAAGATCTACAGGTATGTCCCCTGAGAGTTACCCTTGGCCAGAGGTCAATACCCATTCCCACAGTCAGTCTCGGAGGATTTTCCAATTCCAGAAAGCTATAGATATTCAGATGATAAATTTCAAGGAGTATATAACCTCAGGCTGGTCAGTGAAATCATGAATGATTTTCTTTGTGTAATAATTGTTTTGAAGAATTACGAAGAAGTCCTCTATGTTAACAAGTATGGGAAACTCATGTTTGGAGATTTACTATGCTATGGTCATTACTGGCTAGGCCCATTCAGCTTGTCCTATACACAGGAACATGGCAGATATAGCCTCCGTCATGGTACCGGGTGGCATACATTGGGCAAATCACTTCATAGTCAAGTTAGCAGATGGAAGTCATCTTCGAGTTCACAAAAAGGTGATTTACAATATTGTTATGAAGCTATTATTGCTTGTCAATCAAACTATTCAGGCATGGTGAGATCATGGACCCAAACCTTCAACTGGCACTGACTCTAACCCCCACCATCCCAGCCAAATGATTATATCTTCCACCCCCATTACGAAGAAGCCTTCTATATGCCAGGTAGTATCTTATGTGATCTGCAACATCTCTTTTCACCACACTGAGTTTTGGTTGGGAGAGCCCGGCCCTGGTCGCACAGGTGGAAGTGGGACATTTTTGCGGGGAAAAAACCATCAAGGGAATGCATTTATCCATTGTCTGACAAGTTTGACATTCAGTCAACCAACATTTTATGCTGCTGATTGTTGTTTGTCAGTGGGTCAGTGTCCATCAAGGTTTCATGGGATGATATTATCTCTTGGATGTCCATCCAGATTCATTCAGGACATTCTAATGACATTCTGAATTCATGGATTGCACAGACTTCCAAGATAGACTCATGTCTTCACTCCAGGGATTATGGTGATGATGTTCAGGCATATATCATTGCAGGTGGGCAGCTAGTTCAGCTTGAAACAACTGCTGACTGTATTGCACACACTTAGATGTGTGCTTTGATATTAACTTGTACCCAAAGGAGGAGGAGGACAACAACAAGTTCTGTCATATCTGCAATGCAAAAGACCGGTACCATCACGCACTCTCATTGTCGATAACTGCTCCTGTTATTGACTATGAGACCGATACAATTACATCCTGGCCTGTGGTATCTTGTTCCCGAATTTGTGGCATGGATTCATTGAAGGAGAAAGATGTTTTTACTATCATTCTCACAGGTTACGAGAAGCGGAGTCAATGGGGGTGGCTCTGGGAGAGTATGATACATTCAACCATACCCGAATTAAATGCCGAGCACGGATTCGATCCCGCATGCGACGGCGCTGATGTATGCGAGTATTTCGAGTGGCCACTCGTTGAGATCTTTGACCCTTCCACAGGAGGTGAGTAGATCCTTGTACACAGCAGGTATTTTGCTGAGGAACATGCAACAGAATGGGTGTTAAATGGTACAACATCCAACCAGTCTTCGGGGCCTGCATCAGTCATATCGGACGATACACTGGGTCAGATATTAAGTCAAGAGCACGACTCTGCACCATGCGATACGGACGTGGCCACGGGAAGCATTGAGGAATTACAGGCTGGCGAGGCCCCGACCAAGACAGAGAGTGTTTCCATTGTGCGATATGATATTAGTACACGGGCGTTCGTTATCATATTCATTGCCATCAGCGTTCAGAGTATTCTCCTGTTATTCTTCAAGAACTACTTGTAAATATAGATATCGACAACAAATTATTTAAATAATGTCTCTTCCATCATGATAATTCACGGAAATAGGATCAACGACACCAATTAACAATGAAAATCACAACACGACCCTCTCTCGCTAAAATTAGAATAGGCCCTCTCCCATCCTCCGCGCTGATAATTATAACACGACGACCCTCCCGACCCCCATCATTCCCTTCTTCCACTTTCCACTCGCTGAGGTCGTCTCCATCATCCCCTTGCTCCCTGCCCCTCCGTTGTTGAACATCGTCACCAGTCTCCAACAGCGCCGACTTAAGCACGACGTCCCTCATCGGACCGCCAGGTAAGAAGGATGCCCGGAACGGCGACATGAAGGACGTCAGACTTCAGTGAGGCTTGTGGCGGAAGCTTTGGCTCGCTCCGTGGATGCGCAATTGAGTGGAGTGGAGTCTTGGGAGTCTTTCCGAAAAGACTCGTCGTGGGTGCAGATCCGCGTGCTACCTACACTGCATGTAGTTAGATTGACAAGGAATGTATAGTATTGTAATCGCACCTTCGATTCGTCCATCCGGACACCGTGAACCTGTCCTACCCTTTGTCCAAGCCCTGCCAGAAAAGGATGCGTCCAATCTTTTACACAAACTTCAGTTCGTCTCAGGCGAACAGAAATAGGAGAAAAAAACTCACCATTGTCGTGATCATGCAAATTGAACCATGTGTTCATGTTTTTCTCCATGCCTAAACAGCCGATGTCGGTCCTTGAGTAACCAATAGGTGCTCACGTCAAGCAGAGACATGTATTCTGCATCGACACTTAGCTAGCGTAATAAAATTAGGGTAAACCAGCCTACCGCCGCTCATCCCAGCAAAGCTTGGTCACCACATCTTGCCACCTTTAAAAGCAAAGTTAGCACCCAAAACCAACAGGAGATGACAAGTCCTTACCTCGAGTCCAATCATCTCCTCGCTAATCCGCCCAAATACCGAGCTGCTATCCACCGATCGTCGCCGCGTATCCTCTGCATCATCGAGCGTCGGCTCTAAGGATCATACCGTTGTGCCTGTGAGCAAGCTATTCCATTCCAAAATCGTGACAATGCACCTTTGATAGTGAAAAGGACTCAAGTCTTCGAGGTAGACTTGCACACAGCGAGTTAAATATATTCTGGTTCAGAACACAAGGTAAGCAGATAAAAAAGAAGGCGCAGGTATGAAAAGACTTGCCATGACTCCATGGTGGTGGTTCGAATTCACGCTGTGGGTGTGACGTTGGTTACAGAATCAGCGAGCAACACGGCCCGCTCATTCTGGCAATTCCCGGCATCTGGGGGTCTGGCAACGTTGAAAGTAATGATAAGAGAAAAGAAAGGAGGGAAGGAAATGGAGTTCAAATCAAAAATTGACCCGGCTGTTATAGCTAAATCACTACCCCGAAATGCCAGTGAGTACAGAGAAGGTTCGAGGCTAAGATTGAATCAAAAAGTCTATTGCGCCATATCAACTTCAGTAATCTGCTTCCGTTTATGAGGGAGATGTTACAACCATGATCAATATTCAATCTTGGTTTGCGTCCAAATGCAGAGGGAAGGGGAAGTAATGGAAGGAGAACCGGCAGCCCTTGAAAACACGACGAACACAGTAGATTCAAGATCGGACGCGCTAGTGTTGACCAGGAAGACGGTAGCAGCTTCGGAATCATTGCAGGCACCAACTCTGTTTTAGTGGTGCGTATCGGTACACAGAGCACAATACCATACGTCTACGCGACAGCCAGGTTGATATTCCTCTCGCTAGGCCGAATGGTGGTCATCACGTTGGGAGATTTGCACCACGGATAGTCGTAGTCATACCGATGCCTACAACAAACATCTCCTCTTATACTCCAGTGATATCCCCTCTCTCTTATGCCCTCAACCATTCCACGCCTACCGCTCTCTCGAACGTCGTCTGAGGAAAATCCTTAGACATGCTCTCCACGTATACGTTGAATGCCAATGGCGTTTCGTAGTGCCAGTCCGAATGTCACTGTCCTCTTCCAGCGTCCATTAGCAGGATCCACTAGAAGCCTCCTCATGTAACGCGTATCCGGATCTCCGTTCTCCTATCTTCATCGCTAGTTCTAGGCTCCCTGATGTTGGCCTCTCCGAAGTCGATAACGACGGGAGACCTATCCCCTTCAGACAGAACGCCGTTCCTGGTGTGGATGTCGCTGTGCGTGCCCCAATGGCATGGAGCCCTGTGATGATGTTGCTGAGTATCCTCGCGACCTCTTGTTCTGAGACATCGATACCCGGTTGGAGCTTCTCCATACTAACGCCAGGGATAGATTCGAGGGCGAGTCCTTTGACGACGTCGGCGATGGGATGAAGAGGAGTGGGCTCCGGGGTAATGCAGAAACGAACGCTGTCAGAAAGACAGAATATACCGGCCTTGCAGAGGACGCAAAAGCTGATACGCAGCGAGTTCCGTGTAGTACGATGGGCCTATCTTCCCAAACCAAGCTGAGACCTCCCCTATCCAATCCTCCCAAAGCTCAGTGTCACAATCGGTTGCCGAAATCGTTTATGACCTTGAACTAGTCTGGAATGGTACCCGCTTGGATATCACGGGCGGCGCATCGTAGGCGGTCATCGATGGAAGGCGTCCATGACACCGTATCCAGCTTGTCCTTATCGGAACGATAGCCGAGCCTGTGGTCTGCTATGTAGCTTGAGGATAATGTTTTTGTGGTCCGGGTGTCGTTGAACTAACAGGGCCGTGGCAGATATGAAAGGTTCGAAAAGTTTGACCACCGTGGCTGCGAGAGGTTCGGAGGTGTTGGAGCCTTGGACTTGGAATTGAAGGTGGAGAGTCGATCCGGGTAAACACAGTTCGTCGCCGCTGTAATGTTACAATTCAACACGAATGCACAGAAAATCGGCGGATTATTGCACCTCTGGACCGAAGCATGTTTGACTCGAGTAAAAAGTCCTCATTTCGTGCTAGACAGCAAAGCGGGTCATGTCAGACGGCGCGTGGAGGAGATGTCGTCGCGGTGCAAGAACACCACACACACGTGGCCGGTAACCTCTTCTTGGCTTGCCGAATGCCCTAAACTAGACCTGTAACTTCAAGATGATCGGTTACAGGTCTAGCCCTGAACAACGTCATCTCCTTCATCCTCTTGGCTGCCCGAACATTTTTACCACTCGCGCACCCAATGGTGCCACACGGTGGAACGCGAACTAAATAGCGACGCGACAGCGGAGTTTGAATCTCTGTTGCTCACCTTCAACCATAATCGATAATTGCCGGAGAACATACAAGGATTGCCCGAGCGTCGAATGGCCCGACTTCGACGCCAAGAAGAGATTTCCTTAAATACATGGCAGCGGGGCTCTTGCACTGCGACAACGATCGTCAACGCCGCACATCCTGACGCCGCCATCGACGCGAACATCTGACGCGACTTGCTTCGTTATCTGGTACGGCATTTTACTCGAGTGGACCATGGGCGATACTGGATCTCGGCTCAAAGGTATGGTAATCAACCAATTTTATCTACATCCATGTTGATATGAGTTGCACAATAGTGATGAACTGTATCTACCCGGAACGACCTCTCGCAGCCACGGTAGTCAAACGCCTTGATCTTTTCACCCTCTGCCCTACTGGTTCAGCGACACCTTGGCATTACCACGAGACTCCTATGTACGAGGCCTTCAAAGCGCACCAAAACCGAGCGCGGGAAGGATGATCAATACTTGCTGAGTCCCGATTCAAAAGTTGGGTGGATGACGGGATGGCCTTCCTGGTTTGCGAGAAGTTAGGCAGCTGCAAGCTCAGGGTGTATGCGCCACCAGACAGTCTAGGGCGCATCTGGAAGACTACACGGTGAGATATTTCGTGTACCAGGGTGGCGCAGAGACTCGATGAAGTGGAACGATGCTGCAAAAGAGGAGGATTCGTGAAGCCGGGGTCCAGGATTTAGCGATGAACATGCACTGCGGGTACGTTTAACGTTCAGGTCATTGCCTTGCAGGATCATCTCAACCAGATCTATAGGCACCACCGTTTAGCTATCGTCAACATCGGAGGTTGGGATATCTGAACGTTTACCTGCGCCCTGCCGGTCTATCGTTGTAACCATGTCCCTGCAAACATGGGATTTCATCACCCTCACCTTCCACCTCTACTCTTCGGAAACAGGTCCCTTTTGACTACACCTTTCCTCGTGGCGTCAAGAGATGGACAGTATCATTATCAGGAGCTGGTGTCTTCCCCTGGACAGGCGAGACCGTCTTCATCTAATGAAGACATTTCCCCTCGTTTGTCGGTTCATCGACGTGTTCAATCCCTCGTGCTCCCTCTATATTTTCCTGGAAAAGGAAAAGCGCTGTCTATGTCGCATTTCCATCGCCGTCCCATTGCCGCTCCATGGCTGCAATCATGTCTCACGAAAACCGCCCTATTCCCAGCGGGCTCCTTATCACCATCTCCGTAGGGTGTCGTTCATCTTCAATGCCTACCGGTGCAACCAAGAATAATCCAACTCTGGAATAGACAGCCTCCCGGCGTCGACAGGCTCTGTCTACAACGGCCAAGCCCCGATGACTCACCTCCGGCTTTAAACGAAGCGGTACTATCAAGATGGTGTTTGATCGATCTTATTTTGAAAAGGGCCAACTCTGCCTTATCGCAAAAGAGTCTGCCACCGACATTTTCTTCCATTTTAGTATCACCGATGGCTCTGGTGACACCTCATCGTTCTCCTTTCAAGACACGTTCGAGTGTTTGATGAAGCTGGCCACCATCGACCTTCATCTGACCCACCCCAGTTTCACGCTTCCATATTTCTCACATCTCTCCTATTTTCGCAATATCAACAAGCTTTCTCTCACTTGCTATAACAATAGCTCTACCTCCATGATGGAGAAGACGCTCACGCGTGTGCTTTCTAATAAATGTGGGTTCTCCGATCTCGTGTATTTATTGGATCAGCGGGGCCAAACCATGACCAGCGTAGACATATGTGGTATAGAGCGTATTTTCTCAAAACGATCGACCACCACTCTATCCCTCCGTCATCTCACATTGAAGGAAGGCAGCATCGTTGCGTCCCCTCATCTTTTCCACCACCTCCGCGACCTTCAGTCGCTCCAGATTTCCTTCTCCGAACTCTATGACACCTCATCTGGATTCTGGATTGAGCTCACTCCGCAGAACATATACATTCCCTCGGTCACACTCAAGAGCTATAGCATGCCTTCTGCTGTCATCGACTACCTTGTCTCCGACCGGGGAATGTCCAAGTTGTCGTTTGAACTTGAGGAGGAGACGGAGAGGGAAGACGTCGAGGTAGTCCTGCGTCATTCTCGCACTCTGGAAGTCCTCCACCTGTCGTCGTCTTGGGGTGGCCACTGGGCTATTGGACTTTTCCCTGGCTGTGTAGTGGGATTGTCCCAATGCTCGAAACAACGCGTTCTAGGTATCGTGGTCGAAACAAATAAGGACTTTATGGTATGTTTTATTATTGTTTCTGAAAACTACTTCCTTCCTTCTGTCGCTCCATGCAATTCTCATCCTTTTGATAGGAACCGCTTTTGCATTTGCTGAAGTTCCTTCGTCGTCTTCTGAGCCTTCGGCTCGTGGCTATTGATAACGTTTTTGACCCAGCTATTGAGTGTATTGAACCCATACGCGATGACGAGCCATTATTGATGGGTCTGCATATTATTGTGTCGATTTCACGTCGGGGAACGTCGGGTTTGCGACTGGGGTATCGGAATGGGATGTCGATGATGTTGAGTCGGATGCTGCTAGGTAGTCCGTGATGTGTTATTTATGCATATATTATTAGGACCCCGTCTCATCCTGTACACGCTTGGCTACTTTCCATACGCGCTCCTTACCTTGGAAAGCTTCCCTGCAATAATTCAACATGAAACATTATGATACTCTGAGTCGGGCGTGGCTCCCGGTTGCTCTCTTTCATCAACATGATTCTATATTCAGGTTAGCCGCCCTGAGTGAGGAACAAAGACTAGTCTTCGATCACAAGCATTTTAGCTCTGGTTTCCGGCGAAATGGTGATGGCGAGGCGTAGGTGGAATGTCTGTCGCGCTCAAAATAAAGTGTCTCTCTGAAGGGGTATGGGTCAGGGTGGAGGTCTGAAAAACAAACCTCGGTCGACCTGCATGCACGTCGTCGGATCAAGACTAACGCAGAAACAGGCGGATAGGTTGGTAGGTGCGTAGTATTACACATTTCGCGTGCTTTATAACACTTATTTGTATCGTCGATCAACGATCGATGAAACCACAGACAATCAGCATGTAGTAAGTTCAGCTAAACATCGAAGAGAGTTCATCACTGGATTTTATTAATTTGTACTGAACATCAGCCATAGATTGCAGAAAACTGCCGTTCTAGTTTCAAAACATGTCAAAGTGGTCGATGAAGCAGCCCACCCTCGATATAAATCCAGAGTTTACCCTTCTAGTTCTCACGTCTACCCCACTTTCGCAATACCTGTTGTTCTCTCTCACTCGCTATGACTCAATTCCGTCCATTCAGTAAGAGGGTCTCCGTTTTCTACGTTTTCTTGCGATGAAAGATAAGAATGTAAGGATTCCTCGAAATTTGGGTGGTTTTTAACCTATCATCGGTGAGTCGCGGAGGTTAACCAAGTCGTGAAACGTACCAAAGAATATTTCACTACATAAGGCTCTCTGCCACTATTACTCCGTCAGAGAACTGGAACATGAATAAATAAAGAAATTGTGCTCACGAATCCAGACCAGAAGTAACGTCAAGCAGCCAGGGAAATTGGATTACATCCCTACGCGCCACGCGTGCATGCTGTGGCATGCACTTTTCGTCAGGATAGCCCAGGATAGCCCGCAGCTTCCCAATTACCGCAATGGCCAGGACACGTTTGAGAATTACCAATCGGCAGGATCCTTCACATGACCGTATGTATGCCCATCGCACCAATCGGGGAAGACACACTGGCCAGACCTCATGCGCGAGAGGATGTCGTGCCCACTCATACAGGATACTCTCATTACGTCTGCTAATGAGAAGTAACACCACTGAGAAGAAGACGTCGGTTGAAAAGAGGGCTGCCCGACGATGTGACCTGTTGGACAGGGAGAGCATTTTATGGGAGTCAGCATCGTATATAGACAGGTTTGAAGACATGTTCTCAGAAGACGATTGGAGACGTTCCAGGATGGGAAGCATTGCATCGTTTTCCGAGCTCAAGTCCCGGTATGCTAGTGAATGAAGGTAGCACTGATATGCCACAGAATACAACTGCGTGTTTGGAGTTCTTTCCTGGTGCTCATCAAGAATCATGAATATCTTGCGCGCAAGTGTTTCAAGATCTCCGACGATAGCAAACGCTTCGGAAGAAAGCAGGGAGTATAACACTTTGAGGACTTGCTTGGCACTGGCAAAAGGTCGGATGAGGAAGTCTATGCGTTCAATAATGGCGAGGGAAGTTTCGATGACATCCTTTCTATCTGAGGCGTACACCGAGCCGCATAACCTATGCTGTATTCGGGGGATAAGGCAAAGCATGATGCTAAGAAGTTGGATGGAGTCGACAGGGACGAGGATTTCCGTGTGATCATATTCCCAGAAAGTCAATAATCGGTGAAGAGTGTGTTTCCTCATCTCGTCCGTAAGATTGTCGATAGTGGTGACATCCCCGCTCTCGCTTGTAGACAAGGGACTTGCAAGGATTTTCATAAGCTTCAGCTCTAATTCTAACACAGCGCTGCCACGGCGAGACGGAAATGGGATAGCGGCATCGACTAGTGCCTTCCACACCGCGGAGTGTAAAGTGAGGGAAGAGCGCTGCCGGCCTTGAAGGATTCCGAGCAGAGCAGTTGATGCCTTCTCGGGACTTGTCATTGAGTACAGTACCATCTTCAGCTGCTCATTGGAACACAAATCTACCACGCGCTCATGGTCGAGGAAGGGGCCATAGCCAGGGCGAAGAAGTATAGATGCTCTATAGCAGAGCTCCAATTCTCTTTCAGCGCCAGGAGACGGCACAAGTGGCTCTATCCGCTCTATCTGCTGGTGCAGAGATACCACAAATGCGGATGGGCCTTCATCCGGAAGGCATTTCCAAGTGGTAGACGACATCCCAGAACAAGCATGCACCACACTTTGGTGCACGGAGGCATTAGATGTGGAGGAGTGCAGCCAATACAGTGATTGCGCATCCACTTTTGCGGCACATTTTTGAACATGATCGCGCTCGATTTCCTTCAGAGTAGGACATTGTAGGGGGGAAATTTTGTCGTGTATGTCGGAAATGTCGTTGCGCAGGTACCTGCGTAAAAATACCATGTAATGATCCGGATATCGTCGAATGATGAGAATGGGTGTAATAAGACGGTCGTAGAAAAATCGATACAGATGGTGGATGTAAAATGTCAACGGGACCTTGTACGGACAGTACGGATGGACCAGGGGAAGGATTAGGGCAACGACGTAGGCCACGTATGTCACTGCACCAATGATAGACACTAGCCAGGCCACTTTCATTCCAAGAGAGAATAGGAAGATAGCGAGGCCGGCAAAGAAGAGCGCCAAAGAAGCATGAAGGAGGACAGGAAGCATTCCGATGATCATTGGTACTTGCCACATCTGTATTCCAGCGTATCGCAAGTGTCGGATTCTTGCACGATCGCGCGGGGAGCTGTCGGAGACGATGGCGACGTATTGGTGGAGCCACTGCTTGACTAAAACAGCGACGAGGGCAGTGATGAGACTGAGAGTCAGACTCACGAACCATAAGCTGTTCAACCACTCGTCGGAAGGCCCAGGGTTGGAGGAAAAGAAGGCGGTAGGGGAGGAAGGGATAAATATTTGGGAGCTGTTCGACGCCGTGGCCTTGAGGATTTCAAAGAGAATAAACGTGGATGCCTGGTTGTAATCTGGTTGCATATTTTGCGACGTTTGTACCACGAATGTTGTTAGTACCGCGGAGAAAAGACCAGCCTACGATGGCATTGAACTTTTTGGAGTTTGATTTTTAGAGGAAAGGTGAGACGCACAAAAACAAGCAGGACATCGATAGTATCGCGCCACTCTGCCAACATATTGGCATCAAATTCGGCCGCTTCTTCAAGGTAGATAGGCCATATTCGTGCATTCTCGGACATCTCCTGGCCATAGGGATCGGGAGGGTAGCGTGCCTTATAATCGCGTGGAGCAGCACCTGAAGCCATTTAAAATTGTATACCATCGCAGGAAGCAAATTGAACACACCGACTCCCCAAGAGTGCAGTAGATTCTTATTCAGTCCAAAAAACGTCCCATTTGGAGGGTTTCTCTGAGCTCCAGAATCTTCAGGGATAGTTGTTAAACTGACATTATCCCCCATTGCTGAAGGTTGGTTCGTGGGTGCTTCTGCTCTATTCTTATGGGTGTCTGCCATTCTGGTAAAGCGATAGAAATCAGGTTAGTATAATCGACATCCAGAGCGCAAACGACTCACTTTGGAAGATGTAGCTGGCAAGGAAGAAAAGGCGCCAAGCGCTCGCTTGTGCTGTTTCAAACCTGTTTGATTGGCCATCAGCAGATTGGGAAAAAAATTGCCGGGGATTGCGGCGACCACGATCCGGTATAATTCTTATCCGCTTTGTCAAGGTCTTACAAGGCCATATAATCGAGGCATGATGATGCGACCGTTTTTTATGCTATTACGACCTCCCATAATAATACGTTGGCCTTCAAGACTGCGTGGGATTATTTTTAGTTCATATATCGCTACTGTGAGCTCAATGTATTGCTATCTAGCTCACACAAAGTGGTTTTAAAATAGTCCTAGTGATTTCAGTGACATGTAAATACGCTACAAGTCGGCAAACCCTGTATCTTCGACATCAAGGTAGCTCGACTCTACAGACCCATCAGAATCACTGTCTTCTTCGGAAGCCCTCTCATCCCCGCTGTCCTCGGAACTCTGGTCCTCGCCATCATCGTCTTCATCATCATCATCATCACCTTCCTCCAGTGTATCTCCACCTACGGCAGTTTCATCACTCATTTCATAGGATGTTGTTTCGTGTGTGATCTCGGCACCTGTCGCGTTATCGTTCTCTTCGAGAGGGTCCGCACCGTGGCCAATGCCTCCACCGACGTAGCGCATATACATGTCTCTATCAACAAAGCTTGCCGCGACAAGACACACAACTCAGCTAGGAAGCGGTTAAAGGCGGCGAACTCACATCATGACATAGTAATTCACCCAGTCTTTGTCTTCTCCTGGATGTCGAGCGGCAGATGGGGAAAAATCGAGCAGTGTACGAGTACGACCAGCCGAAAATACTGGAGTCAAATGACATGCGCGGAGAACCAGAGAGGGATCAACGAAGCCAAATGCCCCTTCATCATCTTCAGGCACAAATCCGATTTTGGGAAGGCGTGCACTCTTGAATCCCCACCTGTAGCCTGGCTCAGTTCCATACCATCGAACCCACAGGAACTCCATGTTCTGGACAGAATGGCTGCGAGCTTCCGGTCCTGTATGGCATACTTGCGCATGGAAAATTCCAAGGACTCGAGCATACCAGAACGGGTGAGCATGCGCGCCGGTCTCGGGGGAAATCATCATGACATCGCTGTGCGTTCGAGGGTTAATAGAGTCTTGATCGCGTCGCATATCATATGAAGTATAATTAATCCTCATCGTTTTATGTGCGTAGATTCTGTTGCTGACGATGTGGACAGATGCCCGTTGCGCGTCCGAGTATGTTTCGTCGTCGCCATCAAAGTCGCGGCCAAGCAAGCGGGTGAGCAAATGGTTCTTCAGCTTGAATATAAACCCCTGTGGAAACTAATATCAGATACCGAGCCAAAACCGACTCTGTGTGACTCACAATCTTGGCAGGATCTTGGCCATTCAGATGAACAAAGGAAATGATATCACGTCGATACCTTCGAGACTCTGATATGATATGATGGAGCTCGGCGCAACCAGATTTACGTGAGTCCTTCTTTGAACCCTTTATCGGATAAACGCTCTCCATGTCACTGGCATGCATTCCAAGCTGCCGTCTGAAATGTCGTCGTCGCCGCTCATGATTGGCGATTTGTTTCGTGGCATTAGACTTGTTTGTTCGAGCATACAATCCTTTCACTGTACGATGTGCTAATTCTCCCTATTGGATAGCATTAGCAGTCAATTGAAGAACAGAGGACTTCCACGAACCGTCTGTGTTGAGTACGAATCAGTCGTTCCGAAAATAGGAATAGTGGGAGCATAATCGGCAAGGGCGTGGAATTTATAAGTATTGATGTTGAGCTGCCGTTTTTGTGGTCCTGGTTGGGGAGTTGACGTAGTGATTGCTTGCGGCTGTATTCCGTTATGGCGAGAAGCTTCGGCTTCGGATTTTTTGGCGGCCCTTCGTACCCGTGTGTTGACCTCTCTTGGAAGCTCCACCGTGTCAAACTCCTTTGACCATTCTCGAAATCGGCGAACCTCTTTTCCTAAGGTGGTCGAGCAGTTTTTGAATCGCTCCAAGATAACGTCATTATGCATTCGCAGTTTGGCGAGAGCGTGCCATTCAGCAAGGCGAAAGAGTAGCGTTAAAATCCAGGAGTTATATGGTTCGTCAAGAAGGCCGTCGACAACTGGAATTAGATTCTGCAACCAGTTAGTTGGGATAGAATGTTAAGAAGGTGAGAGTACTTGAAGGATGTCCTCAAAATCCCGAGCGCCCAATTTTTTCATTTCGGACACATTGTTGGCGAATTTTCGTATGGTATCAACACCAAACGTTGGAATAAGTCGGAACCTGAGGAAAAGCGCCGACTAAGAACAAGACGGAGTCAAGAATCAATCATTTTCACATACCGTTCATCAAAAATCTCTACTAGCTGCCTCTTCTTAGTCTTACCAGCTGCGTAGAGGATACGCACAAGGTGTACAAGAACAGCCTTGAATACACCCAGCTCGAACTCATGCATCTGATCAACGACTAGCATTTGAAAAGGATTGAATGTCGATCCGAGTTTTTCCACAAAGGCATTCTATGACAGTCAAGTTAATAGGTGATATACCAGTAACCAAATAGTATTTGAAACACACCATGGTCGGAACAATTGACTGCGGTTTGCATAACCTCTCCACTGCTGCGCTGCCAACAGTATATCCCTTATTGAAGATAAAGTCGCGCGCCCTCATTATCTCATCCAACAAATACTTCCTAGCCATACGAACACGTAGCTTCAGATCATTTATAAGGCCCATCTGATCAGCTTTCTGCTTTGGAACGAGACAGCGAGGACACAGAAATGCGCCATTGTCTCGAATATTTGCAAGGAGTACTCTGCACAATATTCAATGATCTGTCAGTACTCGGACATGGAGGAAATAAAAGTCTTGCTTTTCAGGATAGTCAGCTGAGTATGTGAATATCCGGGGGTATACACGACGATAAACTCCATCTGCACATTTGATAACAATGCCATGGATATAAGCATGAACAAACTCGGCATCCAGAAGTAATTTCCATGCCTCATGCATGAGTTCACGGCGACAGTGGGTCAGCAAGGACTTCTGTTGATTTGTACTGATGTTGAGTGTGCGGAGGAAGTCCGATATCGAGTCTGGAAGCTAAGAGATATTATTGAGCTGCGAGAACCAAGTCCCAAAGTAATGAAGCGTACCGAAGGGAAAAATGCTGTTTGGTGGCATGCACCAGAGTCTGGCTTCGCACGGACATACTTGGACAAATTGCCAAAGAAGGTGTACAGTGGCCATGCTTTCGCTGTCCCAAAGCTGGCGAGGTGAGTCGCATCAGACCAAAACATCAACGCAGCAATAACTTTCTCTAGTTTGCACCCAGGTTCATTTGCGGCCCGCTGGAGATCTCGTTGGGCATTCAGCCATGCGTCCGAGGTATATAGTTCATCATATATACGTGTCTCACGTCCAGTAAGTGGAGATACGAATATACGACGAAACGGAGAAAAATGGAATAGGCGTGCTTGTGCGTCCGTAAATGCAGCTTTGATGACTTCAACCAAAGGTCGGTACCGAAATCCTGGGACTGAAAAGACATGTACACCATTGGTGTCATCTCCAGTCGGTATCCTGATGTCCACAGTTGCCTCGTGCCAGCCATCCTTCAGTAAAGGTGAAGAGTTGATAGCAGCATCCAGTTTGCGATGCTCTCTGCCTACATCAAACTGGGACTCGGATTGAAAATCCTCTGCATGGAAATCTGGGGCACGAATAACATCATTGACAAGGCGGTTAACCTCACTTTCAGATTTGAGATTGCTACCAGAGTCAACCCACTGCATGAGACGATATGTGCTCATGCTTGAGTAAGGGTATGGAGGTGGTAACATTGAGCCGATTTCTTCAGGAATAATGGTACTCGAAGACTGGATGGAGTCGGGAAAATTAGCTAGATCTTGTGGTGAAATGAATGCCTCAGGATCATAGGATGGCCAATTTGGAAAGAAGCGGAGGACATGGAATGCATTGGTGATAGTTTTGAATACATCATGGACAATGAGGCGAACCCGAGGGATAATGGGTATCAGCTCGTCAGAAGCAGCAGCAGCTACTGCAGGTGCAGCTTCTGGGAGATGGTCAATAAATCGGCGAGGAAGGCGATGCATGCGTTGCGGCCGTTCTGGTACAGGCAAGGTATCTGCAGTACCCACAGATGAAAGTGGTAAATCCATGTCCTGGTATTCCGTTGCCTGCACCTTGAGAGCTTAGATTATGGCCAAGAATAACATACTGTGCACATACCTGGATGCTGGTCCTAGTATTTGCCATTTCTGAATTAATCACCGGCTCTTCCTCCCTTCCAACCAAACCAGTATCCTCCAATCGCCTGCGCTTCTTGAGTCTTTGAGGCTTAACTTGAGACCGTAGTTGGATAACAGCTTCGCAGCGGTTCTTGTGAAGCGAAAGTCCTCTTGATGTACTGAATTTTCGGCCACACCCTGCTGAAGCTGGAATACAGGAGAAAGGGAGAAGAAGCTTGGACATGAGAAGAGCTAAGATGAGAAGGGATACAGGATGCATTGTATGACAGACAAGCACACAATGAGCGGCCTAATAAGTTGGTTGGTCCGAGTCGGAGCAGCGGGATACAGGCATCTCGCGATCACCAGACTAACACGTCGTAGTGGCTGTGATGCACCACGTGATGGGCCCATTTCTCGCAAAAGTTCATTTGGAACCTTCCAGTTTCTCTCGTCATGAAGGCCCATTGTGCCCGACACGGACCTACAAGATCTCTGGCCTTCTAGACCTGTTTCTTTTCTTCTCCGATGCGGGCTCTTCTTCCGAATCAGCAGTCAGTTCTCTCAGCATAAATACCTGGCACGTTGTGGCCAAATCCCTTACATCTCAAGCAACCATGGCATCAACCCTTCAAGAATCGCAAATTCCCAACCTACCTGGGTCTTCTCAGCTATCACAATCAAATCTTGGTCTTCTGAAACGGCGTATTGCAGAGCTGGAGGAAGAGGTGGTTGCGTTGAAGGGTACTCCCCAAGTTAAACATCAGTGAGTTTATTAATGAATCTCTCCTTCGTATCAGCTCTGTATATTGTCTCAGGGAATCCTTCAAGCAGATGGGGCGTGCCCTTCCTCGTGTCATGTCACCCTTTGACAGTGTTCGGAGTGTTGTGGATGAGAAAATCCGACGTCAACAAATCGAAGAGGATTCATCCTCAGAAGACAGAGAGTCAGTTCTGCCCACATTGGAGTAAGTGACATCAAGCATTAATCTTTCGGAGTCATTAACAGTACAATACAGGCAAGAGAGACTCTTTCGAGGCTACCAGGCGATGATTGAGAGTCTTGGGCCCCGGATTGAAAAATCTCTCTTGGGTAGCGAGACCACGGCAGGTGAATTTAATAATATTTGCACCTTGGTAAGCACCTGCACCGGAGTCAGTGTTCCATATTAGCCGTCTAATTTTAATTGAAGCTCAGCCATGGTGCCAGTGCTGCCAGAACTGCCGACACTCACTGTCTTCTGGTTAAAGTGCCGGAGTGGATCAACCGCTCGATTAGACTGACTGATATGGAAGAGGTGTTATTGGATACCGAGACTTGTATTGGTCGCGGTTTTGACCATTATATCACTGGAGCCTATCTTTGTCCCATTGAGTATGATTGGTCAGATCCAGAGTACGTTGCATGACCTCTATAAGATATATTGACATCTCATATCATCTAGTGTACGTGCAGCACTACAGAATGGTGATCCACAGTACCCAGTTACTGCAGGATCCTGGCCTCAATTCCTATTCCCCAACCCAGAACTGGACCACAACGACAACGATGAAGGTTTTGCACAGTCTCCAATCTTACAGAAGGTCATTCAAAGTTCTATCTCATTTTACTCTTACAGTCTTACAGATATTCTGAATGCCTACAGGCTTGGAAATGTCTCATGACATCACCACAGTCTGCAGAGGAGATTGATCTCAATACGCCAGCCTCTCGTGTCAAATGGCAGAAGAGAAATCTGCCACGCTGTGTGGCTAATATTGTTGGCTTGAAATCGGTAACCACATGCAGCATCGCCTATGTGGCTGTCCAAGCTGGGTTCTTTGATGTTCTATCTAGGGTTGCATTCTCATACTATTTATACAGCTTCAGATTGCGTTGACACAGAGCGGCTGGCAACAAGTTGACGGTGATTTCGACTATCACGTCTTCTTCAACAACATTGTCGATTACTTTGAGGATGCCCCTGGCCCTATAGCGGAAGCGAAGGTGAAAGCCGTGTTGGAATGGTGGACTAAGTGATTCTCCCATTTGTTGTGGAATTGCCTACTGATGTTCCATTTCCTAGCAGCGTATTTAAGACCAGAAAGACTCGACTTTCCCAGTCCCTTCCTGATGGTGGCTCTGTAAAGCGATTAGCAGCGAAGAGATGAACAAGAGTGAGGAGAACATACAGTATAAATTTGGGCCGATTTATATAAACATTGTACCTACATTCCGTTTACATTCATCAATTATAACAAATATTCTATCTCCAAGTTTCCCTGACTGTCACCACAATGAGCATAGTAAATATGACCACCTGAAAACCACTGCATTGCGTCTGTGATGTTATAGACTTGCTATCAGATGGTGATCACCTTATACCTGCATACAGCAGCAAATAATTGTACTAATATCTTTCGAAGCTTGATATGCATTATGGACATCAGAAACACTGATAATAATACATGAAGATTGCCATTCCTCCAATGTTCATATGGACATATAAGTCTGCCGCAATTATTTCGGATGTTGCAATGCATTTTGAGCCTTGCCATGGGCTCATATGGCCATATAAATCTTTGTCCAATTTGCTGATGTGAACATTGGCACCGTATGCTCGTGTTATGCTGTTCCAAAAAAACATCAAGTAATCAGGAACAGCCTCAAGGTAGTCCAACAGCATCTGGAAGGAGAAGATGTGACATTGTATCAAGACGAACGTGAACATTGAAGCTGAAGCGTCCAAACTGACATGGCTGGCTCATCATCTTGACTTTTCATTTTTGGTTACTGTATTCTGCATCACAAGGACCTTTATTTCTGGATATTCTCGTCTTGCTATGCTCTCTACGATGAAGAAAAACAGCATTGATCCATTCGTTAGTGTTACCGGGGGACGTATACACGCTAAAGGGTAAGGGCTGGACATGTATGTATGCTGGCTATGCTCTTGAACTTGGTAATAAATCTGACCTTGTAGGTCCAGGTTTAGCAGTATAGAAACTGCTTTACGCCTTCAATCCTCCTCTGTCATCGGATGCCATGATACTCACCTTTACTATCCGAACTGTTCACGCCAACTTTGTAACACTTGAAGCATGAACACCTAAATGCAGCCACTTTATGTTTGTCTCTTCTCCTCGGATTTGACACTGTGTGATGGACAGAAGAGTGCACATTGATTCGAGAGAACATCAGAAGGAGGACATTGGTTAGCGCCTCAAACAAATTGTTTTTGGTTTGGCAGGCCGTACTGCTTGCATGAGCGCTTTGGTCAAAGGATACATAGCATGCGCAGGGGCTGTATGGGGTTATACTGTAAGCACCTCTGGTATTCCATGTTTGCAGATTCATCTGACTTTGGCAGCTGTAGATCACCGAAGGAACACAGTGAATCCGGGAAAGTCGACAGCCCATAGAGAACAGGCTACACTGTAGAACTGAAGCAAGAGCTGTCTGCTCTCGATCTCTATGGCATGGAGACTTGCGGAGGAAAAGAATTGAGAATCCGTAAGTACTTTTTTCAGGTTCATACTTGTTGTCATTAATCACACACAATATCATCAGTGCTGCGAACATGACTCAGTAAATGCTTCAATGAAATGACAGCGATGACCGCAGAATTTTTGATGGAGACTACTCCTGCTTCTTTCCCCCTCACTGTTCATCTCAATGTTCAGTGAGATGAATATAGGGAAAGCACAGAACCATAGATCTTGGTCAAGGTTCACTTGAAAGGCTGGCCACTGGCAAGCCACGGCACATATGAGTCTGTGTATTCAGACCATAGATAGACCAGCACTGGGAAATACTGATGGCAGAGAAAACGACTGTATATCAGTGTCCTCATTCCTTACATATACGGTTTCCTTTTATACTACTATATTCCTCAAGTAAAACATTTAGATAGTTTTTTGTATACAGGTTTGTAAGATAGCATTTAAGTGTGTGATTCCAATACTGAAACTGAGAAACCTGTAGGTCCCTGTGGACCAATCTATACATAGACAAGCGAAACAAGTGCATTATAAATCATGTAATTGATGAATATTATATATACTGAAAGACATGTTAGTGTCTTATCTTCCACTTGACATATGGATGGAAATCATTCCAAACTTTGATGCAGATCTGCCTGCTGATTGACAGGCCCTTCAAAAAATTGCACTATGCTGCAGAGACTTGTTGTACCTCAGCTACAAAGTCTTATTTGAGGAGGTGACATACTGGTGGCCAGAGCTGCTTGGTCCTCAGTTTACTGATAGTGCTAGATGCATTACTATTCGGCAGCATCCCATCAATGGTTTATGTCATTTCCTGGCATGGCACATCAATTTCTCTCACATGCTGAAGGATCTGTCTGGATTACAAGGTCTCTGGATTGGTGACTATCAAGACATCTTTCCATATCTTTAACTGGCTTGCATGAATGTGTTTGTGAGTATTCAAGCACCAATTTCTGAACTCAATTGTTCATGGTTTCCAATTGTCAAGACCTTTGTAATGTTCAAATCAGTTAGCTCAATATATTGGCCATTCCATCCATCTTCCCATTACTGTACTATTTCAACTGTAAGTTCACCTAATGCCTAACAACGGACTCTGAATTGAACCTATTTCATATGTCCTAACACCTAACAGAGGGGTCTGAACTGACATCCGTGCAAACCAAAATAGGGCTAAAATTTGCCTCTTAAATCTATTTTTTTGTGCATAACTACAATAATTGTACAATAATGTATGTAAATCCAGCTTCCTCCTGATCTTCCAGGTTCCTGCTCCCAAAACTTAGTGTCATGCTAGTTATCCTCAAAACACTTAAGTCGATTCTGGTAAAGGACTGAGAGTATGGTACTACATGTACTAAGGTTTTGCAATTCAGCTCACTGAAGCTTGAGCCATGCCGGCTGAACTGAACTGAACTGGTAAGTCCTAACACCTAACATCAGTGTCTGAACTGACAACCCGATGAAATACTGTCATAACATCTAACAAAATTAAACAGTGACTGAACTTACGGTTGAAATAGTACAGTATTGGAAGAGATATCACTTGGATTTATCCAGTTCTAAGACTATCCATATAAAGATTGTGCCATCTTCCACAAGCTGTCAGTTATCTGACTTGTTGGACTTTGTCTGAGCTAGGTCAATGCATGCATGCACCTTATGGTCAGAAATCATACCCGTGTCCTGATGTGTGAGCTTCGACCCTGTTTTAACACCATTATGACCAATCTACTGTGGTCACAAACAAAAGCTGACCAGCTATTGAATTTGGAATGTGGAAATGGCAAGTGTGACAGCTTGTTGTTTACACTATACTCATTGTACACAGACTACTATGGAATACAAAACTGGTATGCTCTATTTCAAATGCATCTGTGCCTTGATACCCTGGATACCGCTGTATTGCCAAATATAGATATGAATTCTTTATAAATATAATAAATACAACTATTTTGGGAAAACATCTTTAATACTATAGCTCCATGTATGGAAGCAATAAAGGTAAGAAATAGAAGAGGATTGATTGTGTTGCTTATAATCATGGTGGAAGGAGTGGTTAGTTTCTCAGGTTAGAGTTGGAGACATTAGACCTGTCTAAAATTCGCAATGATGTCTGGTTAGGCCAAGGGGGTGCTGAAATGTTGGCCAGGAACAGGTAGGGACCTGCACTGTATCTTATAGACTGGTAGGACCTAGTATATGGTGGACATGGTCAGGACTAAAGTAATGTATGAGTACTTGTGTGCTAGATAAAAAGGGTAACAGGAATACTGACCTTCTCAGTCACCAAGGATATAGTGAACAACTGAGCAGCGGTAAAGTAGAAACGGTATGGAAAAGGTGAAGCAGAAGCTGTAGGTAAATAAAAACAAATACAAGCTGATAAGAATCATAAGAGAGAGGGAGAGGAAAGCTAGATGTGAGACCATACAAACAAGCAATGATGTATCCATCTTTTGATAATTCATTAAATGTATGTGAAATAAAGAATAATAATTTTTAGTTTTATATTTTATAATAATGAAAGCCCAGCTCGATGCCGACTATAATGTATGACTAAGCAGGCATCTCGATGTGTGATAGGTCACATGATGTGACAAAGAGCGTCATAATGTGTGACTTTAGTCACAGTCACAATTTCAGAAGATCTAAAGGTACATTACAGTTCAGTTTATTTGCTTTAATTGCTATTTATTAGACCTGTCACATTATATCTTTTATTATCAGACTGATCTTAAAACATATTTTATGCAAGTCTAATTGCCATAAGAACATATTAGCCATGAGCTTTTGCTGTCAGGACAAAGAAGTTGAAGTGAGTAGGGCTGCACACCATAACTGTATTGTACGGAAATACGGCTTCCATGTACAGTATACATACTGAAGCTGTGAATGCCTCCAGCCACACCGTACAATACAGCTGTCGATGGCTGTATATCTGTGGCAATGCTACAAAGGAGGAGAACGTGTTTCTGAGTTGTTTCTGAGGTCTGTAAATGCTCTTGAAGACAAAATAAAAGAACTCACCATCATGTTCTGTGTGTCCCCAACATATTAGGTGTCTTCACAACTCAAAATGATGCATGCAGGGCACTATGATGTCACTCAATAGCCCTTTAGGTCTTTTAAACTGGGCGAAAAAGGCCAATTTCATGGCAAGAATGTGTCTTGAAGATGTTGAAATGTGCAGTACAGTGATTTTGAAGATAATTAGTACTAAAACCAAGTCAATTATAGTTACCTACCCAGTAGCCATGAATACGGCCATATATATGGCCATCATGGCTGTAATTATACAGCCAAAGCCATCAGCGTCCTTGACTATACGGTTTACAGATGGTGATGGATGGTGTGCAGCCCTAGAAGTGAGTTCAAAATTGACAAATACTGGAAAAATATAATGATTGCAAATGTCATTCTGGTATACATAAAATAGATTTCAAACAATAACGAGTATGTGCAGAGGTCTACCAATTTATGCTTTGTCAATAATTTCAATATGACTGTCAGAGAGAGCACCGAACACCTGCAACAGTGATGTTCTCTGGGGAATTGAGATACATGTGCCATGCTATGGTAAAATTCCACATGAAGTCAATGGAGGGGATTGTAGTATTGTACACTGCAGTGTCTATGGTGTTGTTTGTACTCCAGAGGGTTGCAGAAGGGTTAGAGGGGCCTGAAGAACTATCACCATCATCCAGTATCTCATCTTGACTGATATCTGAACACTGTAGGGCTGGTGCGGCATACTTGATTGTATAATTACATGCACTACCACAATCTGCAGGCACATTCCACCTAATAAGTGAGTCAGATTGGAAGGAGTGTGAAAAGGCAGCTAGATATACTTAGGAGAGTAGCAGAATTTATTCTTTTAGTGTGCTTTTAGCAAGTGAGATTAACTGAGATTCTAAGTACATTATGTGTGCTTATATAGTAGCAGATCCGAACCAGCTCCCACTCCGATAGCTCTGAATGTATCCTTAAAAGCTGATATTTGACACAAACTGTCGCACTGAAATCCACTGCATGAGCTACTCCAGCATCATTGAGCACACTCTGCAACACCTTCCTCATCTGGTTTGGTTCGAGAATAGCTATATATGGCTATTCACCATCAGCCACTCTTCAAGGATAATCCTTCTGCCATCCACTGGCATGGGCACTTCAGGTTGATAGCTGTCAGCTCCTGGAGCCTAAGCTAGTCAAATTTCCATGAAACGAGGCAGTTTTGTGGCAGATAGTATATGGCCAGGTGGACGATGCATTGCTTGGTGGATGCGTAGTGGATGGGCAGTTGCCTGGGTGGATTCTGCAGGAATTCTATTTTTGAATGGTAGAAAAGTGTGACTGGAGGAGCAGTGAGTGAAAGTAGTTGTAGCATAGCACCTAGTCGCTGTATCAAGGTGAAAGCTAAAATTTGGTGCACACATAGATGTGGTGCAGCATATTGGTCCCGTAGCAGTTACCAATCTTTGTAGATCTTATTTATTTCTGACTCAGACTGACTGTGGTATGGACATTGTTACATTTCTGTTCAGGAGCACCAATGACTAATAAAATCACCTTCCTTCCTTTCTTCCAAGATTTGACTGGTTAAACATTCCCTCCAAGTCTTAACTTTTTTGACTTGTCAGACCAGGTTTCTATTGGTTGTAAGGGGTGAAACTGAATAAAATCAAGCCAACTGAGATAAGAAGAGAAAAGATAAAGATCTGCAGTATAAATGCCAATATTTAAGCACAGTCACAGATGCATGCATCTTAGTCACAATTGATATTCTTTCTATATATGTATTAATATAGCAAAATCAATGTGTCTGAGGTCCTACTACTATATATAGTAAGAACAAATATATACATACACTGGCTATACATATAACCAGAGCATACCAGTCTTGTATTCCATAGACTACCATTTTATGGGTGCCACCCCTCAGCTTGGCTGGCAAACAGCATAAGATTAGATCAACTGTGTCTGGAGGTGGATACCAGTTATATTGAGGCAGTCTGTAAGATCTTTAGCAGGTGCAGCCTTAGGAAGTTAAGGCTACTCACTATCACTCTTCATGGTGTGGGATTGAAAGGGATACCCAAAGAATGATTTTGGTCACTTGGATGGTCAGTTGGCATAGCTATTAATCTCAATCACATATTGGAAATATGTGTTCAGGTAGCACTACCTGCACCAATGGGAGCATCAGTATTCCATCACCTTTTTACCAGGTTTGGAGACTGCTTGTTAGCTCATATCAAATGTGCATCCAAAAACTTATATATGAGGAGATAGACACTTTACCACCCCTTGTTAACTGAGTACAATTACCAAAAAAAAACATTGTATTAGCTTTCACATGCAAATACAATCAGATACCATTGTTTCTTGCTACTCTCCTTATCTCTTTCTTTTAGCTCTGAGAGATCTGTCTTTCTATCACCATACAATCAAACTCTTGTGCTCTGTTTTCATGTTGTTGTCTGTCCACAATGTGAAGATGCATAGTAATCATCTGATTGGACCACTGCACATACTCTCCAGTCAAAGTAGGATATTTCTGTGCTTTTTCAACATAACAGAAGTTCATGATATTGTCCCACTAAGAGACAAAGTTAGCATCAACAATTCCCAACCATGACAGAGCATAAACTTTACATTTTGGGTTGTCAAGTCCATATCTGCAAGTTCCGCTAGCAGCTTGAATGCAAAGATTTTGACCCTATTACATAGATTACTTGCAGCTAAAATCTGCCTGATCTCTTCATTCACTATGTCCAAGTAAGATAAATGTGAAACAAATGCGGAAAAATATACACACAAGTTGGCTCAAATTTAAAGTTGTTGATATAGATGACATCTGTCTCCTTGATGGCAGGCATAGTGGTATCATTGGTTCTCATATCTCCATGATATAGGTTGACCTGTCCTTTATGTCCATAACCCCATATATGAGAGAAGATATGTATTTGCTCCAACAAAGCTCTGGCCAATTGAGCAGGATTTGCTAGAAGTTCCACACTGTAACACCTGCAGCCAGTCTTCAAGCTAATCTGGCTGCAGACACTTCCAACTCCAGATCCAAAATCAACGAAAGTGGAATGTGGCCCAATCCCTGTGACATTAACAATATTATCAATTAACACTGAGCGAATCTCCCTATATTGCTTGCTCTCACCTATTTTGTATGTTTTCAGACTGTGGTGGTGTGGCCTAACAATCCTAGAGTATCCAGCCTTAATAATATGTTGATATGCGCTATCATCAAACAAAATAGATGGAGCCTGTTGGATGCAAGTGACATGTCTTCCTATCTCCTCTAGATAAGCTTGTAGATTGCAGTTTTTCTCAGCACATTTAAGTGGGGCCAACATGTTCTGTAGAGTGCTAGTCTGTAAGTGTGCAAACAGAGAAAATTTTATCCAAACCTCATGTTCACCATCACATGTCTCCACCTCTTCTACAATTGATGTGGCTATAAGAAATGAATTAGGAAAATGGATTATCTTAAGTAAGATAAAATGCTGGTGCTTTTAAGTAACACAGTAATTGTTCACTCTAGCTCAGACATTGGGTCACAGTCCAAGTCATCTATTGGTTAAACCAAGGGAAAACTTTGGAACATTCTGTTATTTACAATGACACAAGTGTACATACAACACACCTCTCTCTTTCTCCTGTTTTAGGGTGCATTATTGTTGCAAGTGGGAAACAGTAATCTGTACTGGCAGCCACATTGAAAGCTACCATTAAATAAGACAGTATCCTCATGTAAAAGTTTAATAGCACCCACTGTTTTTATATCTTGCAGGCCAATGCAACTCCATTACTGTGTCAATGGCATACATGAATTGAAACGAAGAAGCTTCACATTTATAATGACATGAATGGAGAAGCACAATAAGTTCAGATAGATTACTTAGCATGTAAAGGATAAAACTTGAGTCTATTAGTCCTAGAAATTTTTAGGCAAGTGAACTATCCCCACTGTCTGCTGTGATTTGTTTTGCAAATCAAACATTGGCTGGTGCTACATTGGCACATTGTTTTTTGGTATCTGATTTTAGTTCCGGTATAATGGGCAAACTGTCAGACAGACTCTGATTGATGTTACATGCCTTTGCAGAAGCCTTTTGAGAATTGTACATGGTACCATTGAGCTGCTTTCCTCTCTCTGGTGATCCTCTTATGTTCTTCATTACCTTGCTGGTAAGCAAGGTCTACCTGAGGTGACAAACCTTCCTATTAGGGAAGTAGCATCACTAATAAAGCCAAATAGATGGCTGTGCTCAATCCAGGAGCTTCAGTATATATGTTTTCAAAATCTGCAAAAACCAAACAACTGCATACAAACATTGCTCTGGAATCCCCATATGAGGTGCTGTTTCTGACATTTCAATTGGCAAACTCAAAACTGTGCACAGCTTTCAGGACCTCAAGACTTCTCAATAATCAAATAAATTCCATGACCGTGGACTTCAAGCAGCAAGATTTCTGTCATGATGTTCTCACAGTTCAGCTGGACCTCTCAGGTGCACTTATGGCCATCCTCTTGAGCTAAATCTCCATGGCACAGCCATCAGTGACAGATAAGCAAAACATGCCACACAAAATTGAGGGTTGCTATCCTTCATGAATCCTGTCAAAGACACTTGTCCATTTCATCTTCTTATATACCAAGACTGACACAAAACACTGTTCAATATGCCATGCTGCAATAGACTGTCTCTGCCCATGACATACAAGCTCCTATCAATGAACTCAGGAACTTTTGACACACTACCCTCTCTCATTGGTTTCACTTCAGTTGTCAACATCCACATTGGGCTATATGGATGACAAAAGGTACATCAAGAAGTCTTATGGTCTTCACAGTGCGTATCACCAGTTTCAAGAGGGTATTTACATGCTGAACAAGTTCATGTAGAACTGCTTCAAATGCGATACTATGGTCTCAAATATTTAATGTCTAACACATGAGCACTGGCGCTAGAAGCTGTCATCAAAATAAGACACCAATGCAGAGCTCTCTTAAATGATTCAGCTCTTCCTCAACCTCATCTCCTGTCTATTGATCTCAAGGTGATCATCAAAGACCTAGTACTCAACTCTCAACTCTATTATCAATTCCCACAGACATCTGGTACTCATCAACATCAGGCAAATCTCAACCTCATCCAAGACTCTGACCACTGCAGCATATCAGCTAAACTTGTATACACATCATACATCTCGCTGCAACTTGAAGGAAGATGTCTTTCTCTCATTCATCATATGTTGAAGAGTTGTCTGGCTTGAAACATAGATGGTCTATTCAACTTCAAGGGACTTGGGAATGTACAATGGGTGATTTCTACTGGTGCGTAAACTGATTTTACTCCATGGTTTGAACTCAAGGTATTGCAGGATTCATTGTCCACCTGATTCAGATGTAAAGTCAATTTGAACTTGACCCAAGTTCTCACCGAACACTTTTCAGAATCTTCTAAACACCAACTTTCCTTCTGACACAAATGGCCAGCTCTACAAGATGACACTCTGACCTGGAAGTTACAATGTGGCAGGGACTGTAAGTATCAAGAAATAGATTGAATATAATGAGGTGGAATCAATAGAATAATTCCATGATGGTACATGATTGATCCTGCAGCCTTAGTCTTATTACAATTGACTAAAGATCTAATGTAGGAATCTTCTTATTTCCTGTTCGCAGCAAAGCTCCTTATGCATCTTTGGTACAACCCTGGCCACATCATATACTCACTGCACACCTCACAAGATTCGTGTCCAGCATTTATAAAGAAGAAACATACTCATATCACTTTCAAGCTGGCTGAGGTACTCATTCAGGCATTGGTGGTATCTGTAGTCAATGTGGCTTATGATATGACAAAAATAAACCCAAGTCTTATTCAGTACATCCCATAGCTCAACAGCAGTCACCTTTCAATGATGACTATGCAGTTGATATGGCTTATACCAAGCCAGAACAGCAGCATCCAGAGGTATGAAGAGCCTATATACATGCGGTGATAATGGGACACGATGGTGTTGGCATGGAGTAATGCCTTTCATTCTTTCTGTCATCTTTGTTTCTTGTCATGCATATGTTACTTCATACCACCTTCTGTCTTTCCTTACTCGCCATGTCATTTTTGTTTACACCCCTCAAACTTCTCTTCATGCTGATTCTGTTCAAAATCTCAAAGCCCATGTTGACTTTTCTTCTTGGTATAAGCATAGATGCAGTGATAAACAGTTGTGCAACAGATACATAGAATGCAGCAAATACGATCACTGCATTTTCCAAGAGATGAGTAATAAGACAAAGGTAATGTAGGTAATGGATGTATACTTGGGGGCTCACCAAGGACAAGCAACACTTCCAAGAAGACACTCAACCACTGCAGTAACCAATGACTTTGGGCTGGCAGCTGTGAAGGTGTGTAAGATAAAACAAATAACATGATAACACGCACTTTCCTGCACAACTGTCACAGAGGGTACAAGGGTGGCTGGTATCGCTGCAATGAAACACAGCTTAGCTGGGGAATACTGAGTGTGAAATCTGAGAAATGTACTAGTATGAATCAATGATGGTAGCAGTGTTCTGTTGGTTGATGATGATAAATATGGGGGAAAATAAGCAATACAGATAGATGTATGTGTAGTCAGAGCTGATACCAGCAAGAGTTCTGCCATTTTTGAGATACTTCAGTTTGTAAGAAACCAGGTAGATGCAGGGGATCCTTACCATCCTTGGTGTAGACACTGGAATTGGACACATTACAGGAGCACTAGCTTGCACACTAAATGGCAAGTGTCAGCTAAGTCTCTTGGAATGCTAACACAGAAGTAATACATACATTTCCACAAGACCACACTAAGTAAGTGCATTACTTCAAACATCACGCACCTTTAAGATGCTAGAATTTAGATGACCTTTCCACAGTCTATGAAGAAGCAGGTCAGAAAGAGAGGCCAAGAAGCTAAGGAAGAGAAGTACACACCGCTAACAAAGCAGTTGATGATCTTGGTTGGAGTATAAGCTTCGTAGTAAAGAAGAGCCTAGGTGAAGGAAGCACATACATTAATGGTACCACATCCATTGTGTTGGATGAGTTTGTCTGAGATATGGTGGGCACCTCCACCAATAATGTTAAGTAGTGTAGTCACCAGCCTCATCATTTGTTAGTGAGTCATAGTGTAAGGCTTGATGCATTGATGGTTCAAAGGGTTACAGGGACAAATATACAATGGTGATGGTATCCTCTGAGAGAAAGATATACATTAGCATAATGTATGCCCATGTAAAAATATGGACTCACCACAGACATCTTCAAACTATGTCACTCCGACTCACATATCTTGTTAGCAGATATTAGAAATTCATTTGATAGAGCCTTACCTAAACATAGTTCAAAGTACAGTCTAAACTTTACTTTGAACGGAGACAGCATAAGATATAATTTAACAACTTATAACTGGTACAGTCTGAGAAGGGACAAAAAACAACATACAAATGAAAGGCAGCTCTCTTCCGAGAGCAGCCCACACTGAAGGAGACTCACAAACACGCAGAAACAAATGGGAACAAACTCCGATTGGGTGTGTCTACGGTACATAAGGGAAGAACAAGGGGTGAAAGGGGTGAAAGGAGACGGAGCAACGTATGGGGGAGATGATGGGGGAAAGGAAGGAAGAAGTATCTACGCGTACCTACATGTATATATAGGAAGAAGAAGTGCCACAATGTCTACAGTCCCAAGCAATGGGGCAAGCAGGCTATGGGGCACGGCGGATGAGATATAGTGCTGTGGGATCGGTTGGGGTAGCGGTCCAAGATCCACAATTGGAGGTCAGTATGCGTCAGTCTATGTTGTAAGCATCGGCTTACACTCTCCCATATCCTGAGGAAACAAGTCCAGCCATCAAGGAAGCGACAGAATGTGCAAGCCAGACATTGAGTGCCTTGCAATCCTCTAATTCTCTTTGTGACAGCCAATTATCATCTTCAGGTCCATAACCGACCCACCTAACGAGGTATTGGAATCCACGGCCTCGACGACGTTCATCAACAATATGATCTATCAGATGTTCTTTGAGACCATCCTCAGTAAGTATGGGACCAGGGCGGGGATGTTCACGGCTTGGGAAAAGGGAGGAATTGTTAGGAACAAAAGCTCTCAGTTCAGAAATGTGGAAAGTATTAAATTTAGCAGGGGAATTTGGGATATCCAACGTGTACAAAGACAGCGAAGGGTTGGAATGGGTAACAGTATAAGGTCCATCATACCTAGGCATAAATTTAGCCATGCGATTCTTATCACCGTTTTTGTAGTCTCGACGGCGGTGGAAAGTGCTAAGCATGACACGGTCACCCACACCAATCTCAAAATCCGATTTCCTACTCCTGTTGGCATATGAAGCTTGGGCAACCTTTGCCTGAATTAGATTATCTTTTGCGGATGCAGTGTCATCCAATAGTTTATCAATAACCCGGGCTGCATTTATATCTTCTTGAGGACAGCCAGGAGCCAAGGACGCAGGGACTAAGGGCAGAATTATATGAGGAGAATGGCCCATCTTCAGTTGAAAGCCAGAGTAACCTGTGGACGCATTCAAGGTGTTCATCATTCCGAATCTAATCCTAGGAAGAGCCTTGACCCATCCGTGTTGTTGGTGATCTACATGGTATCGAATGGACTGATTCACAGCCTTGTCAGAGCGTTCAGAGGCCCCATCAGTTTGGGGATGAAACAATGAAGACATGGCCAATTTGACCCCAGTAAGTTTATGAAGGGCTTTCCAAAACTTCGACATGAAAAGCTTATCGTGGTCGGATACAATCTGCAAGGGTAAACCATTCTCACAGTACCAATGATCAAAAAACAGAGCAGCCATCTTTTCAGCGGTAAGGTTTCTGTGGGTAGGAACAATGCAAATATCCAAACCGAGGTGGTCTGTAAAGGTAGCAATACAATTAAAGCCATCGTCTTCAGGTAGTGGTCCAATGAAATCAATAGTGATGCTATCTCCTCTCTGTTCTGGAATAGGCAAAGGGTTCTGGGGGCCTCTGGGCTTTGTTGTTGGTGATTTATTTCTTAGGCAAGATTCGCAAGAGGGAATGTAAGACTCTTCGAGATCTCATCGCATATTCAGTGTAAGGCTAGCAAACTCTCTGGTAAGAGAAAGTTGCGTCTGCGTCTGCAAGATCTTTTGTATACGCAAGGAGGGTTACCACCCACTCTGAAGGGATCTGATAGAATCCGCTCTGTCTGCAGATACGATAGAAAGAAGTAATCCAAGCGTCTGCTTAGGATGCTGAACTGAGAGCAGTTGTGTGAAGATAGAGAGAGAAAAGGAGAATTCCTTGCAATCCGCTCGCAATGCTAGGCTCAAAGGCGGCTAGATATGCTTAGGAGAGTAGCGGAAATTATTCCTTTAGTGTGCTATAAGCAAGTGAGATTTAACTAACTTTCTAAGTACATTGTATGTGCTTATATAGTAGCAGATCCGAGCCAGCTCCCTGCTCCCATGCCTGCCCGCTCCGATATCCCTAAATGTATCCTTTAGAGGCGATATCTGACACGAGCTGACATGCTGAAACCTGCTAGTGAACTACTTTAGAGCCGTCGAGCAAATTCTACAACACCTTCCACATCTGGTTTGGTTTGAGAATAGCCATATATGGCTATCCACCATCAGCCCATTTGTCCGCTCCTCAAGGGTAAACCTTCTGCCATCCGCTGGTGTGGATGCTTCAGGTTGATAGCTGTCAGCCCCTGGAGCCTAGGCTAGTCAAATACCTGTGAAACGGGGCGGTTTCGTGGTGGATAGCTCTGGCCAGGCGGATAGCACAATGCTTGGCGAACGCGTAGCGGATGGGCGGTTGCCCGAGCGGATTCTGCAGGAATTCCGTCTTTGAGCAGTAGAGATGCTGAGACTGGAGGAGCAGCAAGTGAAAGTGGTTGTAGCATTAGCACCTTGATGCTGTATCAAGGTGAAAGCCAAAATTTGGTGCACACACAGATGTGGTGCAGCACATTGGCCAATAATAAGAGTCACGCAGTGTGGCATAAGCTTTCTCACTGCCAAAGTGACCGAGGCAGTCGTGAGCTAAGCAAAAAAGCTCTTCATGAATATTGCCAATACAAGGAATGAGCAAGCGGTCACCGATATACCAAAGATTATTAACATCTCGAACATTGGGCAAAATCTTTTGGCCAGTTACAAATTTACGACAAAATTCATCGTTGGCATAACCCTCAATGATGGAGTCCAAAAGTCGATTATCGGCTGAAATCTCAAGTAAAGATTGTACAGAAGCAACAGGATGTCTGGTGAGCCAAGCCTGCCAGCAAGGAACTTCATTTGGATCGAAATCTTCAACTTCTTCGAGGGGGTCATCAGGCAAACGTGAGAGTGCATCGGCAACTGTGTTATCCTCCCCGCAGATATACGAAATAGTCATGTCAAATTGAGATAATTCTTCGAGCCAGCGGGCTTGTCTGCGGGAGAGGGTCTTCTGAGTCTCAAAGTTCTCAAGTGTCCTATGATCTGTGTATACTTGAAAGTGTTCGCCTAGCAGATCTGGCCGCCACTTTTTACAAGCACGGACAATAGAGAGCAGTTCTTTCTCATGCACAGGGTAATTGAGCTGAGCTCCTTTTAGCTGCACAGAGTCATAGGCCACTGGCCACACAGTTTCCCATGTGGGCCCCCAAGAAAGGACAGCACCAGTTCGTCTATCGCTTGCATCGCAAGTCACAAAAATTTTATTATCACCAGGATTGATGTGGTCAATCACAGTCAGGCACTCAGCAGAAACAACAAGCTGTTTAATAGAATCAAAGGCAAACTGATGTTCGTCCGTCCAGGCAGGGAACCGATCAGGCTTTAGGGAAGTTAAAGGGGACAAGACAGCTGTATGATCAGCCAGGTTAGGCAGAAAAGATGCCAAGTAGCAGATGAGACCAAGGAAGGCTCAAACTTCAGAAGGCGAGTGGGGAACAGACCAGTCGAGGATTCGCTTGACTTTAGAATTATCAGGTTCGATTCCATTCAGCGAGATGCGGTGGCCTAAGAACCAAATGGAATATTTGAAAAATTCAGACTTTCTGGAGTTACAGTAGAGACGGTCTTTCTTCAGAGCATCCATAATGAGTCGAACATGTTCTTGATGCTCTTCGAGTGATTGAGACCAAATTACAATGTCATCGAGGTAAATGTGACAGAATTTTCTGATGTATTCACGGAGTGCCTCGTTGACACAATGTTGGTGGACCGAAGGCGAATTCTTCATGCCCTGTGGCATGATGGTCCATTCATACAGGCCAAATGGGGTGTTAACTGCAGTCAGTGGAATGCTATCGGGATGCATCTTTGTGTGGAAGAAGCTATCTGTCATGTCAAGTTTAGACCAAATCTTTCCGGTACCTGCATCAGCGAGAATATCATCAATGCAGTGTAGAGGATAACGATCTGTCACAATATTTGCGTTGAGTTGTTGATAGTCGTTTACCCATCTTGGTAGTACGACAGAGTCAGGCTTAGGGATGAGAAATGCAGGAGAAGCATATGGCGAAGAAGAGGGATGAATATGACCAGCGTCCAGGTGCTGTTGAATCAAAGTCTGCCATGCAGAGCGGAATTTGCAAGGACAATTGTAAGAACGGGAAGCAATAGTTTTCGAAGCATCCACAAGTTCTATCTTGCAGGTGATCTTGTCTGGCATGTCATCAATGTGAGGCAGAGGGGAGAACACTTCGGCGTAGTCCTCCTTCACCTTGATCCCAAGCTTATCAAGTTCCTCTTGCGCAGCCAGACATTTGATCCACGAACAGACAGCAGCAATTACATCTACAGACTTAACAGGTTCACAGCTGGAATCCACAGAAATTTTTCTTTGGGCACAAACAGAGTTTAATTCGGCGTGAAGGAGTTTAACATTTGAATGAGTAGCTAATAGTGATTGCTTCAAGGTAGGATGAGGGGGAGGAAGCGGTAAAACAGGTGAAGGAAGAGAAAGGAGATCAAAGCCTGAAGGTTTATGAACCACTGTTCTGGCCAAAGCGTCAACGACAATATTATTATGTGTGAGAAACGGGAGTCCAAGAATGATATCTGTGCAAAGAGAGGGAGCGACAATGGCATGTACAGAGGATGAAGACCAGCGGTTTGAGGGATTGTGCAATTGGATTTTAACCCATTTGTTGAGGGCAGAAGTCGAAGTAGCAGAAGGAGTAGTGGTATCCATGATGAAAGGCTCATGAAGTCTACGGTAGTGCAGATTCAAAGAAACGACCAATGACTCTCTAATCAAAATCACTGGTGAGCCGTGATCTAATAATGCAGAAACAGGACGGTGAGGCAAGAAGGAACTCGAGCGATCTTCAACAGAACACTTCCAGATCAAATGAGGGACAGTGAATGGAGCAGCAGGGGTAGTGGGAGACTGGACAGCACCAATGACATGGGGAGAACATACCTCATTCTCAAGAGCCGTTTCATCTAAGACGACATCTGGGATGTTGCTAGCAGCATTATCAGCGGTATTGTTGACGTGCTCGTCGGTGCGGACAGCATCAGCACTATGCCTGCAACGGTGAACTCGGTCAGTGTCAGAAGAATCAGAGTGACGGCGTGCAGAAGTGGAGGCCCCACTTCGATCATACTTGGGAGAGTTGGTATATTGACGCCTCCTAGTGTTACGACGACGGGGTGAGGGTGAGCGGCGATCATCAGATGAATCAGACGAGTAACCTACGACCACGGAAGTGCTGTATTCAGGCATGTGGGCAGTACGAGAAGGAGCTCGAGGAGGAAAGTTGTGCCGGTGCATAATAGGAGCAGCGTAATTTGTAGGAAGAGGAGCTTGAGGGAGGTTAACATGCGCAACAGGTGTTCCAGACATGATAGAGATATCATTGGTGAGGAAACAAGACGGAACCTGATGTCCACGACCCTGAGCTCTTTCGATGCCACGTTGATATGCTTGGTATCAGGCTACCCGTAGATTTTGCGATTTTCTATCAAATAGCACAGTCTACAAGCGGTACAGAGAGCTATAGTGAAGGCTTTACACTGATAGCTAGTATACTACATAAGATAGTGAGCAGTGCAGTGTCAGAACGGACTTAGAAGTGACATCTAGACGAGTCAACTCTATAAGCCTTCAACATTGAATGCTATTCCCTGCCCAAAACAAGACTATTACAGTTGGAACCAAGGGACACATCAAGATGAGATACAAACAATAAAGCAGAACACAGAAGGACTAGATTACTCGTCATCTCGACGACTTGAATAAACCTAGAAAAGGATTGCTAAGTCCACAACAATACACACAGTAAAATGAACTTAGTCTAGAACACGACTAAACCTAGGAATAACTGAATAACTGACGCTTGGCACCGAGATAGCTAATTAAGATCGCATACTGATCAAAGCAATACAATCTCGGTCCGACGATCGATCACGATCGGTGGTTACACCCTCGAAATACTGCGCAAGCCGTAGTATTGAATGGGAATCCATGTGACAAGGCATGAAGGAGAAGCGAGGGGTTCCTATGGACCAGTAGGGCACTCCTCAGCAATAGAATGACTACTAGTCATTCCGCACAACTGAATAGAAACCTCGGAATGGTGCAATACTTGTAAATTAATTACTCATCATTTGTATTGATACCCAAAGCTTGTACCATAATTACTTTTAGATACAAGCTCCTATACCTAGGCTAGAAATCGTATAAATTAGCAGCGACTAGACGCATAACAGCAGGAAAGCATTCCCCCGTGTTTGTGCTAGTAGCCTTATAGCTACCTAATCAATCACTGGTTTAATCGCATATCCTCGACTGAAGTGAATTAAGTTTACCAAGTCAACCCCAAAAGGGCGGCTATAAGTAATCTAGAAGAACTAAGTAGGAAAAAGAGTCGTCCCCACGTTTGTGCCTTGCTAGTTAATTGAACTGCTCCGCATACAAAGGCCTCGTGCTCTCTCACCGACTAAAGTGATCTAGACATGCTAAGTCGACCACAGACCAAAGACGTTGCCTAGTTGAAGTGAAATAAGCCCTAGAATGCTTTAAGTTCAAACAGTTAACGAGTCAGTGTACTCTTTGCAAGTCTTGTACTTGAAGCCAGGACCTGTGTGTTCTTTGTAGAGTCTGTGTACTCTTTGTAGAACTTCGGTTCTTTGTTGCAAGTGTGTGTGCTTGTGTTGTAATCGAGTCTGTGTACTCCAGAGCAATTATGCTCTTTGTAGACCTCTAGGTCTTTGATTGTCTGATTGTTAAAGCTTCCCTAGTTAAAGCCTTACTAGCTCTTCTAGACGAAGTTGTTGCGAGTCTAAGCCACTCAAATTATACCTTACAAAATCCCCACGTCCATATACCTCGCTATTGCGATTAGTGTATCTCGTGTAAACACTTCTAGACTTGAATTGAAGTTGTTTTAAAGCAAAACCCAATTGATTATCGAAATCTATGTACACCATGAGTGCTTCTATCGTACTCACCCTCGAACTTAATATTGGTGATTGTGTGTGTGTGTGTGTGTGTGAGTATCTAGATTGACGATCTAGACACTAGTTTCATTTGCGCGCTGCCCGTTACTGAGCACATCAACGTTGGATGGTGTCCTGCATGATCATGTAAGGGACCCTGGGCACAGCAGGGGGGGCTCCGGCATTACGATTCTCGAAACCCGCAGGATTTAGGCGAGTCCATTCATTAACCCATTTAACGTCGTGAGGCTGATAACCCAGCATGCCAGGGGTGAGAGCAGGACTGTCACAAAGACCAGAGCGGGAAATGTGTTGCTGGAATAGCATAAGGCACTTCAGGCGACTGTGGGCAAGTTCGGCTAGTGTGAACAGCTCTTCAGCTGACAGCTTGTGTCGTTGAGTAGCAACGGCGTTTATAAAATTTGAATTCTGATTCGTGAAGGCAGGAGGGAACATTGGAAGAGCAGCAGCACTAGATGCAGGGCAGGGAGGGATCTGTGCATAAGAAAACGATGCGTTGTAGGTAGATGAGGTAGCATTAGTTTGGAAGTCATTCGCTTGGGAAAAGGAGGGGATCTTTGCACGGACAAGTTCAAGCAATCGAATGTCATTTTGTCTGAGCTGTTGATCGGCCTTGTTGACAAGTGCTTGCCATTTGGCAAAAGTCTCGCCGTTAGCCTCGACAGCAGTGCCCGCCTTGATTTTGTTAGACAGATTGTGTGTGTCCATTGACAAGGCAGCGCGAAGTCCAGAATCCATTGCGTCGATGAGGAAAGTGATGAGTTCGGGGTCTTTGATCTCCTCAGGGAGACCAGTGAGGATGCGACTCACTGCAAAGATGCTAGCAAACCACTGGTTGGTCGGTTGGCCTGCCTGTTTCATTGTCTTCACTTTCTGAGCTTGGTTCAGCGCCCAGTCAGGACCAAAGCAGTGCAGGCAAAGAGTGTTGAGGAAGTTGTTTAGTGTCATGGTATCATATGCAGTCCAATCAAGGAGATATGCCATGTGAAGTTCCCTGCAGTCCAAACCAGAAATAATCTTTGAGATGACAGCATCCTCAGCGATCTTCTCGTGATATTCGTGTAGATAGATCTGTACATGTTTGGCATATTCTTCGAATAAGGCGAGTGATACAGGACCTTCCGTGAAGCGAATGGGCGTCTTAGAGGTACCAGGGATGATGCGTTGGGTACTGGGAGGAGCCATTGCGTCGGAATTGTCGGAAGAACTATCAGAAGTGGTAGAGAGAGAAGGAGGACAAATGGCTACAGGTGAAGGGGAACGGTTTATGATGCGAGGAGCTGGTGGAGTGGTGGGAGCAGCGGCATGAGATGAGGAGCAAGCTGTTGGGGGAATAAGTCTTCCAGGCAAGGATGTGACCTTAGGTGAGCGAGTAGGCAACAGTTTGATGGTTTAAGCTGACTATATGCACGGCTAAGGTCACTAAGCTATGAGTGAAGCGAAGGCAAGGTACGAACAAGGAACACTTTGGCATTGGAAGTGATGTGTGAAAGGCAAGTGCGACGAGCGAAGGGTGAGAGTGAAGGAAGCGTAAAGGCAAGTTAATCAAGTGAAGCTAGAGCGACAGCGAAGTTTAGTGGGAGTTTGATTTAGTGTTCAAAAAAAGTGAAAGGCAGCTCTCTTCCGAGAGTGGCCCACACTGAAGGAGACTCACAAACACACAGAAACAAATGAGAACAAACTCCAATTGGGTGTGTCTACGGTACATAAGGGAAGAACAAGGGGTGAAAGGGGTGAAAGGAGACAGAGCAATGTATGGGGGAGATGATGAGGGAAAGGAAGGAAGAAGTATCTACGTGTACCTACATGTATATATAGGAAGAAGAAGTGCCACAATGTCTACAGTCCCAAGCAATGGGGCAAGCAGGCTATGGGGCACGGCAGATGAGATATAGTGCCACAGGATCGGTTGGGGTAGCAGTCCGAGATCCACAATCGGAGGTCAGTATGCGTCAGTCTATGTTGTAAGCATCGGCTTACAACAAACTCCTTCGGCCTGGCACTGATGATAACATTCTGAAGGGTGGCACTTTCATGAAGGTAGAACACCAGGAATGTAAGAGCAAGCATTGCAATGCTATGCAGTTGTAATTGTGTCTTCATAATCTATGCAACTGCACCAATAGATGCATTAGCAAAACAGCCAGTGAGATGAGGATGAACATACCTCCTTTGGCTTGATCACTATCGTGGACACCATTTATTTCAGTATGGCAAGCAAGACATGTAAGGAAGAAGTAACCTGCAAGCACTTCCAGGTCATATTTCTTCCACCTCAATGACTACACTGCTGGAGACAGTGGCAGTGGCAGTTGGAAGACCCCTGGTGTAAGCGTCACAAGCAGTGGAAAGACCTACTAGAGAGGCAATAGACAAAGTAAGAAGGAACTGCATTATTATGGGCACTGAGCTATACAGGACAGAACTATTTTATAGTCCTCAACCATGTCTCCAAGACTTTTGGGTAAGTGTGGTGAAAATCCAGATATGAAGTTTTTAGTGATAGTGAAATTCTCAGAGGAAATGGCTGTGCAAATGTCCTAATAGAAGGCAGGAGCTTGGATTGTTGATTGTTTGGTATGAGTGAGCTGAAGAGTTCACAGACTAAGTTCTGAATGTACGAATGAGATAAAATTGCAAGAGATGGAGTTCCAGGGATGTGGCTCAGCGACGCAGAGATACAGTGATTGTCTGTGAAAGAAAGCTGATAGGAGAATGCATATATTTAGATTTGTGCTCACTGGAAGATAATGACTATGGTGAGGCAGCCTATAGACCAAGAGATGTTTGGGGACTGGCACTTAAGTCTGCCAAACATTCACAGCAAATAAAAGGATCAGACAGCTTCAGCTAGGACAGCATCAAGTGCCAAAGGCTCGCCAGGACAGAGACTGGTCTTTAAAAAACCAGCACTGATTATTGATGTGTGAGGGACACTGCTAATAAATCTACAAGGCCAATACCTTATAAATGGCCTTGGCATCCAAGTTTGCTGACCACAGATACATGTCAGAAAAGAGGGATTGGGCACTTGGGCCAGTTTCCATGTGTCAATGGCCCAAATTTGATGCATGGAAACCAGCTCATGTTCTCAGAACTTGTATAGCCTTAGGGCAATATTGTTAACCAATGCTGTCTCCTTTGATGGTGGTTTTCAAGCACCACAAAGGTCCCTGTTCTCCTTGCTTCACATGAGACTCTTTTACCATGTCGGCAAATTTGAGGGTGCAAATTAATGATATTCATGAAGATGAGATGGGAGTGAGGACAGCAGAGGAGGAGGAAATCTTAAAGTTATGATTATTGTCCCTAAGAAGTTAAACTAACCAGAGTTTGTACAATGTGTGCATTTGCCATTACCTACTACCTAATACACTACACTACACTACCAAATGACTGATACATAGTGAATTAAAGGGGTAGGCCAATTATACAAAACCAGCAAGGTCATACCTGCCCCAGCATGTGGCACACACTTGTCTGTAAGAGGGCATCTTGGCTGCAAGAAAGTCAATTATAGAAAATTATTTTTAGTTTTATATGAACTTGCTGATTAATAGTATTTAAAGTTGCTCATCAGATTAGCAGTTCACAAGGCCATGTCATAAAGGGAAATGTCACACTTTTTGATGATATCTATGTTGACACATGGGCCCAGTAGTAGCTGGTACCTGGGTCTGGTGATGACATCATTGATGTCAACTATATCTACACAAACATTTTGTTGGCCATGAGCATGTCTTGTGAACTTTGAGGTTATCCTAGTATTATTTACTATTGGCAGGGTAGCCAAATCTGAATCTCTTTTGTCAAGGGGTTTCAAAAACTTTGATAAATTACATTGCATCTCATTATTTTTTAAGCACTCAATGGAGTGACCGACTGACTGCCATGGGAATAACATACTAAGTAAAGTGAAACAAATGGCATTGATCATCACACAGCCACTCAGTAACACTAAGTACCCCAAGATTACCAGTCTGTAACAGCAAGCCATAGTCCCTATGCAACATCCCCTCCTACAACACTTAGTAGGCTATGACTGTGAAGATAACTACTATTCTAAGGTATGTACATCATTTTTAAGTGAAATAGTAACTCCTGGTGCCCTCACAAGCTCTCCCAAGGTACACATCATAAAAAATTTTAAGATGCCCCCAGCCCGACCGACTGACCGACCCAATGTTCCAGAACAGCAGTCTGGGAACCCCTTGTCTTTTGTACTGAAGCAAGGAGTAAATATCATTTACAATATATAAGTTATCTAACTTCCTGTATACATTCATTGGACACCTGTAGTCATAGAGATTTTGCCACTGTTATGAAGCTAGCCAGAAACTGGCTAGGTCCACATTCTCACCAGTGGCCCATATTCCCAACGTGGTTGTCTTTGTAATCATTCAAAAGCACTGCCACAGTTCAAAATGGCTATTCAATGCCTGTCATGGCATTGAGCTCAATTTTGTGCTCTCCCGCTCATTGCTGGGATGAGCAAAAAATAACCTGACCTAAAAATATATTTTTGAATGGATTCCCAATGCAACCCCATGACAGGCACATGCTAAACATTGGATTTGTCCACCAAGGTCTGGATTATCTTTTTTTTTGCAGGATTCAAAAAAAGATCACACCCAAAAAGAATCAAATCCTGAAACAATAATGACATTCTGAAATGTACACCACTATTAATCACTATACTAAGAGTCCATTGTCAATCTATACAATGACTACTTTTTATAGGTAGTATTCAAATATTTCAGAAATAAATTTTAAAAAACATACTATAAGCAGTGAGCACTGTGGGCATAGGCATCATCGGAGGGCTAGGCGAGGGGGCTCATTGAGGGGGCTTGTATCTGGTGCATCGAAACAGACAGTTTTAGGGCTGTCATGGTGGTCAGAACATCAGTGGTAAGAAGAAAACAGGCAGGGATGTGTTAGTGCCATTTTCATGGTGATGGAGACATTGGAAGAAGGAACAGACCTCACCACTGGATTCCCCAATGTCAGAAATGGGGGTGGTGAAGTCCAGGTGGTTGTGGTAAGGCTGTGTCAGGGTAGGCTGAATCCTCAACACTCTATTTTTATTTTACTCTTCCAATGCACATACAACCAGTGAAAATGTGTATTTTGACGCTTTCAGAGTTTGCTGGAATAGTTGTAATTTTGTCGCTGCACCCAATGTCCTGCAATTTTACACACACAAAACACTTCTAGCTAACAAAATAGTGTTGCCGAAGTCCAGTTTGGTTCAGAACCAATGCCTCTGGCTGCAAACGTGAACATGAACGGGCATTCACATTCAACAGCATTTGGTTCATGTTCAGAACCTGTTCGAGTGCAGTTCACAAAGGCAAGTCACTTGACATTGATCTGTACTGTTTGTATTGCGATATTGACATGCTAATTGGTGAGTCCTATACATATCTTGATCATTTACAAAGCCAGCTCCCACTCAGGAGTTTCCCATAAGATAGCCTCTTCTGCTGCGCTAATGATATCCTCACATGAATCTCAATACGATATGAGCAATGGCAAGACTGTCACTCAGACCTTTCAAAATACTTCTTTAGACCATAAAGATGTGTATTTTGCAGAAATAAGGATAGGATATAATATATTCCAGGACAAATCTTGTACGTGAGAGGTGTCTCATTTCCGAAATGGAGGTAGAATTTGAAGACAGTATCTGAGTTGGATGAATTAAATAGAGAGATAAAAGTGCAACATCAGGTCTTGAAGTGCCTGCTATAACATGGAATAAAGGAAAAAACATGTTGTTGAAGTGCTGTCAGACCAAAACTAGGACTATTGGATGTGACTTGGATGAATTGTTGTGGTCAGTGATGGTGGAATGTGGTGGAGTCAGGTAGCCACATGGCAACCACGGAACCGCTGGATGCAGGCAGCCATCATGGCCATAATGGCAATGGAGAATTTTGCCTTGATTTTGCCAATAAAAATAGCCTCAGTGCTTAGCTAGCTCAGCATTTGGATTTTTCTGGGAACTGTTGGACGTTGAACTGAACCAAGTATATTTCGCTGAACCAAAACTGAACCTGAACTGAACCTCATGTTCAGTTCTGATGTTCAGTGTTTGGACTGAGGTTCTGAACTGAACTTTGGCAACACTACAACAAAATTGTGACATTCAGTGTCTATTAGTTTATTCTTATATTGTATATACTTTTAATGGTTATCATATTACCTCTATGCACAGGTAAGTGTGAATTATGATAGAAGATACATGTATTTGACATGTACAACACTCATTTCAAGAGGTATATCCTCTGGTAAACAATGGAATTAATATACAGTGACTGTAAAAGTGTGATATGCATCTAATTTCAGCAATACCAGCTTGTCAACTGACTTGCCTGGCATAAATGAATTTTCATCAGGTGAAAATGTGCCAAAAGAGTCACATTCACTATACACAACAAGTTTCATATGCAAGAATGTAACTAACAAGGCTTGTATGAAGAGATCACCATGGATCAGATGTGTTGTATCAACAATAGAATGCATTACATTATATCTACTACCCACCTTACACTTTCCGAAGGTACACAGAACTGCCCACAGTATAAATATCATTCGAAATGCATCCAAATGCGAAGTAATAACAGTAATATCAACATTATGATAGGATACAATGCCCATGACATTATGAATATTATATATTAGTACTATCTGTACCTCTAGAGTAATATTCTGATGCTTCTTAGACCTTTGGAGCATGTGCATTGAGTGGTACGAGGGTTCATTCCGCTCGTTTGATTGCCCTGGACTGCACAACCGCACTGTGATCGAGTGGCTGTGCAGCATCTTTTTTCATTCCTTTCCTCCATCACCACTTTGTCTGTACGCTCCCTTCTTTCGACGTCGCCCATTATCATGAGTTTATAGTATGTTTCTTCTGTTTTGTGTATTAATACATTATTTTTAGGTATTTCTGATGTACCCAGAGGCCCCAAGAGCCCTGGAATGCATGCTTGAACCTCCCACCTACCCTCACATGAATTCTCACGAGAGGCAGCACTGTTCCTCCCCCCTAAGGAACGTCCGACATCACCAGTGTCATCATTGACAAGATCCATGACCCCCAGCACCTGGTGATGACCTGAGGATGAGCCTCATCCCCACCCAGAACCCTCCACATCAACATTGGGTCCAATCGCCCACGTATAGCAGATTCTTCCACGTCAATGACCATGGGCATTGGCAGGATCGATAATTGGGGTCCATCTGCAAGTAGGATAGGATATCAAACAAATCTCAATGACAGCGACGGCGATGACCCACAGGACGATGATGGCGGCGGCGGTGGGAGAGGTGGGGAGACTCTGAGGACGAAGGAAGGGCATGGCAGAGAGCAGGAAATGGCTTTGGAACCAGGGAGGGGGGACGCTGGGATGCATAATGGGACAAGAACAGTACTGGCAGGAAGGTGGGATGATGAACAGGACCCCAACATCCAATGACCGCAGCGATGGAGACGAATTTTTAGGCATCGATAACATTCCAACATACACCATGGATGACACCACAATGATGGCAATATGACCACCCATGGCCCCACCGCTGCCACCCCAGCCCAAAGTCAACATGGGCTCCCACCACCCACCCAAGTCCCTGCAACAACCCCAACTCTCATGTGTCCCCTATTTTCAACATGGGGAAACATGTTCCTCAAGTCCGTTTCTCCTGCAGATGTCGCCATCACCAATGACAATGCCCAATTCCCATGCTCACCACATCCCACATCATCCCGCATCATCCACTGACCATACAACCACCATCGGACCCGCACCCCTGTTTTAGATAGTGGGGAATCCGATGGTGGTCGCCATTTCCCCTGGAGAATCCAGGAATGCGGTGGAGGGGACGAGCGGGAGGGCAGGATGGAGACCGTGTCCCCAATGGCCAACGAAGGAGGCCACAAACGCACTCTTTGAGCCATCAACGGACGCCTAGAGTGTGTGTCGAACGGACCTGCAATCATGGCTGTGTGACCACCTCGATGCTCGCTACTACCAACCCTTTTCTCTCCCAACATTGGGGTCCCATGCACCACCCAGCCCTCTCACCTGCCCAAAAATTGTACATCTGCCGCAGCTACATCGTATGATCCCTATTTTTATTGATTGTGCCCCCGCCATGCTGCTCAGCACAATGGCGGGCATATTTTCTTGGTGTTCTGTACATATGGAATGGATGTCTACACTTAGATTTGCAAATAATATATGCCCACTTAGTTTAGCTGGTTTAGTGTCTGTACTGTAGCCTTGCCCTTCTCTTGACGTCCAATCCTTGCTCAGTGTACTTTTTGAGTTTATGCATTGTTTCTTGCAGCACGTGCTCTAGGACATATTTATCATTGCTATCCAGGCCTGCGCCATCGAATCCAACCAATGTTTTGCCCACAGGGTTGCAATGTCCTTGGGAAAATCGTTGACAATATATTTTATCATCAAATTTCATTTTTATTCACCTATGCAAAGAGGGTAGGTACAGAAATTCAACTGAATATGATTCTGGCACAGACAGACCAAAATGATTCAGCAGGATATGACCAAGCATGCACATCTTTGCAGCATACCGCCTAAAAGGGCCTGTGGTTATTATCCATGAAATGGGCATCTGCCATTGTGGTTATAACCACAACTAGAAACTAACTACTACAGCCATGGGTGAACAAGCTGTCTGTATCTTCCATTGGCAGATAAAAAGGATGATGTCATTGTTGTTTGTGCATGTTAATTGTAGAAGCCTGCAGATAAGGAGAAATGTGTCCTGGGCAAGCCAGACATCACAATATTTCACCAATTTTATTACCATTCGATACCTAAGGACCTAAAACAAACATTTGTAGCAAGAAACCATGTATATTAAGATGCGAAAATGGTGAAAATAGATATCTCCCAGAGGCCCTCTTTGTTTGTCTGTATTGATGGTACATTGGCAAGGCAGCAGCACAAGACGAACATTCTGACTCCACCCACTTACCTTTGAATGGACACCAAATGTGATGGCTGCATAGATGATGATGAAAAGATTGTACTCCGCTCAAAAAATATATTAAAAAGAGTGAGAAACGAGGAAGACATACGTGCTGAAAGTGCTTTGTTGACATATGTTAGGATCAGATGCTGGCGCTTAAACCTTATTTTATTTTACAGACAAGAATGAATCCTTCGTAAACTCCGGACTCGTAATTTCAGTCCTGGGCTATGAACCAACTTAGACAGAAAGGACCCAGGAAACCACTTCGTTTCTGAGAGAGGTACAGGTCGGGGAGATCCGCTCGTTTCCTCAACTTCCGCGCAATCTACGTAGCTCAGTTGACGGTCGGAGGTACTGCGATCCGAACAAACTCCTCCCAGGTCCTGGCTATCAATCTCGACTAGGCCACAAACAAAAATGCGTATATTAAATATTCCCTGAGCCATTCATGGGAAATAGAGGTAGTGCTGAAGAGACGCCATCCACACCCTTCTTCTGATTTACCCTTGAGAATTGTGGCTCTCCCTCTATCGAGGTAGCCGAAGCGCACAAGGATATGCGGTCTGGGAGATCAACTGCAAAGTTCCATGGGTCATGACTGATACAGAGGACGTGGAGTACCGAAGGATTGCTGACGGAGATGTCTGTGTGGTAGTAACATCTGGCTGTGGTGATGAAGTAGACTGGTCTCTCTCGTCCCTCTTTCTTCCATGCAAGTCCCCAGTTTTCGGTACGGGGACGGAGAGGACGTGGGATTGCAGACTTGTACCAAGAGTATACTTCAGTCCCCAAGTGTCGGGTACGGGCTACATCACGTGCGAACCTGTGGAAAGCAGGATACTGCGCCCGTTCCAAGCGAGATCAGGATCAGTGGTTGCACTGGCTTGTCGAGAGACGTTTGACCCAGTCTATGTGACATTCCTTGATAAGACAGTCTGGAAAGGGTGTGTCGCTCTCTTTCTTGAGGTCACCTGTCGATGAAAAGGTGCTTGTCATGTTTCTGGCTCGCTGCAATAGATACTCACTGGAATAATCAGGTCACCACGAAAATTGTTGATTGCTTCCTATGCCATACAATGACTTAGTCAAATTGCAACGGCCTACAAAGATCAGTGGTTGCTATAATGAATTATAAGTCATTGTAACCACCTCGACATATTATAAGCCACTTGCCTTGGTTTGAAGCATAGGTTTGCCGAGCTTTGCTATTGAATGGTAGTACAGCTTGGACGTCGCCATGAATTAGCTTGGAGTCAGCTTGGAATGCACATAGATGCAGCATAGATATAAGTTACTCAGACTGCCTTGAGACTGTCGGTGCAGAGCGTTGACAAATAAGGATAATTTTTGAGATGTGTACAGGACCTACATATATAAATGAAACATAGTATAGCTGTGATAAATAGTATAAGAGATGGCGAAGTTCGAACTCGGACATGAAAAAGGAAATGCCGTCCGGCAAGTCCCGGGTCCTGATCAGGTCCGAGGTCTTCCGAGTCCGACACCTTTGCCTCTTACCACCACCATTGCTAGTTCGACGTGTCTCCTCTATACTGCATCCACCTTTTTCATGGTCATGATCTCTGTGCTGTATCACTGCGATAAGCATTCACCAGTAATACCACGATGGTATGTGTTTATTCACCAATAACAATGTCATACTGTTGAATTCTACCAAGGCCAGCTCTCTCGTATGCCCCTAGCCTAGAGCGGTTCCGGACACCCGAAACATACGGTATAACAGGTAACGACATGTTTTTATGCCAGTCTCGGCGCATATATCCAAGGAATAGAAGCACCGGCGCAGACAGAAATCAGTGTGACATGTACAGTTGGAGCAGGACAGAGTACTACTACGGTACGCTGGTTTTCATCTCTTCTCACTCTCTTTCTTACCGATACCTTCTGTGACTTTGACTCCGATAAACCTGGTACGTTTTCGTTTCCTTGTTAATTGTCACTGACGGGTCCCACATGTACCTTTTTGTGGAAAGAGGATGAACCCCATTTGCACTTGAAATCTTGGCACTCAGATATCGTCCTTTGGAACTGAGGTGAGCAGTACTTTTGCTCGCCATTAGCACATTATTAGCTGACATGCCTATTGCTCTCAGACATCATTCCCGCCGTCCTCAAAACGTCTGACTGCGATGCTACGGGACATTGAACCAGCTCATTGAAACCTAGGGATGGTGGGCCTCGTGTCCACAGCAATATGCGGCTTGGTTCAGGATTCATCAGTGCTTCATTCCTTGGACAATACAGCTCTCACTTGATTGATGCCGCGGTGATCTACTGCCGACGGTCATATTATTTCGTACTATTTTTAGTACTGTCATGTATGGTATCCTAGTAATATAATCCTCCAAGTCGTTATTAGTGTTTTAGATATGTTATTAAGACCTAGAAGGCTGGTACTGCCCTTGAAATACGTACACTCTGGTACAATCACTTGTAAGCGCCCTGGAAGGACCAAAATCCTGTGCAATGGCTACCAGTCCGGGTGGCAGGTATAAGCTGTTACATTTGATTGCCACGATTACATGGTCCTTTCAGTGTTCTTACAGCAAGGGGGAGGCGCGGCTAAAATCCGGCACATAGGGTAGGGGGAGGGGGGGAGTAGGGATGCCCACCGTCCCCGTATATACGGTGGATATGGGTACCGTATATACGGTCCCGTACCCGTACCGTCAGAGCCTCAACCCTCGCCTTTACGGTACGGTCTACGGTATGGGTTCAGCCCGTATTACCCGTATCGTGATACGGCATTACGGCCGTATATACGGCTGCAATACGGCTGCCTTGTTGGGGCAATAGAACTTGCTCGAAACTCACCGTGCAACGTCCCCTTTCTGTCCTGAGCATGGCACACCAACGCGTCGGTGTGGTCCCACTCGGTACGCGACGATTTATCATGATTATCTTCATACCCTTCTGCCAAAGTTCTGAGCAGCGAGTCAATCAGCACCTTATGAGGATTGTGGACTGGCATAGCCAGGATGATGAAGCCGTTGCCCAAGACACTGACCGTGGATAGAGATGAAGAAACCCAGCCTGTTGGTTGTGCAAAAGGTACACACCCCCGTTCCTTGTGATTACTCTCACTGACTCTCATATAGCGTCGAAAAATAGTGCGTGTGGGCTTGTTTCCTGATGCGCGTGCAGAAGGAACGTTCACCCGAAGAGGGCTTCACTGCTCGTTACAAGTCACAAGAAATTGGCTTCTATGGCAGTGACCAATGAGCTCGATAGCCAATTTTAGCACCTACAAGAAGACTTCCACCACCGCAACCCACTTCAGTGGTGGTATAAGTGTCGCAAAGAGATGCCAAACCTGTACTGACTCGCGTGGCATATCATGACAATTCCAGGTACAATGCTGCCATGTCTCTGTCGGTTTATGCTCTTAGCTTATGCGCTATCAGGTGTTCAGTTGACTGTGGAGTGCATATTTAGCTATTCAGTTTCACTGCGTCGTGCTAGAGTATGACCGGAGACCATCCGGACTTTGATATTGGTCAAACACCGTCTTCGGAAAGTGTACAAGGTCATTGACATGAGGATAATTAGCATTTTAACCTCGTATAGTAGCCATATTTCTTTGATTCAAACCGTATATACCGTACAACCGTTTTACGGCCGTACCGTATGCCGTACCGTACCGTCGAGCTGTAATGAAGAGACATTGACGGTACGGGTACGGGTGCACCGTACCCGTCCACCACCCGTAAACTTTACGGCCGTACCCGTATACGGGTACAGTGGGCATCCCTAGGGGGGAGGGGTCCAAGCCTTAAACACGAAAGTGACATGCACTTTGTGTGCTCTATTTTAGGATATAGCACTGTAGGACTTACCTAGTGGTCCAATTTCTCTCCATTTCAATAGCCTCATCTGAATAGAGATTGTTTCATCATGAAATACTCACCATAGACATGTTCCTTACTAATGTGAGGTATGGTAGCCAACCGGCAATTATCGGCAGCACACCGGCACATACCGGCATCACTTCGGTAACTAAGATTTGTGTTACTAAGCCATCCCAATATGTATATATTACTTCCGTATATGGCAGGAGAGGGGGGGGAGGGGGGGTCCAGCCCATCCTTAAACACGAAAATGTACGTCATGTGTCTTTCTTGAATCCCGCCGCCCCCTTGTCTTACAGGCAGCTTATAGCAAAGTTGAGTTATGTTATACAGGAGTACAAGCATGCAAATGAAAGCAGGTGCTTATATTCCACTTACACATGATTGTGACGCTGAGAAGGACCTAGTATTCAATTTTGATGATTCCATAGACGTTCTAACTAACGCACATTTTTCGTGGTGGTAGCCCTCGGATAACGGCTTCCACTGTGGTCAGATATCAGGATAACAGTTAAAGCCACAGCGCCTTCAGCCTCAGGCATCGGGAATCAACAACGTTACGCGTAAACCTATTGGGATAGGTGGAGATCAGGAGACCGCGTTCGTTTCACGGGAGAAAAGGATCAGCAGTGGGACTGGCTTGTCAGGTCGACGATCGATATACTCGTATAGACAACAGCGCGACGTGCTATGGCTGGTTCCGGATCATGGACATCAGTCATGGGCAGAATAGCACCGTTGAATGTGCATCTGGATTAGTCGTCTACGAAGAAGGTCGGAAGACTTGGCGTCTGCGTGGTCCTTTTGGGTTCGACGAGGAAGATATCCTTTTCTCATCTCTGGTCAGCGGTGTTGAAGGCTACAAGGACGCCTAGAGAGATGCTGGAGAAGAATATGGTGGCCCTTGAGGAATGGCAAAAAATGCCTCCCTACGTTTTCATGATTTCCCGGAATTATAGCCTACGCGCAATGGCCGGACTCCACATTGACGGGCTTCGTTGCCACTAATGACATGGGATCGGGAGGGGTCGGCGGTGAAATCGGATATGCCGTGAGCGATGTAGGGGCGAAGTAGAAAGTTTAGTGATGGAGGTACGACGACCAAGGAGCCTTCGTGGTCGCAAAGGTTGATTTTGGTGATCGCAGAACAAAAGAGAAAGCTTGCGCGAATGGATCTTTCGGTGTGGACTATTTAACGATCGTCTGCGGAGAGAGCGGCCGGTGACGAAGACGACGAGTTTTTGTTGGGGATGCCATCTGTTATCAAGTGCCACTGGGAGCAAGGTTGAAGCCGCCACAGATTTGTCTTGGTTATTTTTCCGAAGTGGGATTCACGTGGCTTTCTCTGTCGTTTGTTTCTCAACTTTGTTGGTTTTAGCCCATCGAATCAATGTGAGTCTTCAAACAAAGACTGAAATTCAAGCTCAGGCTTCGAGCATTTCTTCGGAGGGTGAAGCGTCGAGGAAAACCTTACCCGGTCTCCTTGCTCACCTTACCCAACGAACTTGTCCAGGGGATCGCGTACTTTGCAAGTGCATTCATCTTTCCACCGGTATCCTATGTCATGAATCTCCTATAGCTGTCCAAACGCGACCAGAAATCCCTCCGTTCTGTGTGCCGTCGACTCGACGCGGTACCAAGCACTACCGTACTCTCGATGATCTTAATAAATATCACGCTCCCCTTCAGCGACCTTAACCAGGATATCCTCAAATATATAGCTAGCCGACCGGCAGGCTACGTCCGTAAACTTCGGATCTGTATCTGGGGATCGCATGCTGAGCGACACGCCCCGACCGACTGGGATATGGCTGAGGGTGGCAATCTAAAAGACAAACCTCGTTCGTCCCGTTCACGTCTCGAGACGAAAGCCAGCTCGGACGCGTTTCGCTCCCTATACAATGGGGCGTTTGTGTCTTTGATTAACTTACAAGTGTTCACGTTCTGGTAAGTCCAGCCACAATACAAAAGAGAGTCTGCCACTGACATTTCTCTTCAATCATAGCATCAGCAATGGTTCTCGCAAAGCCCCGCCATACTTTTTCCAGGACACATTCGAGTGCTTGATGAAGCTGCCCACCATCGATCTTCATCTGACCCACCCGAAATTTACGCTTCCGTATTTCTCACATTTATCCCAATTCCGCAATATTCGCAAGTTTTCTCTCACTGGATATCAAAATAACTCGACACCAACGATCGAAAAGACGCTCGCACGCGTACTTGCAAACAATCACATTTTGTCCGATCTCTTCCTACATTTGGTAGATCGGTGGGACCGACGTACGACGAGACTGGTTGTCTCTGGTATAGAGCGCGTTTTCCCCAAGAGAACTTCTACACTTCATCATCTCTCATTGAAGGAAGGCAGTATCATCGCGGCTCCCCATATTTTTCAACATCTTCGGGGCCTCAAGTCACTCCAAATATCCAACGTTGATCTCTATGACACCTCGACCGGATTCTGGATTGAGCTCGCTCGGCAGGGGATGCATATTCCCTCCATCACGCTCAAGAGTCGCGGTGTACCTTTCGCTGTTATTGACTACCTTGTCTCTAATGAGGGAATGGTCGAGTTGACGTTTGAAGTGGAGACGGACAGGGGAAACGTCTCGAAGCGAGTGTTAAGCGAGGTAGTCCCGCGTCACTCTCGCACTCTGGAAGTCCTCCAGTTGACGTCATGCTGGGGCAGTCATTGGGCTGTCGGACGTCTCCCCGAGTATGTAGTGGGAGTGTCCCAATGCTCGAGACTGCGTGTTTTAGGTATCGTGGTGGAAGGAAACAAAGACTTCACGGTATGTAGCATTCTTGTCATTCGCCATATGCAATTCTCACCCTGTTGACAGGATCCAGTGTTGTCTTTGCTCAAAGTCCTTCCGAATCTTTCAACGTTGCGGCTGGTTGCTCACACGAACGATTTCACCCCGGTCGTCAAGCGTATTGAATGCATACGCGACGATGAGCCATTATTGAAGCGGCTGCAGGTCGTCGTATCCGTTTCGTATCTGGGGCGTATCAAGTTCGGGGCTGGGCGATCGGGCTGGGATTTCGACGATGAGGAGCAGGATGTGCTACGGGATGATCCCTGGTATCTCGGCGCATAATGTGTTGGTATAAAGAAGGACGCGGTTCGCCTATACACTTCTCTTTCCAGACACTGCGTTAGGAGGTCCTATACCCTGCAAATACCAGCCTGTTCCACGTGGCTTTATTGTTCATTCACCTCAATCAAATTCATCCACCCGTGACCGCGTCTGTCAGTGTTTAATGTTCAGCGATGACAGGGAAGATCACCTGTCGGTTATTTGCCGAGTTAATGAAGGAATTGCTCTAAACGCGGAGCAACACTAATCCGACGGACGTGGATCTACAGACATCCACCTGCAACCCTGACGACGTCTGCGCCAGACGTTTGAAGCCGAAGCCGAATGTGGCGAGCATGCAAAGAATATCCTAGGAAACTTTCTCTCCACAAAACTCAGGACTGACAAGCCCAGAGTAGATAAAGACATTGGGGGAACGGTTGCTGTGAATATCCGCATGGGAGAAATTAAAAAGAGATCGCTGTCTGATCAAAACTGGCCTCCCCATACCTGGGTCCAAATGCACAACCCCCAAGTAGAAATAGGCTCTGCCGTTGTGATAAGTAGACACGTTGGGTTCTCCGCTTCCTAATGGTCCAGCGCTGGCGCAGATCTATCTCCCGCCGTTACGGAGAGACGGGTCAAAATTAAACGAGTTTCGATAGGATTGCACTCGAATGTCGTGATAAACGCGTGTCCCTGGAAAACAGACTACTGATGGAAAAACGGCCGGACGTTGATTTCCGTGATACGACTCGGAGATGGAAGGGATAACGCTGAGGAAAGTGCGGGCCGCAACTCCGCTTGTCCTAGTCTGCCCGAGATAGGCGTGTTTCCGCGATGAGGGAGACCGGTTTTTAGCAGTGGTCGACGCATCATGCCGGGTCGGTCTTACCCTGGATTGGTGGTTGAAGCTTGAAGCTTGAAGTCTTAAATTGCTTCATCAGCGCAAGCAGGACAGGTTCGACCGCCGGCTTGGCGCTGATATGCCGCAGGATTTCTTGTCCTGCAGATCTGTCATCTTGTATGTCCATGGAGTCATTTAAGCTGCCAAGCTCGAGCACAAGGAGTCTTGGATCCTCACAGAGAAATATATCCTTCAAGCTGCATGTTTGTAGTGAATAGCTACGGCTTGAAATGAATGAAATGAAATGTCGCCGTGTTCAAAACAAGGAGAATCAGAAAACATGACGCATGCTTAGTCATCCCTTTCCGGCAAGAATTCCTTCTTCCCAGCTCATCATTAGCGCCACCACCATACGCATCTACACTCCGCGTCGGTCTTGGCTCTTGGCTATATCTCTTGGGTTTACCGCGGCAAGACGGCGAGCGGGAAAAGTCAGTACCGAACGGCTAGTGATTCGGCTCGAGATGTGCACGTACGTACATCTACGTGTTTAATTTCTTGTGTCGAGATCTCCAATCTTGTGGGTCCAGGTGTATCCTGGGGTTCTCTTCCTTCCAAGTCCTTGGCTCTCTGTCACGATTCAATTTGGCTACGGGTCTTACAGAAACGCTTGAGGCGCGTATGCGTGTCTCAAGAACACGGAAGATCTACCAAACGACTATCCCGCTTTATATCCGCCTTTCATCTTAGACATGGACCCACAAGCACCCTCGCGTTCTGTGTTTCGGATCTCTCTTTTGAATCTCTCACGACAAAGAGGAACCGGCGGGGCGGTTGAAATTCACTCCGATGGTGTACGGTTCAATTTCGAGCGGATATTTGGTTTCGAATGTGACCCGCAAGGAGGGTCTACTACCTAGAACTGGCATCTCAACTTTTTCCAAAAGAAGGATTGTACACCTGGATGTAGGAGACTCACTTGACACACTCTCCAGGTACAGATCTTTCTTAACTATAGTTTCCATCTGATCGAGTTCTCAAGGAGTGCATCCTGCCTCGTTCATCTTAGACATGAGAAACATGGACCCATAGGCGCCCCCGTTTGTGTTTCAGATCTGTCTTTACAATCTCATCTTAGTATGAATCACGGCACAGACGAACCGGCGGGGCGGTTGAACTCGATTCCGACTTCGAACAGGACCCCGGTTTGGCTTCACCCCCGAGACACGCACATCCAATAGCCGAAGTTACAGGACGTCGGTGGGCGAACGACACTACGAGAGAGGAACCATAAGCATTCTCCTCCAGTTAGGCTCTATCGGGTACCTTTCCCAATGCGCCATCCATGGTTTTCCCATCAAACGCGGTCTATAAAAACAGCTTGGTCTGATGAGCAGGAAACTACTTCCCGCCCTCTCACTTTATCTCCGTCTCGTTCACGACAAATATGGACCTATGTCCCGTGTTTTAGGTCTGTCTTGCTGATGTCAAAAACTTGAACCGGCGATTTCCGAACACGAGAAACATTCGCCCCCCGAAGACGTGCACTTATAAGCAGGTACGTCCCAGCTCTGAACACCAAATTTCCGCAGAGCTAAGATGAAGTTCAGCTCTACCGGGATACAAGCAATTCCTCTTACCTCTTTCTCAGCAGACCACTTTTGGATTCCCGGTACACACATCAAGAAGGACTCGGAGGGGACAAACCCACAGGCGCCCTTGTTCAATCTGTTGCAGCTCATGGTATAGCAGAACCAGCGGGCGGTTCAACTCGATTCTGATGGACGCTTAGACACACCTCGATGACACACTCTGCCCCAGTTACGAAGGAAAGGCGCCGTTTCCGGACGTCTTCTGTCAAGCGCGCCGTCTCTATGGACTCAGTATTCGTACAGATGCCCAAACTCGGCATCTTTCCCACCTTGCTCTATATGGACTCGCTGCCAAGCGCGGTACATATAGCATCAAGCCCCTGCTTCTTGACGCCAAGTCAACAGCAGAGCAGCGTCTGTTTCCCCACATCCAAGCCGACTCGCCGCCACAGGGGACAATGTTGAGCCGGTGGGCGGATGTCTAAATTGGAGGATCTGCAACAGTGACGTGTGATCGGGAGAGGTGGACCTACGAGCGTCAACTAGAGACATATTCGACGTGATACTATACCGTTTCAGGCTAGTGTATGGGCGGGGAGCCGTCGCGTTCCTGTGGCTTTCTCAGTGTGGTCTAGGACACACAGAGGATTGGCAGCTGACTAGGGTTCGAGTCGAGATACATAATCTGGACGCGACTGGGGGCGGCGTTGGTTTTGGTGTATTTGCAGCGGGAGTACGCGTGGTGAGGCGCTTTTGATATTTGTAGATCCCTGATTTTGTATTATCGCATTATAATCATAGCACGGGTCATAATTGGAAACTATGATTGGAATTGAGGGACGCGTGGAATGGACGACACGTCATGATATAGATAGGTCATCGTATTTGATGCTGAGAAAGCGTACTACGAATGGAGGTATAATAAAATTAAGGAGCTAGAGTGTGCCGATTGGGAGTACGGTAACTGCTTTGGCCTCTGATGCGAGCAACTCGGAGAGGCCGACGTAGTATGCGATGAAGGCGGTGACGATACCAAATGCGCCCCCTGATTTAGCGAGACTGGGAAATTGTAAGCTAATGGGGTGAAGGAGGAGAGAAAAGAAGACATACTTGATACCGATGGTAGCCTTGCCGGACGACGCAGACAACTCTGAACAGGCGAGAAGCATAAAGGTGACAGAAAGAAAGCCGAAGAGTGCGATGAACGAGGCGGACTTGCGGAGCGAGGTGATGCTACGTCCACCGGGGTTAGTAAGTAAGCGATAAGGGGATGGGAAGGGACGAACAAGAATAGAATGGTTACTATCATCCAGGCAAACAGGTACACGGCGAGGGCAGAGGAGAGCTCGGATGCATCAGCGCTGTATGCATCGAGAATACCAGAGTTGGGAATAAAGATAGTGGCGTAGGACATCCAGAACGCGCCATAGGAGGAGAAAGCTGGGGATGGGTAAGGGGTCAGGAGGCGTGGGGTAAGGGGTGTGTGGATGCGTACCTGTCCCGCCAAATGCGTTGCCGCGAGGGAACTCCCACATGCCTGCGAGCAGCTGAGTCAGCCCGCCGCAGAAAATTGCCATCCCGACGACTACGTTGGGCGCTTTGATCCCGCGCGTTTGGACGTTGTACATCGAGAGGATGAACGTGGTGGATGCGAAGGAGAAGAGTCCGAGTGTACCGGGGTTGGCGATTCGTGTGGGACGGGGCATAATGGTCGCATTTGGAGGTAGGTTGGCCTCGATGACACCGTTCGAGTTGGAGGAAAGGCCTTTCTCGACGTCGGACATGGTGGAGAGTTGCAGAAGATGGAAAACGAGAAATCGTGGGTTTATAAGATGATGGCAGGGGAGTTTGGCCCTGTTAGTATGGTCGGTGGTAATATGGCGCGCTGACGTTAACTAGGGTATATTGAATAGAATCGCTAGTGCGCTCGGGGATCATAACACGCGGTCATCGGTCAGAAAAGAATATTTGTGGATCGATCTTGCAATGGAGGGCGGGTCAGGTGCGGTTTGGTGGAGGCCATGATGCGAAAATAGAGAGAAGAATAGCGAAGAAATAGACAACCCGCGATCCTCGGTATACGATAAATTGCGAAGAATTGAGACGGCGCTTGTCGAGTAAGCTCAAAGGCGGGAATTGGACGTCAAGGTAGAAAGAGAGACTCTGGCCAAGCGAATACCCCTAGTCTGCCTAGCTGTTTCAAAGTCGGGCGTCCGCACACAGGGGTCGCCCCACCCCCGCACTGGATCACGAGTTTTTCCCCACACTTCTTTCTCCACGTAATCAATATCACCCCAGGCCTTTCCCCAATCATCGTCTGGATAACCTTTCTCCCGAATCCCGCCGTCGTGCCGCCACAAGAACCTTTCTTCCTATTTCCAATACATACGGATGTCTCACTAACGATCGATAGTGGTCATCCGCTCCGGGGCCCCGTCTGGGGTATATAAGCTTCCGATAACCGGTCTCTGTCTCTCATCCCCTCTTCCCTTTCATCCACCACCATGACTTCCTTCTCCTACGAGTTCAACACCCCCGTCTACAAGGGCAAATCTTCCTTCCCCACTGGTCTCTTCATTGGTGGAAAGTTTGTCCCTGGTTCTTCAGGCAAGACCATCGAGTACGTCAATTTATTGCTCGCGTTTTCTTTCTCTAACCTTTTTCCTTACAGCGTCATCAACCCTACCAACGGAAAGCTCATCACCTCCGTCTCTGAGGGTACCGAGAAGGATGTCGACCTCGCCGTCGAGGCTGCCCAAAAGGCCTTCGACACTACCTGGGGTCTTAAATCCTCCGGTTCTCAGCGCTCCGAGCTTCTCTACAAGCTCGCTACTCTGATGGAAAAGTACCACGACGAGCTTGCTGCTTTAGAGGCTCTCGACAACGGTATGTTTCCCTTTGACTGCCCCTTATCCCTCCTAATCCCGTTTCTTTAGGTAAAACTTTCGGATGGGCTAGGGGAACCGATACCGCTGCTTCCATTGGGACCCTCAAGTACTACGCCGGTTGGGCTGACAAGCTCTCCGGTCAGGTCATCGAGACCGACGAGAACAAGCTCGCATATACCCGCCACGAGCCTATTGGTGTCGTCGTACGTAATCGTCTTCCCTTCATTCACCCTTTTCTTATCCTTCATAGGGCCAAATCATCCCATGGAACTTCCCCCTGCTCATGTTTGCATGGAAACTCGGCCCTGCTCTCGCTACCGGCAACACCATTGTCATCAAGCCTTCCGAATTTACCCCTCTGACCGCCATCCGTATGGGTTCCCTCATCAACGAGGCCGGCTTCCCCCCTGGTGTCGTCAACATTGTCACCGGTTACGGCCAGACCGTCGGTAACGCCATCAGCTCCCACATGCAGATCGACAAGGTGCCTACTTTCCATTTCATAATTTTGTTACATTTTTCTGATTTCCGCTAGGTCGCCTTCACCGGCTCTACCCTTGTCGGTCGCAAAGTCATGGAGGCTGCCGCCAAGACCAACTTGAAGAACGTCACCCTCGAACTCGGTGGAAAGAGCCCCAACATCATCTTTAACGACGCCAACGTCGATCAGGCTGTCAACTGGGCTGCTCACGGTATCTTGTGAGTATACATTCATTTACCCCACTCCCCACCGCCACTTCCGTTACTCCGCACTACTCTCGCTCCATATGCTAACGGCTTTCTTCCCTGTAGCTGGAACCACGGCCAGGCTTGCTGCGCTGGCTCCCGTATCTTTGTCCAGTCTGGAATCTACGACGAGTTCTTGAAAAAGTTCACCGCCAAGACCCAGAGCATCAAGGTCGGCGACCCCTTCGCAGAAGGCATGGACCAGGGTCCTCAGGTCTCTCAAGTCCAGTATGACGTGAGTCTATTTTCTCCGTTCCGATATCTTCCTTTCTAACGGCCCGGCTAGCGTATTATGGGCTACATCGAATCCGGCAAGAAGGAGGGCGCGACCGTGCACTCCGGCGGAGCCCGCCACGGCACAGAAGGCTACTTCATCCAGCCTACCATCTTCACCGACACCACCCCCAACATGAGGATCGTCCGGGAAGAGATCTTCGGCCCCGTCGGTGTCGTGATCAAATTCGACGATGAGGAGGACGTCATCCGACAAGCCAACGACACCGGTACGCCCCTTTCCCCTTTTCCCCCCTTTTTACTTCCTGCTAATTTGGTATTTTCAACTCAGAATACGGTCTCGCCGCTGCCGTCTTCTCGCAGGATATCAACCGTGCCCTCGACACCGCACACAAGCTCAAGGCTGGAACCGCATGGGTCAACTGCGCGAACCAGTTGCACTTTAACATTCCTTTCGGTGGTTTCAAGCAGAGTGGTATTGGACGCGAGTTGGGCGAGTACGCGCTCCACAAGTGAGTTTCTTTTTTCTCATCAGTTACTCAATTGATTCTGATGGTGATTGGCAGCTACACAAATGTCAAGGCCGTGCACGTCAACTTGGGACACCGGATGTAAAAGCTCCCTGGCTCTGGATGAGAAGTTAAACTTTATTGTACCATGCAGCATGTATTATGATCTTTATAACATTTTAAGTCTACCGTCAATGGAATTTTTTCGATTATCTCTTTTTCCCTGGGTGAACTTGAGCGAATTTTGTAGAGCGTCTGCACATTGTGATGAGCGGATTTTCAACTTTGTGGAGCTGCATGCGGGGGACTCTTTTGCGCCCATGTGGGGATTCTCCATTATCTCTATATCTCTACAAATTGTGGGGCGCCGCCGCGGAGAACGAGACCCGGTGTGAAATTTCCGCTTTCTGTGGGGATGGGGATTTGAGTACATATTTCGCAATGATTGGTGATATCGATAAGCTGACCGGGCAGGTACGCGTTAACGGCCCGGGCATGTTTCGGGCACGGTTACTAACGACGCCGACGGAATGTGCATATGACGAATCCGAAGATATGTCTTCGAACCCCAGGTGATGAAGATCCGCTCAGCCAAGTCCATCAGAGCTTCTTCTCACCCTGGGTGGGGAGAACGCTCTTCCGTGCGGAGAAAGGAATGCGGGGAGAGGTAGCGGTGGTGCCATCCGTTAATTAGTCGTGGTTGGGTATGTAAGCGGAGAAAGGGATGCGGAGAGAGATCAGGGTGACGTTATCCGTTAATTAGTCGAAATCCGTTGACCTGTAGTCGCGCTTGGGTTAAATAGTCGAGATTGCTGGGAGGGATGGGTGTTGAAGCTTGAAGTAAGAACGCAGTCAGGTGTATTGCGGCATGTGGGAAAGCGTGTTTTTCTTGGATTCAATGAGAGGGAGTCTATAGGAGAGGTTATCTGTATATGTTAGTCGAGTGATCCCGAGTGAATTATTGGTTCGAATACGGGGAGTCGCTATTCAATTAGGCTCGCTTACTTATAAGGAGGGATGTTATCCCGAGTGAGGTCAGGTGCGTCGAGAGGAAGAGTCGCTATGCAATGACCCTGAGGGAGGGAAGTACGCATTAATCCTTATAGGTGAGTGATCTCAGGCTCGCGGGAAGTGGCTTGACTTGCGGAGAAAGGAAACGCGGTCAGGTGAGCTTGTCAGTATTGCGGCATGATGTGGAGACTGAAATTCAATGACAGCGAGGATAAGTAGACCGGGGGGAGCGTACCGAGGGCTTCTCTAGTATGTCTAGTGCGAATCAATGGTGTTGTCCGAAGTGTATGGGAAATCATAGCGCTGGAGGAAGATGACCTATGTCCAGTAGTAAAAGATCACTAGCACCCGGCGCTGAGTTGTGATAAAAGTGAATGGGAAAGACAACACAACACAGAGGGGGAAGGAGGGGACGAGGAAGCTTGTAGGTGACACGCTGACGCTGGATACTCGGACCCATATATATAGGTCGCGTAATTAAGCGGAGGGATATCATCCCGCGCTTCAAGAGACGGCGAATAAAGTAAGTACGCATTAACCCTTTTAGGTGATCTCGCGGGAAGAGTATATTCCTTGACGTGGAGTCGTTGTTTGTATGTCCCTGTAGGTTATTATTGTGGAGATAGATCGGGAGAAAGGAAACGCGGTCAGGTGAGCGTGCGGAGGCCAATTATCCCGCTGAGGCATGGGAAAGGGCCGGTTCACGAGTGCTTGACCTCCAGAGTATATTTCAGCAAGGAGGATGCTGCCAGAATAGTAGGCGATGACCAAGGAACTATGTATAGGTTTCTCGAGGGAAGCAGTTTCTCCTCTTTCTTGCGAATGAATGGAGTTGTCCGAGTCTGAACGGCTGGCAAGAGACTCAAGTTGACGTTTGGCCTTGTTTCTGTGGGAGAGAATATAATGGCAGAACATGTAAAGGACGATTACGCCGCCTTGCAAGGAGGCCTCATATTGAAACTTGAAGGAGCTGCAGCCTGCCGCCAAGGATCGATACTGTGCGGACAAGTAGAGAGTTCAGCTAGAATGGATACAAGTCCCCAAGTGACCAGTCCACGAATTACACGAGTGCATTGACGATAGTTTGTTGAACTTCGACCTGGATAAAATTGACCATAATAAGGGTAAAGTGAGCATCGAAACACGGACCCGTCGTTGAACGTTGAGTAGTCAGAATGGAGGATGAAGAACCCTTCATGTGCTCGATGAACACAGTATGCCAGCCTTGCGACACATTAAAATTGTGAACCAAAGAAAGAAAAGGAAGAGCAATGGAAATTTTTTGGAATACTTATGCCGCCAAGCCGCGGCAACGTCTTTCCATACCGGTCCGGACCTACCGGATTCTTGGTTGCGATTCTTACTCTCACTCAGATTTGCCGTTCAGCATAGCGATGGTGAATTCCCTATCACAATCATCAGTGAATTTCTGCTGACTCTGAATATTAGTATATCTGACCATATCCCATTTGCATCGGTGGCTACACTCTCACCGTAGAACAATTTGCCGAGTTCGTCAAAGGTATCCAACCCAAACATGTCATTGTTCTCGATGAGGACCTCTCCACTGACACCACGCTTGGACTGGCTGCTGTCAATTGCAATAATAGAATGACGAAAGACCGCATCGACGCCTACTTTATGGTTGTCTTCATTGACCTACCCAGATCTCGCGAGACGCGAAGAGTCATGCTCGTTACTCGTCTAGAAGCAGACGTGCATTCGAAGCCAGAGACATGCCCTTGTTCAACGTTCACGTTCGTCTTGATACAATGTCATGTCTTCCCCTTGGAATTATTGTTGGACTGCCTTGAGGCTGTTCCCAATTACAAACTTTCAAATTTTTTTATGGAACAACACAACACGAGCATACGGCGCCAATGTTCAATCAAACAGCACGAGCAAGCGCTGAGTGCCTTTTCTTCCTTGACCGTCACTATATCTCCCAAAGTGAGTCATTTGCGCTCTGGACGTCGATTATACGAATTTGATTTCCATCGCTTTCCCAGCATGGCAGACACCCATGAGAATGGAGCAGAAGCACCCACGGACGAACCTTCCGCAACAGGGGATAATGTCCGTTCAACAGCTATCCCTGAAGATCCTGGAGCTCAGAGAAACCCTCCAAGTGGGACGTTTTTTGGACTGAACAAGAATCAGATGCATTCGTGGGGAGTCGGTGTGTTCAATTTACTTTGACTGTTTTGCTGCGATCGTATTTAATTTTGAATGGCTTCAGGTGCTGCTCCACGGACTACAAGGCGCGCTACCCTCTCGATCCTTACGGCCAAGAGATGTCCGAGAATGCACGAATATGGTCCATCTACCTTGACGAAGCGGCTGATTTCGATGCCAACATGTTGGCAGAGTGGCGGGATACCATTGATGTTCTACTTGTTTTTGTGCGTTTCAGGTTTCCTTTCGAAATCATTCTCTAAAAACTCTAACACCATCATAGGCCGGTCTCTTCTCTGCAGTACTCACAACATTTGTGGTACAAACATCGCAGAATATGCAGCCAAATTATAACCAGGCATCCGCATTCCTTTTCTTTCAAATACTCAATGCCACGGTGTCGAACGGCTCTCAATTCTCTATCCCTTCCTCCCCTACCGCTTTCAACTTTTCTCCCAGCCGTTCCGCCGAGTGGTTGAACAGCTTGTGGTTCGTGAGTCTGACTCTCAGTCTCATCACTGCCCTGGTTGCCGTTTTAGTCAAGCAATGGCTACACCAATACATCGCCACCGTCTCCGACAGCTCTGCGCGCGACCGTGCGAGAATCAGACATATGCGATACGCTGGACTACAGGCGTGGCACGTACCAATGATCATAGGAATGCTTCCTGTCCTTCTCCATGCCTCATTGGCGCTCTTCTTTGCCGGGCTCTCTATCTTCTTATTTTCATTGAACATGAAAGTGGCGTGGTTAGTATCTATCATTGGTGCCGCAACATACATGGCCTACATCATTGCCCTAATCCTCCCCGTCATCTATCCCTACTGTCCATTCAAGGTGCCATTAACATTTTACGTCCACCCTCTGTATCAGTTCATCACCGATTCTCTTATTCCACGTATCGCCCTCATACGACAATATCCATATTCTCACGTGTTTTGGCTGCGATCGCGACAATTTTCGCTTGGTCATATACCGGGCAAGACGCGAGAGCATTTTTCGACGCCGAAAACGTCCTCTGAAGGAAATCGAGTACGATCACGTTCGAAGATGGGCTGCGAAAGCGGATGTACAATCATTGCACTGGCTGTACTCCTCCACATCCAATGCATCCGTGCACCAAAGTGTGCTGCAAGCTTGTTCTGGGATGTCGTCTACCACTTTGAAGTGTCTGCCGGATGAATGCCTATCCACATTTGTGGTATCTCTGCACCAGCAGATAGAGCGGATAGAACCATTTGTGCCGTGTCCTGGCGCCGAAAGAGAATTCGAGCTCTGGTACAGAGCATATATACTTCTTCGCCCCGAGTATGACTACAGTGGTCTCCCCTCCGACCGTGATCGCATGGCAGATCGGTGTTCCAATGAGCAGCTGAAAATGGTACTGTACTCTATGACAAGTTTCGAGAAGGCATCAACTGCTTTGCTCGGAATCATTCAAAGCCCGCAGCGCTCTTCCCTCACCTTACACTCTGTGGTGTGGAAGGCACTAGTCAATGCCGCCATGCCCCTCCCGCCCCGCCGTGACAGCGCTGTTTTAGAATTAGAGCTGGAGCTTATGAAATTCATTACGAGACCCCGGCCTACAAGCGAGAGCGGGGATGTCACTACTATCGATAAGCCTACAGATGAGATGAGGGTGTACATTCTTTGCAAACTTGGGAATTACTGGGGTTTTCAATATCGCTTTCAAATGCCTGCAGTCATCGATCTTGATCAGTTGTTCATTCTTGATGAGCATATCATTCATTTATCCTTCCGCCGAATGCAGAAGAGATTGTGTAATTCAGCGTATGCCTCAGATCGAAAGCAGCTAATCGAAACTTTCCTTACCATCGTCGAACGCACCGGCCTTCTCCTCCATAATCTCACTCAGGAGAACTCGGACATCATGCCGAGCGTCCTGGATATGTTTTACTCCTTACTCTCCTCGGAGGCTTTTGACATCGTCAGCCCAGACCTTCAACCACTTGTACAAAAGATATTTACCATTACTGACAACTACCAATCTCGGGTGAAATTCCTATTTTCAGACCTGCGGTTCTGTTCTGTTGCTTATCAGTGTTACCTTCATTCACTTGCGGGTGGTGCCGAGAGATCGGAGAACAATGTGATGCCTCACACCGCCGTGGGACGTCTCATATCATCTTCTTTGAACCTTCCTCCAGCGTCATCTATGCAGGACTCCGTCTCTGAGGCCCTTAAACCTCCCCTCAACCCGTTACACTACCCCTGCTTTTCGATCCGCAAACTCTTCGAAATTATGTTGCTTCTCATTAAGGAACATAATGAAAGTGTTCTCTATGAGTGGGCGCTACATCCCGCCATGCAAAATGTCTGGCCAGAGTGTCTTTCGCGATTAGTGCGGTGGGCATCAGGAGAGGAATTCCGTCAATGGGACTTTCTCAAACGTGTTCTGGCTATCGTTGTCATCGGAAACCTGCAGAATATGCTGGGCTATAGTGACGACAATGAGTCTCTACCACAGTATGTTTATGAGGCATATACACATGCAGACTATCTGCCTTGGCTGTATGAAATTCCCAGTTCATCTCGGTGAGTCCATTTTGATTCATGTTCCTGGCACTGTCTGATGGTGCCATAGTGCTGGAGAGCACAATGCAGTGGAATATGCACAGGTACGGTGTTTCGCAATGTGGTTAATCTCTTGGGCTCATAAGGGTAGATTGCAAAACACCCCAAGTTCCAGGAATTCCCGCATTATCACTATCGATCACGAGAACACAGAGTCGGACACAACTTAGCTGCGATAGAAGTAAGGACTATGGAAGGGTAAACTCTGGATGTAGTTTGGGGACCACTGAAACAAGAATGGCGGGGCTTCGCCGAACCTATTGTCGATACTACAAGTCAATAAAATTCGGTAGTAGACTCTCTTTGATGTTTGGCTGAAAGTACGAAGATACCTGCAAGTTAACCAGCAACATTTTATATAAAGTCTCGCAGTAGTCTTTATTTGAACGCACGTGCAAGTCAAATGATGTCTGCTTTCCACATCGTCTCCATACCCCATTGAGCGGGACTCTGCTTGGAACGCGAGCATCGTATTCAAGCCCTCAGCTCGTGACGCATCTTGGTCAAGGTAGCTTAAGGGAGGGGGAGAGCTGAGAGGACCGTAGATCGATAGCATATAGAACCAACTTTTTCCCAGAGGCACCAGCAGGGTGCTAAGGCCTGGCATCAGCTAAGGAATTCGAACTCTAGCTGCCTGCCTAGATGTGAACACCTCTTCACTCTGCGCACTTCACTGTATATCCATCTGATCTAGGAAGATATGAAATAGTATTCTGTTACATTTTGAGTACTCAGTACTACGATCAATATTATAGGACAATCTCTTTCACGCCACGTCAGGTTGGTTTACCCTCGATCGCACCGATGACCGAAGATCACCTCCCAGTATGCGTCTAGAAGATCAGCATGATAGGACATCTAGAGTCGCAAGAGGCAGTATTGTGCTCCAGTATGCCTGTGGACAATCGGAGGGAATTAATGTGTGGCGAGACAAAGGAGCTTGCGATGTCTTGGAGTAGTTCAAAGGACAAACTGAGCAATGGCAAGGCTCATGACGATACCTCACTCATGTAAGAAATGTTCGGAGCCTCAGCCTCGATGTAGAGATGAACGCTGAGTTGCAAACGACTGAAGGCAAACAAGTTATTATAAAACGCAAACGAGACAGACAACACACCGATTCCTATGGGGAAAAATTAACCAAAATAAAGCTGCGGCCACTGCCACGGGGGCTACATCATGCTCACTATCCCAAAAAAATTTGGTTTCCATCGCGGGTGCTCATGCAGTCTAGAGTTTGTCAAGGGGTGAGCAAGCAGTCTCTTCCTCCACAGAACTCGAGAGCACCTACTTATTTGCCTGGCACATCATGATCCGGTTGATCCCCGAGTGCCGGAAATCCCTTGCCCCCTCCCAAGTCGACTCGTTCACCCCTTCCCTCACCATCGCATAAGCACCCCGGGCTCCATGGCAGAGGCTATCCACGTTTACAGAGTTTCCTTCTCTTGTTGATGCGCCCTATGACGTCGCCACTCTCCCCGTGTCGAGCCCACCACCGTCGTTGTCTTGCATGATGTGAATGAGCGAGAAATTGACTCGGCGTGGGTGGACGCGTCGTGGTCTCGTGACCGGAAATTAGCTCGTTTGGGTGACTTTTTGGTAATCGAGTTTTTACTTCTTGACTGCCACGTTGATTGGCGTCTCGTCGTCGAGCTCGACAATGAGCTCGGCTCTGATTCGATCTTCCTTATCTCTTTCTTATTTCCTTCCTTCAGCCGTATGTCTACCGTCGTGTGTCCCGACAACGCGTGAAATGGGCGAGAAAAATCAAGAAAGGTAGGCATTTTACATCTCGGCGTTGACAGCCTTTACTAACGAGATTTGCAGCGGCATGATTTAATTACCGGGTAAGGGAATGTGCACCGACTCCCGTTCTACGTGGCTTAACGTTCCTTTTCTTTCCCTAGGCTCGCCCTGCAACGCACCGCCGACGGTTTCTTCGATAACTCATTCGTTCACGTCGCCTACCCAGCGGTACACGAATTTCTCTATTTTTCTCACGTTTTGCTCATGCAGCATTCATCAGATGGGCCCCGTATGCTGGCGATGGTGACAAGTTCCGTCGGATGGCGATAGACATTCACGAATTGAAGAGATTACTGGGAGCGGGGTCGTTAGGCTCGGCAAACCATTCCCCAAGCTGACTTGAACGAGGGCTAACGATTACTCTGACCACCGCTTCAGGATTCCAAGGGTGGGATGGCGGAAGATATTCTCGAGGGAGTGGTAGATGTATTGGCGGAGGTGCGGGTATTGCTCTTTGAACGATTCAGTCTTGCTCATGTTGATCAGGTTCCTCTCGATTCTTGCACTCCACGTCGACGGCGTGTTAACATCTCCAACGGTACGTGATATTGCCCCTACCTCGACCTCCACTAAGGCCGTCTTTCAGAGGGACGGTTCACGCTTGTTGCACCATCGATAAGGGTGTTTGGGACGAGCTCAATAGGGTACGCAGACTTGCCTCCCGCGGCGCTTTCGACACTAACTCGAGTGCGCGCGGAACAGACAAGCATAGAAATTGGAAACCACGAGCGGACAAGATGAGAGGGTGCGTGCACGCCGAGGGAGGTGTCTATGGGACGGATGTGGTGTAGAGATGTCATGGATCTATTCTTGTTCGTCCCGTCCCTTCCCCTCACCGCTTATTGCTAACCCCGATGTATGCAGCATCACCTCGCTCCGCAAGTCCGCTTCGTTCATCGCACTCTTCGGCTGTCTTCCTGTCACGTCTATGCTTCCCGCCTATTAGGGGTTGTCCGCGCCGTCTAGCAAGGCTGCTATCCGCACCAAGTACGTCTCCTCTCCTCTCCTTCTCTCTATTAGTTCACACCTTCGCAGTCTCGCCAAATCAGGGTGCACGTTTAGCATCATCACCGTCTTCATCGCTTACTACGTCGGCCTCTCCAAGTTACGCATCAGAGGTGCTGCACTTCCCATTGGCGCATTCTAGCTCCTTAATTTTACTATACCTCGTTCGTTGTACCCTTTCTCAGCATCAAATACCATATCCTATCGTGACGTCGTCCATTCCACGCGTCCTCAATTCCAATCATAGTTTACAATTATGACTTGTGCTATGATTATAACACAATACTACGATGCCGTACGACATCTACAAATATCATAAGCAATGTACTCCCTCTGCAAGTAGACTATGACCTTCAGTCCCATCTAAATTATGTATCTCGACTCGAGCACAAGTAAGCTAATGCTCTCCATGTCCTAAGCCAGACTGAGAACGTTACAAGAAGGCAACGGCACCCCGCCCACATACTAACCTAGCACGGTATGTCACTGCTTGAATGACTGTAAGTTAACCAGCAACGCAAAACTCGAGGTTTCATATAGAGTTCCACGGTAGGCTTTCCTTGAATCCAGGCGAGGTATGTTTTCTACATCGCCACCCTGATCCAGACCCCAAGCGGGGAACTCTACTTGTAACGCGATCCCCACATTCAACCTCCTAACTTGTGACGTAGCTCGCAAGTTCTTGGTTAGGGAGACATCGGAGGACATCCCGAGGTAGCTTAAATGGGGAAGAGAGCTGAGAGTACAGTAGTATGCAGCACATCATCCGCTCAGAACCAAGAACCTTCTGGTTGCATATGGACAATTGTATGGAATTAGTGTCGTAGGATATTTAATTTAACAGTGTGACAAAGGAGATGCGATGTCTTGGAGTAGTTCATAGGGCAAACTGAGCAAAGGCGATGCTCGCGACTATACATCACTCTCGTGAGAAGTATTCGGGGTCTGGGCCTCGATGTGAACTTGAACGTAGAATGAGCGAGAATCGGACTTTGATTGGGCTTGGCGTCTTTGGACGCGTCGTGGTCTCGTGACCGAAAAATAGCTCGTTCGGGTGATTTTTTGGTAATCGAGTTTTCACTCCTTGACTGGCATGATCTCGTTGTCAATCTCGACGGTGAGCTCAATTTTGATTTGATTCTCATTATCACTTTCTTGTTTCCTTCCTTCAGCCGTATGTCTGCTGTCGTGTGTCCCGCAACATGTGGAATGGGGGAGAAATTTCATGAAAGGTAAGCTTTTTATGTCGGCGTTGGCAGTCTTTACTAACGAGATTTGTAGCAATATGCTTTGATTACCGGTGAGAGAATATGCACTGACTATTGTTCTACGTGGCTTACCATTCCTTTTCATTCTCAAGGCTTGTTCCGTCACAAGGCGCTGAGATGCATTCAGCATACGCAACGGTACACGACTTCTCCCAAATTTCTTCAAGTTTAGCTCATAAGATGTTTATCAGAGGAGCTCCGTATGCTGGAAACAATGACGAACTCCGTTCGACGGTGACCGGCGAACACGAATTCAACAGATTGCTGGGAATATGGTCATTGGACTCGGTAAGCCTTTCCTCAAACTGACTTGAATACGGCTAACCAATCCTCTGGCCGCCATTCAGGATTCCAAGGGAGGGATGGCGGAAGATATTCTCGAGGGTGCGCTAGATGTATGGGTGCAAGTGCGTGTATTGCCTTTTGAACGATTTGGTCTTGCTCACGCTGATCAGGTCGCCTCTCGCTCGTTGCAGCTCAACTCCGTGTCGATGGCGTCAACATTCCGCATAGTACGTGTCATTCTGCATAGCCGTACCTCCCCTTGGGCCGTCCTTTCAGGAGCAGGAACCCGGACGGTGTTTGGTGCTTCGTGTGTGCAGCACAGACAAGCATAGGAATGGGGAACCACGAGCGGACGAGATAGGAGGGTGTGTGCACGCCGAGGAAGATGTCTATGAGACGGGTGTAGCATAGAGATGCAGGGTACGGTGAGCCAGTCGACGGCGACGGGTTTCAGACCTCGGAAGTGAAATGCAGCATACATGAACGCCATGAGACGCGTATCTATGGCGTGTTCGCAGTACCGCACTGATGCATCTGAGCTCTCCTCTGCCCTCGCCGTGTACTGGATGATCGTCACCATTCCACTCTTGTCCGTCCCTTCCCGCCGCATGTCCGCCTCGTTCATCTACGCTTCGGCTGTCTTCCTGTCATGTCTATGCTTCCCGCCTGTTAGGAGTTGTCTGCGCTGTCCGCAAGGTCACCATCCGCACCGCGTACGTCTTCTCTCCCCTCCCTCGCCAAATCAGAAGGCGCATTAGGTATCATCACCGCCTTCATCGCTTACTACGTCGGCCTCTCCGAGTTGCTCGCATCAGAGGCCAAAGCAGTTACCGTACTCCCAATCGGCGCATTCTAGCCCCTTAATTTTACTATACGCTTTCTCAGCATCAAATACCACGACCTATCATAACGTATCGTCCATTCCACGCGTCCTCAATTCCAACCGGAGTTTACAATTATGCCCGTGCTATCATTATAATCCAATAATATGGTGTGTACAAATATCATAAGCATTGTACTCCCTCTGCAACCACCTTCGTCTCATCTAGATTATGTATTTCGACTTGAACACAAGTAAGGTGGTAATTCTCTCCGTGCGATAAGCCAGATTGAGAATGCCACGAGGCCGCTGCTGGCACAAACAACTACCTTAGGTGTTGGTGTCACCAGTGACGAACTTCGATCTACTTCGATGTGTTTCCGGCACAACACGAGCATACAGCGCTTTGACAGCAATCAAACAGCACCAGCAAGCACTTGGCGCCTTTTTGTTCTTGACCACCACTGTATTCTCCCAAGTGAGTCCTTTGTGCTTTGGATGTCAATGATACTAACTTGATCTCTATCGATTTTCGAGCATGGCTGACACTGATGGGAATGGCGCAGAGTCACCTCCAAACCAACCTTCGGCAACCGGTAGTCGTGTTCCCGCACCTGACCTTGGCGCTCAGAGAAACGTTCCAAGCGGCACGTATTTTGGACTGAACAGGAATCAGATGTATTCGTGGGGAGTCGGTGTGTTCAATCTGCTTCGACTGTCCTGCTACAATGATATTTAATTTCAAATGGTATCAGGCGCTGCTCCACGCGACTATAAGGCATGCTATCCCCCGGATCCTTATGGCCAAGAGATGTCGGACAAGGCACGAATATGGTCCATCTACAACGAAGAAGCGGCCGATTTCGACGCCAATATGTTGGCAGAGTGGCGGGATACCATCGATGTCCTACTTGTTTTTGTGCGTCTCACGTCTTCTTTCAAAATGACACTCTAAAAAGTCTAACATACCATGATAGGCTGGTCTTTTCTCCGCTGTGCTTACAACCTTTGTGGTACAAACATCGCAAAGCATGCAACCTGATTACAACCAGGCATCCGCATTCCTTCTCCTCGAAATCCTCAAGGCCACGGCGTCAAACGGTTCCCAAATTTCTATTCCTTCCTCCCTCACCGACTTCTTTTCCGTAAGCCGTTCCGACGAATGGGTGAACAGCTTGTGGTTCATGAGTCTGACTTTCAGCCTCATCACTGCCCTTGTCGCCGTTTTGGTCAAGCAATGGCTACACCAATATGTTGCCATCGTCTCCGACAGCTCCGCCCGCGATCGTGCAAGAATCCGGCACTTGCGATATGCTGGACTACAGACGTGGCAAGTACCAATGATCATTGGCTTGCTTCCCATCCTCCTTCATGCTTCTTTGGCACTCTTTTTTGGTGGCCTCACTATCTTCCTATTCTCTCTGGGAATGAAAGTGGCCTGGCTAGTATCTATCATTGGTGCAGTGACATATGTGGCCTATGTCGTTGCCCTAATCCTTCCCCTGGTCCATCCATACTGTCCGTACAAGGTCCCATTGGCGTTTTACATCCACCATCTGTATCGATTCTTCTATGACTGTCTTATTACACCCATTTTCATCATTCGACGCTATCCGGATAATTACATGTTTTTTTATGCAGGTACCTGCACAATGACATTTCCGACATATGCAATGAAATTTCCCCCCTACAATGTCCTACTCTGAAGGACATTGAGCGTGCTCATGTTCAAAAGTATGCTGCTAAAGTAGATGCGCAATCACTACAATGGCTGCACTCCTCCACATCTAATGCCTCTGTGTATCAAAGTGTGCTGCAGGCCATTGCTGGAATGTCCTCTGCCACTTTAGAATGGCTACCGTATGAATATACATTTGCTCTTATGGTACCTCTGAAGCAGCAGAGACAGCACCTTGAACCACTTGTTCCATCTCTTGATGTTGAGAGAGAGTTGGAGCTCTACTATAGAGCATGTATACTCCTTCGGCCTAATCATTTCTTTTTCCTCGACCGTGATCACTTGGCAGATCAGTGTTGCAACAAGCAGCTAAACATGGCACTGTTCTCTATGACAGGTAGTGAGAATGTGTTAGCTGCTTTTCTTGGAATCCTTCAAGGCCCACAATGCTCTTCCCTCATCTTGCACTCAGTGGTGTGGAAGAGGCTAGTCTTCTCCATTTTGGACCACTCTGTCAATGGTGCTTTGGAATTAGAGCTTGAACTTATGAAAATCATTGCGAGACCCTTGTTCAAAGGAGAGAGTGGGGAGTTCACTACTATCGACAAGCCTACAGATGAGATGAGGGAGTACATTCTTGACCGTTTATCTCATTACTGGCCACTTCCCATTACAATGGAGTCTACCACCACCAGCTCCTTTGCTCTTGATCTGCGGATCATCCTTGCATTGATCTTTCAAATGGAGCTGAGACTGTGTGAATCAGCACATGCCTCAAACCGAAAGCAGCTAATTGAAACTTCCCTTACCATCACTGAATGCACTGGCATTCTTGTCCATAATCTCGTTCAGGAGTACTTGGACATCACACAAGTCCTGGATATGCTTTACTCCTTGCTCTCCTCCAAGGCTTTTGTTGTTGTCAGCCCAGACCTTCAACCACTTGCACAGAAGATATTCATCATTCTTGACAAATACCGCTTTCACATGAAAGCTACACTTCCAGACTTGTGGATCTATTCTGTTCCTTATCAATGTTACCTTCATTCACCTACAGGTGGTGGAGAGAGATTGGAGAATGATGTGATCCCTTGTGCTCTGGAATGTCTCATATCATCTTCTCTGAACCTATCTCCAGCTTCATCTATGGATGACTCTGAATCCCATGAAACTCCCCTCAGCCTGCAACAATATCCCCACTTTTCAACTGACTCACTCTTCGAGGTTATTTTGCTTCTCATTGAAGAACATGATGAGAGTATCCTCTATGATTGGGCGCGACATCCTGCCATGCAATATGTCTGGCCAGAGTGTCTTTCACGTTTAGTGCGGTGGGCATCAGGATATGAATTCCGCCAATGGGACTCTCTGAAGCATGTTCTGGCCTTTGTTGTAATCGGAGAGCTGCAGAATATGCTAGGCCATAGCAGTGACAATGAGTCTTTACCAAAGTATTGTCCCCGTACATATGCAGGTGTAAACCAGCCTCATTGGCTGCAAGAAGTTTTTTCATCTAGGTGAGCCCATCTTCCTTTTGCTGATTCATGTTCTTGCTCTGACAATGCTACAGTGATGGAAATCTCGAATATTCACAGGTATGGAGTTTTGCAATGTGATCAACCTCCTGAGCTCATTGAAGATACTAGATTGTGGCACATTCAAAATTCCAGGAATTCTTGCATTGTACAAGGGCACCTAAACAAATGATATATCAAAGACTGACAGATATACATGGCCATGATATATCAATACACTGATCCTACAGTCAATGGGTTGATATATCAACTGCATACAGGCATCCCATGACTGCCTCCGTCACCAAAATTACCTGCTTGCTCAACATTGGTTCTCCACTCTCATCCATCAACAAGCACTCCCAACAGTGCCTCCTCTGTCCTAAAACATGATGGCATGCCTCGCCATCTGTCTATAAATACTGCAGATTCAGGGATCAAATTTGATCGCTGATCAAGTGTCTTCTACTGGATGTCTTCCCTCTAGCGTTCCCCTGCTGTTTTTACTAGGCAGTGCCTAGATCCACAATCACCACATAGAATATAGATTGTATCTGAGCTCAGTGTATTATGATGTTTTCAAATTACATACTATATGTGTTTTTCTATGTCACAGTGCTTTTCTGTTTCTATCCCCAGACCAAATTCTATACCAGAAACAGATGTTATGAGGATTCATTCTTATGTGCTGCATTTTGATCTAGGACCCTTACTTTTAAGTTTTACCTTAGAATCTAACATGTGCAAGCAAACACCTTTTATGGCAATTCAAAAGTAATAAAGCCTTTGCTAATACTTTTGTAATATACTTACCTCTCCACATGGTACATCTATGTCACTCACAGTCAGTTTGGTATTGATGCAAATATGTTTCATTAGATTCTGTATTTATTGGTTTATTTCAGATACTTTGGCTTATTTAGCAGCCCCAAGAGCCAGTCATATCATCCCCCACCCATGTATAAGCCTTTGTGCAAGGCAGCACTATGTACTACACCCACAAGTCACTGCTGCAGCAAAGACTGTTGACTAGGACAACACTGACACCCATTACCGCCCACCATCAGCCCGAGAACCAGTGCTATCCCCCACATCTCCTACCCAGTATCCCCTGCATTGACATTGGGATCAATCACCTGCACACACTGAATTTGCACATATCAAGGACTATGGACACATCCAAATATCCAAGATCATGTACCATCTGCAAGCACAGGGAGAGCACAAACATATAGCAACCAGGACAACAACGACAATGAACAGGTTGACAACAATGACAGCAGGAATGGCAGGGGCGATTCAAGGATGATGGAGGGATAGGTCAGAGGGTAGGGCATAGATGCTGTGGAAGGAGGACATGCTGGGGAGAGTTCAGTGGGGCAGTAGGGTACGAGCAGGAGGGCAAGAGCAAGATCAGTCTCTCAACATTCAATGAAGGTAGCGACAATGATGTCCATCTGGGAGTCCACTCTACTATCCAGCACATGATGGATGATACTAAAATAATAGAGATGTGAGCACTGACAGCCTCACTGCTACCACTCCTGCCTGAAGCCAACATTGAGCCCTACCACCCATCCTAGGTCATGGATACCCCCCATCTCCCATTTTCGATATGGGAGATTGTTACTTTTGAGCTGGATTTTCCCTCAGATGTCTTCATCTCTGCCAATGATGATGACAATGCCCAATGCCCATTTTCACCTCATTCTGTGCTCTCCACTGACCATATGACCACCATCGGACCCACACCCCTGTTTTCAATAGCAGGCAATTCGATAGTGGTCTCTGTTTTTCCTCTAGAGCTTGCTGAGATATTCTATGGCACCGCTGATCTCTACCTTGCCCCATATCTCATCCCTAGCCTATGCCACTGCTACCAATATATGGCCTGGGCTACATCCTACATAAGGCATCATAATAATACCTGCCCCCCACCTGCCCAAACATGGGCATTCGTCCTCCATTACAAATTTAATACCACCTTGTATTGCAGGTGCCCATTGCTGAAGCTCCCTATTGTTAATTCAAGGATGGATATCAGGTCAGGGTATCTTCAGCCTACAAGGCTCTCATGTATCTCTTTCAGGCCCTCCATGCTCTACTGGCAACATATGATACTAGGTATCAGTGAAGGGAAGAAAAATATTCATGGGACAGAAGGCTGGAAATCTTAAGGTTCGTAACCTCTGTCTCAGTGTTTGTTGAAGAATTAGACTGGAGATACATTTTTATGTAGGCTCATGTGGTGCATCATTCAGTTCTCTTCACTGGCTAGCACACTGTAAAAGGTGGACCCATTGTTGACCTTGTGTGCCCAGTGAACACTTTTCTTATCAATATACAAGGTACTGGAAGAAGAGTTACTGCCACCATCATTCATCACTGCAAAGGCGAAGATTTTTCATTGCTGTACCACAATTGGGGCATTTTGTGACTTGTTCCAGCTTGTCCTAGCCACTGTAGCTTCACTTAGTTTACAGTATAAATTCCTTTCTTGACAACCACTGCGCTTTGATATTTGTACCCTGACCTGTCTGTTTGCATGTCAATGATATAAGCACAAATTCATCATTTTCGTGCCCAGCCTTCAGTGATTAATGGTTTGCTGGAAAGCAGCAGAATACACTCATATGCAGGTGTGTTACTTGGGAGATCGATGAGTATGGTGGGAGCAAGGGAATGCATACTTAGAGATGTTTGATGACTCATACATCCCCTTTCTCATCGGAATCTTGATAATCACTGGATCCTTGCTCTAATAGATGTCAGCACAAATAGAGCAGTCATGACTGTGCCATGTACACCATGTCTTTTTCACCAATAAATAAATGTCTTTGCAGCCTTATGTGGGCTTGTGTTATTGGCATCTCAAGGGCCATGAAGTCCGAGGAAAGGCTACAGACAGAACTGGTGAGGTTCTGAAAGCAAAAGGTGACAAGTCATTAATGACTGCAAATGGACCAACAAGATGATGAACAACAAGATATAGTGCTTATAATCCTGATTTATCATAATATGTCCTTGCTGGGCCTGACTATGGACTCATACCTGCTGTGCCCACAACAGCCCACATCGGCTAAGTATATTATATATTACAGGCCAGCATTAGATTTTTGATAGTAAGTGAAAATGCAACTCAGTTGGAATATAAAACATAAAACATAAAGAATGATGCACAAGCAGATAGAAAAATTAGATATAACAAACAAGTATCTAGCTCATTTCCTTGGATGCTTGCAACATAGAAGCATGGACATCTGTCACTGTCGCAGTCCAGAGCAGAGTGTATATTCCTATACCGACTTGGACAATATGCCCTGACTCCAACACATGAGACTGATGACCATGGTGGCAATCTCATTCTTCCCACCCTTGTAGAGAGAAGCTGTAGTTCACTGATGGCAGGAGTCTTGTTCGGGATCAGCACCAATTGGTGTTTTTCCAAGCGAGGAAATCTGCATGAATGGTACTGGATACTGGATAGATGTCATAGTGTTGATCTTGAAGCAGCATGGTTAACGACACAGGTTGTGATGTTATAGCACCTGAGTTGTTGCTAAAAACATGTTAATTCTGCAGCAGCAGATATTGGATGGAACATGATTACTTTGACTGGTGACCCCCTTTATTAATATGCACCTCCAGCACCTACCAAAGAACAAGGAAATCTACCTGTTCATACTTGAGATTGGTATCTGTGAGGTGCTGAATTTCTGAGCACAGTGAACCCATAGTAACCACTGCACAAGGTGCTGGCAGTTTTGTACATGCTTGCTGGTCCTCATGTAGTAATCCTCTCTACTCTTAGTGATGTCCAGGTGTTAATAGTACTGACATGAGAATATGACAAGCATACTGTGTACATCTCACAGTTCACTGGGTTTAATTGCTTGAACTCCTCGCTTCAAGTCCAAGACACCACAAATTGTTGGGGTATCACTGGACAAGTCTGGGGAGATATGTCTGGAAATATGTTGTCCAGCTGTCCATCTAGTAATCGAGGATGAGGGTCAATTTGAGGTGGGTAGGCTAATGCAAGGTTGCGTTATGCCCGGACTCGGGGATGACAAACTAGCAGGACGTAAGGGCTGTATCGCGTTTGTACAGTCACCCAAAGTCTGCGTTGTTGCTATCGCGAGCGGTAATAACGCTTAGTCGTAGAGACTGAGAGGAAGAATCCGGTATGTATAAACTTAGCTCAAAGCTAAGGAAATCTATGTACAAGTATGTCCTTACTTATATACTACGAGTCGGAGTCTGAATACGTGACGTGTCCATGCGTGTGTTAGCCGAGCGAAGTGAGCGAGGCGAACACGAGTCGAAAAGTCATACGATGTGGAGATTATTACGTGAGAAGATAAGCAAAGCACCGAGATAAGATGAGATTAGATAGGCGCTGAGATTAGATAAGGAAAAATCGTAACATTACCCCCTCGTTAAGGCAGGCGTCCCGACTGCCGTTAAGGCTTGTCATTTTCAGAGTCAGAGCGCACGCTATACCAATAGTCCTGGATAATGTCGTGCCATATGTTGGGATCTGGGTCTTTAACCCATTTCTGCTTTCCATCTTGGCGTTGGGCGAGATAGAAACAAGATGAGTCCTCGTATTTGAAATCGAGGATCATCGTTACGCGCTTGTTTTCATTCGGGGTTACATTTTTTGTAGCGTCAAGTCTTCTGGCGCTATCATTACGGTTTTCATAGTCTTCTATGGCTTCCTGGGCATTACCCATTTCCGAGTCACGGACCCACGAATTGTGTTCGCGCGTCCATCCTTTCCACTTGACGAAGTAATCGATGACTTCATAAGATTTCTTGCCTCGTCCGCCGCGAATCGTGCGGGGTCGAGAGTCCAGGATCTCTTCGATCTCGAACTCCTCCTCATTGTTGATGAGATCGGGAGGAGGCGCAGGCGGGACTTCTTGATTAGGGAAGGCCAGCGGGATGTACGGGGTCAGGAGCTTCTTGTTGAAGTGCGGGTGAATCTTCCAATGTACGGGAAGTTTCAGCTTGTAGGCGGCAGCGCCTACCTTGTTGGTGATCGTGAAGGGGCCGACGTGCTTGTCGTCGAGCTTCTTCTTTGGTCATGGGAGGTGGAGGTTGGTGGAGTCCAACCAGACCTTGTCGCCGACTTGGTAGTCGCGCGACGCCGTTTTTTGTTTATCATACTGTTGCTTCATGTTGGTCGCAGCCTTCTGAAGTGCTTCGCAGGTTTCTCGATGAATGTCGCTCATTGTCGTTATGAAATCCGATGCCGCTGGATTGGAGATCGAATAGTAATTCGAGGCGTCGGGAATGAGTCGCGGGTTGCGTCCGTATAGGACGAAGAAGGGGCTTTTGCCCGTAGCGCTGTGGATCCGATTGTTATGCGTGAATTCTGCGAGTGGGAGCCAATCGGTCCAGTCATCTTGTCGATAGTTAACGAAGATTCGGAGGTACTTCTCGATCTCTTGGTTAACTCGCTCAGTTTGGCCGTCCGTTTGAGGATGCCATGTGGTCGATGCGTTCGGTGTGATATCGAGGAGTCGGTAAAGTTCCTTCATGAACTTAGAGATGAATTGTGGTCCCCTATCTGAGATGACCACCTGCGGCATGCCATGCTTGGCGTAAACGTGATCTCGCAGGATCCGTGCCCATCCTTCGGCTGACAGTTCGACGTTGCAGGCGACGGGGATGATTGCTTTGGAGAAACGGTCGACGATTACTAGAAGGGCGTCGCACCTGTTGGAAGTCGGTAGTCCCGTAACCATGTCCACCAAGATGTGGGTCCATGGTCCTTCCGAGACTGCGTTCGGGTTGAGTGGGGCCGCTTTCAGCTGCGTGCTTGATTTCGTGCGTTGGCAGACCTCGCAGCCCTTGACGTAGGCCTCAACGGTCTTCTTCATCTTTGGCCACCAGTACTCTCTGAGGACCAGCTCCTTCGTTTTCTCGATGCCCGGATGTCCGGCAGAGACGTGGTCGTGGAACTGGGCGATGATTTTGCCTCAAAGCGCGTGTTGGCATGGGACATAGATGCGTCCGTCGTACCTCAAGAGTCCTCCTTCCCGAGAGACTCCTCATTCGTGAGCGAGAGAGGTCTTGATGCCCTCATCCCACAGTTCCTCCTGTCGAGTGGCGTCCTCGACCTTCGTATGAACTTCGTTGGTTGTGGGCATGATGAGTGCCCGGAAATGCGCAGGGGAAAGAACGGTGATGTCACCGTTGTCATCTTTTCCCTGGTCATGGTCATCGTGGTGGGACAATAAGTCGGCCTTCTTGTTGAGAGCGCCGGGCTTGTGATGAAGAACGAAGTGGTATTCTGCCAACTCCGTTACCCAGCGCGCTTGTCGTCGGTTTAGCTTCTGAGGCTGTCAGAAATACTGGAGGTTTTGGTGATCCGTCCAGATTTCAACGTCTTCGGCGGCACCCATTAGATAATGGCGCCATTCATCGAGCACTAGCATGATCGCTAGCAGTTCCTTGTCGTATATCTCGTAGTTGCGCTCAGTTGCGGAGAGCGACTTCGACATGAACGCCACTGGGCGCCATTTTCCGTTCTGCTTCTGACTAAGCACTGCACCGACAGCACCTTCGCTAGCATCAGCTTCGACCATGAAGGGGTCAGTCTCGTTTGGAATGGCAAGGATAACGTCCTCAGCCATGCGTCGTTTGAGCTCAACGAAAGCTCGGTCCTGTTTGGGGCCCCACTTCCAGGGTGCGAGTCCAGTAAGGGCGGTGAGCGCCTTTACAACCTTCGAGTAGTTCTTGATGAACTTTCGGTAGAAATTCGTGAAGCCAAGGAATGACTGTAGTTCCCGCTTCTTCGTTGGCGTCGGCCATTCCACAATCCCGGCAATCTTGACGGGGTCCATGCGGACAGAGTTCTCGGAGATGATAACTCCAAGGTACTCAGTCTCGAGTACTTTGAATTCGCACTTTTCCGCCTTGAGGAAAAGTTTGTTCTCCCTTAGTCGTTGGAGAACTTGTTTCGTGATTCGACGGTGTTCCGCCTTGTCCTTGGTAAAGATCAGGATATTGTCGAGGTAAATGGTCACTTTTCCCTCGGCGATCAAGTCGCGGAAGATGTCGTTCATCATCCATTGGAACATGGCGGGCGAATTGGTGAGCCCGAAAAACATGACGGTGGTTCGTATAACCCTCAGTTCGTGCGGAAGGCGGCTTTCTGCTCGTCGCCTTTTCGGATCTGGACATTGTTGTATCCCCAACAAATGTCGAACTTTGTGAAGTACTTGGCTCCGCGAAGCTTGTCGATGAGCTCTGAAATCAGCAGAAGCGGATAACGGTTTTTAATTGTCATCTCGTTGAGCTTACGATAGTCTTGGACTGGTCGCAACGTGCCATCCTTTTTCTTGACGAAGAAGAAGGGAGAGGCGAAAGGAGATTTCGAGGGGCGGATTTGCCCCAATGCCAGGTTCTTGTCGAGGAACGTGTCTAGCTGTTCCTGTTCGTTTCGGTTCAAGGGATATACCTTGCAGTCGAGTGAAGCCTTCGCGTTGGGGGTGAGCTCGATGGCGTGGTCCCAAGGCTTCCGTTCGGGTAGTTCATCGAAGTTCTCCTTGGAGAACAAGTCGTGGAAGGAGTGGTAGTCTTCGGGTACCATCTCTTCAAACATTTTCTTTGGCTTGTCCGTGTTGGCGGCGGTGGCGAGATCATTGGCATGATGTACTGACCGTATCACGATCTCTTCCTGCATGTTCACGGCAAGGATTGTATCACCTTCTTCGAGTTCTTCATCCCATTTGTCATCGGGATCAGCGTCGGGCAGACTAAAGTCATTGCCCATGCAGGCGCATCGACCGAATAGGATCGACTGCGTCTTCCAGTTGATTGAAGGGTTATGGCGCTTCAGCCAGTCGTGGCCTAGGTAGATGTCCTTCGTGCCTAGGTTCGTGACAGCAAGGTCGATGCGTTCGGCATGGCCCTTGATCGTCATACATGTCTCGACATATTCGGTGATGTCCCCGCCTGCATTGCGGGTACCATCGGCGTTGTAAACGGGGATCGGTACGTTGATCTTCCAAGTCGGGAGTTCATGCTTCTCGACAAAGCGTCGGTTGATAGCGCTGCTCATGCAGCCACTATCCAGGAGCCCTTTGGTGCTCAGCGTTTTCGTTCCAGCGACGGGGTTTAGGACGATGTCCACGAGGAAGTTGCTCTTCGAGCTTTCCTGGCTATGGACGATGACGGGCGGCTTACAAAGCTCGTAAAGTCGCTCTCTAGCATCCTCTCCTCCAAGCCTAAGCTCTTTGAGGAGTTTGTTTGTCATTTCGGTGCCCTTATCCTTGTGTATCCATACTGCAAGGGCGGCACGGGTGGCATTATCGTTTCGTGCTTTGCAAATCGCGCGAAGCGTCCAGTCGACCTTGAAGGGTCGCATCCATCGGTGAGGGGCCTCCACAACCTTCGCACTGGCTGTAGAAGGTGCAGCTACCGTCGGTGAGGTCACCTCGTTCTTGCTAATGCAAGTCGGGCCCACCCCCTCATTAGGGGGCGGGCTAGTCGTTTTCGGTGGTGAGTCGGGAGGAGTCGGCAATTCGGCAGACTTCCTCTTCGGGAATATCGTCGGGCTACCGCTTGCAACCTATTTTCGTAGGACGCGTCGTCCTCTTCGTCGGGAACTTCTATCATAGTTACCACGTGCCCCTCTTTACCGCCTGGGCGCTAGCGGCTTCCTTCCTTTCTTCAGCTTCGCGGTATCCTGAGGAGTTGTCAGGATGGGAATCAATAACAGCACGAGAGGGGCCGTCCCGCTCCATGCCGTAAGTACGGTCGGGAACAGCGGGTTTGACTTGTTGCTGAATGAACGGACTTACCAGTCTCGCCTGCTCCCTCTTGCGACTTTGAAGCGCTTGTTTGACCTCGCAAGGTCTGCTCCTCGGGGCCTACGACTCGGGAAGGGTCAGCTAATAGAGAACTCCTCCTAGCTGCATTGGTAGCGTCAGCTCCGTCTTTGCCCTGACCTACCAGTTTGGGCGTCTTTTCGGTCGGGGCCGCCTCTTGTGCCCTGACGGTTCTTTGGCCTCCTCGCTGGCTCGCTTGTGTCCTCGTTGGAGCCTCCGCTTGGGGAGATTTAGACTCCAATTGCCTCGCGCTCTGCTCCGTACCAGGGGAGGTTTCGGCGCCTCTGCCTATTCCCTCTGAACTCGCAGCGCGGCTGGAGCCCTGTGGAGGTACCTTGCCAACGAGCAAGGCCGCTTGGTCAGAGCTCGTGCTAGGCGCTCGCTCCGCCCCATCCGATCGGGCATTCGGCACTGCGGCTTGAAACTCCGGCTTAAACGGAGGCCTCGACTGGTGCACCGTCATTAAGATGGTGACAATATGGTGGTCGTCTTTTCGTTCGATGCTTTCACTCGCAATGAGCTACTTGCCGGACGTTTAGCCAGTGATCCTGGCATTCCAACGTCTTCGGTGGTTGGTTCCTTGGGCTCTCTGCCCCCCGTTCGGCCTTGTCGTGAGAGGTGCTTGAGTCGGTGTCTAGAGAAAATTCATTAGTATCTTCAATTGGAAGGATACTGTATCGGTTGTTCGATTCTAATACTGGTGGTGGTTGGGTGGAAGTCGTAAAAGCCCGTCCCGAAACGTGGGGTGGGGGTATATTCGAATGCGCGATATATAAAGTGTCTGCATGTGATATAAAAGTGTCAGACCGGCCGACAGAAGAGGAACGTTCACCAGTATGTAAGTCCTTGGTTGTCGCAGCGGAATCAGGCGCCCGACGACCTACTCTTTTACCTCCTCGACCTTCGTGCTCTCGGCGAGCGGTTCCTTGGGTACCGCCTCTACGGCGCATACGGCGCGTACTGCTACCTTCTTGTCGGGCAATCCTTGCTTAGATGCCCCTTTCCGTTGCACCTGAAGCAACGCCCTTCAGCGCACTGCTTCTGCTTCTTCTCCTTGCGTGCATCTACGTCTATCAGCTGTCCTTGACCACCGAAGGTCTTCTGCGACACCGTATGCCAGCGGCCCTGTGCGTCGCGATTTGAGTTTCCGTTCAAGGAACTTGTCATGCCCCCTGCATTGCTTTTGCTGGGGCGGCGATCTGTTTGAAGTTCCCAGGCTTCTTGTCGTTGCCTCGGTCGCACTGACCGATGCCGTGGGACTCGTTATAGGCGTGGTCGCGCTGGCGCTCCTCGTACATGATGAGGATACGCTCCTTCCACTCGTCGTAGTTCTGCGGGATGCCAACCCCGATGCTGGTAATGATCGACGTATGCGACCATGGCACTCCTTGTCGCACGGTGGCGACCATCGTTCCACGACGATCCGTGTTGTCGCGCCTTCCTGCCAACTTGGCTTCACGCTCCAGCTTCTGGAAGAAGACGGTGGTGGGATCACCAGCCATCTTCATCGTCTTCATCTTCGTTTCGTGCATCTCCTCGCACGTGGGGTCTCGGAATGTGGCCTTGAATTCCCGAACAAATTCGTCCCAATGTGGGTATCGGAATCGGGGGCCGGTGGGATCCCGATAGTCGTTGACCCAAAAGTCTTACGTGACGATGGGTCCACCAGTCTTTGGCGCGTTTGATGAAAAGGAGGTGGCGCACACACCAATGAGGGAGGGGATGCCCCCGAAACTGGTGTCGGAACGTCTCGAAGTAGGCATTGCAGTCACCTATGAAATCGGTCCATGTCATCATGCTCCCCCTCGAAGGGTTCAGGTAGCTTCATGATGACCGCCTTGACTGCAAGAAGCCGGGGTTCGTCGTGTCCCAGTCTCCGACTGGTCCGGGCGCCTGGTGGTGCCCATCCAGGCAGTCGTGGGATCGAATAACGATCCGGATTGGGTGCGTAGGCAGGTGCTCCTGGCCTGCCTCGTTGGTTCGCGTGCTGTCGTAAGTCAGCGACGTCGTTGTGGAGCCGCAGTTCTCATCCCGAAGGAGAGCCACCTGCCGGATCAATTGATCCGTCCTATCGTCGGTGGCAGGGCAGGCAGTTGCTGCGGCGCCGGTGGTTGCTG